>CM038676.1:495138126-495764934 GCA_021605205.1 Aegilops longissima
CCCAGGACAACCTTAATGCCACCGTCTCGTCACCTTACGAAGATTTGTACAGAGCACAAAATTTGCTCGTCGAATAGGGATGGTGTCATTTATCACAATCTTCTCTGGGAATTTTGATTCTTGTTTGTAGGTCGTTGATGCTTTTCAAATCAGGTTGTATGGCTCCAGCTTCTTTTGTCCCCTTGATGGCTGCTTACAGTATACATCCTCCAAGAGATAAAAATCGTGGCTTCAATTTGGTATGGAGGCGAGTGTATGATGTGGTACACCAAAGCATCATCTTGAGCACGGTGAAGAAGGGCCTTGTGTATTTGGATCTTCCGAGGCACGCTCTGTGTACTACTGCGTCGAGACCGATGACCCTCGTCTCTACCTTTTCGAGGAGTTGGATACATTGTTGATCCATTCTTTGAACAACCCTTGGGTGAGCGGTGGCGGTGGCATTATCGCATCGAGCCTTGGCGAGGACATGTTGGACGCTAAAACCTGCATCTCGATCTCTTTTCGCCATTTGGAACCGGCTTGGAGCGGAGGGCTATGGTTTGGAGAATTAGGATTAGATGGCTAGTCTAGCGAAGTAGTAGATGATTATTTAAAGAGGTTAAAACAATGTGAGCAGCGATGGGGTTTGGATGCAAATGAAGGCGAAGGTGAGTGAAGAAGCCAAGGAAGAATGATTCGATGGAAGTAAATGGGAGAAGTGGCGTCTGACGATTGATTAGGCGGCTAGGTAGACTAAATGAAAAGGCTATGCGGGTAGACTAATAGGTCGTACATGTTATGTGTCACGTGCCCATCCTTCCTGATAGGTGGGACCTATGCAAGCAGATAAAAAAATGTGTCGTAGTTTTTTTTTGGCGCGTGAGTGGGAGGCACAACATTCTCGGTTAAGAATACTCCCTCCGTTTAGGTGAGTATAAGTCACCTTATGAAAATCAGGTTTTCCCAAAACCTTTAGTGGAGCATTAACTTCTGCGATCCCCTCGAGCACAGTTGCCAGGCGTTCTCTTCCTCTCTTTGCGCGTTCTACCTTTCCATTTTCCTCTTCTCAAGTGTGGAGCGATCCACATGCCGTCCTTGATGCACAGAGCGACCCTTTGCATGCATCATGACAGGCGTTGATTGGGCATGCGAGGTGGATTACGCTTCGCAATATGGATGATACACGAGCGATTGTGGCACCCGGCTCGGGAGAAAACCTGAGCCTCGTATTCCAGCCCGAGATGAGGAGAAGTCTTACGGAATCTTGACCGCTTAGCATAGAACAAACCAGCTTTCTATTACACGAATATGATTACAAGGTCTCGATATTACAATGAATAACATCGAGCACGGTGACACTCGCCATCCTCGGTTGCTCTATGCAAGCGGCAAAACAACTCGAAGCAATGGAATAACTCTAGCAGCGGAAAAACTCTGGTAGCGGAACAGCGGCGCGATGGTGAACTCAATCGCGGGGACTTCGGGTGGAACGCTTATCCTAGCTTCATGAACTGCGAAACAACACCAAACAAGCAAGCAATCCAGGCATGACCTACAAGCTGGCATGACACGCCAGGTCAGTACATTGAATGTACTTGCAAGATCACAATTAACCAGAAGCATTCAAGACAAACAACAACATGGCAATTACAAGTTAATTAGGGATTAACATGAGATCCTCATAACAACATGACATGAGCAACATGATATCCAAAGTAATATTCCAAGATAATACCAGATACCATCATGAAAATAATCATAATAGCCACTAAGAAACCAAAGGCAACATGAACATGATACAGCTAGAACAATATGAGCATGGCATGAACATATGAGATCGATGATACTAGCATGCAACATGATTACACTATATCGTTATTTATCACCTTACGGGTTATCTAAGTAACCAACAGCGCATCACTTACCAACCTCGGACATCACACGATCATCTCAGGATCAAATCAAGCTTGGTATAAACAATACCGTAGTAATCATTAAATGACCACAAGGGCTTGATCTTTACCCATGATTCTCGCACAATATCTACGAATATCCAACAACTTGGTATCCTCGATACCACGGTGATCATTCCGGCGATCACAACCCTGACCAACACTTGGTCTCAAACCATGATCCTTACGGCGATCACAACCACGACCAATATTTGGCCCGTGATCCTTACGACGATCACAACCAACTTATCTCATCACCGAACCGGGGTTGTCATTAATCACGTTATTATTAGTACTGTTGACTCACGGTGGGACCAACCTGGCGGGCCCTTATCATGGTAGCGGCTATCGATAGATTTAATACACACTCTGCAGAGGTTAGCACACTGTACCCACACCACGGAACCCATGGCCTCGCACTCCCATTCGGGTGGACAAACGACATTTTGACAAAACCGATCTATTGTCATGACACTCTCCCGGCCACTCCAACCCACTCCCAGCTGGGCTAGTCCTGGGTGGCCCCGTGTCTACCAAAGACACCCCGCCACCGTTGTGGTCAAACTCCCTCACGGGGAAAACTCCCTCACGGGGACCGGATCCATAAAAACAACGGGCACACAAGGTTATGTCTGCTTACCGGGCCAGGGTACGCACGCCCATAACCTTCCCTCGTGGGAGGCACCAGCGAGATGCACGACAATAGACCCAGTTAGGACCTTACCCATACGGTAGCGTGGTTGCCTTGGTCGGTTCGATCTGGCGGCACCATGACTCGCCAGCGGTTGTTCAAGTTCAATTAAATCCGGTTAAACTTGAATGCAAAATGCTGAGCCATGATAAAATAACATGATGCAATTACAATGCATGAACATGATATCAACATAAGCACGGGATGCAACATAATTGTCCATCATATCGACTATGAAATAATCTCAAACTGAACTTGGCATAATGACGAGCATAAATATTACAAGTGCAACACTACTCATAGTATAACACTACTCATAGTATAACATAACATGACCACTAGCATCAACCATAAATAACATGCAAGAACTTATCAATAACATCACCGAGTAGCACTTAACCAACTAACAACAAAGGAACAACGCATATTAACAGTACTCGACAAACGATGTTAGTCATGTACCGAAGAACATGACCAAACCCAACATGTACTACAATCAAGCATGGCAATATGAAAGTAATACTAGAAACTAGCAAGGCATGATGACCAGGTGCATAACAACATAACAAACCAGTAAGCACTAACCCAGAAACATTACCGAAACAACGATAACCGTATTTTAAACAAGCAATCATTTAATAAATATTCAAGTTGAAAACCATGCCTACTGCATGACTATCATGCAAGTGGGTATTGTGGCTTGCCTGGGGATGAAGAAGGCACCGGGGAGAAGTGTGGTGAAGCCGCGGAAAGATTCGCCGGAAACAGTTCTCTCTCGGAGGGGATGTTTACGTGCAAGGGCAAAAAGGTCATTTTCACAATGTCAAACCATAGTGAAAATGAAGCTAACAGAACGGGCTCGACGAAACGAAGACGTAGGCTTTGGAATCACCTCATTTGGAGTTGTGGTTAAAAAGATATGAGGTGTTTTCTGCCAGGGACCCATATATAATGAAAAACTTCAAAATATGGGCTGGGCGAGAAAAACAAAAGCGCAATCGTGAAATACGCTTTCGGCGAAGGCGGCGTATACCAGGCTGAAGAAGAACTGGAATACGCTTCCTCTAAATGTAAACGTACTCACGGGAAAATACGCTTTCATTACGCGCAAACGTACAGAAGTGGTTTACGTTTCCACTTAAACACGTGGTAGCGGCTTGAGCGGTGGCGTCGGGTCCACCGGTGGGGTCCGTCCTTATCCAGCTTCGGCTACCGGGTCAGCGCATGCGAGGAAGGACGGCCGCTGGGTCGTTGCCGGTGGGGTCGCGAGGGGAGGGGCCCGCTGGCTGGCTCCTTCTTCCTCCTCATTGCGCCGGCATTGGCCGAAACGAGGCGGCTCGGCGGCGAGCTCCGGCGCCCGAGGCCACCTCGGTGGCCCGCCAATGGGAGTCGAGGCGGCGCGCCATCCCGCTGAACAGGTGGCCGAGGGAGGGGCCGGGCGGCGAGGCGGACTCCGGCGAAGATGGCCGGGTGGGGTTGGGCATCGTGGCGGGTGGCTCATGCGGCGAGGGCATGGGGAGGATCGCCGGGTGAGGGTCTCCGGTGGTGGAAGAAGCGATGAGGGCGGCTCGGGTGGCCGCAATTTAAGCGCACCAGCGGCGGCCATGGTGGCGATGGTGGGCGGAGAAATCTAGAGGCTCGGGCGGTGGGGAGGCTAGAGGAGGCGAGGCTGCTTGGTATGCTCAAGCAGGGAGGCTATATAGCCCGGGCAAGGGAGGCGTGGCGAGTGCGCCGCTCGGCTCGGCCAAAGCTCTAGCGGCGCAGCGATCACGGGAGGCGGGATCACGGCGAAGGGGAGGCGAGCGAGCTATAGAATGTGCACTGAGAGGCAGAGGGGCCGAGGGCGCGGAGGAGGTGGCGAGCGCCATTAATGTCGTGTCGGCTCGGCTACGCTCATGGCATGTGGCGTCTTCGTCGGTGAGAAGCGTCGGAGGGAGAGGGTCGAGAACGGCGGCGGCGATATCAGCCACTGGACATGCTCACTTGTGGCTGGCAGGCGGCGGAGGAGGGTCCAGCACAAACAACGTTCTGGCAGCGCCTTTGCATGCCAGCGGTGGTCACCTTGTTGGAATCAAGAAGATCCAAATGGCTGGCAATTGTTGTCTAGGGTTGGTCCTTCCTGGGGAGGTTGCAACCGTGGTGGTAGATTGGTTAAAAGTGACATGGTTAACTGGCAGTTAACACCTGAAGTTTACTGTAGTAAACTTGATCGTGTACTGCTGATCAACAGAGATGTGATTGGAAGCAATAGAGTTGTCTGATAAGTTTAGGGTAAGAAGGACTTTCATCCTGGTAATTTTGTGAAGATTAGGATCAAGTATTAATGGAGTTGCTTTGCAACTGCCAAGTCTGATCAGAAATGAAGATCATGATGATGCTCCCAAATGGAGAAGCCACTTGAGCTGAACTTTGGCAAATCCTCATGATATGGACATATGAAGATGCTGTAAAAATCTCATACCAAATGGACAATCCAATATGGTACTTGCTTCACAGACATCATTTCTGTCGAGAAACTTGCCAAAATTCTAGAGGAAGAATGGCTTGATGAAACATGCCCAAAATGGGTGGAGATAAGTTATATGGATAACAGAAGGCCTAGAAACATTGGAAGCCATAATGGAGCAAAATAAAATATGCTTGCTTCACAAACTGGAATTTTGGACAGAATCAAAGAATTGAAGGTGAGCTCACATGGAGGCATGAAATGAGCTCTACTTTGGTGGAGAGTGATGATATGGTTATATGAAGGGTCATGCAAAATTGCAACTCATTTGGATATGCCTAGCTTGTACTTCCTTCACAACAGTTCCTCGAGCGGGAACTTTGGAAAATCATAATTAAATAATTACTAGGCAAATGAGGTTGCACTTTGGCTGTGGCAATGATATGGACAGTAAAAGGCGTCCAAGGAGTTTTAGGTCAATTGGGAAAAGATAAAAGGCACTTGCTTCACATTCTGTCATTCAGGACAGAATAGGAAATGAATTAATTGAGCATGATGATAAACATGACAAATGAAATATTTTGCCATATTTGAGAAAGATATGACCCCAACAATTTATGAGAATTACTTGGGAATGTTTGGAGTGATAGAAATATAGGTTGCTTCACAACCTAGAGCAAATTGGGTTATTCCTTTAATAGAAAAGGAATATTCCCAAGGAAAAGAATATTGGGATTTGGGCTAGGATGAAAAATGACAGGGTCTAAGGAAGGATTTGGGTATGACAAGCCACTCTGGAAGCAAAGAAGAGTTTACCTTCACTTTCCAGACCACAAAGCCACGGAAAAACAAAACTCAAGCAAAAACCTCGGAAAAACAAAAGAAAAAGAAAGTGCCAAAAATCAGGCTGTCACAAACCTTACCCCCTTAAAGAAATCTCGTCCTCGAGATTAGGTTGCTCAGGGAACAAGTATGAAGGTACTGACTTAAGGAAACCGTTTCCAAATCGGGTATCCTTTTTGTTATTTGTTCCCACTAAATTTTTATCTGGCGGCCGGGGGTGCTTTAATATATCCATATTCTGACTGATCTTACCTTGCTTGTTCATGCTTATATAGGCTCCAATTTCTTTTTAGATCTACTGACTTAGCTGACTGTGATTGATCCTCACGACTGAAATATATGTCGGCCTCACAAATCCAAGAGTAATTTCCGCTAGTTGTGTCATCCGGTACTGACAATATTTCATGAAGTGGTGATCAGATTTTTTCTAGTGGACACCCAAGCTTTAACTCCTTGCATTGGGTTTCTCTACTAAATGCAGGTCCTTCGGGTTCCAAATAGTGAAATGGGTCATAACCGCTTTCCTAACAGATTCTGGCTTATCGCGGAAATTTCTGAATCATCTTAACTGGTTCCATTGTCTTGAGTATCGGATCCGTACCAAATATTTGATTGCCGCCTAAGAGAACTAGCATAAAGTTTGACACATATGATAATATCTGCAGACTTGGTGCGGTGGTTCCGCTTCACTTGGTCTTGCAACAATTTTCATACCCACATCCTTGGTCTTGCTCCTTCATTATCGTTTTCTTGGTCTGGATCCTTGGCTGAAAGAGCTGGGTCATATTGCTTCTTCGTATCACCATAGGTACCGTCGATACAATTTTTGGGCAATCGTAGCTTATCTTCATTTTTCTGACAGGGTACCCCATTAAATGGCAGGTTCAACACCACTCAAGTTCTGACCGCAGGAAAATGATCATCCGAACATTGAGCTCATTGATGTCGCCAATCCTCATAATCCTTTGTTACGCTACGGTTTATACTGGCTTTCTTCTCTTAACCATCCTCACGTGGTTGTCAGATCCTCATCCGAGTGACTTGTAAGGTCTTGGTGGTATGCTCACCGCAAATATATGAGAATCTGATGCCCGTGACAGACGTGTATTCTGACTAATTCTTGCCTCTGACCAAAATGTTGCGGATCTGATTCTTGGGATTCACTGCCATATGCTGTCAATTTACAGCGTACGACCTTGTACCAATGTCTTACTGAGGAAGATTGGTTGTCTTGTGCTCGAAACTTTCATCGGACAGCTTCTTTGAAGAAATGAGTATCGTGCTTGACTTACCCCTATAAAGACTTTGCGGGCAAAGACTACGTACCTTATCTTTGGAAGCTTTGGCGGTTGCTTACTGAAGAAGGCAGAGTACCTTGTACAGGAAATCATCCATGTATTGTACTAAGGAAGATAGATGAATCTTGCCTCGGAAGCTTTTCGGGTATCTTGCGAAGGAAGATTGGGTTACTTACACCAGAAACTTTCTATTGTGATATGCGGATCGATTTCCACATGTATAACCATCTTAAAAAATTTGTTCTTGATTTCTTGTATGAAACGGGGTTTTGCAGGACTATCCTCCTTTCTGAGTACAAGCCATATTTTTGCTTGCTTCCAGGTACATCGGATTCCAAAATCATCCTCAGCGAAAAATTAAGCTTGTATCTGAGCCATAACTTTGACAATATTCTGTCAACCTTGCACACAATTTATCTTCTTGCTGATTTGATCATTTCTTCTATGAGGAGTGCATGCTGAGGGAGACTTGACACTTAGTAACATGATCAGATATTTCCCAATCTAAATGCAGTCGGTTGAGAATTCCATACTGTTGTGAGGAGTGAACGTTAATGCAAACTTTATACTAACACTCCATCCAGGATTTATTTTGTATTCAGATGAGCTATTTCCAATTTCACAACAGTCTACTGACAATTCCATTCTGTTTAGCTGAGTTTCCAAATATATGCATTTCTTGCGACTCTTGGGTCCGATTAATCGGTGACGAGCAACTTTAATAGGGAAAATTTGTAACACGAAGGCCAAAGAAAGAAACAAAAGAAACGACTAAAACAAAAGCACACACATACTACTAATATAATTAATCAAGCAATCATCACATATTACTGCTACTCACACCATAATATGCATGCACAACTAAGCACACAAATCACGCAGAAACTCTGGTATTACGGTCTAATATGCTGTGGCGGTGTGCACAAAAATTATATCCATGTGTGGAAGGAGTTGGCGTAACCGAAGCTACACCAAGCACTAGCTGAACAGTGGCTGGATCTGGATGGATACACAGGTGAGAACGGACTTGACGATCAAGTAGCAAGACACAAAAGTCACGACCACCTCATTATCAAGCGTACGAAGGGAATCGTACTCGTCCAAAGAATTAAATGACCAGGCAAGGTAATAGTGGAAGACTGGGTTTATTGGCATTGCCCTTTTCTGATAACAAAGATTAGCAAGGGTTGCCAAGGGGACGAGATGGATGGCATGATTCAGGATAGAAACAAGTCTATCACCGAAATAATATGGGTGGCGGAAAAATATACGTGACACCTGAGCATAACTCCTGCAAATGGTATGCGGAATTACAGGTACCGGGGCATCACTCTGCTGGGGCAGAGATGGCCCGAACACCAAAAGCGAGACATGCTAAGAAGGAGGTGCGGCGGTGGACGGCGATGCCACCTACACTCACAAGATTAACCGTTAGTGACAAAATAATAATCTATATGCATGCTGTCGACAAACAAATCGACAATCAAGTGCAACAAACCAAGCTGGGGTCTATACTATTGCTTTCTAGCGTTCGCGGGCTAAGGCATCCTACAGACCGGACCTGCTCACGATACCAAGCGGCTGTGGCACCACAGCTCGAGAGAAAAGCTGGGCAGCCCGTATTCCAGCCGGAGATCGAGGAGAAGTCTTACGGAATACAACACTGTAGCATAGAACAAACCAACTTTCTATTATTACACGAATATGATTACAAGGTCTCCGATATTACAATGAATAACATCGGCACGACGACACTACACCATCCTCAGTTGCTCTACGCAAGCAGCAGAACAACTCGAATCGGCGGAATAACTCTAGCAGCAGAACAACGGCGATGATGGTGAACTCCAATCTGCATGGACTCTAGCTGGAATGCTTATCCTAGCTTGCGAACCGGAACAACACCAAACAAGCAAGCAATCCAGGCATGACCTGCAAGCTGGCATGACACGCCAGGTCAGTACATTGAATGTACTTGCAAGCTCACAATTAACCAGAAGCATTCAAGAAAAACAACAGCATGGCAATTACAAGTTAATCAGGGATTAACATGAGATCCTCATAACAACATGACATGAGAAACATGATATCCAAAGTAATATTCCAAGATAATACCAGATACCATCATGAAAATAATCATAATAGCCACTAAGAATCCAAAGGCCACATGAATATGATACAGCTAGAACAATATGAGCATGGCATGAACATATGAATCTGATGATACTAGCATGCAACATGATGACACTATATGCATTATTTATTCTGCTCGGGTTATCTCGTAACCATCACACGCATCACTTACCAACCTCGGACATCACACGATCATCTCAGGATCAAATCAAGCTTGGTATAAACAATACCGTAGTAATCATTAAATGACCACAAGGAGCTTGATCTTTACCCACGATTCTCGCACAATCCAACAACTTGGTATTCTCGATACCACGGTGATCATTCCGGCGATCACAACCCTGACCAACACTTGGTCTCAAACCGTGATCCTTACGGCGATCACAACCACGACCAATATTTGGCCCGTGATCCTTACGGCGATCACAACCAACTTATCTCATCACCGAACCGGGGTTGTCATTAATCACGTTATTATTAATACTGTTGACTCACGGTGGGACCGACACGAACTGGGCCCTTATCCGCGGGCACGGCTATCAATAGATTTAATACACACTCTGCAAGGTTAGCTGCTTTGTACCCACCACGGAACCCATGGCCTCGCACTCCCATTCGGGTGGATAGCGGTGTTCAGACAAAACCGATCTATTGTCATGACACTCTCCCGGCCACTCCGACCCACTCCCAACTAGGCTAGTCTTGGGTGGCCCCGTGTCTACCAAAGACACCCCACCACCGTCGTGGTCAAAATCCCTCACGGGGACCGGATCCATAAAAAAAACGGGCACACAAGGTTATGTCTGCTTACCGGGCCAGGGTACGCATGCCCATAACCTTCCCTCGTGGGTAGCACCGGTGAGATGCACGACAATAGACCCAGTTAGGACCTTACCCATACAGGTAGCGTGGTTGCCTTTGGTGGATTTAGATCTAAGCGGCACCATGACTCAACCAACGGTTGTTCAAGTTCAATTAAATCCGGTTAAACTTGAATGCAAAATGCTGAGCCATGATAAAATAACATGATGCAATTACAATGCATGAACATGATATCAACATAAGCACGGGATGCAACATAACTGTCCATCATATCGACTATGAAATAATCTCAAACTGAACTTGGCATAATGACGAGTGTCGGAGTAAATGACCACGGGTAGCCTAGCCGGCTCCCCCTGAGACCTCTGAAAAAATTATAAGCCAATCAAGCCGTCCAACATCCAAGACACAGGGCCGCCTTCCCCCGGCCGGCTGTCAGGAAGCGGCCCGGCCCCAAAACCTACAAGGAGAAGGCCACAAGAGGGCCGGCTCCCAAAACCCGGCTACGGAGGGCTGACAGCGGGCCGACCGCGAAGGCCGACTCAGAAGCCGCCCCGACCAGCGGCCAAGGCCGCACCCTAAATCTGCACCCACATAATGGTGATGAGGCAGGCGTGGCTACAAAGCTGAGCACTGCCACCTCGCATCTCGGGCGCTCATGGCCACTGATCGTCATAAAGGCGGCCATCACCCGTTCAGTAACCTTTGTTGCCATCACCGGACCATGGCGTCACCCGCAGGTGTCGGTCACGACCTGCGGTGGCGGGCCCCGACGGAAGATGCCGGGCGGCTCGGCCTCCCGGTCGGCACGAGATATGGCGGCTTCCATAGCCGGCTTGTTCCCTCCACGAGAGCGCCCGATAAGGAGACAAGGCGAGGTGAGGCTAAAGTGATCGCCGCCAAGATGGCGGGCTTGTAGCTCATGCTTACCACGACAAAGCCCTCGTCGCCGAGGATTGAGCAACAGCGATAACCAGCCCCAAACAAGGCCCTCGGCGGTGGGGCGACTTGTCGACCAAGCCGGCTGACGGCAGGACCCACCGGTCGGCGGGCCCGGCCCGGAGGCCGGAGCAGGCGTGAACTGGCGGCTGGGCCGCACCAGCGGATTACCATTGTAACCACAGGGGTAGGCCTATATAAACACCCCAGGCACCCATGCAAAGGGGGATCTCACGAGAGTTTTAGACACCACATAGAGGGAGAGGAGAGCTAGCCGTGCCCTTCTTCTTCCTCTCACCCGAGCAGCTCAAGGAGCCTCTTGTAGCCACTTGTTCATCTAGTGATCATGCGGAGACCCTTGAGCAGCGATGAGGGTGTTATCTCCACGGAGCCGAAGTTGGGTAAGATTCACGGCGTGCATGTCTTCGCCTCATCCCGTTTCGAGCACGGCGATGTTTATTAGCTCCCACAATGATAAGCCACCCGTTGGCATCGTCGCTTTCTACCACGACATTTGGCGCCACCATGGGGCGGGTGCACCGTCGTCCGGAGATACATTGCGGGCGGGAACCTTCTTCCTCCCGATGGCGTAGCCAGGCCGCACGCCCGATGGCGCTGCCCTTGCAGCGCTGCGGCGTCGGCGGCGCTTGGCGGCGAGCTGCCTCGCCAATCTTGTTGGCGAGCTCGCATCTCGACGAAACCCGCCTCGGGCGGACACGAGCTGCCGAGAGCCACCTCGTCGGCCTCCTTGACCAACTCCCGTCTTCAGCGAGCTGGCTGTGGATTTGGGTGGTCGGCTCCATCGACCGATGCTTGTAAACTCGACACGCGGCATCACTCGGCGCTTTCCCACCAGCGTTGTGATCTTCAACAACCCTCCCCCAAGCCGACAGCTATGGCGGTGCCATCACCGAGTCTGGTCATCGACCACGCGGCCCCTCGGCGAAGCGCCCGCGGCGCCTAGCGGCGGTATGCCGACCTGTCCGCCCTCTCTCCGGCCGGCGCCCGCCTCCGAAACGCGGGCGCTGCCGCCTCGCCCTCCACACGGAGGGCGGAGGATAACTTCCATGAGGCGCCTCACTTAGGCTCACCACCCGGCCGAAGTCGACCCGCGCCGCCTTTGTACGCCATCCCCAGCCGGGCAGAGCGAATCGGCGTCGTCAAGCAGCGCGATCATCGCCGACATCTTTGGGAAGATCGCCCAGTCTATACCACACCCCTCGAGAACCTCAGCGTTGCCCGGCGGCCGTGGAAGAGCTGAGCGGGCTGGGCTCGGCGAGCTCCCTATATGGCTGGCGCATCCAGCGGCGATTGGCAGCGGTTGCGGCGGCATGAATCTGGCGCCAGCGAAAAGCCCTCCCAGCGCCGAGCGCGGCCGCGGCGTCATGCCGCCATTGCGGGCAACACCCGCGCCGCGACAAGAGAAGGGCGGCTGCCGGCTGGCCGAACCGGATCTCCATCGGCGCGATCACGAAAACTGCCCTCGAGCCGTGGGCAGGCGTGGCAACCGCCCCTCCTCCGCCTCACGGGAAAGATATCCCACCTGCCGCTGTCGCATCCGACTCTCGGCGCCCGACTAGGCCGCGCGAAGGCGGTCGGCAGCAGCGCCGCCACGGATCGACCACCTAAGCGCGATCCCGGCATTGGAAGAAGAAGGCGATGTCGGCCCGCCTTGCCGGCCCCGCATCGCGACGGCCCTTCCTAAGGGTTCTCGCTCCCAAAGACACACCAAGTACAGCGGCTCTGTGGCGGATTGGTGATCGACTACTCCACCGCAGTCAGCATAGCGAACGGCAACAGGCGCGTTGCCGTCAAATATGTGCCCCTCATGCTTCAAGGCACGGCTCGAACCTGGCTCAATAGCCTCAAGCATAGCATCAACAGCTGGCTAGACTTCACCGAAGCCTTCATCCGCAACTTCACCAGCACCTACAAGCGGGCTCCCAAGCCCAGGCAGCTCTCCTTGTGCGTACAAGGACTCACCGAGTCGACTCGCGACTACCTCACGCATTGGGCGAGCTCCGCCAATTCCTGCGAGGGTGCCACGAGTTCAAGCCATAAGTACTTCACGCCGGGTGCGAAGGCACCTTCTCAAACAAAGCTTCTGCAGCGAGCCGGCAACCCTCGGCGAGCTACTAGTCATAGCGGACAAATGCGCTACCGCCGACTCCTCGATGAAGCCGAGCTCGGGTGGGCGCCTCCGGAAGGTACTCAACCCGGCTCCCAAAACACGGTTGGCGACTCGGCCGGCGTCCGTGCCCATGCGAAGCGACAACAAGCGCAAGGGCCCAATGCCGCCTCCAACCCCGGTCGGCGGTGGCCACCGTCGACGAACGAACAACTGGGCGGCTTAAAGCCGAAGAAATGGCGGGCGGCTTGGCAGCGGCTTTCTCTCTGAGCAAGCCCTCGATGCCCTTGCAAGTTCCACAATATGAAGCCGTCCAACCATCGACCGGAGGTATCCTGGCTCACTCGAATCACCAAAGGAGAAGGGCTGGTGCCACCTCCGCCAGCTGGACAGCCGCCTCCGGCTCCTCAACAGCCGGCCGCTCGACCAGAAGTCGGGGCCGTCCAAGACGAGTTCCCCAATGAGCATGCCGCCTATGTCGTCTTTACAAGCCAACACGAAGACGGCGCAGCCGCGCCGACAACACCAAGAAGTCAGCGCGTGCGCTCCAACAACCCAGTACATGCCTTTGGTCGAAGGCCTATCAATTTGGAGCCGGGCCGACCACCCAGAGGTGATGCCATCCCGGGCTCTTATGCATTGGTTACGAGGCAACCTAACCTTGAACAGGCTAGCTGCTGATTCTCCCGCGTCTTGATAGGCAGCGGAGCAACATCAACATCTGTCTTAGAGACACCATGGAAAAGCTGAACATCAAGACCAAACACCTCATGCCAAGCCGGACCGTGTTCCATGGCATTGTACCCGGCCTGTCCTGCTCACCAATCGGCAAGATCAAGATAGATGTTCTCTTTGGAGACAAGAATCATTTCCGCCGAGAAGCGATCTAGTTTGAAGTGGTGGACCTCGAGAGCCCCTATCATGCACTGCTTGGCCAACCTGCTCCGGCCAAGTTCATGGATGTACCCCACTACGCCTACCTCAAGATGAAGATGCCGAGTACCAAGGGCATCATCACCGTGGCCGCGATTACAAGAAATACTCACGGTGCTTGCAGCTAGCAGCGGTAATTTGGCCAAGTCCTTGTGATTCTGAAGAGAAGAAGATATTGGACCGAGTCGTGGCAATGGCGACAAGCAACCAGCCACGTCCCCCGACCCCAAGGAATGTGATGCCCAAGGTTCTTTCGGTACGGCCGGCGAAGCGAAGAAGATACCTCTGGACCCGGAGCACGAGAAAGGTTTGTCGTCATTGGGGCAAACCTGGACAACAAATAGGAAGGTGAGCTGTCGATTTCCTCCGTGGAAATTGGGACATCTTTGCATGGTCCCCAAGGACATGCCGGGTGTTCGAAGGAGGTCGCGAGCACAAGCTACTACGTCGGCCGGACGCAAAACCAGTCAAGCAGCCCTCGCCGGCTGTCGGAGGAGAAGAGAAGATTGTAGGAGAAGAGATAGCCCGGCTCTGGCGGCCGGCTTCATAATGGAGGTGTTCTTTCCGGGTGGCTTGCCAACCCGGTCCTCGTCTTGAAGAAGAATAACAAGTGGCGCAAGTGTATAGACTACACAAGCCTCAACAAAACTGCCCCAAAGATCCCGCCATACGCCAGAGATTGATCAAGTAATAGACTCCATAGCGGATGCGGCTGTTGAGTTTCTTGGATGCTTACTCAGGCTACCACCAGATAAAGTTGGACCCAACGGACCGCCTAAAGACCGCCTTCATCACACCATTCGAAGCTTTCTGCTACCTGACTATGACATTCGGCTTGAGAAATGCCGGTGCCACTTTTCAGCGTTGCATGCAGAAATACCTCCTCAAGCAACTTGGCAGAAATGCCCATGTCTATGCAGACGATGTCGTGGTGAAGACGGAGAAGCACGACACCTTGCTGGAAGACCTCAAAGAGACATTTGAGAACTGCGCGGTTTCAGATCAAGCTCAACCCCGAGAAATGTGTGTTGGAGTACCGGTAGGCCAGCTTCTAGGCTTCCGGTCTCGAGCAGCATCGAATGCAACCCGGTAAAGATCAAGGCCATTGAGAGAATGGAGATTCCCACCAAGCTGCGAGGCGTCCAGAAGTTTGCGGGTGCTGGCCTCCCTGAACGCTTCATCGGCGGCTTGGAGAAAAGGCTCTCCCCTCTACCGACTCATGAAGAAAACCACTCACTTGGTGGAGCGACCAAGCCGACCAAGCTTTCCATGAGCTAAAGAAGATCTTTGGCCACGCCGCTTTGTCTTGGCGCGCCGTGAAAAAAGCCCATGCTCCTTTATATTGCCGCCACCAGCCGGGTGGTCGGCACCGTCATCGTGGTCAGTAGCGCCCGAAGAAGGCCGAGCTCAGCCAGTCCGAGAGACCGTGTATTACTTAAGTGAAGTACTATCCACCTCGAGCGAACTACCGCACTCTCCGGAAGATGTGCTATGGCGTGTGCCGCGCCAAGAAGCTGAAGCCCTACTTTCAAAGCACCCATCACGGTCGTATGCACCGCCCGCTCGCCAAGATCATAAACAGCGGGGCGCATCGGCGGGTGGCAAAATAGACCATTGAGCTGGCCCCTTACATGATCTTCTACCAGCCTCGCGCGCCATCAAGTCCCAAGCATTGGCTGACTTCCTCGTCATTGGCGAGACCCGATTACTGTCGCGGCTCCGACTCCACTCATTGGCGGATGCACTTCGCCAGGTCCAAGATGCGCACCGGCTTGGGGCCGCATCATCCTCCACCTCCCAAAGGCAACAAACTCAGATACACATTGCAAATTCATTTTCCGCCTCCAACAATGTGGCGGTCTGGCGCTCATACACGAACTCCGGCTAGCCAAAGAGCTCGGCATCCGCGGATCACTGTGCTATGGCGACTCAGATTTGGTGGTCAAGAAGTCATCGGTGGTTGGGATGCCAGAGGCGCAAACATGGCAAGCTACCGCTTCCTCGTTCAGCAAATCAGCGGGTATTTTGAAGGATCACGAGTTCCTCCACGTGCGGGCCGACAACGAAACAGCGGATGCCAGCGCGAATAGGCTCCACTCAACAAGCTATACCAGCAGCGTCTCTCCGCGCCTCCTCAAGCCGTCTATCAAGCCATCTCGAGTCCGATTCCATCTTCGTGCCGCTTAACCCGACGCGGCGGATCGGCTTGAGGAACCAAGCGGCGGCGGAGGACTTCGATAAGCGGCTCGGGGACTGCCATAGTCGCACCGGCCGGGACTTGAACCGGCACAGGGACTTCTGATAGTCGGCCGGGACTGCATCAACACCACAGGCGGTGGCCAACTCCAGCTCTTCACCACCCAGCCCACTGCCCACAGTTGCGGTAGCCATGTTGGCTATAGAAGAAGTCACAGCTCCATCATGGGCTCATCCCATCCTCAACTTACAGTAAGCGAGAGAACTGCCGGTGACGAGATCGCGACAAGACAAGTCCAACACCGAGCCGGAGCATATACAATTGCTAACAAAGAGCTAAATCGACGCCTTGGTGTCCTGGAGTCTTCGGCGCTGCGTCGAGCGAAGAAAGAACATAACAATCCTCAAGGACATTCACCAAAGTGAATCGGCCACCATGCAACCTCAAGATCCCTTGTTGCCAAAGCTTTCCGCCATGGATTCTTTTGGCGGCGCTGGACGATGCCAAGGATTGGTCAAACATTGCAAAGGGTGCCAAGTCTTGACTCAAGCAACACACCGGCGACCCGGCACTCAAGACCATTCCCTCACGGCCTTTTGCCGTGCAGGGGACTGGACATGGTGGGCCTGTTCAAGATGGTAGCGCGGACATGACACACGCTTGTCGCGTGGATAAATTTACCAAGTGGATCGAAGCAAAGCCGATTAAGAAGCTGAATGGGCGATCGCCGTGACATTCATCGCAGATATTACAACCCGATGCGGCGTGCCACAGACATCATCACCGACAACGACACGAATTTTGCCAAGGGAGCATTGGCACGCTTCGTGACGAGGCATCCATTGGACTTAGCGTCCGTTGCCCACCCGATCAAGCGACCAAGTTGAGAGAGCCAAGCGGCCTCATCCTTTTCGACATCAAGCCCCATTGGTCATGCCACTCGGCGTTCGGCGGCTGTTGGCTCGACGAGCTGCCGGCGTCCTCTGAGTCTGCGCTACCCGAACAAGTCAACGGCTTCACCCTTTCTTCCTTGTATATGGTGCGGGCTGTCATCCCAACTAACATCGAGTTCGACTCGCCTCGGGCGACCTTGTACCTGCAGCAGAGGCCAAAGAAGCACGAGAAGGCAGCGTCGACCTCTTTGGAAGAAAGCGGCTGTTAGCCCTCGGCCGTCCGCCATCTACCGGCGGGGTTTGCCCCGCTACCACAGCCGGAAGGTCAAGCCAAGATCCTTTCAAGAGGGTGACCTTGTGCTCCGGCTGATCCAGTGAACAACCGGCCAGCACAAGCTCTCGGCCCCTTGGGAAAGCCCTTCGTCATCAATGAGCATTGGGAAACAACTCCTACTACGATCGGCGCTACGAAGCGAAGGCACGAAGAGAGATGATTAGGCAAGGAGTCGGAACGACCATGGAGCGCCAACCTCCTTGAAGATTTTATGGTTAAAATGCAGTATGTATCACGCTACCTTTTGTACTAAGTATGAGATAATAGGCCCCGAGGAGCACTCGGGGACTGCCTGCTTTATCTATGAATGGCGAGTATCATGCTTATGATTTTGTCATTACATTCTTCCTCCTCGTCAAGCACCGGGTTCGACTAGTCGGCCTGGATAGCCATTTGAGTTATATTCAAGTTCTACTGCGGTCAATGACAAGTAGTATGCGGCACCCAAGCCCTCTCTTGCGAAAGTCGCAGCTCGAAGAACCGATTGTCCGGTGGCAAGAGTCAAAAGCGTAAAAGGATGCCCACGAAAAGCGGCTAAGGACTAACGAACTTGTATAACAAAAGCCGGCTTCCTCCATCACCGACCGGCTACGAGAGTAGCGGCCGGCCAACTTCCATTTCACCTTGCCACAATCCAAGAAAGCTCAAGTACTTGCCTTCCCACAAATGGCCAAGTTCCTCCCGATACAGATTGCAGGAAATTGTTAATTTGGGAAAGAAGCGACAAGGGAAGGCGGCAAAGGAAACACCCTAAGGATAAAAAAGCAAACTTGAATGGAAGCCAAACACATGCATAATTATATTTACACAAAAGCCTTCGAAAGGTCGGCATTCAACATAGTTTGAATACACCCCTAGTGGGTGGAAGCTAGCATAAATTTAATAAAAAGCTGTTCAAAAATGTATGAAAGCAAAGCAAAGATCAGGCCAAGGGAGCGACAGGCGAGTCAGGCAGGTCGGCGGAGGCGATCTTGGCCGGAGGTGGCGGTGGCGGGTCTCGGCTTAATTATCACCCTGGCGGCGGCGCGGCGCTCGCGTGCGCCTCTTTCTTTGGAGGCACGATCATTTGAAGCTGGCTGGTCGCTTACGCCGTCGAGACACGACGTCTTCACCGCCCTCCCTTCTTCGTCTTAGCCTTCGTCGCTGGAAGCGATTTCCTCCGCTGAGTCCTCACCTTCCGTCGGGTTTAGCCCGAACCACTCCTCTGGCTGGGCGACGCCGTTGTCATTCACTTTAGGAGCAAAAATGCCGGTGTCGGTATATTCGGCGACAGCTGATGCGCGCTGGATGATAGCCGGCCGCACCGCCACCAGCTCCTCGTCGGCCTCCTGCCTCCAGGTGCTCAGCTGGCGCAAGCTCAAACTCTAGCGCCCGCCTGGCGCCGGATCGAGCAGCGGAAGCCTTCCAGGCCTCGAAGCAGCCAACCACAACCTCCATCCAGTCGGCAGTCCGACTGGGGGTACGGGGAATCGCCTCGCCAGGCCAAAGGGCGGTCAACACTTGCGCCCCGGCACGCTGAAGACGATGGAGCATCCGGTGAGCCGGCTGCAGCCGGCCTGGATCGCCAAAAGCTGCTCCTCAAGCGTCCGGCTGGCATCTGGCGAGATCTCAATCCCTGCTTGGCTGGCGGCGACAGAGTAACCGGGAAAGTAATCTGCGTGAAGAACAAAGAAACAGCACAAAAATCAGAAGATAAACAAGAGGGCAAGGGGCAAGCAAAGGGGTGAAAAGGAAGGCGGCTTACCGTCGATCAGATCCTCAACCCGTCCATAGCCCTCTCTCAGAGCTTGCCTTGCTTCAGCCCAGCCCGCTGCCTCGGTCTCGAACTCGGCCTTAAGGGAGGCCTCGTTGTCTTGCGCCTTCTTCAGGGCCGCCTTATGGCTCTCCTCCTGGTCGGCCAGTCTCTTGGCCAGGCGGTCGCGTTCCTGGTCCAAGGTGCTGCACTCAGCCTCCTTGGCGCGAAGGGCGGTCTGGGCCCCGCTTAGCTGCTCCCTCAAGTCGGCATTAGCCTCTGCAAGTGTGGAGAAAAAGGAAAAAGCAATAAGGAAGAAGTCGTCAGGGAAGATCTGTCACAGCCCTAGCTTAGTCCTTGCCTGACTCTGCATAAGCATTCATGTCATCATGTTTAAATTTAATAACCTTGAAATGGGGATGTCAGAAACCCCCAGCACCCCCCTGAAAATACCAGGTTCAACTGAAAAACATTTCAATGAACCCAGAATGCCCTTCACAAAAGTTCATCATTTTTGAATTGGTCTAGAACCTCTCCCAAAATGGTGCACATTTTCCTAGGCCATTCGGATTTTTGAATAAATCATTATTTATTTGCATTTGGGCATTTAAATACTATAAATTATTTTAAATGCTCAAATAATCCTAAACTGAAATGTTCCATGTTGGATATATTCTATACAGTGGCCATGTACGGTTTGGTGATTTTGAAAGGGTCTAGGTATTTTAGAAGAGCCACAAAGATTACAGAATAATAGAAAAGAGAAATATTAGAGAGAGAGAGAGACCTGGCCTTGCTCAGCTGGGCCCAAGAGGGCAGCCCACTGGCCAGGCCTCTCGGGCAACCCAGCCCACCACTACAGCCTCCTGTCGTCTTCCTCCTCTGCCAGAGGAGGAGAAGTGTGTGTGGCGCTGCGCCTGACCACCCGTGGCCACCTCCTGCCTCCCTGCTGGCCTCCCTGGCGCCCTGGAGTCGCCCCCGAGCGCCACGCACCCCCTGGTCCCACTCGCTCACTCCCTCGAGCTCCTTCCCCCTCCTCTGTTCTCTCTCTCTTGACTTTTGAAAGCGCTCGCGCCGCCACTCGCCGTAGACGCAGCCACTGCTGCCCCCTCGACCTCTCGAGCTTACCAAGAGCTCCGCCGCTTCACCCTCGACCTCCACACCGAGCCGCGCGATGTCGGACGCCCCACAACACCGCCTGTGCCCTCGTCTTCAACCTCGGGCACCGGAGATCGCCGCCGCAGATTCAACACCTCCGATCTGTCCCCGAGCCCACCGATCTGCGCATCGACCCCCAGTGAGCTCCGTCGTTGTTTCCCCTACTCCCACAGTCGCGCTCGTCGCTCGACTCGACCTCGCCCGTCCTGCGCAAGCTCCGCCGCCGCGTTTGTCGCTTGCCGTCGTGGTAGGTCATCGACCTCGCGTCCGAGCATGGCCTGGGCTTGTGGAGCTCGAGAGCCCGCTTGACCTCTCGGCTGCTTCGCTAATAGCGTAGCCCAGCGCGCTGGCTGGCGAAGTTCGACCGCCGCCAAAGACGCCGTAGTCGTCGCCCGCCACCACAGCTCCAGCCGCAGCCACCGTTGGGCGACGCGTCATGGCTGTTCAACGGGATCAGCCCGCTCGCTCCGTCGCCGGAATCGCCCGAACGGCGAACGCCGACGCGATGCTGGTTAGCCGGCGTTAACCGCCCGGCGTGGCGGCTTTAATTAAGCCCTAATGGGCTAGTTAATTAACTTTAGTGACACAAACAGATGGGCCCCACACCCATATTTAACCACACAGTTTAAGTCATGTTTAGTTTTAGTTAAACACAGTGGCCCACGCGTCAACGTTGACCATGCTGACGTGGCCCTTGACCGACCCCACTCGTCAGTGACCAAGCCAGCAATGTTACACTGACCGATGGACCCCATACGTCAGGTTTGACCTGGACCCGCCCTTTGACCAGCTGACGCAAGCATGATACATACGGCGTCATAAATACATTTATTTGGGATTTTCTTATTAGAAATAATTAGGAAATTCGGAAAATGTCCTAAACTTCTAAAAATCATAGAAATTCAACCGTAACTCCAAATAAGATAAATTATATATGAAAAATTATTAGAAAAATTCAAGGAATCCATCTATACCATTTTCATGCATGTTTGGACAATGTTTGTCCTCTGTTTTGGACAAAACAAATAAAGGGCATTTAAATAATCATATATGGAGTTGGAATTTGAATCATGTATTCAAACCAACTTCATTTAAATCATAGCTAGATGCATTAGCTCAAATCACAGCATATTGCTATGTCATGATCATGCATCATATTGTGGCATTGCATTGATTGTGTTCTTTCTCAGTTGCCGGTGTTTGCCCCCTCTCGATAGACGTGGTTCCGACGATGAGCTCGATGACACCGATGAAGAACTATATTATCTTCAGAAGTGCCAGGCAAGCAAAACCCCCTTGTTCATTCCGATACAATCCCACTCTCTCGCTCCTGCTCTTTTTACTGCATTAGGACAACAACGATTCATACATTACTTGTTTATGTAGCTGAACCCCTTTATCATGTGCATGACTGTCATTCCACGGTAAATAGATGAAACCCACTAGCATGAGTAGGAGTTGCTTGAGCCCTGTTGTGCCTACTCATTCATGCTTGTTTGTCATGCCTGCTCTTGCTTAGAGTTGAGTCAGGTCGATTCATCGAGGATGAATCGGAGGTGTGTAAACATGTCCTCTTGTTGAGAGCTAAGTGTGTGAACACGATTTGGTAAAGGTAGCGGTGAGAGGCCATGTAGGAGTACATGGTGGGTTGTCTCATTGCAGCCGCCCTCGTGAACTGAGTTCTATGTTTGTGATCCATGAAAGCAGTTACTACCACGCATTGGGCCCGAAACCAATGGACCCTCTAAACTCTTAACCACCCTTGTTCTCTGGCCGGGAGTTGCAACTAGTTTCGGTGTTTGTAGGATATGTGTTGGAGGCCGTGCGTGGCGCTGACCCTAGGGGTGGGCTATGATGCGGTAGATACACCGTGGCGGTGTCTGCAAAACCGATTCGCCTGTTTGGTGTCTCGGGAACCCTGCACACATCGTTCGGGGCCGTTAGTGGAAACCTCGGCTGGACTCCCTGCGGATGGAACCCGAATAGGCAATAAACCTGGACTAGGGACTTGAGTGTTTAGGTAGGCCGTGGCCGACACCCTCGCTGGGCTTCCGCTTGAAGGTTGCCGAGTACATGTCGTGTAAACGGTGATAAGTGGTGAGAGCGTGTGTGAAGAAGTACACCGCGGGGTTAATATGATCTATTCGAATAGCCGTGTCCACGGAAAAGGACTTCTGGGTTGCCTATAACAGTTCATAGACAAGTGAAAGTGGATACTCTAAAATGCGCAAGATAAGCGTGAGTGCTATGGATGGCGTTCTCGTAGGGAGACGGGAGCGGGTCCATAGTGGTGTATTGATATGGTGAATATGTGGACTCGTGTGCGCCACCTCAAAAGAGTTACTTGCAGTCGTAGTTTAGGATAGCCACTGAGTCAAAGCTGGCTTGCTGCAGTCAAACTCCACCACCCCCTTTGTTGATAATGATGCATGTGTAGTTAGTTCTAATGTAAGTCTTGCTGAGTACAATTGTACTCACGTTTGCCTATTTTCTGTTTTTGCAGAGAGACTTCAGTCTCGCTAGTAGTTCTGCGTGGACTTCAACGTTTAGCTTGTTACCTCAGCTACGATCTTGTGCCCTCTTCAGGATCTGGTAGATAGTCAGGCTTCTCAGCCATTTTCATTTATAGTTGTCTGTACTCAAACATGTTAAGCTTCCGCTTGTACTTTGACTTGTATGCTCTGAATGTTGGGTCGTGAGACCCATTTTTGTAATATCTCGCTCCTCGGAGCCTAATGAATAAATATTTGAGTCGTAGAGTTATTGTAACGCCCCCGATGCGGCTATATCTCCCACGTGTCGAGGCACGACTTAGAGGCATAACCGCATTGAAAGCAATGTCGCAAGTGAGGTAATCTTCACACAACCCATGTAACAGTTAAGGGAAAGAAACATAGTTGGCTTACAGTCGCCACTTCACACAGTACATTATTAAACATACATCATACAGAGTACACTCAAGGTCCGACTACGGAACCAAAATAAAGAAGATACCCCAACTGCTAACACAGATCCCCGAATCGTCCCAACCGGGCACCACTCGATCATCCGAAACGACATAGTAACGACCACGTTCCTCGTCGAACTCCCACTTGAGCTCGGTGGAATCATCTGACCGGCCTCATCGGAACCTGCAACTGTTTGGAAGTATCTGTGAGTCACGGGACTCAAACAATCTCACACCGCGAGATCAAGACTATTTAAGCTTTAGGGAGGACATAGTATTAAAATGGGGCTGCAGCAAGCGACTAGCTTATATGGTGGCTACTTCGCAAAAGAGAGCGAGAAGAGAAGCAAAGCACGGTCGTGAAACTAGTAGTGATCAAGAAGTGATCCTGAACTACTTACGTCAGACATAACTCCAACTCCGTGTTCACTTCCCGGACTCCGCCGAGAAGAGACCATCACGGTTACACACGCGGTTGATGTGTATTTTAATCGAGGTCATCTTTGTGTTATCTACAACGGACATTAACAAATTCCCATCTGCCTCATAACGCTGAGCACGGCGGCCGAAAGATATTACCTGCAGGGTGTCCCAACTTAGCCCATTATAAGCTCTCACGGTCAACGAAGGATTATTCCTTCTACCGGAAGACCCGATCAATCTCGGAATCCCGGACTACAAGACATTTCGACGACAATAAAACAAGACCAGCAAGACCACCCGACCGTGCCGACAAATCCCGATAGGAGCTGCACATATCTCGTTCTCGTGGCACACCGGATAAGCTAAGCGACAGAACCGGTAATCCATGTTGCCAAGGAATGGTCCCGACGGTGCTTTAGTTTGGACCAACGCCGGAGGAGCACCGCCGGGGTTTAAAATAAGATGACCCTCGGGCTCGCGAAAACCCGGGGAAAAGGCTTAGGTGCAAATGGTAAAACCAATGTTGGGCCTTCTTTGGAGGTGTCTTATTCAAAGCGAACTGTCAAGGGGTCCCATAAATCACCCAACCGTGTAAGGAACATAAAATCAAGGAACATAACACCGGTAAGACGGAAACTAGGGTGGCAAGAGTGGAACAAAACACCAGGCATAAGGCCGAGCCTTCCACCCTTTACCAAGTATATAAATGTGTTAAACATAGCAGATATATATATATTGTGATAGCCCCAACAAGTAAACATGTTCCAAAAAGGAACAACATCTCCATGTTCCAACAAGGAACAAACTTCAGCTTCACCTGCAACTAACAACGCTATAAGAGGGGCTGAGCGAAGCGGTAACATAGCCAATCAACGGTTTGCTAGGAAAGGATGGTTAGAGGCTGACATGGCAATATGGGTGGCATGATATAGCAAGTGGTAGGCATCGCAGCATAGGCATAGCAAAAGAGCGAGCAACTAGCATAGCAAAGATAGAAGTGATTTGAGGGTATGATCATCTTGCTCGCAATGTACTCGAGTTGCCGAAAGCCCGATCCTAAAACGTTCTCAACAGGTTCCTCGTAAGCGTTCTCGTCTCCCGGCTCTACCCAAAGCAACAACAAAACAAGGAACCACAATAAATCACGGTGCAATGCACAATCAACATGATGCAACATGACATGAAATGCAAGAAGTGATATGCAATGCATAAGTGCACTCCGGAAGGTAAATGGAAAACCAGGCATCATCTTGGCAAACCAAGCATGCCATCGGAAAGATGAGATGATTTCGGTAGAAATCGATATAGAGATCACCGGAAACGGATGCACGGATTGGATATGACGGGCAAAACAAGAATGGTGAGAAAAACCTACGGTAACATCATGGAGAAACAAAGCCATGCATGTGTGCAAACTACCACATAGCACAAAGCAAAGAAATATGCCCAACGAAAACAACACATAGCCATGATGCAATAGACATGAACATAAACTTGCTCAAATGCAAAAACTAATGCCACCACTGAGTTGGTGGGATTTTTCTACCCCAAAAACATATATAATATGTTAGGGTTGCATTAGGGAAAAACATCACAAAACAATAAGTTAGAACCTGCCTAAAAAGGAAACTAACAGAAGTGGCAATTTCCATATTTGGAAATGTCCAGATTTGGACTTGCCTAAAACAGAAATGATACAATGCTGAAAATGGAAAGAACAAAAAATAAAATACGCATGGAGGAGGGTGCTGAGAGGTCGTGTGGGTGACCCTTTGTCATAGAGGCAGAGGTTAACAGGTTAAAAAGGGGGGAAGAAAAGAGCCCCAGGGGGGATTCGAACCCGGGTCTCCCCGGTGGAATCCCGCACCTACTACCACTGGGCTGGTGCGGCGGCTACTGACAGAGGAAGAGCCTCGGGGCTTAACTACTGACTCTGCAGAGGAGGCGCACCGAAGGACAGCGAAAACAAAATAAAAAAAGGGGGGAGTGGCGCGCCTGGGGTTCGAACCCAGGTCGCCGCGGTGGGAGAGCAGGGGGTCAACCAACTCGGCTAGGGAAGGAGGTTCGGTAAGATACGCGAAGCTGGCCACTTGACCAACACTGCCAGGCTGATCTAAGGACAGAGACAACAACCGACGACGCCGCGGAAACAGCGGCGTCTGAGGGGCTCGCGCCTTGGCCACGACGGCACGCATGAGGGGCATCACGGGTCTTGCGGGCAAGCCCGGCGTGGCTAGCAGCATACACGCAGCGCCAAAACAACTCGAACCTAAACTACTACGAGCAAGCCGAAGCACGCTGGGCGCGATAAGACCACGGGCCGGACCTAATCACGGAGAACCAACGACGACGAGAAGGAGCAGGGAGGAAGGAGTATACCTCCTTACCCTAGGACAAAGGATCGGCGACGGAGACGGGCGGACGGGCGGCGAGATCGAGCTCAAGATCGCGGGAACTCGACCGACGTGAAAACAGAACGCAGGCGTCGTCGGACTTGGCGCCGGGCCCCAGAGACGACGTCGTGGTCGTAGACGCGGCACGAGGAAGGAGATGGACAAGGGCCGCCGGGTCGAGGTGGCGGAGAGCGCGCGGGCGACGAGGCCACGCTCAGATGCGCTCGAACGAAAGCGGGCGGCGATCTTGGGTGGATTTCTTACCTGGCGGCGGCGGCGAGAGGGAGAGGGGAAACCCTAGGGTTCGATTTGACGCGGAGGGGGATAAGAAGGGGGCTAGGGCGACGGGATCGTGCTCGTGCTCTCCGAGCTCGGGGTCCCCATGGCGCTGCGAGAGGAGAGGGAAAGGTGGGTGGCGCACAGGGCGGTCGCTGCCAGGCGGGGCCGACGCTGCCACGTGGACGGAGACTAGCGGGGGTAGATGCGAGCGTGGGTGCGCGAAGACAGAGAGAGGGAACCGGTGCGGGCTGGCGCGCTCTCTCGCGCTGCGGGCTGAGGGAAAACTGGGCCGGCTCGGGGAGGCCGGGGGCCCAGGTGGAGAGGAGCTAGCTGGGCTGCTCCGCTGCTGCTGCCTCCTTCCTCTTTTACTTTATAAAAAATAAAAAGGAAGAGAAAGAAAGTGCAGAAAGAAAGGAAAAGATTTAGAGTGAAAGGAAAATATCCCCACACTCCTGGAATTCTCCTCTATTTAAATAAATTGAAATGGACATTTTTAAAGGTAGAAAAATAATGCAAGTTTGGAAATGCTTCAAACTTGTGCCATTTTTGAACCTAACCATAACAACTTCAAATGAGGGGATTTTTGGGCAGAGAGGTTTAGTGCAACAAGCAAGATTATTAGGGAGAAGATGAACATTAATTGAAGGAGGGAAATATATGGCATTTGAAAGAGAAAGAAGTAGAGGGAAGGAGGGGATGGTAATGCAAAAATGAGAATGAAGCATGCAACCACATGACATGCAAGAGAACACCACATCCACATGATAAGAAGGGAATGCAAAAATGACAAGAGGCACAAATGCAATATGGCAAAAGGAGCAAAACAAGAAAAGAGAAAAACCCCAACATAACCAAACCAAAGAGGCCAAGCATGACAAGAACCCACAAGAATTGGATGAGGCCAAATGATATATTGCCCAAAAGGGGAAGTTTACATCCAGGGTGTTACAGTTATGTTGTGATGCCATGTTGTATTTACACATATCGAGCATATTGTGTGTATGTTTGAAATGCTTGGTATGTGTGGGATCCGACAACCTAGTTGTTTATCCTTGGCAGCCTCTCATATGGGGAAATGTAGTCTAGTGCTTCCCGAGCGATAGTAGTCCGCTTCTGCCCAGTTCACCGGAGTCCTGCTAGCCCAAAGACTACTACTCTGGATGCTTGATCGGCGGCATGTGTTTCACTTCGCTCATGTGTCTCGTCCCTTCGGGAAATGTCACACGGTGACATCCGAGTCCTGCCTAGCCTGCTACAGCCGGTTTCTGAGTCCCGTTAGCCAGTGCTACAGCCCGGATTCATACGTTGATGACCGACTTGCTCGATGTGATTCATGTATGCCTGTCCCCATGGGTTAGCGCCGCTTTGGGTTCACGACTAGCCATGTCGGCCCGGTTCTCTGTCATGTGGATGCTAGCGACACTATCATATACGTGAGCCAAAAGGCTAAACGGTCCCGGGCCATGGTAAGGCGACACCGTGGGAGTACCGTGCGTGAGGCGCAAAGTGATATGAGGTGTTACCGCTAGGTCGATGTGACTTGGAATCGGGTCCCGACAGCGTTGGTATCGAGCCCGAGGTCCTCAGAGGATTACCAAGCCAAACTGGTGAAGTTGTGTCTAGAAATGCTTTAGTTATGTAAGGGAATTGATTGTGGAAGGGAACGTAAGGCTCTTTTTACTCCTTATACCTCATGGCCTTCTGATCTGAGTCATCCTCTTCTCTTCTACGGGGTTTAAGAACTAGGCTTCTCATCTATCTATCAGGATGACGTGTTACTAATCCATAGACCTTTAAGATTGTTGGTTTTAAGTCCCAGTTCAGTCCTTACTATTTCTGTATGTTAACTGTTGATCTCGGAACCTTGATATTGTGATGTTGAGTGGTTATGCCACCATTTTTGCAGGATGTCTCAAATCATTTTGAGCATTTACAGCCGTTATGTTGTCCGAGTCATCCCAGGTCTCTAAATAGTCTGATGCATTTGTAAATCCTTTCCTTCCGTTCCCGATGTCCTTTCTGGTCAGAATAAGCACACTAATCGGTAAGTTGAGGTACTTTGTTGCCTCGGCGTAGATGTTGGAGCTATTATTATGACCCTAGGTGTTTAGGAAGTCACCTAGTAATTTAGGAATGCTTTTGTATCCCCGATGTGATGATTCCGCCATTATTCTTGAAAGCATCCCGTGATGTTATTAGTTAGTAGGCATTCTATTCCTGGGTTCTTGAACCCAGATTCACCCTACTTCATGTTGTTAGTATTTGCTAGTTCCTTTAGGATATTAGTAACTTTGCGATAGTCCTCGAGGTCCATGGTATTTCCTTCTTCCAAATACCATGAACTAGTTATGGCAGAAGTTCCTCTTTGAGCCTAAAGATCGCAATCAGAGTACTCTTGAAGAGTTCTCCATTCATAATTGTGACTCTGCCAGTTCTACCTTCTCTGCATGGGTTATCTAGGAGAAATGTTGAGCTTTGCTCGACATACTAATCCATGCCTCCACAACTCGAAAAGTTATATGTTCCTCGAGTTGTTCCTCCTTAGTTGTATTCCGATCCCCGTCTATCAGTTGATAGTCAGGAGTAGTCGTGTACTCGTGCTCATCGATGCCCATTTTTCTTGTGGTCCGTCAAGCCATTATGTTCTGGAATGACTAGGAGAAACAAACTCCAGTACCTCATCCATATCCAGGATTGGGTCAAAGCAGTCGTAATCCGCAGATCAAATGCAATCAAGCTTTTGATTCTGTTCTATCCTGAAGTATTACCCACTTTATGTCAGGAACGTCATGAGAATTGCACCTTCTCTTATGAATTCTTGACGCAGTGATACTTCTCGCCATCATTACTCATTCCTCGGTTCCGTGTTGTCGCAACCGGAATACCGGCAAATGAATTGTGATGTGTGAAATCAATACTCCTAGCAACTCGTTGCTTGGTAGTTAATGGACAATATTCCCATCCTTAGCGTGTTGGTTATTAAATCATCATCCTAAGATTGATCGTGCTACCTAGTCCTTATTTCTGGTGCACTCTTCGATCAATGAGTTAAGATTGTGTCAATCCCTCACTCTTTTGATCATATCGTCTTGCCCTGAAAAGCAAGATTGTTCTCGAGCTTAGTAATATATCGGTGGTTCGTGACTTTCCAAATATCTTCTTGGAAGTATTACCAGGTTGTTACATGACTGTTATGTTGAGCTCGTGATCAAGTTGGTTTTCCTCTAAACCACCCCTTCTCCAAGAATCCGTGTTGGATACCCCTGAGCTAGTTGGTTAAGCTAAAAACCAACTTGGAGAGTTGGAAGATAAAAGCTTACCTGACTTAGTTCATCCCCAAGGGATATCCCGTGTGTGTGTGTTGAAGAAAGATGATATCTTCATCGATTGGTCCTCGTGATCAGTTGTTGGATCTATTGCCTTGTCAAAACTTTGACTTGAGTATGGGCTATCGTCAAGTCAAATCGTAACAAACGATGTTCGTAATGTTGTCTTACTCGTGGTTGATCCTCAAGCATACACCATTACATCTTTTGGTCCGACCAATGCTATCACCGTGTTCACATGATGGTGGAAGTCCAAATGATATGGAAATTCCAATGAGTTGTTGTTGAGCCCATCAGTGACATTCTTGTCTCCCCATGATTCATGTTGAATATCAACCTAGTGTTGAAAACTTTGTAAGCAATGCCTTCGTGTTCCGTTCATGAAGCTTATGCTTGGATGGAAGAAGTGACTTCCTTGAATTCATGTGCATTTGGTGCAAGTTGTCGCCGTGAGTTCGAGAAAGATTGGTTTTGTTCCTCGAATCATCCCAAATCAGTCATGCATACGCATAAGTATTCTATGGTTTGGTAGATTAATTACCTCCACTCCATTCGTATTCCTAGCACACCAAGCCACTGACTGATTTGTTCCAGGAGAAGGAGTTCTTTTTAAGAGCTAACCCGGGCTTAATTAAGAACTTCATTATCTGCGATGATGGTTCCCCACCTGAACTTGGTAGTGTTTCATTATAAGACTACTACGTGGGCTTGATTGTCTGGGACATCGTGTTCACATGTTAGTAGCAGAACCAGCTCATGTTTTGGAGCTTGCTATCGTAGTTCATTCCCGAGAATCTCGCAGCATCTTCTCGTCGATTTGTGTTGCAAACTTTCATTTTTCTTTCTAGACTCGATGAGTCTGGAATATCCTAACACCAACCAGATCTGAATCTCAGGCAGATATGATGGTTGGAATATTCCAACATTTGCATTTTGTTCGCAGCTTGCACCCCATCGTGCCAATTCTCCATAGGCTGTCCTTCCCAGCAGTTGCTGTCCAGGATCATCTTCAAAAGTGGTCTTGTCATGGGTCCCATCCATTTTCGGTGATAAGCAAAATCATCCATTATGTTGTCTTCAACAAGGTAGTCCACATCATCTATTATGGTATGAGCATGCCATTCCTTCGAATTCGTCCACACGATCATTTGTGTTTGCCTTAGGCTGGTATGAAGAATTTCAATGATCTTTGTATCAAAAGTAATTCTTTAGCCACTTAAGGGAACAGTCCAACGAGTCACCTTTCTCGAGGTGTCCCGTTACGGGATCATGGTAAATATTTCCTCGCCACCTTGACACCATCCACCATCTTTCTAAGCGTGGAATTGTTGCCCCCCAATCAAACCTCGTCGTTTGTTCTTCCATCCCCCTCGATGTGTTTTGTGTCTCAACTCGAGATGTTTCAACATCTCATTCCACGAGTTGATCTTGAGTGCTCGATCTTCGAGGAGATCGTTTCCTATAGATTTTCTTTCTGTCGCCATCATGTTGGATGAAGATCTCGAAAACAGGACGTCAAGTTCAATTGGAGCAATGAACCAACATCTTCGGGAAGGGCAATTGGATCGACAAGTTTGTGTTAGCTAGTGTCCCCTCTATCTTCTTACCTCACGTCTTGAATCTCGGGACAAGATTCTTGTTTAGTGGGGGTGAGTTGTCACAGCCCTAGCTTAGTCCTTGCCTGACTCTGCATAAGCATTCATGTCATCATGTTTAAATTTAATAACCTTGAAATGGGGATGTCAGAAACCCCCAGCACCCCCCTGAAAATACCAGGTTCAACTGAAAAACATTTCAATGAACCCAGAATGCCCTTCACAAAAGTTCATCATTTTTGAATTGGTCTAGAACCTCTCCCAAAAATGGTGCACATTTTCCTAGGCCATTCTGGATTTTTGAATTAAATCATTATTTATTTGCATTTGGGCATTTAAATACTATAAATTATTTCCTAAACTGAAATGTTCCATGTTGGATATATCCTATACAGTGGCCATGTACAGTTTGGTGATTTTTGAAAGGGTCTAGGTATTTTTAGAAAAGCCACAAAGATTACAGAATAATAGAAAAGAGAAATATTAGAGAGAGAGAGAGAGAGAGAGAGAGAGAGAGAGAGAGAGAGAGAACTGACCTGGCCTTACCTGTGGCCCAGTAGGCAGCCCACCTGGCCAGGCCTCTCTGGCAACCCAGCCCACCACCGCAGCTCCTGTCGTCTTCCTCCTCTGCCAGGAGGAGAAGCAGCTGCGTGCGGCGCGCACAGCCACCCGTGGCCACCTCATGCCTCCCTGTTGGCCTCCCTGGCGCCCTGGAGTCGCCCCCGAGTGCCACGCACCCCCTGGTCCCTCTCGCTCACTCCCTCGAGCTCCTTCCCCCTCCTATGTTCTCTCTCTCGCACGCACCCGAGTACGCTCGTCTCCGCCGCTCGCCGTAGACGCAGCCACTGCTGCCCCCTCGACCTCTCAAGCTTACCAAGAGCTCCGCCGCTTCACCCTCGACCTCCACACCGAGCCGCGTGATGTCGGACACCCCACAACGCCGCCTTTGCCCTCGTCTTCAACCTCGGGCACCGGAGATCGCCGCCGCAGATTCGACACCTCCGAGCCGTCCCCGAGCCCACCGATCCGCAGATCGACCCCAGTGAGCTCCGCTGTCGTTTCCCCTACTCCTCGGGTCGCGCTCGTCCGCCACACGACCTCGCCGCCCTGCTCAAGCTCCCCGCCGCGTTTGTCGCCGCCGTCGTGGTAGGTCATCGACCTCGCGCCCGAAAGCACGTACTGGCTTGTGGAGCTCCCAGAGCCCGCCCACTCTCACCAAGACTCTAGCTGTAGCGTAGCCCGCGCCACTGCCCGAAGTTCGGCCGCCGCCAAGGCCGCCAGTCGTCGCGCCTGCCACCACAGCTCCACCGCAGCCACCGTTGGACGCAGCGTCACGGCTGCCCAACGGGATCAGCCCCGCTTCGCTCCGTCGCCGGAATCGCCGAACGGCGAACGCCGACGTGCCTGGGTTAGCCCCGGCGTTAACCGCCGACGTGGCCGGCTTAATTAAGCCCTAATGGGCTAGTTAATTAACTTTAGTGACACAGACAGATGGGCCCCACGCCCATATTTAACCACATAGTTTAAGTCATGTTTAGTTTTAGTTAAACACAGTGGCCCACGCGTCAACGTTGACCATGCTGACGTGGCCCTTGACCGACCCCACCCGTCAGTGACCAAACCAGCAATGTGACACTGACCGGTGGACCCCACACGTCAGGTTTGACCTGGACCCGCCCTTTGACCAGCTGACGCAAGCATGATACACTATTGATGTCATAAATACATTTACTGGGATTTTTTTATTCAGAAATAATTAGGAAATTCCAGAAAATGTCCTAAACTTCTAAAAATCATTGAAATCAACCGTAACTCCAAATAAGATAAATTATATATGAAAAATTATCAGAAAAATTCAAGGAATCCATCTGTACCATTTTCATGCATGTTTGGACAATGTTTGTCCTCTGTTTTGGACAAAACAAATAAAGCGCATTTAAATAATCATATATGGAGTTGGAATTTGAATCATGTATTCAAACCAACTTCATTTAAATCATAGCTAGATGCATTAGCTCAAATCACAGCATATTGCCATGTCATGATCATGCATCATATTGTGGCATTGCATTGATTGTGTTCTTTCTCAGTTGCCGGTGTTTGCCCCCTCTCGATAGACGTGGTTTTGACGATGAGCTCGATGACACCGATGAAGAACTATATTATCTTCAGAAGTGCCAGGCAAGCAAAACCCCCTTGTTCATTCCGATACAATCCCACTCTCTCGCTCCTGCTCTTTTTACTGCATTAGGACAACAACAATTCATCTGTTACTTGCTGCGGTAGCTGAACCCCTTTATCCTGTGCACGACCTGTCATTCCACAGTAAATAGATGAAACCCACTAGCATGAGTAGGAGTTGCTTGTGCCCTGTTGTGCCTACTCATTCATGCTTGTTTGTCATGCCTGCTACTGCTTAGAGTTGAGTCAGGTCTGATTCATCGAGGATGAGTCGGAGGTGTGTAAACATGTCCTACTATTGAGAGCTAAGTGTGCGAACACGATTTGGTAAAGGTAGCGGTGAGAGGCCATGTAGGAGTACATGGTGGGTTGTCTCATTGCAGCCGCCCTCGAACTGAGTTCGTGTTTGTGATCCATGAAACAGATTACTACCACGCATTGGGCCCGAAACCAATGGACCCTCTCGGCTTCTTAACCACCCTTGTTCTCTGTCCGGGAGTTGCAACTAGTTTCGGTGTTTGTAGGATATGTGTTGGAGGCCGTATGAAGCGCTGACCCTAGGGGTGGGCTATGATGCGGTAGATACACCGTGGCCCGGTGTACCGATTCGCCCGTTTGGTGTCTCGGGAACCCTGCACACATCGTTCGGGGCCTTTAGTGGAAACCTCGGCCGGACTCCCTGCGGATGGAACCCGAATAGGCGATAAACCTGGACTAGGGACTTGAGTGTTTAGGTAGGCCATGGCCGACACCCTCGCTGGGCTTCCGCTTGAAGGTTGCCGAGTACATGTCGTGTAAACGGTGGTAAGTGGTGAGAGCGTGTGTGAAGAAGTACACCCCTGCAGGGTTAATATGATCTATTCGAATAGCCGTGTCCACGGAAAAGGACTTCTAGGTTGCCTATAACAGTTCATAGACAAGTGAAAGTGGATACTCTAAAATGCGCAAGATAAGCGTGAGTGCTATGGATGGCGTTCTCGAGGGAGACGGAGCGGGTCAATAGTGGTGTATTGATATGGTGAATATGAGGACTCGTAGCGCCACCTCAAAAGAGTTACTTGCAATGTAGTTTAGGATAGCCACTGAGTCAAAGCTGGCTTGCTGCAGTCAAACTCCACCACCCCCTTTGTTGATAATGATGCATGTGTAGTTAGTTACGATGTAAGTCTTGCTGAGTACAATTGTACTCACGTTTGCCTATTTTCTGTTTTTGAGAGAGACTTGATCTCGCTAGTAGTTCAGCGTGGACTTGACGCTTAGCTTGTTACCTCAGCTACGATCTTGTGCCCTCTTCAGATCTGGTAGATAGTCGCTTCTCGGCCTTTTTCATTTATAGTTGTGCGTACTCGGACATGTTAAGCTTCCGCTTGTGCTTTGACTTGTATGCTTTCAATGTTGGGTCGTGAGACCCATGTTTGTAATATCTCGCTCCTCGGAGCCTAATGAATAAATATTTGAGTCGAGAGTTATGTTGTGATGCCATGTTGTATTTACACATATCGAGCATATTGTGTGTATGTTTGAAATGCTTGGTATGTGTGGGATCCGACAACCTAGTTGTTTATCCTTGGCAGCCTCTCATATGGGGAAATGTAGTCTAGTGCTTCTGAGCGATAGTAGTCCGCTTCTACCTGGTTCACCGAGTCCTGCTAGCCCAAGACTACTGCTCTGGACGCTTGATCTGGCCGACATGTGTTTCACTTTGTTCTGTGGTTCGTCCTTCGGGAAATGTCACACGGTGACATCCGAGTCCTGCCTAGCTGCTACAGCCGGGTTACCGGAGTCCTGTTAGCCAGTGCTACAGCCCGGATTCATACGCTGATGACCGACATGCTCGATGTGATTCATGTATGCCTGTCCCCATGGGTTAGCGCCGCTTTGGGTTCACGACTAGCCATGTTGGCCCGGGTTCTCTGTCATGTGGATGCTAGCGACACTATCATATACGTGAGCCAAAAGGCGCAAACGGTCCCGGGCCATGGTAAGGCGACACCCGTGGGAGTACCGTGCGTGAGGCCGCAAAGTGATATGAGGTGTTACCGGCTAGGTCGATGTGACTTGAAATCGGGGTCCTGACAAGATCCGACCCGACTGTTCAGCAGTCGGCCCGAATCTCGGGGACTACACCCAGTGGGTGCGCTGACGCGCCCCCACATGAGATAAAAGAAACAAAGCACTCACTCGGCTATTAGTCGGTCGGCGGCCTTTTGGCTCAGCTCCCGGCCTGGAGTTGAAGGCAGCGTGGAGATTGTGATATTCCTGAAAGTCGACGGAGTGCGAATAAGAATAAGATTGCCGCCAAGGCCGCTAAAAGTTCCAAGTCACCGCTCAAAGAGCCGACTCGAAACTCGGGGCTACACCAATGGTCTGCCGACGCCGCCCCCACGGAAGAAATCGAAAAGAAATCGACCAAGGCCGAAGACTCACCCGGATGACCGCACAGAGCAAGAAACTCCTGGGTGTACCATTGCAGCGAGGCGGCTGGGTGCAAGCGGCGTCGGACCTCCTGCGCCGCCATCGCTCAGCTCGGTCGTTCCACCACTGGGCGTTCACTCGGTTATCTTGGCGCTGGCCGTCTCTGTGTCCGAGCCGTCGAGCTGGCGCCCGCAGCTCTCTCGAGGCTCCGCGCCGAGGCGCCTCTCCAGGCATGCGGCGGCGATCGCACCACAAGATCTGCCCCGCCCCGACTCGCCTCAAATGCGGCTGCTCAGGCGCCGCAGCAGGTCGGCGCCTTGGCCCGTTCCAGTCGGCGCCGACTGTGGCGCCTCCCCCAGGATGGTCACGTCATCCTCCCGCCTCTCCATCACCGGCTGGTCACGGTCGGCTTCCTCCAACGGGGGCACGGGGATGTTGGGAGCCATGACGCGAAGAGGAATAACGAGCCGCGGAGGCTGATTGCGCAGAGCCTCCACCTCCCTCTCCGCGGCCGCAGCCTCCGCCTGGGCCTTGGCCGTTGCGTCGGCTTCCGCCTCGGCCGACTTCTCCGCCGCCTCCTGGATGACCCTCCGCTCTTCCGCTTCCCTCTCCTCCCGCGCCTCCCGCGTGTTCCGCTCCGTTGCCTCCATGAGGTTGGCGTGGGGATCAACGCGGTGGGAGCTCGAAGACCCTCCCGTCGGTCCGACTATGGAGGCGACGTCAACCCGTTCGAGGGAAAGTGGCGCCCTGTTCAGCAAATCAGGAAGACGGCTTAGGTGAGCCTCAACTAAAGAAGACAATAAAAAAGTGCGAGACATTCAACACTTACGCCGAGACCGCCTGTGGCTGCTTCACCACCTTGCGGAAGCGGGCCGCTTTCGCGGCCGCCTCGTCCCGCTTGGTCGCCGCCGTGGAGCCCTTGGGTTTATTCGATCGGCTGCCGAAGAGACCCGGCCCGGCCCGACGTTTTTGCGCGCCACCCCAAGTAGCTGGCACGGCAGAAGGTCCCGCGCCTTGGCGATCGGCCGCCGGCTGGCAGCGTGGGATGGCCTCGGCTTCATCATCGTCCGGCCAGTCCCCGAAGCCGGCCGTGAGCTCGGGGCCGCCTGCCTCTCCGCCGGCTCCGCCTATGGCGTCGTCCATGGCAGCCGGCCCCAGATCTGGGTTGTCGAGGTCGTCCGCCGTACGGTCGGCCATGAACTGGAGCTCCGGCCCTGTGGCCCCGGCCACAGGTCGAAGAAGGGGGTTCTGCTCAAAGACAAGCCGACTAGTCAAAAGTCGGCCGTCACGAACCCGGCAACAAAAGAAAAAGAAAAGAAGGGAAACTCACCACAGGCGGGGGATCAGCCCGAGAATACGGCGCCTTGCCATACTGCCACTCCTTGGTGAGCTTGCAGTTGGAGATGTAATTCACCATGTACGACACCTCGTCAAGAGGCATCTCCCTGGTGCTCAGCCGACATGGGTCGAAGCGGCCGCTCATCTGGCAGATCATGTGCGGCCCGGCCTTGAGCGGAGCACCGGCGCCCACGGGCGGCGACCAGGTCGGCCCGGACCAAGCCCTCCGACTGGATCATCACCTAGAGCCGGGTGACGGCGGCGTTCCCGGCCAGGGAGAGCGACCGGGCTCGGTAGGACCAAGAAGGCTGCCTCCCAGACGGTGGGCCGGCTACGTAAGCCGGCAGATTGACGAAGTCGCCTTGCGAGGCGACGTTCTTCACGCAGAAGTATGATTGCTGCCAGAGCTTCACCGACTGGATCAGCGGGATAGGCGGAAAGGGGTTGTTGTCGGCTGACCTCCGCATGGCGATGAAGGCGCCACAGGGGGCGGGCACACCCGCGGAGACGGTGCCAAGCTTGCACTGGAAGAACTCCCCAAAGAGCTCAAGGGTGGGGAGGACGCCAAGAAAACCCTCGCACAGGGTGACGAAGGCTGACAGCAGCATCACCGTGTTGGGGGTGAGATGATGCGGCTGGAGGTGGTAGAACTCGAGGAAGGTGCGGAAGAACCCGCTCGCCGGCAGGCCGAGGCCGCGCAGGCAGTGCGAGCGGAAGATGACCCGCTCGCTCTCCTCCGGCGCCGGCGAAACCTCCCCCTCCGGCGTGAGGCGGGTCTTCACGTAGCCCTCGCCCGGCAACCACCACGTCTTGCGAAGCCAAACGATGTGGTCCTCGTGGACGTTGGAGCCATCCCATGAGCTAGACAACGCCATGGGAGCAAGAGGAAGCGAGAAAGGCGCGGCGGCGGAGAGCACAGCCGCGCTGCAGAGGAGCCGCGGTGGACCAAGAAGGTTGACAGCGGAACGGCGCGGTGGTGATGGCGTTGCGGCGGCGGAAGAAAGGAGAAGGAGGTAGAAGGAAGGATGGAGCGACGGCGAGCGTGCGAGCGGCTGCCGCTCCCCCTCCTCCCCCTTCTTATAGGCTCGTGCGGCGGAGCCGAGGAGGCGAGGCGTGGGGGAACGTGGGATTAACTGCACCCCCTCCCCCACGTCCCGTGATTATTGCACCCTAAAGGTGTGCTGAAACCGCCGCGGGAAGGCGAGCAGTCCGTTCGGGCCGCAGAGGATCCGCACATGGGCCGAGGCCTAGGTATGGTGGGCCCCAGCCTGCGGCGACATCCCGTCGCGCACGTGGGCTGGCAGGCCTTTCTGGCCACGTGGCGCGCAGGGTGGCGCGTGGTCAACGAGCGATTTGGCTCGCGTTCTCACCTTCTGGTTGCGGAACTTCTCGAAGACGGCGCGCCCGCTCAAGGCCGGCTCCTAGCTGCCGGCCCCTCAGGATAGGAAGCTGATCGAGCTTCTCGTCCTCCTTTTCAGCCTCGAAGCTCAATCAGCTTCGAGGACTACTGTCAGAGTAAATGACCACGGGTACCCTAGCCAGCTCCCCCTGGGACCTCTGAAAAAAATTATAAGCCAATCAAGCCGTTCAACATACAAGACGCAGGGCCGCCTTTCCCCGGCCGGCTGACCCTTAGGCCGGCTGTCAGGAAGCGGTCCGGCCCCAAAACCTACAAGGAGAAGGCCACAAGAAGGCCGGCTCCCAAAGAGCCGGCTACCAGAGGGCCGACCCCGCGGAGCCGGCCATGAGAAGGCCGACTCCAAGAAGCCGGCCCCCCAGCAAGCGGCCAAGGCCGCACCCTCAGAATCTGCACCCACATAACGGTGATGAGACGGGGCGTGGCTACAGTGAAGCCTGCCACCCTCGCATCCCGAGCGCCAGATGGCCACAAGATCGTGACGGGCGGCCATCACCCGTCCGTGGCAACCTTGTTGCCATGCGGACCATGACGTCACCCACGACAGGCTGTCAGTACGACCTGCAGGCGGCGGGCCCCTTGCTACCTCTTGAGCACTGCGTTGGATTTCCCCGAAGAGGAGAGGATGATGCAGCAAAGTAGCGTAAGTATTTCCCTTAGTTTTGAGAACCAAGGTATCAATCCAAGAGGAGGCTACGCGCAAGTCCCTCGTACGCACAAAATGATAGCTACTACGCAACAAACGCGATTAGGGGTTGTCAATCCCTTCACGGTCACTTAGAGTGAGATCTGATAGAGATAATATTTTTGTATTTTGGTATAAAGATGCAAAGTAAAAAGTAAAAGCAAAGCAAGTAAATAAAGTGATGGAGATTGATATGATGAGAATAGACCCGGGGCCATAGGTTTCACTAGTGGCTTCTCTCAAGAGCATTAGTATTCTACGGTGGGTGAACAAATTACTGTTGAGCAATTGATGAATTGAGCATAGTTATGAGGTTATCCGGCAATGATCATGTATATAGGCATCACGTCCGTGACAAGTAGACCAAACGATTCGCATCTACTACTATTACTCCACTCATCGACCGCTATCCAAAGATGCATCTAGAGTATTAAGTTAAAAACAGAGTAACGCCTTAAGAAAGATGACATGATGTAGAGGAATAAATTCATGCAATATGATAAATACTCCATCTTGTTATCCTCGATGGCAACAATACAATACGTGCCTTGCAACCCTTTCTGTCACTGGGTCAGGTCACCACAAGATTGAACCCAAAGCTAAGCACTTCTCCCATTGCAAGAACTACCAATCTAGTTGGCCAAACCAAACGGATAATTCGAAGAGACTTGCAAAGATAACTTAATCATACATAAAAGAATTCAGAGAAGAATCAAATATTTTCCATAGATAAGCTGGATCATAAACCCACAATTTATCGATCTCAACAAACACACCGCAAAAAGAAGATTACATCGAATAGATCTCCACAAGAGAGGGGGAGAACATTGTATTGAGATCCAAAAAGAGAGAAGAAGCCATCTAGCTACTAACTATGGACCCTAAGGTCTGAAGTAAACTACTCACACTTCATCGGAGGGGCTATGGTGTTGAAGTAGAAGCCCTCCGTGGTAGATGCCCCCTCCGGCGGAGCTCCGGAACAGGCACCAAGATGGGATCTCGTGGATACAGGAAGGTACGGCGGTGGAATTAGGTTTTGGCCCGCCCCGATCTGTTGGGGGTGCGAGGTATATATAGGAGGAAGGAGTATGTCGGTGGGCGTCGGGGGCCCACAAGGGGGGGCGCGCCTGGGGGGCGCGCCCCACCTCGTGACCGCCTGCACTCCTTGGAGTAGGGTCCAAGTCTCCTGGATCACGCTCGTGAGAAAATCACGTTCGAAGGTTTCATTCCGCTTGGACTCCGTTTGATATTCGTTTCTTTGAAACATCAAATAGGCAAAAAAACAGCAATTACAGGCTGGGCCTCCGGTTAATAGGTTAGTCCCAAAAATAATATAAAAGTGGAAAATAAAGCCCATTATAGTCCAAAACAATAGATAAAGTAGCATGGAGCAATCAAAAATTATAGATACGTTGGAGACGTATCAGGCATCCCCAAGCTTAATTCCTGCTCGTCCTTGAGTAGGTAAAAGAGAATTTTTGATGCGGAGTGATACTTTGGCATAATTTCAATGTAAATCTTCTTAATTGTGATATGAATATTCAGATCCGAAAGATTAAAGACAAAAGTTCATATTGACATAAAAATAATAATATTTCAAGCATACTAATCAAAATAATTATGTCATCTCAAAATAACATGGCCAAAGAAAGTTCATCCCTAAAAAATCATATAGTTAGGCTATGCTTCATTTTCGTCACACAAAGATGTTCCCAACTTCTATACCCCCAATGACAAGCCAAGCAATTGTTTCATACTTAAATGATCTCAAACTTTTTCAACCTTCGCGCAATACATGAGCGTGAGCCATGGATATAGCACTATGGGTGGAATAGAATATGATGATGGGGATTATGTGGAGAAGACAAAAAAGGAGAAAGTCTCACATTGACGAGTATAATCAACGGGCTATGGAGATGCCCATCAATTGATGTCAACATGAGGAGTAGGGATTGCCATGCAACGGATGCACTAGAGCTATGAATGCTCAACAAAAGAAAACTAGTGGGTGTGCATCCAACTTGCTTGCTCATGAAGACCTAGGGCATTTGAGGAAGCCCATCGTAGGAATATACAAGCCAAGTTCTATAATGAAAAATTCCCACTAGTATATGAAAGTGATAACATATGAGACTCACTATATGAAAAACATGGTGCTACTTTGAACCACAATATATGAGACTCACTACATGAAGAACTAGGTGCTACTTTGAAGCACAAAATATGAGACTCATTACATGAAGAACATGGTGCTACTTTGAAGCACAAGTGTGGAAAAAGAGATAGTAGCATTGCCCTTTTCTTTTCTTTTTTTTGGGCCTTTCTTTTTTTTGGCCTTTCTCTCTCTCTTTTTTTTTGGGCAATGCTCTAATAATGATGATCATCACACTTCTATTGATTACAACATGAGGATTACAACTCGAAACTAGAACAAGTTATGACTCTATATGAATGCCTCCGGCGGTGTACCGGGATGGTGCAATGAATCAAGAGTGACATGTATGAAAAATAATGCATGGTGGCTTTGCCAGAAATACGATGCCAACTACATGATCATGCAATGGCAATATGAAAAAAGTAATGTATGTCATGATAATGATGAACGGAACGGTGGAAAGTTGCATGGCAATATATCTCGAATGGCTATGGAAATGCCATAATAGGTAGGTATGGTGGCTGTTTTGAGGAAGATATAGGATGTTTATGTGTGATAGAGCGTATCATATCACGGGTTTGGATGCACCGTGAAGTTTGCGCCAACTCTCAATGTGAGAAAGGGCAATGCACGGCATCAAGAGGCTAGCAATGGCGGAAAGGTAAAAGTGCGATAATCCATGGACTCAACATTAGTCAAAAGAACTCATATACTTATTGAAAAATTTAGAAGTCATCAAAATCAAGTACTACGCGCATTCTCCTAGGGGGATAGATTGGTAGGAAAAGACCATCGCTCGTCCCCGACCGCCACTCATAAGGATGCACAAGCCAGGTACACTTCATGCTTCAAATTTGTTACACAACTTTAACCATATGTGCATGCTACGGGATTTACAAACTTCAACACAAGCATTTTTCAAATTCACAACTACTCAACTAGCATGACTTTGATATTATTACCTCCATATCTCAAAACAATTATCAAGCATCAAACTTATCTTAGTATTCAACGCACTCAAAAGAAAGTTTCACATATCTTGAACACCAAGTATATTAACATTAAGCAAATTACCATGCTATTAATGACTCTTAAAATAATCTAAGTGAAGCATGAGAGATCAAGTTTCTTTAAAACAAATCCACCACCGTGCTCTAAAAGATCTAAGTGAAGCACTAGAGCAAAAATTATCACGCTCAAAAAGATATAAGTGAAGCACTATGAGCAAATTATCAAGCTCAAAAGATATAAGTGAAGCACATAGAGTATTCTATCAAATTCTAATTCATATATGGCTCTCTCAAAAGGTGTGTACAACAAGGATGATTGTGATAACTAACAAGCAAAGACTCAAATAATACAAGACGCTCCAAGCAAAACACATATCATGTTGGTGAATAAAATATAGCTCCAAGTAAATTACCGATGGAAGTAGATTTAAAGAGGGATGCCTTCCGGGGCATCCCCAAGATTTGACTTTTTGGTGTCCTTGGATTATCTTGGGGGTGCCATGGGCATCCCCAAGCTTAGGCTCTTGTCACTCCTTGTTCCATAATCCATCAAAATAATTCACCCAAAACTTGAAAACTTCACAACACAAAACTCAATAGAAATCTCGTGAGCTCTGTTAGAGAAAGAAAACAAAAGACTACTTTAAAGTACTGTAATGAACTCATTCTTTATTTATATTGGTGTTAAACCTACTATATTACAACTTCTCTACGGTTCATAAATTATTTTACTAACCATAGATTCATCAAAATAAGCAAACAACACACGCAAAACAGAATCAGTCAAAAACAGAACAGTCTGTAGTAATCTGTAACTAACGCAAACTTCTGGAACCAAAAAAATTCTACCAAAATTAGACGACCTGGAAAATTTGTTTATTGATCAGCAGCAATTGGAATCAGTATTTTATCACGTTCTGGTGATTTTTAACAATTCGGGCACTGAGCACAAAGATTCTGGAAAAAACAGCAAGATCAAATAACTATCATCCAAGAAGATCCAATAGGTTCAACTTGGCACAAACACTAATTAAAAGATAAAACCACATCTAAAAAGAGGCTAGATAGATTATTTATTCCTAAACAGAACCAAAAACAAAAAACACAAAATAAAATTGGGTTGCCTCCCAACAAGCGCTATCGTTTAACGCCCCTAGCTAGGCATTGAGATTCAATGATGCTCACAAGAAAGATAAGAATTGAGGCACAAAGAGAGCATCATAAAACATGTGACGAACACACTTAATTCTAACATACTTCCTATGCATAGTCATATTATAGGCAAACAAATTATCGTAGCAAGCAAAAACTAGCATATGCAAGGAAGCGGAAAGGAACAATAGCAATCTCAACATAACGAGAGGTAATTTAGTAACATGAAAATTTCTATAACCATATTTTCCTCTCTCATAATAATTACATGTAGGATCATAAGAAAATTCAACAATATAGCTATCACTTAACATATTCTCAACACGATCTACATGCATGCGAAGTTGACACTCTTCCAAAATACTGGGATTATCATTAACTAAAGTCATGATTTCTCCAAGCCCACTTTTATCAAAAATTTCATAAGATTGAATGTTATCCAAATATGCGGGATCTAAAGTTGACACTCTTCCAAACCCACTTTCAATATTATTGCAAACACTATTATCAATCTTATATTCATCATGGGGCTTAAATAAATTTTCAAGATCATAAGAAGAATCACCCCAATCATGATCATTGCAACAAGTAGTAGACATAGCAAAACTAGCATCCCCAAGCTTAGGGTTTTGCATCTTATTAGCACAATTGACATCAAAAGAATTTATAATGAGATCATTGCAATCATGCTTTTTATTTAAGGAACTACCAAGTATGGGTGCAATAGCAACAATCTCGTGTTTAACATAAGGAACTATAGCAAATTCATCTTCATAAATATTGGCATCATGGCCACAAGAATACCAAGCATCATGTTCATCAAGGGACATTTCAATCAAATCACCAGAATCATTATTATCTATAGATTCATGCATATCATTATTTCCTTCCAAAGCAACGGTCATTCTCTCAATAAATTCTTTGACATTGACATTATGAGCATAGTTTTCATAGCAATATTTAAGTATGTCAAAATTTTCAGATTCGTAGAGAGTAATATCATACTTTTCAATCAATGAAGCAACTTCATAAGCACCCTTAAAAGCAACAAATTCTTCAATTTGTTCAATATCATAGTAACTATAAACACCATTTGCATAAGAAGATAAGATTTCATTTTCATTAAACTCACATAGGTAAGGAAGGTGTTTTTTAGGGTTCTTAGAGCAACAAGTAAAATAATAAATTTCACAAAGATTCCAAGCATAACACAACAATCTGTTTATTTGACTCCATAAGAGTCTCCCTTTTTCAGAAAAACGGTGACGCACATAATGAGCATGCTCATCTAAAGATTTCCCATCAACTAGGCTAGTTGGGGTTTCAGCACGAGCGCATAAGGATCGAAGATGATCCAAGTAGAACACTTTCAATGGATCCATATCAATAGATTTTTAGCAAGCAAAGATGCAAGCAAATAGAAGGCACATGGAAACACAAACAAAAATACATACGGGAAGAAGGCGAAGAAAGGGCGAATAAAACGGCAAGGGTGAAGTGGGGGAGAGGAAAACGAGAGGCAAATGGCAAATAATGTAATGCGAGAGATAGGAATTGTGATGGGTACTTGGTATGTTGACATTTTGCGTAAGCCTCCCCGACAACGGCGCCAGAAATTCTTCTTGCTACCTCTTGAGCACTGCGTTGGATTTCCCCGAAGAGGAGAGGATGATGCAGAAAAGTAGCGTAAGTATTTCCCTCAGTTTTTGAGAACCAAGGTATCAATCCAGTAGGAGGCTACGCGCAAGTCCCTCGTACCTGCACAAAACGATAGCTACTCGCAACCAACGCGATTAGGGGTTGTCAATCCCTTCACGGTCACTTATGAGAGTGAGATCTGATAGAGATAATATTTTTGGTATTTTTGGTATAAAGATGCAAAGTAAAAAGTAAAAGCAAAGCAAGTAAATAAAGTGATGGAGATTGATATGATGAGAATAGACCGGGGGCATAGGTTTCACTAGTGGCTTCTCTCAAGAGCATAAGTATTCTACGGTGGGTGAACAAATTCTTGTTGAGCAATTGATGAATTGAGCATAGTTATGAGGTTATCCGGCAATGATCATGTATATAGGCATCACGTCCGTGACAAGTAGACCAAACGATTCGCATCTACTACTATTACTCCACTCATCGACCGCTATCCAAAGATGCATCTAGAGTATTAAGTTAAAAACAGAGTAACGCCTTAAGCAAGATGGCATGATGTAGAGGAATAAATTCATGTAATATGATAAATACCCCATCTTGTTATCCTCGATGGCAACAATACAATACATGCCTTGCAACCCTTTCTGTCACTGGGTAAGGTCACCGCAAGATTGAACCCAAAGCTAAGCACTTCTCCCATTGCAAGAACTACCAATCTAGTTGGCCAAACCAAACGGATAATTCGAAGAGACTTGCAAAGATAACTTAATCATACATAAAAGAATTCAGAGAAGAATCAAATATTTTCCATAGATAAGCTGGATCATAAACCCACAATTCATCGGTCTCAACAAACACACCGAAAAAGAAGATTACATCGAATAGATCTCCACAAGAGAGGGGGAGAACATTGTATTGAGATCCAAAAAGGGAGAATAAGCCATCTAGCTACTAACTATGGACCCGAAGGTCTGAAGTAAACTACTCACACTTCATCGGAGGGGCTATGGTGTTGATGTAGAAGCCCTCCGTGGTAGATGCCCCTCCCGTGGAGCTCCTAACAGGCCCCAAGATGGGATCTCGTGGATACAGGAAGGTGCGGCGGTGGAATTAGGTTTTGGCTCCGTCCCCGATCTGTTGAAGTGCGTGAGGTATATATAGGAGGAAGGAGTACGTCATTGGAGCGTCGGGGCCCACGAGGCAGGGGCGCACCTGGGGGGGCGCGCCCCACCTCGTGACCGCCTTTGGCACTCCTTGGAGTAGGGTCCAAGTCTCCGGATCACGCTCGTGAGAAAATCACGTTCCCGAAGGTTTCATTCCGTTTGGACTGCGTTTGATATTCCGTTTCTTCAAACTTTGAAATAGGCAAAAAACAAGCAATTTCAGGCTGGGCCTCCGGTTAATAGGTTAGTCCCAAAAATAATATAAAAGTGGAAAATAAAGCCCATTATAGTCCAAAACAATAGATAAAGTAGCATGGATCAATAAAAAATTATAGATACGTTGGAGACGTATCACCCCTTCGGCCAGAGAGATGCCCGAAGGCGGCTCGGCCTCCCCCAGTCGGCCTGAGATATGGCCGGCTTCCCATAGCCGGCTTGTTCCCTCCCACGAGGGAAGCGCCTCATTAAGGAGACAACACGAGGCGAGGCTACAGTGATCGCCGCCAAGATGGCGGCACTGTAGCCATGCTTACCCCGACAAAGCCCTCGTCATCAGGATTGAGGCAACAGTAACCAGCCCCCGACAAGGCCCTTAGTGGTGGGGCCAGCTTGTCGACCAAGAAGCCGGCAGCCGGCGGGACCCACCAGTTGGCGGGCCCCAGCGGCCGGCGGAGAAGCCGGTGAGCGTAGACACTGACGGTAGGGCCCGCACCTAGCCGGATTACCATTGTACCCCTAGGGGTAGGCCTATATAAACCCCCCAGGGCACCCATGCAAAGGGGGAATCTCTGAGAGTTTTAGACACCACATAGAGGGGAGAGGAGAGCTAGCCATGCCCTTCTTCTTCCTCTCATCGAACGGCTCAAGGAGCCTCTTGTAGCCACTTGTTCATCTAGTGATCATGCGGAGACCTCGCAGAGCAGCAGTAGGGGTGTTATCTCCACGGAGAGCCCTGAAGCTGGGTAAGATTCGCCGGCGTGCATGTCTTCGCCTCATCCTGTTTCCAGGCACCGGCGATGTTTTATTAGCTCCCACAATGATAAGCCACCCGTTGGCATATGTCGCACCTACCACCCGACAACGAGCATAAATATTACAAGTGCAACACTACTCATAGTATAACATAACATGACCACTAGCATCAACCATAAATAACATGCAAGAAATTATCAATAGCATCACCGAGTAGCACAACGCATATTAACCAACTAACAGTAAAGGAACAACGCATATTAACAGTACTCGGCAACCGATGTTAGTCATGTACCGAAGAACTTGACCAAACCCAACATGTACTACAATCAAGCATGGCAATATGAAAGTAGTACTAGAAACTAGCAAGGCATTATGACCAGGTGCATAACAACATAGCAAATCAGTAAGCACTAACCCAGAAACATTACCGAAACAACGATAACCATATTTTAAACAAGCAATAATTTAATAAATATTCAAGTTGAAAACCATGCCTATTGCATGACTATCATGCAAGTGGGTATTGTGGCTTGCCTGGGGATGAAGAAGGCACCGGGGAGAAGTGCGGTTAAGCCGCGGAAAGATTTGCCGGAAACAGTTCTCTCTCGGAGGGGCTGTTTACGTGCAAGAGCAAAAAGGTCATTTTCACAGTTTCAAACCATAGTGAAATTGAAACCAACAGAACGGGCTCGACGAAACGAAGACGTGGACTTTGGAAACACCTCATTTGGAGTTGTGGTTAAAAAGATATGAGGTGTTTTTTGCCAGGGACCCATCTGTAATGAAAAACTTCAAAATCTGGGCCTGGACAGAAAAGCAGAAAGCGCAATCAGCGAAATACGCTTTCACTGAACTGAAAGCGTATTCAGGGCTGAAGAAGAATGGGAATACACTTCCTCTGAAATAAAACGTACTCACGGGAAAATACGCATTCATTACGCGAAAACGTACAGAAGTGGTTTACGTTTCAACTTAAACACATGGGAGGGGCTTGAGTAGCTGACGTGCGGGTCCCACGGGTGGGGCCCGTCACTTATGCAGCTCAGCTACCCGGGTCAATGCATGCAGGGCGGGACCGGCCGCCTGGGTCGCTGCCAGGTGGGGTCCGTGGGGAGGAGGGGCCCGCCTGGCCTGGCTCCTTCTTCCTCCTCGCTGCGCCCGACGGGCAGCAGCAGGCGCGGCTCGGCGACGAAGCCCGCGCCCAGAGCCACCGGGATGGTCAGGGAGGCGAGGCGCATCCATCCCGCCTGGACACGGACGCCGAGGAGGACCGGAGCGACAAGGGCGCGGACTCCAGCGGAGATGGCTTCGGGTGGGGTTGGGCATCATGGCCAGGGTGGCTCCGGGGAGGGGGCGAGGGCATGGGGAGGATCGCCGGAGTGAGGGGGTCTCACTGGTGGTGGAAGAACGATGAGGAGGGCTGGGGTGGCCGGAATTTAGGCGCACCCGAACGGCGGCCATGGCGGCGATGGTGGAGCAGGAGAGCTCCAGAGGCTCGGGCGAGGGGCTGGGGAGGGCTAGAGGAGCTAGGCGAGGCTGCTGGTGTGCGCAAACGCTTCGGGGGAGGGCTATATATAGCCGGGCGAGGGAGGCCGTGGCCAAGTGCCGCCGCTCGAGCTCGGCCAAAGCTCTAGCGAGGCGTAGCGATCATGGGGAGGCGCGGGATCGTGACGAAGAGGGAGCGAACGAGCTACAGAAGGTGCACAGGGCAAGACGGGCCAAGGGGCGTAGAGAAGGAGTGGCCGAACGCCATTAATGCCATGTCGGCTATAGCTCGCTCGTGGGCGCGCGGCGTCTTGCGTCAGTGAGGAAGCGGACGGAGGGGGAGAGGGGTCCAGGGCAACGGCGACGACGAGATACAGCCACTGGACATGCTCACGCCAAGACGCAGCGAGAGGAGGAGGGTCCAAAGACAAACAGATTCGCCACAAGACGCCTGCATGCCAAAGCGGTGGTCACCGCGCAGACTGGCATCAAGAAGAGCCAAATGGCTGGCAATTGTTGTCTAGGGTTGGTCCTTCCTGGGGAGGTTGCAACCGTGGTGGTAGATTGGTTAAAAGTGACATAGTTAACTGGCAGTTAACACCTGAAGTTTACTGCAGTAAACTTGATCGTGTACTGCTGATCAACAGAGATGTGATTGGAAGCAATGGAGTTGTCTGGTAAGTTTAGGGTAAGAAGGACTTTCATCCTGGTAATTTTGAGAAGATTAGGATCAAGTATTAATGGAGTTGCTTTGCAACTGCCAAGTCTGGTCAGAAATGAAGATCATGATGATGCTCTCAAATGGAGAAGCCACTTGAGCTGAACTTTGGCAAATACTCATGATATGGACATATGAAGATGCTGTAAAAAGCTCATACCAAATGGACAATCCAAAATGGTACTTGCTTCACAGACATCATTTCTGTCCAGAAACTTGCCAAAATTCTAGAGGAAGAATGGCTTGATCAAACATACCCAAAATGGGTGGAGATAAGTTATATGGATAACAGAAGGCCTAGAAAAATTGGCAGCCATAATGGAGCAAGATAAAATATACTTGCTTCACAAACTGGAATTTTGGACAGAATCAAAGAATTGAAGGTGAGCTCACATGGAGGTATGACATGAGCTCTACTTTGGTGAAGAGTGATGATATGATCATATGAAGGGCCATGCAAAATTGCAACTCATTTGGATATGCCTAGCTTGTACTTCCTTCACAACCAGTTCCCTCAGACAGGAACTTTGGAAAATTTAATTAAATAATTACTAGGCAAATGAGGTTGCACTTTGGCATGTGGCAATGATATGGACAGGAAAAGGTGTCCAAGGAGTTTTAGGTCAATTGGGAAAAGATAAAAGGCACTTGCTTCACATTCTGCCATTCAGGACAGAATAGGAAATGAATTAATTGAGCATGATGATAAACATGACAAATGAAATATTTTGCCATATTTGAGAAATATATGACCCAAACAATTTATGAGAATTATTTGGGAATTTTTGGAGTGATGGAAATATAGGTTGCTTCACAACCTAGGGCAAATTGGGTTATTCCTTTAATAGAAAAGGAATATTCCCAAGGAAAAGAATATTGGGATTTGGGCTAGGATGAAAAATTACAGGGTCTAAGGAAGGATTTGGGTATGACAAGCCACTCTGGAAGCAAAGAAGAGTTTACCTTCTTCACTTTCCAGACCACAAAGCCACGGAAAAAGAAAACTCAAGCAAAAACCTCGGAAAAACAATAGCAAAAGAAAGGGCCAAAAATCAGGCTGTCACAACGATGAAGTGAACAGGCATGCTAGCACGGGAGACCTATTTCCGCTATACAATCTTTGAGTACTCATGTTTATTATTATTATTATTACTACTACTACTACTACTAGTAGTAGTAGTAGTAGTAGTAGTAGTAGTAGTAGTAGTAGTAGTAGTAGTAGTAGTAGTAGTAGTAGTAGTAGTAGTAGTAGTAGTAGTAGTAGTAGTACAACTGTGGTACACTTGATGGTCAAAATACTATTCATCCAGTCCTCGAGTGAAGTGACAACACTCGCTGCCGACACTAGTCCAGCGGCGTGTTCAGGTTACCAAAGTCAGCCTCACCACATGCCTTTGTGCGATCTGTCACCGCCACAGACAACACATTGGCGCCTCGCCTTGTCTCCCTTTCCGTTCCCATAGCACCACTCCATCTCCATCTCCGCTCCCATAGCACCACTCCATCTCCATCTCCTTCTCCGTCTCTGTCTCTTTCTCCATCTCACTGTGCCCCCGTGTACCATCGCCTCACTCGCCTCCCGCAGTACCACTATTCCCTCGCTAGCCGCTCCAGCACCGACATCCTTCTCCCCCGTAAATCAAGCCCCCTTCCAAACTCCACCATGGCCGAGCGAACGAATGCAGCATCCATATGAGCCGCGATTGGAGCAATCTCCCCAGTGACATCCTCGACCTCTGTTTTTTGTGTATGGATATGTTGAGCGCCCTGCGGCTGGCTGCATGCTCGAGGGACATGCACACGGCCATCGTCGAAGCGAGGCCTAAGCTTTTCAAGACACCCTACTTGCTGCTATCTGGTCTTGCGAGATTGGCTCACCATGATACGGAGGCGTGCATGATGCCCCTCGACTTCAATCCGATCTCCATTAGCCGAAACTTCTTTGCAGGTATGTAGTGGGTCGCCGTACATCATTTCCCTCGACATCGATCCGATCACCATCGCTCAAACTTCTTGGCAGGTATGTCTTGGCTCGGCATGAACTCCCATCGATGGCTGCCTTGAGAGAAGACGGTAAAAGTTGGTGCTCGTGAACTTCCGCACCTCCCATGAGATTATCCTTCCTCCGTTGGATTATATAGAGTATTACCATCGCGGTCCAAGTCATCTAGATTACTACGTCAGTTGGACGGACCTTGTTTTGCAGAAGATTGTAGTCTACCAAGTGCCCACACGACATGCGAATTACGCAGACTTCAAGCTAATTGCCTTGTTCGACCGCGGACTCGCCTATCTTTACGCCGGTGCCTTCTTTAGTTGGAGACAACTCGGCTCGCGGTGGATCATCGTCAAAGCTGATACGCACCTCTGTGATGCTACTGAACACAATGGCATCATCTACGCGATCGACAAAGTAGATGGCACCACGTATTGCTGGGACGGCGCATGTAAGTTGTTTCCATCTCATGTTAATGATGACGCCATGACACTGTTTGAACTTTTTGTGATGATTGGCATATCCCTGTTTGAGCAGAATTTGAGTAGAACTATGGCAATGTATTAGAGACGCCATAAATCAGCTATATTTGGAATGAGTTAATTCATGCGATTGTGACCATGTCATTACAGCCAATTTGTACCCTGAATAATCAAACGGTTAGGAATATATGGATATTATCCTTATTTTATAGTAATCTATATACTACTACTAAATATGAGTGTGTATCAATGGCCATGTTAGTTTCCTCATTTTCATGATGTAGGAACATGCACCACACTGTTGGTTTCATCTAACCATACATTAGGGAAGTAAATGTGCATATGGAGAACTCTATATTTGGAAGTAGTGAAATCCTGCAATGCTTACCATGTGTACATACATATATTCGCCCTTCAGCAATCAATGGCTAGAATAATATCCTCACAAAAAATTTGCCCACAGAACACGAGTATATAACAATGCATGGTCTGTTAGTTACCTTGAAGAATTTGTTTGTGAGGACAGAACATGATTACTCCCTCCGTTCCCAAATATTTGTCTTTCTAGAGATTTTAACAAGTGACTACATACGGAGCAAAATGAGTGAATCTACACTCCAAAATGTGTCTACATACATACGTATGTTGTGTCTATTTGAAATTCCTAGAAAGACAAATATTTGGGAACGGATGGAGTACATAACATGCATGCCATGGTAGTTTCCTGTGAAGAATCGATTGCGAGATAACATGAGTATAACCATGCATGGAACTTCTATATTTTCGAACCCAGTATACATTTCCTGTATTTTCCTCCCCGCCCAGCGAGGACATATCAATGTTGTTTCTTGCATTATCCTACTCATACTCTGAACAATGCTGATCTTACATTAACAATGCATGTCCTTTTTGATATGATGTAGTGTCCCTATAGTTACTGCCCTTTGTAATCACACCACCTTTGCCAAAAACAGGGAAGCACAACTGGTTCCTCGCTCGATCAGACGACGGCAAAAGACTGATGATCATTCGGACACATGAGCCGGAAAAGTTATATTGCAAAACCCCTTTGTATACAAGCACCGTGTAATACGTGAGTATCCGGACGATGGCTGTTACGCCTATGAGCAGGATACTAGCTTGTTGGGGCCTTTAGGATTTTTTAGTTGAGGCGGGTAAACAGCCTTGGTTCACACTCTCTGTTTCTCGGACTCAATTATCCGATTAACCAGGAGATCACCGTTGGCAAGGACCTTGATGGCAGAGAGGCTCTGTTTGCTATGGAAAATCTGTGTCTACACGGCGAGCCCTAGGAGTTCGGGAGCAAACTCCCCTGATTGTCAACGATATAGCCTGCAGCCAAAAGAAGGTGAGAATGACAAAGGCATCCGGATTAACTTTGATCCTTGGATGTCTCAATTATGCCAAGCAGTGATGTGGTTCAAGCCTTGTGTTGATAGGTAATTGGGTTGTTGCATCGAAGGGTGGAGTCTTGGTGTCTCCGGATCCTTTGTCGTCAAGCGGGGCTGCAAATTATGATGGTGTTGGATCATCTCTTGAATGACTTTGTTGTCTTTGCTGCTGGTTACGAATGGGTAGTTCCTTCTTTTGTTATGCATATTCCTTGTCATTTGGTCATCCTCGTCTATGTCACTCTTACTATGTAATAGTTGCTTCGCTTAGAATGTCATTCTCGCCTGCGGATCACGAGAGTCCTGAAAGCCTGCAGATGGGTGCGTTTTGGTGGTGTAGCAAGACTTCTTATGAACTATCATGTCTTGCTGTTTATGTCGATAGTAGTCACTAGTTAGTGTTTGAATGTTGTATATATCGTTGTTTCGAATCTGTTTATTGTCTCGAACTCTTGGTGGGCTAAATGAGGCCATCACCATTCTCCAGTTGTTTGAGTATATCTCCTTTTTCAAGTTATATAATTTGAGCTCAGTGTCTTTTCGATGATGTTCACTTGTTTGGGCCAAATGAGGTGTCGTTGAATATGGGCCGAGTAGTAACGCAATGCCAAACAGGTCAATTATGACTCTCGGGCGGGCTCTCAAAAGATCCGAAAAAGGCGGGCTCTCCAAAAAGAAGGAATAAGGACTCTTAGGCCGACATGTGGGCACCACCGGTGTTTTCGTCTTAGCTATGCCGCCGAGAGCATATTAGCGGCGTGCTCAAATTCATGCTACCTTTTCATCCCTAGTCTCCCCCTCCCCACATCTGGAATCTCGATTCCTACTCAGTTCCCCAAATCCCCTCCTGCCCCCTGTACTCAAGCGCACTATCATGTCGCCGGTCAACGCGGATCTCCGAGCCGGAGATCCTGAGGTCCGTCCTGCCTTCGGTCGATGCGTGCCGTCGCTCAACAGTGGCATGGCGGCGCTTGACAACCAGCTTGCCGGCAAAGTGCTGATGGTAACCATCAACGGGGACCGGCCTCCTGTCTCGTCGGACGACCTTGTCAAAGCTCTTGGCATTACGCATGACATCCAAATAAGTGACTTGCTCGTAGAAGTCTATCCGCCACCGGCTGATTTCTTCGTCTGGTTCCGGACAACTTTGACTGCAGTCGTGTGTTTGAATCTTCCCGACGTTTGTTCTGCGATGGCGCGCTGGTGAGCTTTGATCGGTGGCACCCAGGATGGGGCTCGGTGCTCTATGAGCTTGAGTTTTTAACAAAGCTTACCTTCCATGGCATGCCTCGACGTGCTTGGAACAGCGAGTCCATGAACGAGCTTATCAACAACCTTGGAGGTGAGCTCGTAAGTATGTTTGTTCCTCCAGACAGCCGGGCTCTGACGGTTATGGCATGGATGAAGAAGCCGTCCACCATACCGAAGGTGATTGGTGTTGAGATACCGGTGTAGGAACCGGGGTTGTACTATTCGTCGCCACCAAGGCCGCCGGACCACGTTAGGGATGTACCAGATCGAGTGTTCGTGCATGTCAAGAAGTGGTCAATCCATCAATCGAAGTCCTGCCGCCGCCGCTGGTGCTGTGGTCCGTCGACGACGCCCATTACAGAGTCAACGCCGACTTTCCCGTGTTGCTCGGAGCGATGGATGGCACAGGCCTACTCCATCACGCGGCGGAGGCCATTTGCTTCTTTGGGAGAAGAGGCGGGGCTGGCTGCTGGATGTGCTCTAATTTGAGGTAACAACTGAATCTTGTCAGATACTAGTTAAATCCGAGCTATGGGTGTGAAGCACTGATATGCCAGTACATTTGATTGTGACCTGTTCTAATTTTGTACCTGAACTTTTTTTAGAAAGGGTTGTACGTCAACTTAATGTGCTAGCAGAACTTATTGTGTTGTCTGACTGTTTTCTTTGCACAACATTCAAGATATTTCCCCGTCATTGATAAAGACGATGAACTGTTATGTACGACTTTGTTGGTTTCAACATAGCCCTTCCGTAGCGATCCACCGCTTCCATCCTGATTGTGCCGCTGCGTGAAATTTTTGTATGCAAGTTCAAGTGTGCTATGATGTTCTATATGATTGTGTCAACTATATAAGTTTTCTTGAGCATCAGCAATGCATATGGCTGAAAGATGTATTCTGAGCATCGACCGATGGGTCTCTCTCTCTCTCTCTCTCTCTCTCACACACACACACACACACTGCTGCATGTGCACACGCACAAGTGGGACCCGTTGAATTATTTATTTGCTCATGACAGCTTTTAATTAGGTTCCACTATAATCTAACTTTTTCTTAAGTTATTAATTGAGCTCGGTGACTTCAAAAGTTGTCTGAAGCCTTGTTTGGGCCTTTCCGCGTCGCTGAATGTGGGCTGAGTAACCATGTTAGGTTGTCTTGTAGTACATGTGTCTTTTTTTAACGTCAGCAATGCAACTGGGCCGACAGTTGTACACAATATCCAGGTCAACTTGTTATTCTCCGCCCCGCTGGGCTGCAAACTTTCCTAGGAGGTATGCATTAGGCTTAACAAGAAAATGGACTATAAGAAATAATAAATGGGATGTAATTATAATAACTGGACAATTACTATGCACCAAACACGTAATTAGTTTGAAAAATATATTATTATTGGAATTTGAAAATTTTAATTTCATTACTTGTTGCGCCCGCAATATTTCGTTGGATTTTAACGTAATACAACTTTATTTTGAAATTATATTTAACCTGACTAGAAATTTCAGATAAAAATATTTCGGATCCCATCAAAATGTGGGAATTTTTTTAATTCTGTTTTGAGCGGTTGTTTGAAATTATTAATCGTTGTCCTAGCTAGAAGTTGGGTTGTACTTTTAACAAACTGTAAATGGGCTGTAGTAAATTCCATTAGAATTAAAAAATGGGATGTACATTCTTACAAATCGCAAATGAGCTATATGTTCTCTTCCAAATCCGAGCTGTGGGCCTACTAAGTTGACGCGTACCAAGGGCTTTGTCAACTTAGTCAATATAAACGATTCTAGCTGCAGTGATCGTACGATGTCCATCCAACAGCCGTAGTGCTTCTTCAACCTCTGGTCTTCTTGCTCCAGCCGCCCAAAGCAGCGCCGGTCGTGTCGCGTGCTCCTGCTTCCCGTGGCCGGCTGTGATGCCGCGGAGGCCTCACCGCCCCGTACTACTCCCACCGCTGGCCAGGCCATCCCTCTACTCACCCACACCCCCTGTTATTCTGCAGCGATGGCAGCCTCACATCGCAGCCGAACCAGTGAACCCTCGTACTCCTCTCCGCGCGGGCTTCCACTGCTGCACCTTCCCCGGCTCCGCGTCGTCCCCTTCCTAGGCCTCGCCGTCATCCAGACCGCCGCCCTGGTGCTCTCGGTACGGCGTGGTCAACGTGGTCAACGACCGACTTCCATCGGAAGAGTATCAGACGTGGAGAGGCCGGCAATTTGGGTCCGGCGGCCGCAAGGAAGTGCCTCCTTATTACGCGCAAAATAATTATTCCTCCACCTGACAGCAGGGACCCACCATACGGGCCACCTTATTTCGCGAAAAAAAAACGTTTCCCCGTGACTGCTAGGACCCACCGGACGGGCCAGGGTATTTCACGAAAAAATCGTTCCCCCCGCTGTCAGCTCGGACCCACCGGAAGTGCCCCCTTATTACGCACAAAAAAATGAATACTCCCCCTGCTAGCTGGGACCCACCATGGTGGGAGGCTGACTTGTGGGCCTACTAAGTTGACTGGGACGGGGGCCTTTGTCAACTTTAGTCAATATGAACGATTCTAGCTCCAAAGGACCGTGACGATGTCCATCCAACGACCGAGAGCTTCTTCAACCTCTGGTCTTCTTGCTCCCGGCCGCCCAAAGCAGCGCCCGGTCGTGCCGCATGCTCCGCCTCCCGTGGCGGTTGTGCTGCCACGGAGGTCTCACCTCCCCTACTATTCCCACGGCTGGCCGGGCCTGCGGCGACGGCAGCCTCACACAACAACCGAACCAGTGAACCCTCGTACTCCTCTCCGCGCGGGCTTCCACTGTCGTGTCTTCCCCGGCTCCCCGTCGTCCCCTTCCTAGGCCTCACCGTCGTCCACCGCCCTAGTGCTCTCGGCGCGGCGTGGTCAACATGGTCAAGGAACGACTTCCATCAGACGTGGACTTACGTGGAGAGGCTGACAGCTGGGTCCACGGCCGCAGCAAGGAAGTGCCTCCTTATTACGCGGAAAATAATGATTCCTCCACCTGACAGCTAGGACCCACCGGACGGGCCACTGTATTTCGCGAAAAAAAGTTTCCCCCTGACTGTTGGGACCCACCAGCTACATCTTCGCACGCAAGGAAGTGTGTCCGGGCAAAAAAAACGATTCGCCCCCACATTGCTGGGACCCACCAGCTACATCTTCACAGCAAGGAAGTGCTCGATACCGGGACCCACCTGGTCAAAGCGCACGAAGCGTTGTCATTCGGTGGCGAACGTGTATGTACATATATACTGGTGGATGTAGAGGCGCGCACGTGTCGTAGTAGAGGCGCGTACGTGTCGTAGTAGAGGCGCGCACGTAGCATGTACATGTACGTACAGCGGCCAGGGTGCAAGAAAGAAAATACTGCCACGCACGTGTACATCTGGCGGGTCTCGAACGCCTACTCGCGCACGCACGGCCAGGGCTCGTGTACATGGCTGGGTCGGAACGGAGAAACAACGTCGTCGTCGTGTTCATGGGGAGGCAACGGAATGCGTCGAGTTCATGGGGAGGCAACGGAATGCGTCGTGTTCATCGGGAGGCAATGGAACGCGTGGGAGCCAACCGGCTGGGTCGGAACGGAATGCGTGGTCGTGTTCATCGGGAGGGCTTGGACGGAACAGGTGATGGAAACGAGGCCTGGCGTACTGCACAACAGAGGAAACGGACCTCCTACGTTCGAGCGGGTCCTGTTGATCGGGAGGGTCCGCGCGTCGCCAAAGCGGAGGAAGCAGACCTCCTACGGTCGAAACGGGGGTCCTGTTGATCGGGAGGGGTCAGCGTGATCGCGAAAGCGGACCTCCTACGGTCGAAACGGGGGTCTGTTGATCGGGAGGGTGTGGCGTGATCGCAAAACGGATGAAACGGACTTGTGTTTGAGCACTACGGTCGAAACGGGGGTCCTGTTCATCGGGAGGGGTGTGGCGTACCGCAAAACGGGACTCCACGGGATACTTTTTATCTCCACCGTCGACCTCCTCCAGCCTCCACGGGCTACCGTTGACCTCCTCCAGCCTCCACGGGCTCCTGTTCATCCAGCCTCCACCGCGCGATACTCCACCGGCTACTGTTCAACCACCCCTCCACGGGCACCCCTCCACCGTCTACTGTTCATCTAGCCCTCCACACCACGGGGTCCTGTTCAACCACCCCTCCACGGGCACCCCTCCACAGTCTACTGTTCATCCAGCCCTCCACCACACCACGAGGTCCTGTTCATCCAGAGGCAACGCCACCGCCATCGCTCATCCACCCCGCAACACTCACTGTTCATCCAATCGATTGGCCTCAGTTAGCAGCAGTAGCAAAGTAATCGCTCGATCGGGTTCAGTTAACAGCCATTGATCGATCGCTCGGGTTCAGTAACGCATAGCCTGCAGTGCAATCTCTAGGGTTCAGCTAGATCCCAACGCCTCGCTCGGGTTCAGTTAGAGCCAACGCCTCGCACACACGCGCGTACGTGTACGAGAGAAACGTGCATCGCTCGGCCGCCGACCTCCCACCGTAACTGGGAACTCCCCGAAATTTTCCTCCCCCTCGCTTCTACCACGGTTTTTTCTGGCATGGACGGCCCAAAGAATGTCATGCAGCTGCGTCTCCGGCCCGCCGAGGACGAAAAGCCCATTTTCTGTCATGATTTTTTGTCATAGAAGTAGGAGCCCACCACATCTATAATGATACCGGGTTTTGTCACAATTATCGTCATAGAAGTGTCATATGTATGACAGAAAAAAAATTAGTTCGGCCCAAAATTTCACGGATGTGTCTTTTTCTTGTAGTGTTTGCGTTTTGTTTTGTGTGTGTGCATGCAAGCGCTCGCCTCTCACTGCCTCAATGTGCCACAACCCTCGACCCATCACCCATGACCCCTCCCTGGCGCTCGCCGACGCCGGAGCCGCCGCAGCAAGCCCGGTCAAGTCGCGGCCAAAGCAGCACAGTGCGCGCGTGTGCTTGTCCCCATCTCAAACCGCCTCATGTGCTCGTCCGCGAGCGTGGGCAAGCGCCGGCATTGACGTTGTACCCTGTCCCCTCGCGTTGGAACCTCTCGTCGACGTTCGCCGCGTGTCCAGAGCACTCCGGCGGCGACATGCCCCCCCCTGCTCCGGCTATATAAAGCCACCCCGCCTCCCTTGCTAGCCACGCACCACTCCACACCACCTCCACGAACACGAGACGCGGCGAAGCCCGGTGGGCGGGCCTCTCGGCCGTCGCCCCACCCGAGGACTCCAGCGATCCCAGAGCCGATTGCCGCCTCCGGGGCCTCTCGAGCTCAAGTAGTTGCTTGGGCAGGGCCTTGGTGGTCTGCTGGAGCTGCCTAGACCCCGCCAAGCCCTCGGAGCTGCCTCTAGCCACCGTCTTCCACCTCTCCAGTGAACCCCGTCCGCCACCGAAGCTTGCGAGCTCGACTGCGCCCAGCTCCGTCCACCTTTCGCCAAGCCACGGTTACAGGCAGGTGCGCCGCGAGTCCTGCTTCCGATCTATCCCTCTAGCCTAGCCCCAAACCCCCTCGTCGCCGGCATGAGCTCTGGTGAAGCACCGCCTCCCCTCTGATCTTGATCCCCTTCCCTCTCTCCTGACTGGTGGGGCCCAGTGTCAGCCTCACCACTCGCGCCCGAAGCGGTACGAGTGGAGGCGCACCCGCAATTTACGCCTTCGACGTCACGCCCCCCCCCCCCCGGATTTTCTATTTATTCAAATTTAATTCAGAAATTTGACTAAACTTTGACCAGCCACCATTTCTAAACCATAAGTCCAAATGAATTGATTATTTTTGCATTGTCATTGTTACAGAAAGCTCTAGCAGCACACCAAAAGGTGGATTTTCCCTTGCTATCTAGAATTTCTGGTGATTTTTAGAATGTGTTTTGACATTTATTTTTGTGGTTTTAAAATATTTTCAGAAGGAGGATCTTACCTTGAAGCTAACCAGGAGGAGTGTGACCCTCCTTTGCACTAAGGCAAGCCACAACATCATTTGGATGGTGTTATTTCAATATCTATGATTTTCTAGTTGAATATGAGTCTTTATTTGCATTTAAAATTTGATAAATTAATATGGTTAATTGCTAGTTGTTTTATGATGCTTGATATGCTTGTTTTAGCTTCTGGTTGAGTTCATAGAATTGTTTGGCTAAGTAGAGTAAGATTTTGCACTAGATATTTTGTTATGGAAAGTTATGGTAGCTATTTTTGCTAGTAATAGTTTTCAACTAAATGATGAACTAATAAAAATGTTGTTTGTAGATAAAAATGAGTTATAACCAGAGAAGTTTCTGAACTTAGTCTTGCAAGATAGTTATGTTGCTTGTTTTTTATCCATGCTTAAGAGTAGCTTGCTCTGGGTGACGAGTAGTTGCATGATTTCCGGTATGATGCCATGTTAGTAATAAAAAGTTCTCCTGAAAGTTAATACTTGATTAAGTCCAACCTGAATATGATGTTGATCACATCATGGTGCCACCGAATCGGGTTTTTAATTCAGTGCAACCACATTTACCTAATGGGAAGGTCTTGATTCGGTCCTTTGTCGTGGCTCTCACCGGTGCCTCCCGCGAGGGAAGGTTATGGGCGTGCATACCCTGGCCCGGTAGGCAGACATAACCTTGTGTGCTCGTTTTGTTTTTATGGTACCTTGTCCCTGTTTGGGACCGTTTTGCCACGACGGTGGCCGTTGGTGTCTTTGGTAGACACGAGTCCACCCAAGACCTAGCCCTGAGAGGGAGATGGTCGGAATGGCCGGGGAGAGTGCATGGCAAAGGGAGGGTTTTGTCGGAATACTTTGGTCCATCCGAATGGGAGTACGAGGCCAGGTATTCCGTAGTGTGGGTAAAGTGCGCTACCTTTGCAGAGTGTATTTAATCTATCGATAGCCGCGCCCTCGGTTATGGGCAAGACTCGGGAGTAAGTCACACCATGGATCAACTTTTATAATTAATCTTGCAAACTAGTAATTGTTGTGATGCATTGTTTCGTGGTGAACCTTGAACACTCGAGGTGTTAATGAGTGGTTTCAGGTGTGACCCCGGTGTGGTCACCGTTTGGTTACGAGGTAACTGTCTGGTAAGCGAGTCTGTGTGACTCGGTGCGCTGTTTGGTTGCTTTAACCGTCTGGTAAGCGAGTCCGTGTGACTCGGTGCGCTGTTTTGTTGCTTTAACCGTCTGGTAAGCGAGTCCGTGTGACTCGGTGCGCTGTTTGGTTGCTTTGCGTAGCTTTGCATTTGTAGTAATTTCTCGCTTTAATTTAACTTGATTAATTATCGTGATATTGTCTGTCATCGTGCTTATGTTTGTTGTGAGCTTGCAAGTACATTCAATGTACTGACCTGGCGTGTCATGCTAGCTTTCAGGCAAGTTGATTCGCATCGGAGCGCATCTCGTATCTAGGCCGTGTCCACGTCGGTGTCCCTGTGCCATGGAGTTCCGCTACGTCGTTCTTCCGCTGCCGCGTAGTTTCGTGTGATCGAGGCCATTTAAATAATGTACATACTGTCCAGCAGCACCGTGTGTGCCGCTTGGCCTCGAATCTTGATGTAATATCAGACCTTTGTACCATGCTAGTATCAATAAAGCGGTTATTTCTGTACCATGTTGTTGTGTATTGCCAGAAGACTCGATCTCTGGGTTGGCAATGCAGGGTAAACCGGTTGCTCTAAGCCGGGGTGCCACACAGCATGGCCTAACAAACAAATGACCAACTAACCGAGTCAAACGCCTTCTCAAAGTCAAGTTTTAAGAAAATCGCGCTAGTCCTCCTACAATGGAGATCATGCACAATTTCATGAAGGCAAATAATCCCATCCAACATGTACCTGCCTTTGATTGGGGCTGATAATACGATGGGCCACAGGGCCTAATCTAGTAGCCAGACCTTTAGAGGGGAATTTCGCAAAATTATTAATCAGAGCGATTGGCCGGAATTGAGAGATGTGGTCCGCACCTTTAACTTTAGGAATAAGAGAGATGACAACATAGTTCAGGAAAGAATATTGATCATCCCAAGGCAGAAACCTTTGGATAATGTCGCACGCGAGCAAGCGCAAAGATGGCCAGAAGCGGCGGGAAAACGGAATAGAGAAGCCATCAGGACCGGAGGCAGAATTGGTGTTCGTCGAGTTGAGGACAACCTCAATCTCCTCCACAGAAAGCGGGATCATCAAAGCATCATTTTCCTCATCAGAGACCTGGTCTTGCCCCGTCCAAAGGTTAGGAGAGATACGGAAGCCAGACTCAGGTCTGGTTGCAAGCAGGTCCGCAAAAAAACCATGGACATGGCTCATAATGATGTAAGGATCAGAGACCCTAGTGCCATCAATCATCAAACTACTAATCAAACATCTACGCCGTCTCCCATTACAAATCGCAAAGAAATATGCTGTCGGCAAATCGCCTTTCAAGGTCCAGTTGATACTGCCTCGTTGTTGCCAGTACACCTCCGCCTGGCGGTGTAGCTGCATCAAACTAGTGATAACCCACAAGTATAGCGGATCGCAACAGTTTTCGAGGGTAGAGTATTCAACCCAAATTTATTGATTCGACACAAGGGGAGCCAAAGAATATTCTCAAGTATTAGCAGCTGAGTTGTCAATTCAACCACACCTGGAAACTTAGTATCTGCAGCAAAGTGTTTAGTAGCAAAGTAATATGATAGTGGCGGTAACGGTAACAAAAGTAAAAACAGCAAAAGTAATGTTTTTGGTATTTTTGTAGTGATTGTAACAGTAGCAACGGAAAAGTAAATGAGCGTAAACCAGTATATGGAAAACTTGTAGGCACCGAATCAGTGATGGATAATTTGCCGGATGTGGTTCGTCATGTAACATTCATAACATAGGGTGACACAGAACTAGCTCCAATTCATCAATGTAATGTAGGCATGTATTCCGTATATAGTCATACGTGCTTATGGAAGAGAACTTGCACGACATCTTTTGTCCTACCCTCCCGTGGCAGCGGGGTCCTATTGGAAACTAAGGGATATTAAGGCCTCCTTTTAATAGAGAGCCGGAACAAAGCATTATCACATAGTGAATACATGAACTCCTCAAACTATGGTCATCACCAGGAGTGGTCCCGATTATTGTCACTTCGGGGTTGCCGGATCATAACACATAGTAGGTGACTATAGACTTGCAAGATAGGATCAAGAACACACATATATTCATGAAAACATAATAGGTTCAGATCTGAAATCATGGCACTCGGGCCCTAGTGACAAGCATTAAGCATAGCAAAGTCATAGCAACATCAATCTCAGAACATAATGGATACTAGGGATCAAACCCTAACAAAACTAACTCGATTACATGATAAATCTCATCCAACCCATCACCGTCCAGCAAGCCTACGATGGAATAACTCACGCACGGCGGTGAGCATCATGAAATTGGTGATGGAGGATGGTTGATGATGACGACGGCAACGAATCCCCCTCTCCGGAGCCCCGAACAGACTTCAGATCAGCCCTCCCGAGAGAGATTAGGGCTTGGCGGCGGCTCCGTATCGTAAAACGCGATGAAACTTTCTCTCTGATTTTTTTCTCCCCGAAAGCCAATATATGGAGTTGGAGTTGGCGTCGGAGGGCCACCAGTGGGCCCACGAGGTAGGGTGGCGCGCCCAGGGGGGAGGGGCGTGCCCCCCACCCTCGTGGACAGGGTGTGGGCCCCCTGGTCTTCATCTTTGGCAAGGATTTTTTATTATTTATTCTAAGATATTCCGTGGAGTTTCAGGTCATTCCGAGAACTTTTGTTTTCTGCACATAAAACAACACCATGGCAATTCTGCTGAAAACAGCGTTAGTCCGGGTTAGTTCCATTCAAATCATACAAGTTAGAGTCCAAAACAAGGGCAAAATTGTTTGGAAAAGTAGATACGACGGAGACGTATCAACTCCCCCAAGCTTAAACCCTTGCTTGTCCTCAAGCTCAGTTGACAAACTGAAAGAGAAAAATAAAAACTTTTACAAACTCTGTTTGCTCTTGTTGTTGTAAACATGAAAAGCCAGCATTCAAGTTTCAGCAATTATTATGAACTAACCATACTCACAATAACACGTAGGTCTCACAATTACTCATATCAATAATATAATCAACTAACGAGCCATAATAATAAAACTCAGATGACAACACTTTCTCAAAATAATCATAACATGATATAACAAAATGGTATCTCGCTAGCCCTTTGTGAGACCGCAAAACATAAATGCAGAGCACCTTTAAAGATCAAGGACTGACTAAACATTGTAATTCATGGTAAAAGAGATCCAGTCAAGTCATACCCAATATAAACCAATTATAATGAATGCAAATGACAGTGTGCTCTCCAGCGGGTGCTTTTTAATAAGAAGGGTGATGACTCAACATAAAAGTAAATAGATAGGCCCTTCGCAGAGGGAAGCAGAGATTTCTAGAGGTTCCAGAGCTCGATTTTGAAATAGAGATAAATTATATTTTGAGCGGCATACTTTCACTGTCAACGCAACAACTATGAGATGGCTATATCTTCCATACTACATGCATTATAGGCAGTTCCCAAACAGAATGGTAAAGGTTTATACTCCCCCTCCTCCACAAGCATCAATCCATGGCTTGCTCGAAACAATGATTGCCTCCAACATTCAACGGGTCCCAAGGGGATTTTTGTTTAATTATTTTATTTGGTTTGATCTTTTTGGATCATGGGACTGGGCATCCCGGTTACCGGCCCTTTCTCGTGAATGAGGAGCGGAGTCCACTCCTCTTGAGAATAACCCACCTAGCATGGAAGATATAGGCAGCCCTAGTTGCACATGAGCTGCTCGAGCATACAAAACAGAATTTTTATTTGAAGGTTTGGAGTTTGGCACATACAAATTTACTTGAAACGGCAGGTAGATACCGCATATAGGAAGGTATGGTGGACTCATATGGAACAACTTTGGGGTTTAAGGAGTTTGGATGCACAAGCAGTATTCCCGCTTAGTACATGTGAAGGCTAGCAAAAGACCTGGAAGCGACCAACCGAGAGAGAGACAACATCGTAAACATGCATTAAAATTAATTTACACCGAATACAAGCATGAGTAGGATATAATCCACCATGAACATAAATATCATGAAGGATATGTTGATTTGATTCAACTACATGCGTGAACATGTGCCAAGTCGAGTCACTCAATTCATTCAAAGGAGGATACCATCCTATCATACCACATCATAATCATCTCAATAGCATGTTGGCACGCAAGGTAAACCATTATAACTCATAGCTAATCAAGCATGGAACAAGCAACTATAATCTCTAAATGTCATTGCAAATGTGTTTACTTCATAATAGCTGAATCAGGGACGATGAATCATCATATTTACAAAAACAAGAGAGGTTGAGTTCATACCAGCTTTTCTCATCCCAATAAGTCCATAATATATCATCATTATTTCCTTTCACTTGCACGACCAAACGGTGTGTATAATAATAAGAGTGCACGTGCATTGGACTAAGCTGGAATCTGCAAGCATTCAACTCAAGAGAGAAGACAAGTAATATGGGCTCTAAGTTAGATAAACAATAATGCATACGAGAGCCACTAAGCATTTTCAGTATAGTCTTCTCGACCCCCAAAGAAAGGAAAAGAAATAAAAACTATTTACACGGGAAAGCTCCCAACAAGTAAAAAGAAGAACGGGAAATATTTTTGGGTTTTCTTTTTAATTATTACTACTACAGCAGGAAATAAACTACTACTTTTTTTTTTTGGTTTTTCTAAGGTTTATTACACACAAGAAGAAAGCAGGAAAAAGGGAAATAAACTAGCATGGATATTACAGTGAAAGAGTATGAGCACCGACATCTAGCAATGAGTGTGTGTGAGCATAAATGTAATGTCGTGAGAAATACGTATTCCCCAAGCTTAGGCTTTTGGCCTAAGTTGGTCTATTGCCGAGGATAGCCCGGATGATACCCGAGGTGTAGCTGGGTCGATGATGCGATGCAGCAAGCTACCGCCTCGAGAGCTGCAGCGTGGCGCCGAGCTGCCTCTGCTCTCCTCTCGTACTCATCCGCCTCCTCCCCGGTAATAATATATCTTCCTCTCGTCTGAAAATCAAAGAAGGTAGGAGCAGTAAGAGTAACACGGACAACATGTCGTTTGTTAAAGATTAGTCGATACTGGAAAGGTGGTCCAGTCCTCTCAATGAACTGGTGGGAAAACATAGAATCAAGATCTAAATAAGAAGGAGGTAACTCCATATCACCCTCACGAATGTCTACATCAAGAAAATTAGCTAAGCAGGTTGCATAAATTCCTCCAAAGAAATCTCTGTTATGTCTATTATTATGCAACCTACGAGCTACAATGGCTCCCATATGATAAGATTGGTCCCCTAACACAGCACTTCTAAGAATGCTGAGATCAGGGGCACACATGTGACATGCTTCATCCTTAGCATTTATGCATCTACCAATGAAGAGAGCAAAATAATGTATAGCAGGAAAGTGAATGCTCCCTATAGTGGCTTGCGCTATATCTCTAGATTCCCCCACAGTTATTCTAGCAAGAAAGTCTCTATATTCAGATTTAGAGGGATCCCTGATACTACCCCAAGATGGAAGTTTGCATGCAAGAGTGAAATCCTCTAAGTCCATGGTATAAGATTTGTCATAAAGGTCAAACATGACTGAAGGAGAATTGCGCGAAGATGAAAACTCAAACCTCCCCACAAATGAACTTGTGAGTTCACGATACTGGGGGCATTTATTAGCTTCAAAGTCCTCAAGACCAGCATTACGCAAATATGCCTAGAATTCTTCTTTAGTTCCCACTTGATTCATAAAATTTTCCGAAGGCCATTCACAGGGCCTCACGAGAGCGTCTCTTGGTGGTTCCTCGTCACCATCACGCATTGCAAACCTGGGACCTTGCTTCCTTGAAGAACCACCTTGGAACATCTTCCTAAGCATATTGTTTTCTCTGAAAAATAATTCTGAAATTTTTAGTAACTTCAAACAAAAGTGAACCAACTTCAATAAAACTGATAGCAACTGCTCATACAAGTGCCTAGAGCATATATCAAGCATTAGAACTACTTAACCATATAAATTTAACATGCAAGCTCAAGAACATGGTCACCTATGCAGCACAAATTTGCAATGAATAAAGCACTAGAACAAAAACTAGTTGGACCAATGGAGGAGTCACATACCAAGGAACAATCTCCCCAAGCAGTTTTGCGAGAGGTGCTTTGAGCAAGGAGATCGAAAATCACAGCAAAAGCGGCTGGAACACGAGCTTGAGTTGGTTTTTCGGTTTGTGTGAGGCAGAGGAAGAAGATGGGTGCAGGATAAGTGGAGGAGGGCCACCATGGGCCCACGAGGCAGGGGGCACGCCCGGGGGTAGGGCGCCCTCCACCTCGTGGCAGTGTGGCAGCCCCATGTAATTTTTGCACTAAAATCCTCAAATATTCCTGAAAAATCATATTAAATTGGCATGGCATTTCGAGGACTTCTATTTTCGGGATATTTTTATATTGCACGGATAAGTCGGGAGACAAACAGAAAAATACTATTTTACTTTATTTTTACTAAATAACAGAGAATATAAAGAGGGTACAGTATGTTGTGCTCCTAGTTTCATCCATCTCATTCTCATCAAAAGGAATCCACTAACAAGGTTGATCAAGTCTTGTTAACAAACTCATTCCGATTAACATGATACCGGAGAAATTTCGAATAACACTATGTTACCTCAGCGGGGATATGGACATCCCCAATAATAAGTATATCATATTTCTTCTTGACAGTAGGGAGAGGAAATTCAAAACCTCCAAATATAATCGATGGAATTTTTCCAATAGAGTTGATACTATAAACTTGAGGTTGTTTCCTCGGAAAGTGTACCGTATGCTCATTACCATTAACATGAAAAGTGACATTGCCTTTGTTGCAATCAATAACAGCCCTGCAGTATGAAGGAAAGGTCTTCCATGAATAATAGACATACTATCATCCTCGGAATATCAAGAATAACAAAGTCCGTTAAAATAGTAACGTTTGCAACCACAACAGCACATCCTCACAAATACCGGATGTGTATAGCAGTTGATTTATCAGCCATTTACAAAGATATTTCAGTAGGTGTCAACTTATTCAAGTCAAGTCTACGATATAAAGAGAGAGGCATAACACAAACACCGGCTCCAAGATCACATAAAGCAAGTTTAACATAATTTCTTTTAATGGAGCATGGTATAGTAGGTACTCCTGGATCTCCAAGTTTCTTTGGTATTCCACCCTTAAAAGTGTAATTAGCAAGCATGGTAGAAATTTCAGCTTCCGGTATCTTTCTTTTATTTGTAACAATATCTTTCATATATTTAGCATAAGGATTCATTTTGAGCATATCGGTCAATCGCATACGCAAAAAGATGGGTCTAATCATTTCAGCAAAGCGCTCAAAATCCTCATCACCCTTTTTCTTGGATGGTTTTGGAGGAAAAGGCATGGGTTTCTGAACCCATGGTTCTTTTTCTTTACCATGTTTCCTAGCAACAAAATCTCTCTTATCATAACGTTGATTCTTTGATTGTGGGTTATCAAGATCAACAACAGGTTCAACTTCTACATCATTATCATTACTAGGTTGAGCATCATCATGAACATTATCATTAACATTTCCACTAGGTTCATGTTCATTACCAGATTGTGTTTCAGCATCAGACATAGAAATATCATTTGGATTATCAGGTGGTTCAGCAATAGGTTCACTAGAAGTTTGCAAAGTCCTATGATTTTTATTTTTCTTCCTTTTAGAAGAACTAGGTACATCAATATTATTTCTCTGAGAATCTTGCTCGATTCTCTTAGGGTGGCCTTCAGGATACAAAGGTTCCTGAGTCATTCTACCAGTTCTAGTAGCCACTCTAATAGCATAATCATTTCTCTTACTATTCATTTCATCAAGCACTTCTTTCTGAGCTTTAAGTACTTGTTCTACTTGAGTGGTAACCATAGAAGCATGTTTGCTAACAAGTTTAAGTTCACCTCTAATATTAGCCATATAATCACTCAAGCGTTTAATCATAAAGGTATTCTGTTTTAATTGTCTACCGAAATAACCATTAAAGTCATCTTGCTTAAACATAAAGTTATCAAACTCATCCAAGCACTGACTAGCAATTTAGTAGGAGGGGCTTCAGCTTTATCATATCTATAGAGAGAATTTACCTTTACTACCTGTGTCGGGATATCGGGAGGTTCTTAAGTAAATAAGTAATTGAGATCATATACTTCTTCAGCAGGCGGTAAATTAAAACCATGTATTTCTTCAATAGGAGGTAAATTCTTAACATCTTTAGCTTTAATACCTTTTTCTTTCATAGATTTCTTAGGCTCAGTAATTGGCTCAGGAGCTGGCTCGGGAGGTGGCTCAGGAGGTGCCCAATTATTTTCATTTGTCAACATATTATTCAATAGAATTTCAGCTTCATCCGTGTTCTTTCCCTAAAAGAGAACCAGCACAACTATCCGTAATCTCTGGAAGCATCGGTTAGTCCATTATAAAAGATATCAAATATTTCAGGTTTCTTAAGAGGATGATCAGCAAAGCATTATAATCTTGAGAAGCCTCCCCAAGCTTGTGGGAGACTCTCTTCTTCAATTTGCACAAAATTATATATATCCCTCAAAGCAGCTTGTTTCTTATGAGCAGGAAATATTTAGCAGAGAAGTAATAAATCATATCCCGGGACTTTGCACACAACCAGGATCAAGAGAATTAAACCATTTCTTAGCATCACCCTTTAATGAGAACGGAAATATTTTGAGTAAATAAAGGTAGCGCGATCTCTCATTATTAGTAAACAGGCAGCTATATCATTTAACTTAGTAAGATGTGCCACAACAGTTTCAGATTCATAGCCATAAAAGGATCAGATTCAACCAAAGTAATTATATCGGATCAACAGAAAATCATAATAATCCTGATCGGGAACACAGATAGGTGAAGTAGCAAAAGGTGGTCGGGTCTCATCCTATCTCTAAAAGATTCTTTACTCCATTTAACTAGCAACCTCTTAAGTTCAAGTCTATCCCGGCAAGCAAGAATAGCTGCAGAGATTCAGCATTAAAAGATAACCCTCGTGAATAGCGGGCATATTATCATCATTACTAACATCATCGTGTTCGGTTTCAATAATTTCTCTTTCTCTAGACCTAGAAATTTGTTCATCTAGAAATTCACCAAGGGCATGAGTATCAAGCATAGAAGTAGTTTCATCATAAGTATCATGCATAGCAGAAGTGGCATCATCAATAACATGCGACATATCGGAACGAATGCACAAGCAGGTTTAGGTGTCGCTAGCTTACTCATAACAGAAGGTGAATCAAGTGCAGAGCTAGATGGCAGTTCCTTACCTCCCCTCGTAGTTGAGGGATAAATTGTTGTCTTAGCGTCTTTCAAATTCTTCATAGTGTCCAACAGATATAAATCCCAAGTGACTCAAAGAATAGAGCTATGCTTCCCGGCAACGGCGCCAGAAAAGGGTCTTGATAACCCACAAGTATAGGGGATCGCAACAGTTTTTGAGGGTAGAGTATTCAGCCCAAATTTATTGATTCGACACAAGGGGAACCAAAGAATATTCTCAAGTATTAGCAGCTGAGTTGTCATTCAACCACACCTGGAAACTTAGTATCTGCAGCAAAATGTTTAGTAGCAAAGTAATATGATAGTGGCGGTAACGGTAACAAAAATAAAGACAGCAAAAGTAATGTTTTTGGTATTTTTGTAGTGATTGTAACAAGAGCAACGGAAAAGTAAATAAGCGTAAACCAAGATATGGAAAACTCAGAGGCACCGGATCGTGATGGATAATTATGCGGATGTGGTTCGTCATGTAATGATCATAACATAGGGTGACATGTAACTAGCTCCAATTCATCAATGTAATGTAGGCATGTATTTCAGATATAGTCATATGTGCTTATGGAAAAGAACTTGCATGACATCTTTTGTCCTACCCTCCGTGGCAGCGGGTCCTATTGGAAACTAAGGGATATTAAGGCCTCCTTTTAATAGAGAACCGGAACAAAGCATTAGAACATAGTGAATACATGAACTCCTCAAACTATGGTCATCACCGGGAGTGGTCCCGATTATTGTTACTTCGGGGTTGTCGGATCATAACACATAGTAGGTGACTATAGACTTGCAAGATAGGATCAAGAACACACATATATTCATGAAAACATAATAGGTTCAGATCTGAAATCATGGCACTCGGGCCCTAGTGACAAGCATTAAGCATAGCAAAGTCATAGCAACATCAATCTCGTAACATAATGGATACTAGGATCAAACCTACCAAAACTAACTCGATTACATGATAAATCTCATCCAACCCATCACCGCCCAGCAAGCCTATGATGGAATTACTCACGCACGGCGGTGAGCATCATGAAATTGGTGATGGAGGATGGTTGATGATGACGACGGCGACGAATCCCCTCTCGGAGCCCCGAACGGACTCCAGATCAGCCTCCCGAGAGAGATTAGGGCTTGGCGGCGGCTCCAGATCGTAAAACGTGATGAAACTTTCTCTCTGATTTTTTCTCCCAAAGCCAATATATGGAGTTGGAGTTGGCGCCGGAGGGCCACCAGGGGCCCATGAGGTAGGGCGGCACGCCTGTGGGAGGGGCGTGCCTCCACCTCGTGGACAGTGTGGGCCCCGGTCTTCATCTTTGGCGAGGATTTTTATTATTTATTCTAAGATATTCCGTGGAGTTTCAGGTCATTCCGGAACTTTTGTTTTTGCACATAAACAACACCATGGCAATTCTCTGAAAACAACGTCATCCGGGTTAGTTCCATTCAAATCATACAAGTTAGAGTCCAAAACAAGGGCAAAAGTGTTTGGATAAGTAGATACGACGGAGACGTATCAACTAGCCTCCAACTCATATCTGTGTTGCCAATCATTTGTAGACAACCCAACAACATCGGCCTCCGCATCCAAAGCCGACACCAGCTCCAACAGGTCTCGCTTACTACGGAGGGCCTCAGCCACGTGGTTATGACTCCACCCCTTCAAAAATTTCCTAAGGTGGTAGGAACAGAAGTGCCAACCGTCCATGGGCCTGAAGGATCGAGTCCTAGAATAGAGGAGGGAGGAAATCTTGGATGCGAGCGTATCCCCGAACACATCAATCATAAGCCAAGAGGCATCAAATTGGAATCTGGAAACTTTAGCCAGGGATGAGAGCCCTAAATGAAGAATGAGAGGGAAATGATCGGAGCCCACATGAGACAGTGCACAAAGAGAGGCACGCGGGAACAGCAAGTCCTAGGAAGTAGTTGCAAAAACATGGTCCAGGGCAGAGCGGATGGGGAGCATCTGATGATTAGACCATGTAAAGCGCGCCCCTGATCTAGGCATCTCCCGGAGCGTGCAATCTGCAGTGAACTCATTGAACGCATTCGCCAGGGGCCAAGAGAAGATGTTATTATTCTTGTCCGACGGGAACGGTAGCAAGTTGAAGTCACCAGCAATGACCAACAGCAGATTACAAGACTCGATTTTAGAGGTAAGCTCATCCAGAAACATCGGAGAGAGTGAGTGATCAGCAGGCACATAGACCACTATAAACTCCCAAAGAACATTACGCTCTTTGTGGAACACTACCATACTTGCCCAAAAGACCATGATCAAAGGGCACACAATCAAACAAATCAGCCCTAGCCCTGATGAGGATCCCTCCAGAGTGACCAAATGCCGGGAGGAAGCGCCACACAAAGCGGCCCACCCCAACAATCCCACAAAGATTGGAATGAGAAAAATCAGACTTAAAGGTTTCAACCAAGCCAACAAGGTCAGTGTTATCAGAGCGAACAAGGTCACGAATTTGGTCGCGGCGCCCCCTAGCACCGAAACCACAGATGTTCCAGATTAGGGCTTTCATTTAGAAGAAAGGTTGTTGATCCGCAGGCTGGACCTGCTCGGCATCACGTAAGGTTTGAGTTTAGTTTTACAGATCTGACTTTTCTTAACGGTCGAGGGAGGGAGGCCACAACCTTCATTCCCCACCGAACCCGAAGGTGCCTCCGTAGCCACCTTAGCCTTGGTGGATGCATCCTTGGCCTTAGCAATTGCCGCTTGGGCCTCTTCATTCAACTGGATCAACGGAAGCAGAGAGCAAGGAGAGCCAAAATTGTGATCCACAGAAACACCAATGTCCGAGAGGATGTTCATGAGATGAGCATCTGGTAAGGAAGGCAACACCAAACGAACCGGGGATATGGGATCTGGGGAAGTACATTGATGGGCCGGAACCTTGGACGCCTCCGCACGCGTGGCCCCCCTGGGTAGGAGAAGCAACAAAGTGCCGGCGCAGCACCTTCCTGGCCGTGGACACGGGCGAGCGAACCGGGCCAACTGAGGGAGTCCTGGACTAAGGGGTCGTCGGGCGTCCGACCTGTTAGACATGGGCCAGACTAATGGGCCGTGAAGATACGAAGACCGAAGACTTTCTCCCGTGTCCGAATGGGACTCTCCTTGGCGTGGAAGGCAAGCTAGGCGTCCAAATATGAAGATTCCTTTCTCTGTAATCGATTTTGTACAACCCTAGTCCCCTCCGGTGTCTATATAAACCAGAGGGCTTAGTCCGTAGAGGATGAATGATAATCATAGTCATACAGGCTAGACTTCTAGGGACAACGGACCCTGCGGTATGGATTGAGGATTTTATTCTCCATATCCATATGGCCCGTGGTGATGATCTCCATGCCATCAAATACCTCCCGCTAAAACTCAAAGGACCAGCTCGGTACTGGTTGAACAGTCTGCCCGAAAATTCAATTGGCAGCTGGGAGGACCTGGAAGATGCTTTCCTCGACAACTTCTAAGGTACATATGTCCAACCTATGGATGCCGACGACTTAAGCCACATAGTTCAACAGCCCGGAGAGTCAGCCAGGAAATTCTGGACTAGGTTCTTAACTAAAAAGAACCAGATCGTCGACTGCCCGGATGCTGAAGCCCTAGCGGCATAGCATCCGCGACGAATGGCTCGCCCGTCACCTCGGCCAAGAAAAGCCGAAGTTTATGGCAGCCCTCATGGCACTCATGACCCGTTTTTGCACGGGCGAGGATAGTTGGCTGGCACGTAGCAATAACAACGCAAGTGACGCCGGCACCTCTGAAGCCAGAAATAGCAACGGCAAACCCCGATGCAACAGGCACAAGCGTCAAAACAACAGTGACAACACCGATGATACGACGGTCAATGCCGGATTCAGTGTCTCTAAGTCCGGTCAGCGGAAGAAGCTGTTCAAAAAGAACAATTCGGGCTCATCCAGCCTGGACCGCATACTCGATCGTCCATGCCAGATCCATGGCACCCCAGAAAAACCAGCCAATCATACCAACAGAGATTGTTGGGTTTTTAAACAGGTCGGCAAGTTAAATGCCGAGAACAAGGAGAAGGGGTCGCAAAGCAAGGACAATGACGAGGAGCCTCGGCCACCAAACACAGGGGGACAGAAGAAGTTTCCCCCTCAGGTCAAAACGGTGAACATAATATATGCTACCCACATCCCCAAGAGGGAATGCAAGCGCGCACTCAGGGACGTCTATGCGATGGAGCCAGTCGCCCCAAAATTCAACCCATGGTCTTCCTGTCCGATCACCTTTGATCGCATAGACCATCCGACCAGTATCCGTCATGGCGGGTCAGCCGCACTGGTCCTCGATCCAATCATCGATGGATTCCACCTCACGCGGGTCCTAATGGATGGAGGTAGCAACCTGAACCTGCTCTATCAGGACACATCGCGCAAAATGGGCATTAATCCCTCAAGAATTAAGCCCACAAGGACTACCTTTAAAGGAGTCATACCAAGCGTGGAGGCCCGCTGTACGGGCTCAATCACCCTCGAGGTTGTCTTCGGATCCCCAGACAATTTTCGAAGCGAAGAGCTGATCTTCGACATCGTCCCCTTTCACAACGGCTATCACGCACTGCTGGGACGAACCGCATTTGCGAGCTTCAACGCGGTGCCACGCTACGCTTATCTTAAGCTCAAGATACCCGGATCACGCGGCGTCATAACAGTCAATGGAAATACAGAACGCTCCCTACATACAGAGGAGCACACCGCTGCGTTAGCAGCAGAAGTACAGAGCGGACTTCTCAAGCAGAACCTTAATTCGTCGGTCGAACTCCCGGACACTATCAAACGAGTCCGGAGCCTCGGCCACCAAACGATTAGCAATTTGGCCTCTGTCCCAGTCCCAACAAAGTGGCAGCATTTGCACCACGCGTACATAACTACACACTCAAAATACCATGGGCATAGACGGAGGCATAACTAGCTTGTGATCCACACTACGGCTCGACCGCCCCCAGACACACATACTTTCAATTTTTCCTTTTTATCCTTTCAGGTTTCTTTTCTGCAGGCTTCCTCCGACGACCTGATCATTGGTCCTCTCGACAGGACGGATACACCAAGATGGCAAGAAGCACTGGCGTACAAAGGAATTTTTAGGTGGACTCTTTAACGATCACTCTACCTGTTCTCAGGGCCCGCACGTAGCTCTCCCTTGGTAGTGGCATGTTAAATAGCCTGGTTGCTTATTGCACCACCTGTATGAATATGCTTTGACGTATTAATCAAACTATAATGGAAACAGTTTGCGGCCCAACTTCTGCGGCACTAGCTTACTACTCCTTTTTTTTCCTTCTTTGGTAATCTTCTCAAATTTGCGCACGTACACTTTGGTACGCTTTAATCTGCCAGGGGCTTCATTGCGACCCATAATACGGCAACAAAGTCTGAACACTTTTTACAATAATAGTTCGGCACCCCGAATTTAGCATTATATGCATTGGCTCCGAATCATGTCTTTGGTCAATAGTTGGGTTGCCCGGCTCCTGTGCTTACTACCTTACATTCCGCTATATCGGCTAGGGTAGTAAAGGGAGAACTACTGCGATTGTGTCCTGGTTTATCCGGATGAGCACCTTAGTAGAGAAAGCCGAAAACTGACTATCATGATGCGGCGAGAGCTGGTCAGCTCTTCGGAGGTTTCAAATCTTTAGCAATTTTTTCCACATTATGCGAGGGATCGGTTCTCACTCGATCAGGTGTTTACAGTACCCTAGTTCGGATACTAGGGGCTGCGCCTAAATTTTCATTGTCAAACTCCTATGGCTAAGTGAGGGTGATAAAACCACATAGTCTGATTGCCTGGTTCGTTGCGCTAAACACCTCCTTCAAGGACCAAACAATTGGATCAAGAGTGTTTAGATTCCATCCCGAACACCCCCGTACTATCTACGTGGGGGCTGAAGCCGACAACTGGCCAACTCTCAGAATTTTATAAACACGGCCGCACAGGAGGTAAAATATTAAACAAACATTTATCTTACATAAATTAACTTGTCCCATAATATAGAGCAAGATAGTACAAATGTACTCATTCAAAGATTACATCTTTGGCGCACTGTGCCGCCACAATGCGGGATCCCTCCGGGACATTATCAAAATATAGTTTGGGCGTGCGGTGCTCCTTGCCCTTGGGCGGACCCTCGGTCGCGAGCTTGACGGCGTTCATCTTCGCCTACTGCACCTTGACGCGGGCGAAGGCCATCCGCGCACCCTCGATGCAGACCGACCACTTGATAACGTTAAGCCGGGGGCAGGCATTGACCAGCCGCTTCACGAGCCCGAAGTATCTACTGGGTATAGCTTCTGCAGGCCACAGCCAAATTATTAAATCCTTCATGGCTAGTTCGGCTACCCTATGCAGCTCGACCAGCTATTTTAGCTGGTCGCTAAAGGGCACCGGATGTTCTGGCGCAAGCTATTGCGACCAGAACAGCTTCTCCGTTGAGATCCCCTCTTCGGCTCGGAAGAATTCCACAGCGTCAGAAACACTGCGCGGCAGATCCGCAAGCTCGAGAACTCCAACCGGTCAAGAAGAGATACCTCTTCTTCACATACTTGCTTTGCATAATAAAAGCCTTACCCGCGGCTATTTTCTTGGCCTGTTGGATCTCCTGGAGGGCGCTTTGGGCTTCGGCCCGGGCCTCTTGTGCGCTTTGGCAAGCCTTGGCGAGTTCGGTCTCTTGAGCCGAAACATCGCGTTCCAAGGACTTGCACTTCTTCACGGCATCCTGGAGTTCCTGCTAGACCTCATCAAGCCTGGCCTCGTGCTTCTCATGAGCGGCTTGTTCCTTGGCAGCTTTATCCTTGGCCTCGGCCAGCGCATTCTTAAGGACCTTGACCTCGGTCGCCGCTCCTACAAATATCATGGCACTTCGGTTAGCACACATCATTTACTCTTTTCGAATATACAGCAAGCCACCACATACCTTGCTTGTCCTCCAGCTGCCTTTTCACAAGGCCGAGCTCTTCTTCGGCCCGCTCCAGACTCTACTTTAGTCCAGAGACCTCAGCAGCATGAGAGGTTGTGGCCAGCAACGACGTCTACACATTCAAACAAGACATATTTAGTTAGTTTCCTGTGAAAATTAGTTGATCCTCTCTCCGACTTTTCTTTCAGAACACCGGACAGTGTCTCAGGGGCTACTGTCTATACCATGACTTTTTGTTTTGTGTCGCTTACCTCAAAGCCTGTCGGCAGACTGGTGCAGGCTTCGGTCAGTCCGCTCTTGACGGATTGAACCCTCTCAACCACCGTACCCATCAGGACACGGTGTTCCTCCACAATGGAAGCGCCTCGTAGCGCTTCCAGCAGATTATCAGTGCCTCTGGTTGATAGAGGTCACCGGCGCAATAGGCACACCTCCTCCCTTCGAGGAGGTTGCTTGCTGACCCGGAGCCGTGTAGGTCTCCGGGATGGTATCCGTGGGGGCGAATTGGATATGGCCCCATCGCCGCCTACATGGGTGCTTCCCCGGTGTGTCCGGGGCCGAGGAGTCATCCTCTGGCACCGCCTTGACGACCTCCTGAACCTCTCTCTGGCCAGGGAAGGTCCTTCGGGACAGCACCTCGGCATCACCCTTGGCCTGGGAAGAATGAGCCATCTGTGGTGACTCGCTGGCCATCGCCTTTGAATCAAGCGAATCCCCCGATGAGGATCGCATGGAGCTGTCGCGGGCAGGACTACAATTGCATAAACATGTTAAAACTGTGAAGTAGAGAGGCCGGATATAGGGGTGCATCAGGGTTTTTTGGTACTCACGATGCGGCTAGGGGCTTCTCTCGGGGGCGTCGCTCTGGGCTGCTGTCGACGTCCCACGTAGAGTTATCTGCTAGGGGACCCTTCCCCCTCTTGGGCGCCTCCGCCTCCAGATTTTTGGAGGCCGCCCTCTTCTTCCTTCCCCCATTAGGGGGAGAGTTGCTTTCTTCCTCCTCCTCGTTGCCGTCTTCGGCGGCAGAGGAGTGAGTCTTGTCTTCGGACGACACGTCCGAAGCTCCCTTGCGGCGGGGGCCACTCCGGACCCCCTTGGCCTTCTTCTCCGGCGCCTGATAGGGCGCCGGGACCAGCATCTTCACCAGGAGCGGGATGACAGGTTCCTCGGGCAGCGGAGCCGGACACTTAATCCGCTCCGCCTTCTTCGTCCAGTCCTGAAAAATAAATGGTGAAGTTTAGATATCTTCCTTGATCAAACAAGTAGAGGATGCACCTTGAGATGTGAAGGACCTACCGCCCTGCCAGGATGGGCAAGATCGTGCCCGCGGTCCGAGTCTATGTCCGGCGGCGTCTCATTGCCCTTAAAGAGCACCTTCCAAATATCTTCGTGTGTGGTTCCATAGAATCGTAGCAAGGTCCGGTGCTTGGCCGGATTGAACTCCCATAAGTGGCAAGTCCGGCTCTGGCATGGAAGGATCCGGTGAACTAGCATCACCTGGATCACATTGACGAGCTTGATGTTCTTGTCCACCATACTCTGGATGCGCGTTTGCAGCACCGTCGGCTCGTCCGACGAAGACCAATTCAGGCCCTTCTCTAGCCAGGAGGTGAGCCGCATTGGAGCTCCGGACTTGAATTCGGGAGCCGCGGCCCAGGTGGCGTCGGTGGGCTCTGTGATATAGAACCACAGTTTCTGCCACTCTTTGACGGTCTCCACAAAAGTACCCTTGGGCCATGTGACATTGGGTAGCTTACTCACCATGGTGCCTCCGCACTCCGCGTGTTGGCAATCCACTACCTTCGGCTTCATGTTGAAGATCTTAAGCCATAGGCTGAAGTGGGGTGGAATGTGGAGGAAGGCCTTACACACGACAATAAATGTCGAGATGTTGAGGAAGGAGTTTGGGGCTAGATCATGGAAATCTAGCCCGTAATAGAACATAATTCCGCGGACGAAAGGGTGGAGAGGAAACCCTAACCCGCAGACGAAATGGAGGATAAACACCACCCTCTCATTGGGCTTTGGGGTGCGGAAGACTTGCCCCTTGGCTGGAAGCCGGTGGGCGATTTCTTTCGCCAGATACCCGGCCTCCCGAAGCTCAGTGATGTCCTTCTCCTTGACGGAGGAGGCCATCCACTTGCCTTGCGCTCTGGATCTGGACATGGTCGAGCGCTTTCTTGCGGCGGAAAAGATGAGAACTTGAGCGCTGGAGCTCGAGAATGGGAGGACGGGGATGGAGAGAAGGCGTGGGTGAAAGAAGGGAATTCTTATCTCCTTATAAAGGCAGTGAATATCAAGCGCCTCCACCACTCGCCTTAAAACTTGCCTGTTCCCAAGGGCTGCGCAAATGGCACGGTTGGATTACCCACGCCCGTATTCATGACAAATCCCGCGATAAGGGGACACGATCTCTGCTTTGACAAGACGTGCCAATGAAAACCGCATCTCGAAACATGAAACGGCAGATGAAAATGGTTCGAAAAAAATGACCGGGTAGACGTGATGTCACATTACGAAAAGTTGTCAGTGGATTGGACTCGTGAAATATTATACTCTCTGCGGTTGTGTGTGGGATTTGTTTTGCAGGGCCGGACACGTTCATTGCGTCCGAAGACTGTGTTGGAGTATTCGAAGAAGGAACCCGCCTTGCAATGCCGAAGACAATATGCGCGCCGGACACCTTGTCATTGAAGCCTGGTTCAGGGGCTATTGAGGGAGTCCTGGACTAAGGGGTCCTCGGGCGTCCGACCTGTTAGACATGGGCCGGACTGATGGGCCGTGAAGATACAAAGACCGAAGACTTTCTCCCGTGTCCGGATGGGACTCTCCTTGGCGTGGAAGGCAAGCTAGGCGTCCAAATATGAAGATTCCTTTCTCTGTAATCAACTTTGTACAACCCTAGTCCCCTCCGGTGTCTATATAAACGAGAGAGCTTAGTCCGTAGAGGATGAATGATAATCATAGTCATACAGACTAGACTTCTTGGGCTTTAGCCATTACGATCTCGTGGTAGATCAACTCTTGTAATACTCATATTCATCAAGATCAATCAAGCAGGAAGTAGGGTATTACCTCCATAGAGAGGTCCCGGACCTGGGTAAACATTGTGTCCCCTGTCTCCTATTACCATCGACCTTAGACGCACAGTTCGGGACCCCCCCTACCCGAGCTCCGCCGGTTTTGACACCGACACCAACCCCGGGCCGAGACACAGGAGAGGAGCTAGCATCGCCCCCCAGCCTTCAGCCGCCACCGCACCCAAATCCTCCTCCAACCTACAACACAAGTCACCACCCTTACCCTTGCCCCCCTTGCCGATCTGCTCCTGGCCGAGAACTTGGGGACATACACTTTTTGCTTGGACTTCTTGCTGACTGGGCTAGGGGGAAGCCGCAATATCATGGGGCACATCAACAATGTCGGACAAGGAAGGGGAAGCGGGCCGAGCCACCTGATCTTGAATGACAGAACCAACCCCAAAGACCAGAGTGGCCCCACCAGCACATTCCTTGCCACCATGGTTCTCCTCCTTAGCACCATCTGTGGCACCCTTGCCAGAAGCATCATTCGGGGGGCCAAAGTCAAACATACCCCTTGACTCCGAGCCCATTGCCTCCCACTCCGACGAGGTGAAGGGGTTGGCATTGCTCCCGGCGCCCGTCTCACCCCCACCTTTCGACGGATCCGGATTAGAAGGTTTAGGAGCTGGGGAAGGAGGGGGGAGCTTGTTGGGCAGCAGCAGATTCAGTGCGAACATGGATATGGTAGGCTTCTGAGGTAGGGAAGACGGTAATGAAGCCATTCACATTAGCAGGATCAAGACACCAGATCTTCATGCGTATAGGGCCCGACGAATCGAGCGAAGCTTCGTCAATAGCAACTGGCTTGCCTATCAAGTCACCGAACACCATCAAGAACCAAGCATTGCGCAATCCAAAAGGCACATCCTCGAGCAACACCCATATGTCAGAGAGAGCAGTCACTGCCCTGGCACCATCAACAACAGCTTTGACTGACACCATCACTTGGTTCAGAGGAAGAGTAAAGCTCGAACAGGAACCCATCATCTTAAGACTCTCCTTAGTGGGGAAGGTAACATCAAAATCCCTCTCCAAAATCGGATGAATCTGCCAATCCCAACCATTGAGACCCCATTCCTTAAGTTCAAAAATCACTTGGCTAGGCACCGGGTCTGAGATGACTGAGATGGCCGCAGCATTGGAAACCACTGGAGCAAACATAGGCATCCCCAGCTCGCCATCGAGCGCGAAGAACGAAGAGCCCGACAACCCCAGGCCAAACTGCTTGAAAGCAGGGAAAGGGGATCAATTGTCACACTCAACGGTAAGGTGCCCTTCCATGTGGCACATCAGACAGCGCGGATGAAAGGTGCACCGAGACTGGAAGTGACTAGTGCGATGGCAGGCAATGCAAGTCAGGGTAGCCACCCCACCAGAAGAACCACCACCAGCAGCGGAGGACGGCCTAGAACCACGAGCCCGCCAGACATCCCACCACAACCGCCAGAAGACGGCTCGGAGCCCCGAAAAGGGACGAAGCCCGAGGGAGCGGCGGGGGAGGAAGAAGGATCCCGTCACCGACCCCACCCGAGGAAGACCCTGGGGCCTGGGACGACTTGCAATGAAACTTGGAGGGGAAAGAGGTGAAGCCACTTCCAGATCCAGTGACGGAGCCGCCAAACCGCCCGCCTCCAGTGCCCCGGCCACGACCCAGCGCACCAGGGCCAAAACAAGACCCACGGCCGCCCGCCGAGGCCTGGCCCACCGGCCGACGAGGAAGCTCCGGCCGAGGGGAGCCCGCCGCAGCCACCGACAAGCCCGAAGCGACACCTTCCCATGGGTCGCATTTCGCACCCTGCGTGTAACACCCCGGAAGTAACTTTCCATATTTGTATCTCCAACTCTTGCCATTTTCGGCATTGTGATATGATATTCCCTCCGTGGTTGGGTTTTTGTTCATTTTGCATTTTGTCCATGTCATGCATTTTATATCATGTCATCATGTGCATCGCATTTGCATACGTGTTCGTCTCATGATTCCGAGCATTTTCCGTTGTCCGCTTTTGCAATCCGCACTCCTATGTCCCCCCGTGCCCCTTTTACATTTTTCCGTGAGCGGTACTAAACTTTCTCGGAATGGACCGAGGTTTGTCAAGTGGCCTTGGTATACCGGTAGATCACCGGTCAAGTTTCGGGTCATTTGGAGCTCGTTTGGTACTCCAACGGTTAACCGCACTCTCGCAAAAGCCTCTTTTAAGTTGCAGCCCAACACCCCTTCAAAATAGTCCAATAACCCATCTAAGTCACTTCCATGCTCTCCGTTGTTCGATCACAATCGTGTGGGCGAAAACTACACCTCATTTGGACTCTCCTAGCTCCTCTATGCCTATTTAAACACCTCCCCGTCCAAATCCGGGTCCAACCCTAGCCTTCCCTACCCGCGCGGACAAAACTATCACGCCGCCGGACACGTCCGCCCCACTGCGCCGCCGCCGCCCGGCGAATCTCCACGCGCCACACGTACACCGCCGCCGCCCCGCGCCGCCGAGGTCCGGATCGGCCCCCGAGCCCATCTCTCCCAGCTCGGGCCGGCCCGAGCGCGCCGCCGCCACCTCCAGCCAGCGTGTTCGCCGCCTCGTCTCCCTCCTCGCCGCCGGTTGTCGCCACTCATTGCCGCCACCGGCCATCATGGGCGCCGGCAGCCTCCATTGCCGCCATCGGGCTGTCGCCATCGGCCATCATGGGCGGCCGCCTCTCCGCCGGTGACCTCCCGCTGCCCCGCCTCTTCTCCTCTCCGCGAGCTGCTCACGCCGCCGCCCTCGATGGGGCCGGATCCCGATCGGATCGGGTTGACTTCCCCCCTCTATTTCATCTAAGTTTTTAGATCCGTGATATTTTGTGGCATTTTCAAGGCATCATAACTTTGCATCGTAGTCTGCTTTCGTGCGTATAATATGTCAAAATGTTCGCCTCAAGGGTAGATCATTTCATCTCATTGCATCATTTTCATTTGAGCTCATCTTGATGCCCGAAATGCTGTTAGAAGAGGGCTATGTGATGTTAGTTTCGCTTTCTTAATGTAACTTGCACTTTTGTTATTTTTGCTATGATTGATGTGTGCACCCTATGAATTTGAGTCCTACATGTGTTTTGTAATATGCCATGCCATCTTTCCAGGGTGTATGCCATGTATTTTTTTGATCTATGTGGTGACTAGCACAAGCATGCAAAGTAGGTGTCTGATGTTGCTGATTTCATTGCTTTTGTTGATATTTTGATGCCATGTTAACTTGATGCTACCGAGATATCCATGCATATTTTGAGATACTTCAGTAAGGATGTTTTGAACATATGGTTATGCTCTATCCATCCATGCCTTTGTTTGCAATTATGGAGTGCCATAGCTTGAGTCAATCGAGCTCTACTTTTGCTATCAAATGTTTCTGGCAGATTGTTTACATGTTATTCAATTTTGCCAAGGTTGTTGTGGTTGATCCGTATGCTATGATGTTGTTCTTGCCATGTATGTCTTCTATGCCATGTCTTCTTGATGTATGTATGCTTAGTTTATCATGAAAGGCTCTGTAGTGAGTGCTTTGAGCTCTTAAACATGCCTACTTGTTATCTGTTTTGACATGCCATGTTGCTGAATCTGTTAACGAAACTTGCGATATTGACATGGGTGTTACTATATTTTCTGCTCCTTTTTGGCTTATGGTCAGTAAGGGACTTTTGTTCTATGCTTTGAGTAGATTCATGCCATGCCTTGTTTTGCTATTATAAGTTCCTGTAGCATGTAGTTTTCTTGCTCTGAACATTGCTACCTGATGCTGTTTTTGTCATGTCCAGCCTGATATTTTGTGCACTTTTGCCATGCTTGTTTGAACCTGTTGTGATGTGATTTAGCCGTAGCTCAGTTTTCATCTTTTGTCAAGCATCTTGAGTAAATCACTGTCATATACTTTGTTTGTACGTTTGGGCGCAGTAGCTTAATTTCTTGTTGCTTGCTAAGTGGCATCGTGCTGTTAATGGCAGATTTGTGCCATTCTTGTTTTGCTTGTCATTTGCAAACCGTGCATCCGATTCCGGTGATCTTTATATCGATTTCAACCGAAATCATCTCATCTTTCCAGCAGCATACTTGGTTTGCCAAGTTGATGCCTGGTTCATCATTTCCCTTCCGGAGCGCGCATACGCATTGCATATCACATCCCGCATATCATGTCATGTTTTGCATCATGTTGCTTGTGCATTGCACCGTGATTTATTGTGGTTCCTTTGTTTGTGTTCTTGCTTTGGGTAGAGCCGGGGGACGAGTACGTGAACGAGGACCCTGTTGAGAACGCTTACGAGGATCAAGCTTTCGACAACTCTGAGAACATTGCAGGCAAGATGACCATACCCTCGAAATCACTTCTATCTTTGCTATGCTAGATGCTCGCTCTTTTGCTATGCCTATGCTGCGATGCCTATCACTTGCTTATCATGCCACCCATATTGCCATGTCAGCCCTAACCATCCTTTCCTAGCAAACCATTGATTGGCTATGTTACCGCTTTGCTCAGCCCTCTTATAGCGTTGCTAGTTGCGGTGAAGATGAAGTTTGTTCCTTGTTGAACATGGAGATGTTGTTCCTTGTGGAACATGTTTACTTGTTGGGGATATCACAATATATATCTGCTATAATTAATGCATCTATATACTTGGTAAAGGGTGGAAGGCTCGGCCTTATGCCCGGTGTTTTGTTCCACTCTTGCCACCCTAGTTTCCGTCATACCGGTGTTATGTTCCTTGATTTCGCGCTCCTTACACGGTTGGGTGATTTATGGGACCCCTTGACAGTTCGCTTTGAATAAGACTCCTCCAAAGAAGGCCCAACTTTGGTTTTACCATTTGCCACCTAAGCCTTTTCCCGGGTTTTCGCGAGCCCGAGGGTCATCTTTATTTAACCCCGGGCCAATGCTCCTTCGAGCGTTGGTCCAAACTAGAGACACTTGCGGTGCCACCCGAGGCAACTTGGGGCATCTTGGTTGCCGTCGTAGTTTCATCCGGATGTGCCACGAGAACGAGATATGTGCAGCTCCTATCGGGATTTTTCGCACAACCGGGCGGCTTTGCTGGTCTTGTTTTATTGCTGTCGAAATGTCTTGTAGTCCGGGATTCGAGATTGATCGGGTCTTCCGGTAGAAGGAATATCCTTCGTTGACCGTGAGAGCTTATAATGGGCTGTTGGGACACCCCGCAGGTATTATCTTTCAAAGCCGTGCCCGCGGTTATGAGGCAGATGGGAATTTGTTAATGTCGGTTGTAGAAAACCCGAAGTTGACCTCAATTAAAATACACATCAACGCGTGTGTAACTGTGATGGTCTCTTCTCGGAGTCCGGAAGTGAACACGGTGTTGGAGTTATGTTTGACGTAAGTAGTTCAGATCACTTCTTGATCGCTACTAGCTTCACGCCTGCTTTGCTTCTCTTCTCGCTCTCTTTTGCGATGTAGCCACCATATATGCTAGTCGCTTGCTGCAGCTCCACCTTACAACTTTGTCCTTCCTATAAGCTTAAATAGTCTTGATCTCGCTGGTGTGAGATTGCTGAGTCCCCGTGACTCACAGATTCTACCAAAACAGTTGCAGTGCCGACGATGCCGGTCAGGTGACGAACCGAGCTCAAGTGGGAGTTCGATGAGGAACGGGTCGTTATTATGTGTCTTTTCCCGATGATCAGAGTGGTGCCAGTTGGGATGATCGGGATCTGTGTAGCATTTGGGGTATCTTCTTTTATTTTGGTTCCGTAGTCGGACCTTGAGTGTACTCAATGATGGATGTTTATTTATGTATTGTGTGAAGTGGCATCGTAAGCCAACTATGTATCTCTTTCCTTATTTATTACATGGGTTGTGTGAAGATTACCTCACTTGCGACATTGCTTTCAATGCGGTTATGCCTCTAAGTCGTGCTTCGACACGTGGGAGATATAGCCGCATCGAGGGCATTACAAGTTGGTAATCAGAGCCTTCCCCGACTTAGGAGCCCCCCTACTTGATTGTTTGCTGGCGTTGTTGAGTCTAGAACGGAAAATGTTTTGAGTCTTAGGATTATATATATCGGAGAGTAGGATTCTTTTTACTCCCCGGTCCCTTCGTCGCTCTGTGAGGTCTCCTGACGTAGAGTTTTGACTCTCCTCTCCTCAAATTTCACTAAAAAAAATTTAGGATCACGCGGGTATCTTGGAATCGTTCCGATGGTTTTGTGACGAGAACATTGTTCTTGGTGCTCCCGACATTTAGGGGTTGTGGCGTGTCCCGGGAGTTGAGCTCCGAGGTGTTGTCGCCACAATTTTATCGCTGCAGTTCGAATACCTGAGTTTTACCGACATCGAAATCTCTTTTGTGCAGTTGTTGGTGAGATAACCCGATAACCCAAAGATCGGGCGAGCTCGAGTATTGCCATGACTCGTATAACGGATGTTTTTCAAGGTCGAGGTACACGATTTCGAAGGTTTCTTGGTTATGTGTTGACGGATGGAAACAAATTGGATCTAGGTATTGTTAGTTTGGGTGATATATTTTGTGTCCCTGTATCCCCAACACAGATTGCATAACCGAAAGTTTCGGAGTTTATAGGTGGAATTCTAGTAGCTTACAGGATATCTTTCCGACGGATGTATGATTTGAGATTGGGTCCAACGTCTAGTGGTCCGCCCATTCACGGTCGATTTACAGTGGTCGCGAGGCGTCTTAAAGAATCCTTGGCTATGCTGATTCGGGGACGTCTTGTTTGTCATTCGTGACGTCCGCTGTACGTCTTGCCCGTGTGGGCCCCACCACGAACACTTTGGGCGAAATATCTATCATGTGTTTGTTCCGGCTCATTCTAGAAGCAAATCTTTTGTTTTCAGTTGTGATATTCGAGTTGTTTCAAAGGCAGATGGTGATTTCATACCTTTATCTAAGTGGCTTCTCACCTTAATGGACGTGTGATGATTAACTTTTGGAATTCATTCGTTCATCCTTGTTCGAATGTTTATTGTGAAGACTATATGTTGCAATTTCTATCCGTTGATTCAACTTGTCTATTTGTCTATAAAGTGCTAACGGATGTCACCCTCTTCAGATGGCTCCACCAACGCGTCTGAATCCGGAACGGAATGATGGGAATCACCGAACCTCCACCTCCACCTCCGCCTCCGGAGGCTCGGCAAGCTATCATGGCAGCCACCAATGCCAATGCTCGATGATTTTGCAGCTCTTGCAAGAACGCACTCAAGGGCAAGGCAATCAAGGAAATCAAGGTCAAGGCAACAACCAGCCGCACTTTGCTACTCTCGGTCGGTTCCTCGCTAATCAGTCAAGTCTTTCGGTTTCGTGGTCGAGGCCACAGACATCGACGATTGGCTTGTGGACATCTGCAAACATTTTGAATGTAGCAATGTCGACACGAGGACTTTGTCAAGTTTGCTTAGTTTCAACTCAAGGACCAAGCTGCTGAGTGGTACCAAGAATACAAAGATTCCAGAGGAGGTCGTGTCATTACCTAGGATGAGTTCCGCCGAGATTTCAGAGCTCACCACATTCCGAAAAGTGTTGTTGAGAGCAAGCGTGAGGAGTTCCGCAATCTCAAGCAAGGCAACATGTCTGTCTATCAATACAATATCCAGTTCCAGAAACTCGCTCGCTTTGCTAAGCAAGACGTCCCTGATGAAAAGAGTATGATCTATCAATTTAGAGGTGGTCTGAGAGAAGATCTGCAATTAGCTCTTGTGCTTTTTGAGCCAGAAAAGTATGATGAATTCTACAACATGGCATCAAGCAAGAAGCTGCCCAGCTCAAATGTGAGGCTTCTAAGAAGAGAATTAGGATGCAGTTCAGTCTTCTTCTTCCTCTCAAGTGGCAGCTAAGCAGCAGAAGTTCTACCTTCCTCCTCCTCCGCTCCGTCGGCCTTATCACAGAAGAACTCAGGTGGCCGTGGATCTTCCCACCCACCCAACCCAGCTATCGAACAAGTCTAATTCTCAAGCTCCAAGGTCAAGTGCTCCTTACCACCGTCCGCTCTCGAGGTGACTTGCAACAAGTGTCGCAGAAGGTCACTATGCTAACAAGTGCTTCAACCAAAGGCGCCTTCCGCCTCCTCCTCTGTGAAATCTTCAAGCAATGCGGTGGTCAAACATAATCCAAAGCATGCCAAGGTCAATATGATGAATGCAGCTCAAGCGGAGGAATCTTCGATGTGATAATGGGTAATCTCTCGATTAATGATATTCCTGCAAAAGTCTTATTTGATCTTGGTGCATCGCTTTCTTTCATTTCGAGACCTTTTGTTGCCAAGCATGAGTTTGTGACGGAAAAGATTCCTATTCCGTTGAAGATTGTGTCCCCGGCAAGCAAATGACATCTAATGTTTGGTCCGGATGTTTCTATCAAGATGGGCGATTATAGATTTCTGCTAAACCAATTGTCCTTGGTGACTCGGATATTGATCTTATTCTTGGATGGATGGCTTTATCGGCACAAAGCTCAGCTTGATTGTGCTGCTGTGGAAATTCAATTGACTCACTCTTCTAATGATGTGATCATCTATGCCGCCGTGATGAAACCATTCGGTTGTTTTCTCTCAATGAGAAGGGCGAATTGATGCTATCTCTCGATTCCAATGCTTGTGAGTACCAAGATGTCTTTCCGTAAGAGCTTCCGGTATGCCTCCTCATCGGCCAGCTTGAGTTTGTTATCGATCTTGAGCCCGCATGAACCCATTTGCAAGCGCCCATACAAGCTTGGACCTGATGAGCTGAAGGAATTGAAGAAGCAGCTCGATGAACAAGAGCGTCTGGTTTGATCGACCGAGTTCATCTCCTTGGGGTTGTGGTGTTCTTTTGTCCGAAGAAGGATGGCACGGACCGACTTTGCATCGATTACCGCCCATTGAATAAGAAGACAATCAAGAACAAGTATCCACTTCCCAACATCAATGAGCTTTTCGAGCAACTCAAAGGTGCTAAAGTGTTCTCCAAGCTTGACCTTCAGATGGGTTATCATCGATTCGCATTCGTGAACAAGATATTCCCAAGACAAGATTCGAACAAGCTTTGGTTCTTATGAATATACTGTCATGTCTTTCGCCTTGTCAATGCTCCTCCAACATTCTCTCGGATGATGAACTTCATCTTCAACCCCTACACCAATGAATTCGTCTTGGTCTATCTTGATGATATTTTGGTCTTTCCAAGAATAAGAAGGATCATGCCAAACATTTGCGATTGGTGCTAGACAAGCTCAGAGAGCATCAATTCTATGCTAAGTTCTCCAAATGTGAATTTTGGCTTGATGAAGTGCTTTATCTTGGTCATATCATCTCCGCTAAGGGCATCGCTGTTAATCCCGAGAAGGTGTCCGCAGATTGTGAATTGGGAACCTCCTCGAATGTCAAGCAGCTCCATGATTTTCTTGGTCTTGCAAGCTATTGTCAAGATTCGTTGAGAACTTCTCCAAGATTGCAAAGCCTCTTTCCAACCTCCTCCGAAGCATGTGAAGTATGTCCGGTCTCCCGAGTGTGACGTTGCTTTCAATACCCTCAAAGAGAAACTCGTCACAACTCCCTGCCTTGACTCCTCCCGATGAATCCAAGCCATTTGAAGTTTTCTCGTGATGCTTCTCTTCAAGGTCTCGGTGCTGTGTTAATGCAAGAGAAGAGAGTTGTGGCCTATACCTCTCGTCATTGAAGCCCAACAAAAGAACTACCCCACTCACGATCTTGAGTTGGCGGCAGCTTGTCCATGCATTGATAACATGGAGACATCTCTTGTTGGGAAGGAAAGTGGACATTTTCACCGATCACAAGAGTCTCAAGTATATCTTCACTCAACCCAACCTCAACCTCGTGCAGACTCGATGGGTCGAAATGATTCAAGAGTACAACCCAAGTATTGAATATACTCCGGCAAGGCCAATGTGATTGCAGATGCTTTGAGCAGAAGGCTTATTGCAACAGTTTAATCCTCAAGCCCTTCCAACCGGATCTCTGTGAAGCTTTCCGCAAGCTGAATCTTCAAGTTGTTCCTCAAGGTTTTCTTGCCAACCTCATAGTCTCTCCTACTTTGGAAGATCAGATTCGTGAGGCTCAACTTCTGGATACCATGGTGAAAAAGGTGAAACGTGGTATCGACAAGGGCATTTCCAAGTACAAGTGCTTCCACGTTGATGACAAAGATACTCTTTTCTTTGAGGACCGGATTGTGGTTCCTAAGGGTGATCTACGTAAAGTCATTATGAACGAGGCACACAATTCGCTTCTATCCATTCATCCCGAAGTACGAAGATGTACCATGACCTCAAGCAGTCATATTGGTGGACTCGAATGAAGCGAGAAATTGCTCAATTCGTGAATGAGTGTGATGTCTGCAGAAGAGTGAAAGCGAACACCAACGACCAGCTGGTCTCCTCCAACCTCTTGCTATTCCGAATGGAAGTTTGATCATATCGAGATGGACTTCGGACTGGTTTTCCAAAGTCCAAGCGTGGAAATGATGCTATCTTCGTTGTCATTGACAAGCTTACTAAAGTGGCTCATTTTCTTCCTATCAAAGAATCTATCACAGCAGCTCGGTTGGCGAGCTATACACCTCCGAGGATTGTCTCCTTGCACGGCATTCCACAAGTGATCTCTTTGCACCGTGGCAGCATCTTTACCTCCAAGTTTTGGGATTCTTTTCGAAGGCCATGGGCACCAACATTCGCTTTCAAAGACAGCTTTCCATCCTCAAACAAGTGGCCAAGTTGAGCGAGTTAATCAAATCCTTGAAGATATGCTCGTGGCTTGTGTCATTTCCTTCGGTATGAAGTGGGAAGATTGTCTTCCATATGCCGAAGTTCTCCTACAACAACAGCTTCCAAGCGAGTTCGGCAAGGCCCCATTCGAAATTTTCTATGGCGTAAAGTGTCGTACTCCTCTCAATTGGTCCGAGGCAGGTGAACGCCAACTTCTTGGCAATGACTTGATCACGAAGTCAAGAAATGTGCAAAGTCATTCGTGAGAATCTCAAAGCCGCGTAATCGCGCGGAAGAGCTATTATGATGATAAGCACCGTGATGTGGCTTTTGAAATCGGAGACCATGTCTACCTCGCGTCTCTCCAATGAAAGGCACTCGCCGCTTCAGATCAAAGGAAGCTTGCCCCTAGATACGTGGGTCCTTTCAAGATCATTGGCAAAAGAGGCGATCTCGCCTATCAACTTGAGCTTCCATCCAACTTCCCAAATGTGCACGATGTGTTTCACGTGTCACAGCTTCGCAAGTGCTTCAAGACTCTGAACGCACTATCAACTTCAAGAAATTGACCTTCAAGAAGATCTCTTATCATGAGCACCCGCTGCTATTCTTGAAGAAACCGAGCGCAAGACTCGCAACAAGTCAATCAAATTCCTGAAAGTGAAGTGGTCACACCATTCACCGAGAAGCCACCGGGAGCGCGAGGATCACCTCCGTTCGAATATCCGGAGTTCTTTCAGTCCTAGATCTCGGACGAGATCCTCTTGTAGTGGTGGAGTGTTGTAACACCCGGAAGTAACTTTCCATATTTGTAACTCCAACTCTTGCCATTTTCGCATTGTGATATGATATTCCCTCCGTGGTTGGGTTTTTCTTCATTTTGCATTTTGTCCATGTCATGCATTTTATATCATGTCATCATGTGCATCGATTTGCATACGTGTTCGCCTCATGATTCCGAGCATTTTCCGTTGTCCGCTTTTGCAATCCGCACTCCTATGTCCCCGGCGCCCTTTTACGCTTTTTCCGTGAGCGGTACTAAACTTTCTCGGAATGGACCGAGGTTTGTCAAGTGGCCTTGGTATACCACCGTAGACCACCGGTCAAGTTTCGGTCATTTGAGCTCGTTTGGTACTCCAACGGTTAACCGCACTCTCGCAAAAGCCTCTTTTAAGTTGCAGCCCAACACCCTTCAAAATATTCCAATAACCCATCTAAGTCACTTCCATGCTCTCCGTCGCTCGATCACGATCGTGGGCGAAAACTACACCTCATTTGGACTCTCCTAGCTCCCTCTATGCCTATTTAAACACCTCCCCGTCCAAATCCGGGTCCAACCCTAGCCTTCCCTACCTCGCGCCGGAAAACTATCACGCGCCCGGACACGTCCGCCCCACCGCACGCCGCCGCCTCGGCGAATCTCCACGCCACGTACACCGCCGCCGCCCGCCGCCGCCCGGCGAGGTCTTGGATCGGCCCCCGAGCCCTTCCTCTCCCGGGGCCGACCCCAGCGCCGCCACCTCCTCCACCAGCGTGCCCGCCGCCGCCTCGTCTCCTCGCCCGCGCCGCCGGCGCGCTGCCGCCTCCCTGCCGGCCCGTCGCCACCATTGCCGCCATCGGCCATCCAGGGCGCTGGCCGCCCTCCGCCGGCGACCTCCCCCGGCGGCCCCGCCCCTTCTCCTCTCTGGCGAGCTGCTCACCGCCGCCGCCCTCGATGGGGCCGGATCCCGATCGGATCGGGGTTGACTCCCCTCTATTTCATCTAAGTTTTTAGATCCGGTGATATTTGTGGCATTTTCAAGGCATCATAACTTTGCATCTGTAGCTCCGTTTCATGCGTATAATATGTCAAAATGTTCGCCTCGAAGGGTAGATCATTTCATCTCATTGATTCATTTTCATTTGAGCTCATCTTGATGCCCGAAATGCTGTTAGAAGAGGGCTATGTGATGTTAGTTTCGCTTTCTTAATGTAACTTGCACTTTTGTTATTTTTGCTATGATTGATGTGTGCACCCTATGAATTTGAGTCCTACATGTGTTTTGTAATATGCCATGCCATCTTTCCAGGGGTGTATGCCATGTATTTTTTGATCTATGTGGTGACTAGCACAAGCATGCAAAGTAGGTGTCCTGATGTTGCTGATTTCATTTCTGTTTTGTTGATATTTTGATGCCATGTTAACTTGATGCTACCGAGAGATCCATGCATATTTTGAGATACTTCAGTAAGGATGTTTTGAACATATGGTTATGCTCTATCCATCCATGCCTTTGTTTGCAATTATGGAGTGCCATAGCTTGAGTCAATCGAGCTCTACTTTTGCTATCAAATGTTTCCTGGCAGATTGTTTACATGTTATTCAATTTTGCCAAGGTTGTTGTGGTTGATCCGTGTATGCTATGATGTTGTTCTTGCCATGTATGTCTTCTATGCCATGTCTTCTTGATGTATGTATGCTTAGTTTATCATGAAAGGCTCTGTAGTGAGTGCTTTGAGCTCTTAAACATGCCTACTTGTTATCTGTTTTTGACATGCCATGTTGCTGAATCTGTTAACGAAACTTGCGATATTGACATGGGTGTTACTATATTTTCTGATCCTTTTTGGCTTATGGTCAGTAAGGGACTTTTGTTCTATGCTTTGAGTAGATTCATGCCATGCCTTGTTTTGCTATTATAAGTTCCTGTAGCATGTAGTTTTCTTGCTCTGAACATTGCTACCTGATGTTGTTTTTGTCATGTCCAGCCTGATATTTTGTGCACTTTTGCCATGCTTGTTTGAACCTGTTGTGATGTGATTTAGCCGTAGCTCAGTTTTCATCTTTTGTCAAGTATCTTGAGTAAATCACTGTCATATACTTTGTTTGTACGTTTGGGTGCAGTAGCTTAATTTCTTGTTGCTTGCTAAGTGGCATCATCTTTGTTAATGGCAGATTTGTGCCATTCTTGTTTTGCTTGTCATTTGCAAACCGTGCATCCGATTCCGTGATCTTTATATCGATTTCAACCGAAATCATCTCATCTTTCCAGCAGCATACTTGGTTTGCCAAGTTGATGCCTGGTTCATCATTTCCTTCCGGAGCGCATGCACGCATTGCATATCACATCCCGCATATCATGTCATGTTTTGCATCATGTTGCTTGTGCATTGCACCGTGATTTATTGTGGTTCCTTTGTTTGTGTTCTTGCTTTGGGTAGAGCCGGGGGACGAGTACGTGAACGAGGACCCTGTTGAGAACGCTTACGAGGATCAAGCTTTCGACAACTCTGAGAACATTGCAGGCAAGATGACCATACCCTCGAAATCACTTCTATCTTTGCTATGCTAGATGCTCGCTCTTTTGCTATGCCTATGCTGCGATGCCTATCACTTGCTTATCATGCCACCCATATTGCCATGTCAGCCCTAACCATCCTTTCCTAGCAAACCGCTGATTGGCTATGTTACCGCTTTGCTCAGCCCTCTTATAGCGTTGCTAGTTGCGGTGAAGATGAAGTTTGTTCCTTGTTGAACATGGAGATGTTGTTCCTTGTGGAACATGTTTACTTGTTGGGGATATCACAATATATATCTGCTATAATTAATGCATCTATATACTTGGTAAAGGGTGGAAGGCTCGGCCTTATGCCCGGTGTTTTGTTCCACTCTTGCCACCCTAGTTTCCGCCATACCGTGTTATGTTCCTTGATTTCGCGTTCCTTACACGGTTGGGTGATTTATGGGACCCCTTGACAGTTCGCTTTGAATAAGACTCCTCCAAAGAAGGCCCAACTTTGGTTTTACCATTTGCCACCTAAGCCTTTTCCCCGGTTTTCGCGAGCCCGAGGGTCATCTTTATTTAACCCCGGGCCAATGCTCCTCTGAGCGTTGGTCCAAACTAGAGACACTTGCGGTGCCACCCTGAGGCAACTTGGGGCATCTTCGGTTGCCGTACGTAGTTTCATCCGGATGTGCCCTGAGAACGAGATATGTGCAGCTCCTATCGGGATTTTTCGGCACAACCGGGCGGCTTTGCTGGTCTTGTTTTATTGCTGTCGAAATGTCTTGTAGTCCGGGATTCCGAGATTGATCGGGTCTTCCGGTAGAAGGAATATCCTTCATTGACCGTGAGAGCTTATAATGGGCTGTTGGGACACCCCGCAGGTATTATCTTTCAAAGCCGTGCCGCGTTATGAGGCAGATGGGAATTTGTTAATGTCCGTTGTAGAAAACCGAAGTTGACCTCAATTAAAATACACATCAACCGCGTGTGTAATCGTGATGGTCTCTTCTCGGGAGTCCGGAAGTGAACACGGTGTTGGAGTTATGTTTGACGAAGTAGTTCAGATCACTTCTTGATCGCTACTAGCTTCACGCCTGCGTTTTGCTTCTCTTCTCGCTCTCTTTTGCGATGTAGCCACCATATATGCTAGTCGCTTGCAGCAGCTCCACCTTACAACTTTGTCCTTCCTATAAGCTTAAATAGTCTTGATCTCATGGTGTGAGATTGCTGAGTCCCGTGACTCACAGATTCTACCAAAACAGTTGCAGGTGCCGACGATGCGGCAGGTGACGCAACCGAGCTCAAGTGGGAGTTCGATGAGGAACGGGTCGTTATTATGTGTCTTTTCCCGATGATCGTAGTGGTGCCCAGTTGGGATGATCGGGATCTGTGTAGCATTTGGGGTATCTTCTTTTATTTTGGTTCCGTAGTCGGACCTTGAGTGTACTCAATGATGGATGTTTATTTATGTATTGTGTGAAGTGGCGACTGTAAGCCAACTATGTATCTCTTTCCCTTATTTATTACATGGGTTGTGTGAAGATTACCTCACTTGCGACATTGCTTTCAATGCGGTTATGCCTCTAAGTCGTGCTTCGACACGTGGGAGATATAGCCGCATCGAGGGCGTTACACTGCGCCACCTTCTCTGCATGAGCGCGCTCTTCCTGCTGCAGCCAGGCCGGCACCACTACCCAAGCCTCCTGATCTGCCGCCACCTGATCGCGAACCCCATGCTCCGCCTCCAGCTTCTCACGAAGCACTACCTCATAGGCCAGATCCACGAACAGGTCGACCTCACCCGAGCTATCCTTACCACGCTTGCTGCCCGAGAGCGCCTCCGAGGAGGAGGCCCTCGACTTGTCCATGGCCACCGCCGCTGCGAACGAGATTGAGAGGGGGGAGGTGGACGCGCCCTCACAAGGCAGCGGATGCGGTAAGGGTATCGGCGCACATCAGTACTAGTAGCAGGAAACCCTAGATCAGGGAAAACCGCCCCCTCCGCATCCATAAATATCCAAAGAGGCGGGGGCTGGAGGGCCGGGCCACACAAAGAGGGCCGCCCGAACAGATTGGGCCAGAGGAGGCCGGGCCCAACGCCAAGGAAACCAAGGCAGTCAGAGGGGGAAAGTCGTCCTCAGAAAAGCAAGGGGCCACGGGCCCACCACTCGGCCCACCAGCCATGACGGCCCCCGAACACTCCGGCCCACGGGACACATGACCAACAACTGAAGCGGCTAGGGCTAGGGTTAGGACCCTTCCCAGAGCCGCCGTCAGATGCCCACCGCCAGCCACCACCGACGACGAGCCAGAGACCCCCGCCACGAGCACCAGGGAGACGGCGAACCCCCAGAGACTGCGGGGATAGGCTGACCGCCGACCGCCCACCAACCGACGGAGCACCCCCCAGCAGTAACTCGACCGAGAAGGAGAGGTCATAGCCAACCTACCAGATCCAGGCATGTGATGCTGCACCACCTTCAGCCCACGTCACCAGCCGCCACCCAGGACGCCCGCCCCGACCACCAAGCGCAAACTTGCGCACCTTGGTCCTTGACGCCGGCAGGGAAGGCTGAAGAGAGGGACAAAGAACAACCTCCTCATCCTCCGAACCAGAAGCCTCATTGTCCAAGGCCCAAAACTTGTTCGACAAGGATAAGGAGGGGGAAAGGGGAGATCCAGTGATCCCGAATCCCGCTGGGAGAGAGATCGAGGAGGGGGAAGAGGGAGAGGAGGGAGGAGAGCGCCAGCAGGCTCCAGACTCCAGCGAGCCCACGAGGAGGAGGGAGGACAGAGGGGCGTCGGGGGAGGGAGGAAGGAGGGGAGAGAGGAGAGGAGAGGAGAGCCATCTCCTTGACTACGCATTAGAGTTTTTACCTAGTGCGATTAGGGGGAAAAGTTAATACATTAGAGTATTACAGGAAACCTACTTGTCAACATTTTAGATGGGTACATGGGTATGCGGGCATGGGTTATACGATCTCATACCTGTACCCTATCTACCCGATGGGTATGATATTTTTCCATTTAAGTACCCATGGGTAAATTTTTGCCCCATACCCTTACCCCAATAGGGTTTTTACCCGCAGGGTACGCGCGTAATGGGTACCCATTGCCATCCCTAGGAACAATCAAGAGAAGCCCAAGTGAGGCGGCTCAATTCCCCCGAGGGAGGAGGAGGGTGAGGGAGTCATGGATTAAGGGGTCCTCGGGTGTCCGGGCTATGTAACATGGGCTGGACTGATGGGCCGTGAAGATACAAGGTAGAAGACCTTTCCCCATGTCCGGATGAGACTCTCCTTTGCGTGGATGGCAAGATTGGCGTCCGGATGTGTAGTTTCCTTCCTCTGTAAACCGACTCTATACAACCCTAGGCCCCTCCGGTGTCTATATAAACCGGAGGGTTTAGTGCGTAGAGGCTATCAAAATTCATACAGGCTAGACATCTAGGGTTTAGCCATTACGATCTCATGGTAGATCAACTCTTGTAACCCCTATACTCATCAAAGTCAATCAAGCAGGAAGTAGGGTTTTACCTCCATTAAGAGGGCTCGAACCTGGGTAAACATCGTGTCCCCTTTGTCTCATGTCACCTTCGATCCTTAGACGCACAGTTCGGGACCCCCTACCCGAGATCGGCCAGTTTTGACACTAACATTGGTGTTTTCATTGAGAGTTCCTTTGTGTCGTCGATAGAAGGATCGATGGCTCGCCTTGTCATCAATGACAGAATCACCTCTGGAGGGGCCCTAGCTCCAGGGCAGGTCCTCCAGCTCGGCGGTTTTACCATGGGCGCCCGCTCGGCCGTTAAGCCAAAGGCGGCCCCCCAAATCGCCAAACATCATCTCTGCATCGGCCTCAAACACTCCTAAAAGATGGATCCGGCAGATGTCTCATCCTTGAACGAACTGCTAGATCGCATCGCCGCCCTGGGGGTCGCAACAGACTATGATCGGATTGGGCTTAAACCCGATCAGAGGGAAATCAAATCCCCGCCAATCACCCATCTGGTGGCGGTTGTGGAGGAACAAGCGGAGAATACGTCTCCCCCTAAGCTAAGAACAAGCTATGTTCGGATTTCCGAGCCCTGCGAGCCGGATACCCATCTTCGTGAGGAGACCCTATGTCCTCCGAACATAGAATCAGGCGTTGAGCCTGAAAGTCACCATGACACTCCGGATCCTGGGCTAGTGACCTCGGAAGTTCTTCAAACTCCGGATCCAATAGTGGGTCAGGGTTCGGATTTCAGCCCGCCCACCCACCACAAGCGATATTCCCAAGCAATTCAGGTCCTCCAGACATATGTGACCTAATGTATGTGCAACAGCAACCTCAGGAAACGGTCCATCACTTCTGGGCCAGATTCCTCCTTGTTAAAAACAAGATTAAAGATTGTTGCGACGCCGACGCAGTTTCAGTATTTTGCCATAACTATACGGAAGAGGGAATCCTCAATGCCCTCAACTGCCACCGCATACTGCACTTCGTAGATTTGGCACACATAGTACAGAAGTATTGTGCAATGGAAAGCGCCTAGAAAGCCCAGACAGCCCGGTGGGAACCGCCTGCCTTTAAGCCACCCACCGGAGGGGCAAAAAGGATGCACCCTCTCGGGGCACCCGATCATCATCCTACGGACAAGAAAATCAAGCCCTTCATGGGACATAGAACTGTCCTTGATGAATTGCTCGACAAGCCCTGTCAGATACACACGACAGCGAATACCGAACTAACACATAGCCTTCAGACATGTTGGGTACTCTGGCAGGTGGCTAAGAGCGGAGAGGCCATCCTCACCAACACTACCTCAGAGAAGTACTCTTCGGAGGTCAATGTCTTTACGGTCTTCGAGACCTTTTCTTCCGTGACCTCGCTGAAGTCAACCAAGTAGCTGCAATAAATCCTTGGAACGATACGGCAATAACTTCTACTGCCAATGACGAACCAAGGGCCCGATCAGTACGAGCACCAGCCGCTTTGGTCCTGAACCCAATCGTGGATGGCTTTCGGCTCACCAAAGTGCTCATGGACGGCGGCAGCGGACAGAACCCCATCTACGAAGACACGCTCGATAAAATGCAAATGGACAAGAGCCGCATCGAGCAAAGCAGTACAACCTTTCGAGGCATTATCCCCAGTCGAGAAGTGCGGTGCTCGGGGAAAATTAAACTTGATGTAGTATTTGGCACGCCGGAGAACTACAGGTCTGAAGAGTTGCTCTTCCACGTGGCACCTTTCAACAGTGGATATCACGCCCTATCGGGCGAGACGCATTCACATGCTTTCAAGCCATAACCCATTACGGGTACATGAAGCTCAAAATGCCAGGGCCCAACGGAGTTATCACTATCACTAGTGATCCGGATACAGCACTCCGCGCCGAAAACAAAACCGCGTCCTTGGCCCTCGAGGCACTATCTGAGGCCCTTGCGGCCAAGGAGCTGACCACTCTGCGTTCCACAATGGACAGAGACGACGTAATCCTCGATAAGAGACCTAAGTCCACTTTTTCAAGCCAGCAGACGAAATAGTCAAATTTCAAGTTCACCCAACAGATCCCAACAAGACGGCCTCCATTGGAGCACAGCTGGATCCGACGGTCGACGCCGCCTTACGTGCGTTCCTGCGTGAGAATTGGGACATCTTTGCCTGGCATCCTTCGGATATGCCAGGAATCCCACGCAGACTGGCCGAACATAGCCTCAACATAATAAAGGGGTTCAAACCAGTCAAGAAAATGCTGCGGCGATTTCCCGAACCAAAACAACAAGCTATGGGGGAGGAGCTAGCCAAACTACTTGAAGCCCAATTCATCAAAGAGATCAAACACCCGGACTAGCTAGCAAACCTGGTCATGGTGCCAAAGAAGGATAAATCCTAGTGCCTTAGTGTCGATTTCAAAGACCTAAATAAGGCCTGCCCTATGGACCCCTTCCCGCTGCCCCGCATTGACAAAATCATTGACACGACTGCAGGACACGATTCACTGTGTTTCCTCGACGCATACTCCAGATACCATCAAATTAAGATGAAGGAATCTGACCAGGCCGCAACAACATTCATTACCCCGTATGGGCCTTTCTGCTTCAACACAATGCCTTTTGGACTAAAAAACGCCAGTGCCATTTACCAATGCATGATTCAAACATGTCTGGAAAAGCAAATTGGCAAGACAGTGGAGGCATACGTAGATGATGTAGTCATCAAGACTAAACATGTCGAATCATTGGTGGATGATTTACGCCTCACATTCGACAACCTCCGAACATATGACATACGGCTCAATCCAGAAAAATGCATTTTCGGCGTTCCAGGTGGAAAACTGCTCGGGTTCATTGTTTCCAATAGAGGAATTGAAGAAAACCCAACCAAAATCCGAGCCCTGTCACAATTGCCTAAAGCAGGTCCAAAAACTAGCTGGGTGCGTGGCAGCTTTGAGCCGCTTTATCTCCAGATTGGGAGAAAAGGCACTGCCACTCTATCGCCTGCTCCGACGCACCGACCACTTTGAGTGGACGGATGCGGCTACAGCTGGATTGGAAGAAATAAAAACTTTGTTAGCAAGCAACCCAATCCTTGCCGCACAAAGTGTCGGCGAACCTATGTTGCTCTACATATCTGCAACTCACCAGGTGGTGAGCGCGGTGCTCGTCGTTGAACGAGAGGAAGAGGGACACAAATTTCCACTCCAAAAACCAGTATACTATGTACGGCGGTCCTTACACCATGCAAATCTTGATACCCATACTATCAAAAGATAGCGTATGCGGTCTTCATGGCATCCCGGAAGCTGCGGCACTACTTTCAAGAGTGTTCGATCACGGTGGCATGCGAAGTACCACTCAATGACATCATAAATAATCGGGACACCACCAGCCGCATAACCAAATGGGCTATCAAGCTCTTACCATTTGAAATAACATACAAGCACGCCGAGCTATTAAATCCCAGGTGTTGGCCGACTTTGTCGCCAAATGGATGGAAGTCGAACTCCCTAAAGAGTACAACACATACTCCAACTGGGTAATGTACTTCGACGGCTCTAAAATGTTAGCCGGATTGGGAGCCGGTGTTATCTTAACATCCCCTATAGGGGACACGGTCCGCTACGTACTACAAATCATGTATACGGACTCCAACAATGCGGCCGAATACGAGGCACTATTGCATGGTCTCCGAATGGCTGTCTCTATGGGCATACAATGCCTCGGGGTGCGTGAGGATTCGAACCTCGCAATATCCCAAATAAATGGAGAATTCGACATAAAGGATACAAAGATGGCGGAATACCGCAGCGCCGTACTCAAAATATTAGCTCGGTTCGAGGGGCTCAAGTTTCATCACGTCGCTCGGGACAGTAATCAGGCAGCAGACATCCTTGCTCGAATGGGCGCTAAACGCGACCCCGTCCCACCTAACACCTTTATGGAAAGGCTCTTCAAGCCATCCATGGTATGGCAGGACGAGAGCGGCAACACTAGTCTGGAGTCGATCATACCCCCAGACGCCGAACACAATTCTGATGTCATCGGGGGCTCGGAAATCGAAATGACACCTTCCACCCATGTAATCATGGTTGTCATTGCTCCATGGACCGAACCCATCCTGGCCTACTGATACGTCTCCAACGTATCTATAATTTTTTAATGTTCCATGCTATTATATATTCTATTTTAGATGTTTAATGGGCTTATTTATACACTTTTATACTATTTTGGGGACTAACCTATTAACCGGAGGCCCAGCCCAAATTGCTGTTTTTTTGCCTATTTCAGTGTTTTGCAGAAAAAGAATATCAAAGGAGTCCAAACAGAATGAAACCTTTTCCGGCGTCCTGCCGGAGGGGGCATTGATCACGGAGGGCTTCTACTTCAACACCATAGCCTCTCCTATGATGTGTGAGTAGTTTACCTCAGACCTTCGGGTCCATAGTTATTAGCTAGATGGCTTCTTCTCTCTCTTTGGATCTCAATACAAAGTTCTCCTCGATTCTCTTGGAGATCTATTTGATGTAACTCTTCTTTTGCGGTGTGTTTGTCGAGATCCGATGAATTGTGGGTTTATGATCAAGATTATCTATGAACAATATTTGAATCTTCTATGAATTCTTTTATGTATGATTGGTTATATTTGCAAGTCTCTTCGAGTTATCAGTTTGGTTTGGCCTACTAGATTGATTTTTCTTGCAATGGGATAAGTGCTTAGCTTTGGGTTCAATCTTGCGGTGTCCTTTTCCAGTGACAGCAGGGGCAACAAGGCACGTATTGTATTGTAGCCATCGAGGATAAAAAGATGGGGTTTATATCATATTGCATGAGTTTATCCCTCTACATCATGTCATCTTGCTTAAAGCGTTACTCTGTTCTTATGAACTTAATACTCTAGATGCATGCTGGATAGCGGTCGATGTGTGGAGTAATAGTAGTAGATGCATATTTGTTTCGGTCTACTTGTCACGGACGTGATGCCTATATACATGATCATACCTAGATAGTCTCATAACTATGCTCAATTCTATCAATTGCTCGCGAAGAATTGCTCACCCACCGTAATACTTATGCTATCTTGAGAGAAGCCACTAGTGAAACCTATGGCCCCCGGGTCTATTTTCCATCATATTAATCTCCCGTTATTTCCATTACTATTTACTTGCTTTCTTTACTTTTACTCTTTATCATAAAAATATCAAAAATATTATCTTATCATCTCTATCAGATCTCACTCTCGTAAGTGATCGTGAAGGGATTGACAACCCCTTTATCGCGTTGGTTGCGAGGTTCTTATTTGTTTGTGTAGGTACAAGGGACTTGAGCGTGACCTCCTACTGGATTGATACCTTGGTTCTCAAAAACTGAGGGAAATACTTACGCTACTTTCTGCATCACCTTTCCTCTTCAAGGGAAAACCAACGCAGATGCTCAAGAGGTAGCAAGAAGGATTTCGGCGCCGTTCTTCGGGAGGTGTGCGCCAAGTCAAGTCAAGACATACCAAGTACCCATCACAAACTCTTATCCCTCGCATTACATTATTTGCCATTTGCCTCTCATTTTCCTCTTCCCCACTTCACCCTTGTCGTTTTATTCGCCCTCTCTTTCCGTTTGCCTCTTTTTCGCCAACTTCGTCGTTATGGCTAGTCATTTATCTACTCCTTTGTCTCCCGAGAATGAAGTTCTTAATTTTAAACAAAGGGAGGGAGAAAATCTAAAAGATGCTTGGTATAGAATTTGCAACGCTCAAAATAAATCTGCTAGAAAGCAATCTACTACCATTCTTCTTCGCAATTTTTATGTAGGCGTCACCCCTTGGCATAGATATATTCTTGATACCATTACCGGAGGAAACTTCTTGGGTAGGCATACTTTTGATTCTTATAATGCTATGATAGATTTGCTTGGCTCACCACCTCTTTTGGTTAATGGAACTATTTTAACTTTGGAACATGTGATGCAACGGCTTGAAATTATTGAAAATTGAGTTGCCACCGTAGAGTTGATTGAAAATTTGGATAAAAAGATCCATAACCAAATTACCCTATACGGATCTAAGGTAGGAGTTGCTCTTAAATTTTTTAAAGAAAAGGGACCTATGGTTAATGAAAGGATAGATCAAGATTCCACTAGAATTGATAAAATTGAGGATATTATTACCAACCTAGGATCTTCCTTTTCTTCCGTGAAAAACACTCCTTCTAATGCTAAGATTGCCAAATTAATGTATGTTCCTAAAAATAAGGGTGAAACTTCTAGCAAGGGGAAGGCGGACCTCAAATCCATAAGTGTTCACCCCAATTTTTTCGCTATCCTTAAGGAACCTTTTGCCACAAGAGATTTATTTGATTTCGTGCCTAGAAGTTTGATTATTAATAAAAAGGAAGAAACTCCTAGGGGTGATAGGCGCCTTATTGAGGAATTGCCTACCAAAGATGGCAATACCTAGATCTATCCTTGCTTTTATGCCTAGCTAGGGGCGTTAAACGATAGCGCTTGTTGGGAGGCAACCCAATTCTAATTTTAGTTTTTTGCTTTTTGCTTCTGTTAGGAATAAATCTTTGATATAGCCTCTGGTTAGATTTTTTATGTTTTAGTTAGTGTTTGTGCCAAGTTAAACCTATAGAATCTTCTTGGATGATAGTTATTTGATCTTGCTGAAAATTCCAGAAACTTTCTGTACACGAAAACAATTGTTAAAAATCACCAGAATATTATAAAATACTGATTCCAATTGAAGAAGATCATTAAACAAATTTTCTAGGTCTTCCTATTTTGTTACAATTTTTGGAGTTCCAGAAGTTTGCTTTAGTTACAGATTACTACAGACTGTTCTGTTTTTGACAGATTCTGTTTTTCGTGTTTTGTTTGCTTATTTTGATGAATCTATGGCTAGTAAAATAGTTTATAAACCATAGATAAGTTGGAATACAGTAGGTTTAACACCAATATAAATAAAGAATGAGTTCAATACAGTACCTTGAATTGGTATTTTGTTTTCTTTCGCTAACGGAGCTCACGAGATTTTCTGTTAAGTTTTGTGTTGTGAAGTTTTCAAGATTTGGGTAAAAGATTTGATGGATTATGGAACAAGGAGTGGCAAGAGCCTAAGCTTCGGGATGCCCAAGGCACCCCAAGGTAAATCCAAGGACACCAAAAAGCCAAAGCTTGGGGATGCCCCGGAAGGCATCCCTCTTTAAATCATAACCATCGGTAACTTACTTGGAGCTATATTTTTATTCACCACATGATATGTGTTTTGCTTGGAGCGTCTTGTATGATTTGAGTCTTTGTTTGTTAGTTTGCCACAATCATCCTTGCTGTACACACCTTTTGAGAGAGACACATGATTCGGAATTTGTTAGAATACTCTATGTGCTTCACTTATATCTTTTGAGCTATATAGTTTTTGCTCTAGTGCTTCACTTATACCTTTTAGAGCACGGCGGTGGTTGTGTTTTATAGAAATTATTGATCTCTCAAGATTCACTTATATTATTTTGAGAGTCTTAAACAGCATGGTAATTTGCTTTAATTGTGAAATTAATCTTTCATATTGAGTTTATTGAATGTTATGAGAAGTTAGATACTTGATAAGTATTTTGAGATATAAAGGTGGTAATATTAGAGTGTGCTAGTTGAGTAATTGTGAAATTGAAAAATACTTGTGTTAAAGTTGGCAAATCCCGTAGCATGCACGTATGGTAAAAGTTGTGTGACAATTTTGACACGTATGTGTTCTTTTATTACTTTCCTTATGAGTGGCGGTCGGGGACGAGAGATGGTCTTTTCCTACCAATCTATCCCTCTAGGGGCATGCGTAGTAGTACTTTGCTTCGAGGGCTAATAAACTTTTGCAATAATTATATGTCACGACCAGTTTTCCAATAAAAATATTTATTGAGAAACCGACCTTTTGAGTCCAGTGTGAGGAAAAATCCTCCTGACTGGTAGACAAAATCTTAATACAATAAGCCAGTAGTATTTAATATAATACAGGGTCGAGCTGGGGTTGCTCAACAAATTATTACAAGCACGCCAATAATTATACATAATGGCGGATATGACACAATGGAGTGGTGGCATACTACTGACTCGGGTTAAAGTGGTGGTGGAATAACACAGTGGAGTGGATAACATGACTCCTATACTGGCAGCTCATCGACCGTCATGGCGAGGCTCGAGGAATTATTTGGGTAGCGAGGCGGAGTAACATAGTGACTAATCCAGGTCGCACGAGACTGGCTGGGATTCCTCTAGGCGCCGGACTCGCTATCGAACTCTTCATCCATGAGATCGCCTTTCACAAGATCGGCCAAATCAACAAGCCAGGTGAGTACTTTGAAAGTACTCGCAAGACAGTTCGGACAATAGATATAATAAATGCATGCATGAATGCGTCATGAGTGATTTACAAATGCACATCCAAATCAGTATAACGAGGTAAGTAAAAAGGGAGTCGGCGGTAGTCCGCTCGAAAACCCCATAAAAATAAACTGAAAACCGATCGGGTGTTTGAAGCGACACCTCGAAGGGTGAACAATTAATCAAAACATGCCGCAGTCGGGCGTCTAAGCGACACCACATAAAGGGCTTATACTGAAGGAAAAGACATGCGTGCCACAGTCGGACGTCGGGGCGACATCACAGAAAGGGCTTATATCAAAAGTAAATAAATAACAATTCCGCAGTCGGACGTCTGGGCGACATCGCAGAAAGGGCTTATATCAAAAGTAAATAAATAACAATGCCGCAGTCGGACATCTGAGCGACATCGCAGAAAGGGCTTATATCAAAAGTAAATAAATAACAATGCATGATCGGAGACGTCTGAGCGACATCGCGTAAAGGGCTTATATCAAAAGTAAATAAATAACAATGCCGCAGTTGGACGTCTGAGCGACATCACAGAAAGGGCATATATCAAAAGTAAATAAATAACAATGCCGCAGTCGGACGTCTGAGCGACATCGCAGAAAGGGCTTATATTCATTATTCATAACTTGCAAGAACTAATCCTCCCCTGTAAATATTCAACACGTGATAAATAACGGGTTAGTCCATCCACAGGAAACAAACCTTTAACACTCCTGTGGTCCTCAGGAGTTTCCTGTCACCGAGACTGACTCTTGACAAGATAAGATAGACACAGAACTTGGATCTGGATAAGATGATTCAAAGGAATTATTGACTCTGCAGAGTTTGTACTAAATTACCCACAGTCAACGGATTTCCGTAGTCACGAAGGACTAGTTCCGTTTACGGTATTTCGGAAGAAACACAGCTAACCAGTACACACCCATCCCACCTTACGTTGCGTCCAAGAAAAGCTTTGAGACGGGGAGATCACAATCTCGAATAGCATGGGATCAAATTTATGTACGCGCGCTCTAAGGGGTGCCCCCCTCTCGGTCCCAACCGGAAACACCCATGCCCCTGACCGGATGATAGGCTTTAATCCAGGGCCATGGAACCCTCATCCCGGCCTCTCGATTTGGTGTGTACCAGATAGCGGTTTGCAACTTACTAAGCCGTATCCCTTGCGGAAAACATGCGTAGTATGGAAGGGAAGACGGACGGGAACTGGACTGATTCATGTTGACACTGGGTCAAACGGTCTGGTGTAAGACTGGCATGCTACGACACTGCCATCTTACCTATTCTCATGCCATCTCATGGCCATGCGAACTCATATCCAACAACTTATGGATTATCGAAATTCACTTGCCTCAACTTTGCATGTGATATAACTTTCATTGAGATGCTCATGACCATGCCAATGAAACTACTTAATGTAAACATGCCCAAACACTCATCATATCTAAAGTTCAAACATGCTTGCCTGGTTCGGAGCAGTCGGGGCCTAGCTCGGTGAAGTTCGCGGTTCCGTCACCTCCTTCGGTATCTACGGCATACAAAAATACACACACTAACGTAAATACCGTGGGGTGCACAAAAATATTCCAAATATTTTTCAAATAAATCTGATAAAAAAACTAGACAAAATTTTGAAGAGTGCAGAAAAATAATCATTCAAAAATCATTTTTTGTTTAAAAGTTATAAGTGTTTTGGTCCAAGGACCTCTCTGTAATGAAACAGAAACTTCCTAGGGGGTTATGCAGAAAAGTCCAGAAAACGATTCAAACTGGAAAGCGCATTTTGCCAGAATACGCTTTCAGAAAACGGTTCGTTTAATAAAAATGAGAGACTGACAGGCGGGTCCCACCCGTCAGGTTTAAAAATTTAAAAAGGGGGAGACAGAGCTCGTCGGCGCCCGAGGGCTGCGGTGGTCGCCGGCGGTGATCCATGGCGAGGCAAGGGGATCGGGTGGTACCTCCATGCTCAGTGCATCATTCCACGTCGGTGGGTGGTGGTGGTGGTCGCCGGCGAGTACCACGTCGACGGCGGCCCTTGCTCCGGCGGACGGTGATTCGGGAGGGGTTGGATCTCACGGAGAGTCTGCGAAGGGCAAATTGAGGTGGGGTTAGACTTGGGTGCTCGAGGGGAGTCTTGTGAGGTTAGGGCGCGGGGCAGCCTCACCAGAGTGAATCGAGGTGGAGGCCGAGGCGGGGCAGGCGGCGGAGTTGGGGGAGAGACCTCCTCGAGGTCCTCCTAGTAACTGGGCGGAGTGTTGGTGAGGTGTAGGGATGGTGCGTGCTCGAGGGCGAGCTCGGGGCCCCTTTATAAGCGATCCAGGTAGCCGTGAGCGGAGTTCTCCGGCGAAGATTCTGGTGTGAGGGCTTGGTTGGGGTGGTTTAGCGGTTGAGCTTCAATGTGGAGGTCTCTGGCTCCATTTAGACACTAAACGAGTTTGACGCGAAGCTTTGGGGAGTTCGACGGAATGGGGCAGCTTGGGCCTGAGAGCCGTGGCGGGAGGCGCCACTGTGCTTGCCGCCACGGCGACGGTGCAACGGGTCTTGTTGGCGTGCATGAGCCACGTGGAGGGCGAGGAGCGATGGGGGCGGCGGGTGGCGTGGCGGCGGGCTCGGCCTCGCGGCGCCGCCACGGTGGCGTAGCCACCACGAAACCGCTAACGCCGGCGAGGCTCGCCGCCACCGACGCCTGCATCCGTCCAAGGGGCGGCGGTGCTCGCCAGGAGGAGAGGCCGTGCGCAACACGCCAAGCGCCTTTGTTGACAGGTGACCCGACTCGACGAAACTGAATTCTTGAAACTCTGAATTTCTCTGAAAATGCAAAATGTGATGCAAGCCAGTGTTGACAGAATGATTTTGGTATGTGGGGATTTTTCCTTGAGCTGATTTTTGGTGGAGTGGCCTCTCATTGCAACTGGGGGCTGCCTGAATTTTGGTGGAAATTTTGGAGAAGAGGAGATATGAATTTCATCAAATTTGACAAATCTGATCCAAATTTGCAGAAGCTGAAACTTGAAAATTTTGAAAAGAAGAAGAGTGGATCTTGATGGTTCTAGGTTGTGGGTGCTAGGGACTATCCAGAGTAGTTGGTTTGAGAACAAAACTCAAAGGCATTTAGGTACTTGCTTTGCAAATCACCTAGGCTCAAAATAATGGACAGAATTGTTTTGGGGAAAGAAGTAAATGAAATAAAATCCAAAAATGAGTTGGACTTGTTGGGACAGAATAATTGGATTGCCCCAATGTGGAAGGAGGGGTTTTGGGAAGATTTACCACATGAGACATGGTAAAAAGTATGGATGGATTCAATATAAGAGAAGACCCAAAACTCCTAGGATTTTCTTTATTAAAAGAAAAGTAAACCAAAAAGAATAAATTTGAGAGGGAGAGAATCAGAAGAAAGGTTTTTAATAACCAAACACCAAAGTTGAAGAAGATGCCAAAATAAAATCCTTTGCCAAAGGGGAAATTTTTGAGAGAGAGGTTTTTGGAAGAATTTAAATGGCCTCCTTCAAAGCCAACCAAGTTTTTGTTGAAAACCAAAAAAAAAAAATGGGTGTCACAACACCTACCCCCTTAGGAAAAATCTCGTCCCCGAGATTTCAGCTGATCCTCAAATAAGTGTGGGTGCTCTGTCCGAAGAAAATCCTCTCTTTCCCAAGTGGCTTCACTTTCGGTGTGATTGCTCCACTGAATTCTGAAAAACTTGATGGTTTTCTGTCGGGTCCTCCTTTCAGACTCCTCCAAGATTTTTATTGGAAGCTCCCGATATGTGAGGTCTGGCTGCACGTCAATGTTTTCATGGGGTACCTGCTTCTCTGGGTTGCTTACGCACTTCCTCAGCTGCGAGACGTGGAACACGTCGTGGACGCCGGATAAATCCTCGGGTAAGTCTAGCTGGTAGGCTACCGTGCCTCTCCGTGCCACTATGCAGAATGGTCCGATGAATCTTGGTGCTAGCTTCCCCTTAATCTTGAATAGTTGCAGGCCCCTCATAGGAGATACTCGTAGGTATACAAACTCACCGGGTTCGAAACTGACTCCCCGATGCTTTTGATCGTAATAACTCTTCTGTCGACTTTGGGCTGTCTTGAGTCGATCCCTAATCACCTTAACTTTATCTTCAGCCTCCTTGAGCACGTCTGGGCCAAAGATATGGCTGTCTCCGGTTTCGGACCAATTTAGTGGGGTACGACATCTCCGCCCATACAAGGCTTCAAAGGGTGCCATTTGCAGGCTGGCCTGGTAACTGTTGTTGTATGCGAATTCTGCGTATGGCAGGCTTTCCTCCCAACTGGTTCCATAGGTGAGGACACATGCTCTTAGCATGTCTTCTAGAATTTGGTTTACTCGTTCAGTTTGTCCATCGATGCAGGGGTGGTATGCGGTCTTGAATGCCGTTGAGTTCCCAAAGCTTGTTGTAAGTGATCCCAAAATCTGGAGATGAATTGTGTGCCTGTCGAGATATTATAGTCTTTGGAACTCCATGTAAGCAGACGACACGGGAGAGATAAAGCCTGCCAAGTTTCTGAGCGGTGTGGGTTGTCTTCACGGGGATGAAGTGAGCTACTTTAGTCAGTCTATCCGTGATGACCCAAATGGCATCATGTCCGTGTCGTGACCGAGGTAATCCAACAATATAATCCATTCCAATCTCGTCCCATTTCCATTCGGGTATCTTATTTGGCTGCAAATGTCCGGCCGATTTCTGGTGCTCGGCCTTGATGCGTTGACAAGAGTCACAACATGCGATGAACGTGGCTATGTCCCTTTTCAGACCATGCCACCAAAATTTCTCCTGAATGTCCTTGTACATTTTTTTTCCTCCAGGATGGATTGAATACGGAGCGGTGTGACCTTCCGCAGATTTGCTGTTTAAGGTCTTTGATATTTGGTACGCAAAGTCTATCTCCGTACCACAATATTCCATGCTTATCGATAACGAACTCTGTGGCCTTGCCCAAACTCACCTTTCGCTTTATGCCTTCAATGCTAGGGTGTCCATGTTGAGCTTCTTTAACCTTTTCAATCAGGGTAGGTTGTATCTCTAAATTCGACACACTGCCTTCGGTGACCACCATCAAGTTGAGCTTAGTGAATTCCTGCCGGAATTCAGGTCTCAAATTTGGTAGACCGTCGTTGTTCGGGCTAGGGTTCCGACTTAGGGCATCTGCCACTACATTTGCCTTTCCTGGATGGTAGTGGATTCCAACGTCATAATCCTTCACTAATTCCAACCAGCGTCGTTGCCATAAATTCAGTTCCGGCTGTGTGAAAATATACTTGAGGCTCTTATGGTCCGTGTATATTTCACAATGATTTCCAAGTAAAAAGTGTCTCCATTCCTTGAGTGCATGAATAACTGCTGCTAATTCCATGTCATGAGTAGGGTAATTTTCCTCATGCTTGCGGTTGTGCCGAAACATCTGCGATAACCTTGCCTTCTTGCATCAATACACACCCGAGGCCCTTTAGGGATCGTCACAATACACCTCAAAATTCTTGTGTATATCGGCACAATTAATCTTGGTCTTGTCGTTAGTTTCCTTTTTAGTTCTTGGAAACTTTTCTATAGCTTTCGTCCATTCAAACTTCTTGTCTTTCTTGAGTAGCTGCGTCATTGGCTTTGCTATAGTGGAAAATCCTTCAATAAACCTTCGGTAGTAACCTGCCATTCCCAGGAAACTTCGTACGTCCGTTACGCTGGCTGGTGGTTTCCAGCCAAGTACGGCCTTGACTTTCTCCGGGTCTACGGCAATACCTTCTTGGGTCAGTATGTGGCCCAGAAAACCTACTTGCCTTAGCCAAAATTCACACTTGCTGAATTTAGCATACAATTTATGTTTCCTGAGTTCCCCTAGTACAATTCGGAGATATTCAGCGTGCTCTTCTGGTGTCTTCGAGTATACCAGAATATCATCGATAAATACCACAACAAACTTGTCCATAAACTTCATAAATACTTTGTTCATGAGGTGAACAAAATATGCGGGGGCGTTTGTTAGTCCGAATGGCATTACGGTGAACTCATACAATCCGTATCTGGAGGTGAAAGCCGTCTTGGGAATATCTTCGGTTCGCACCTTTAATTGATGGTATCCCGACCTCAAGTCAATTTTTGAGAATACCTTGGCTTGAGCGAGCTGATCAAATAAATCATTTATTCGTGGCATCGGATATTTGTTCTTGATCGTGACCATGTTAAGTGCTCGATAGTCGATACACAGTCTCAGTGTTCCATCCTTCTTTTTGGAAAATAATATTGGTTAGCCCCAAGGTGAGGAGCTGGCTCATATATATCCTTTGTCCAATAATTCTTTTATTTGCTTCTTCAGTTCTACCAATTCGGATGGTGCCATTCTGTATGGTTTCTTGTATATGGGGGCGGTTCCGGGTGCTAGCTCAATGCTGAATTCTATCTCTCGATGCAGTGGCATGCCCGTAGTTCTTCGGAAATACGTGCGAAATTCACACACTCTGGAACCTTGCTTAATTCAGAAATATCCACCTTGTTCAATCTTGGTTGCCGGGATATTTTCCTCTCTTTGGCTGAAACTTTTATGGTCTTCCCGTGGTGGTGGGTGAGAATCACGGTCCGGTTGAAGCAGTCAATAAAACCTTTGTTGGTGGTTAACAAATCCATCCCTAGGATGACATCAGTCCTTTATTTTCCAACACAATAAGGTTGGCGTGAAACTTCAACCCTTCAAACTCAATGACCACACCTTGGCAATAACTCTGGGTAACTTGCTTAATCCCAGGGGACTTGACGATCATAGATTTTTCCAAGGGAAGCATCAAAAAATTATTTTGCAAAGCAAAACTTTTTGAAATGAAAGAGTGAGAAGCTCCAGAATCAAACAAAACCATGGCAGGTATTGTGTTGACAGGAAACGTACCAAGTACGATATCTGGGGCATTCTGTGCTTCCTCTTTGGTCACGTGGTTCAGATGACCCTTCCTGTGATTGTTATTTGGGTTAAAATTGTTGCGCTTTGGCGCCGAATTATTGCCTCCGTTGTTCGGCTTTGGGGTCGAGTTCCTTGGCTTGGGGAACTGCTTGGCATAGTGCCCTTCTTCTCCACAAGTGTAACAGGTAACGCCTGGGCGGTATGTGAACTCCTTGTCCCTTGCATGGAAATTCTTGATTGGGCGTGAGACGTTTGTCGTGGGTTTGGGTGTCCAACCTTTCTGAAAATATGTCTTGCTGCGGTGGTTGCGGGCATGATTAGTCTGGTCCCTTTTTCGCTTGCGGAAATCTTCCAAGCTGCGTCTCTCATTTTCCAAAGTAATGGCCTTGTCCACCAGCGTCTTAAAAACTGGGAAGGTATGTACAACCAGCTGGCATTTAAGCGCGGGCGTCAGACCGTCTAGGAATTTTTCCATCTTCTTGCTTTCAGACATGCGCTCCTCATTGGCGTAGCGAGACAACAGAGTAAACTGACTGTTGTATTCTGACACCGTCATTGTCCTTTGCTTGAGGTCATCAAATTCTGTCTTTTTGATCTTCATAAGACTTTTAGGAATATGTGTCCCACGAAAACCTTCTTTGAACTCCTCCCAGGTTATATTATTTTCGTTGGGGTGCATGTGTAGGAAATTTTCCCACCACAATGCGGCTGCTCCAGTGAGATAGTGCGGTGCATATAGCACTTTCTCAAGATCTGAACACTGGGCAATAATTAATTTTCTGTCCATGTCTCGAAGCCAGTCCTCGGCTTCAAGAGGTTTGTTAGTGTGAGAAAATGTTTGGGGACGCGTCTTCTGTAGCTCAGATAACTTTGATTGCTGCTGATACTATCCACGGTGATTTCCCATATTGATGACTTGGTTCATCATTTCCTGATGTTGTTGCTGACTTTGCTCATAAAGACGGCACATTTGGGAAAGTGTTGTTTCACTGTCCTGTTGACTTGACTGCCCCTGTGTGAAATTGTTGCTTGGTGGTGTGCCAAAATTTTCCTCAGACGGAGTTGGCATGGAGCGTGTCCAAGGACGAGACATTGTTCACTCTGGGGATACATTTTGTAAAACTCATAAGAAAAGAAATTGAGTCGCAAAAGTCAATAAATTCATGAAGACGCAAAAGTCTTAAATGCTCCAAGATTTATCAAGAGAATAAACGTTTGCGCACGGAGAAGGACTGCTCATTACATATCTTACACGCAAGCAGTAATTATACAATACATCACTCAGGATAGACGTACATAATCCTGACATGTTATTTAGGCTAGTGCACTTCTCCAGTTCCTACATGATGCGCAAACAAGCTACTTCTCACAGCCTATGTACATATAAACATGTCGTACAAGCGGTGCATCGCATGGCGGCTAAGCGTACTTAGTCGGAGGAGATGGTGAGGATCTCATTTGTCCTGCCGAGAGTGAGGCGCAGTGAGGCTGGGGACGCAACCTCTTCCTCGCTAATGAGGCTCAGGCGTGAAGTCTTGCGCTGAGTTGGTGGAGCGGGTGCCCTATGCGGGACAACACGAACATGAGCGGGCGCAAGGGGTGGTGCAGAACGAACTGGAGTAGGCGCAATGATATGGTTGAACTCCTCCATAGTAGGCAGGCAACGAGTAGTGGTGAGAGCAGTAGGAGCAAAAGATGCTGATGACGAGACGAAAGTCAGTGGCGGTGCGGTCTGCAGGAGCTCCCTCCTATTGGCGGTACATCCATGGACTGAGTCCATGCGGGCAACCACGAAGTCATCCACCAGGTTGTCGAAGGCTGCCTCCAGAGCCTGGAGATACCCGACGAGCATCTCAAAAGCCTTGTCTCGCTCTCCTCTGGGGCAAGAGTATGAGTAGTGGTAGGCGTCGGCACGTGGCATGGAAGGTAGCGGTAGCAGCAGTCGCATCGAAGGAAGGACATCCACGAGGCGAGCTATCGCCTCACGGGCTGCCATCTGCATAGCGTGCTTCTCCGTGGGCATGGCTCTTCCCAAGAACCGAAGCGGCGTAATTCAACACGCCCTCCTTGAATTGCACCGCTGCTTGGTGCATGGTCGACGATCGTTGACCTTGTCTTGAGAGAGTGTGAAGGCTGGCGCATGGATGGCCCCATCGCGACTGGACGATGAAGGAGAGAAGCAGCGAACCCATCGGGCTCGTTGGCGAACATTGTGACTCGCGATTGTTGCCAGCCATCTACAAAAGTAGGCAAAAATTTGAGTGGTCAAATCATAAATTTATCTTGTTGTCAGAAATTGACTACATTTGAAAAATTAAAATTTTAGCTCTATATGCTAATAACCGATTAGCGATCGCACCTAGTGGCTTCCTACAGTCAGCCTGGCTCTGATACCAAGCTTGTCACGACCGGTTTTCCAATAAAAATATTTATTGAGAAACCGACCTTTTGAAGTCGATGTGAGGAAAAATCCTCTGTTGGTAGACAAAATCTTGATACAATAAGCCAGTAGTATTTAATATAATACGTGGTCGAGCTAGGGTTGCTCAACAAATTATTACAAGCACGCCAATAATTATACATAATGGCGGATATGACACAATGGAGTGGTGGCATACTACTGACTCGGGTTAAAGTGGTGGTGGAATAACACAATGGAGTGGATAACATGACTCCTATCTTGGCAGCTCATTGAGCGTCATGGCGAGGCTCGAGGAATTATTTGGGTAGCGAGGCGGGAGTAACATAGTGACTAATCCAGGTCGCACGATCTTGTTGGGATTCCTCTAGGCGTCGGACTCGCTATCGAACTCTTCATCCATGAGATCGCTTACCCGTCGACATCGGCCAAATCAACAAGCGGTGAGTACTTTGAAAGTACTACTTAAGACAGTTCGGACAATAGATATAATAAATGCATGCATGAATGCGTCATGAGTGATTTACAAATGCACATCCAAATCAGTATAACGAGGTAAGTAAAAGGAGTCGGCGGTAGTCACTCGAAAACCCATAAAATAAACTGAAAACCGATCGGGTATGCAGGCGACACCTTGAAGGGTGAACAATTAATCAAAACATGCCGCAGTCGGGCGTCTAAGCGACACCACATAAAGGGCTTATACTGAAGGAAAAGACATGCGTGCCACAGTCGGACGTCGGGGCGACATCACAGAAAGGGCTTATATCAAAAGTAAATAAATAACAATGCCGCAGTCGAACGTCTGAGTGACATCGCAGAAAGGGCTTATATCAAAAGTAAATAAATAACAATGCCATGATCGGACGTCGGCGACATCGCGAAAGGGCTTATATCAAAAGTAAATAAATAACAATGCATGATCGGACGTCGGCGACATCGCGAAAGGGCTTATATCAAAAGTAAATAAATAACAATGCGCGATCGGACGTCGGCGACATCACGAAAGGGCTTATATCAAAAGTAAATAAATAACAATGCCGCAGTCGGACGTCTGAGCGACATCGCAGAAAGGGCTTATATTCATTATTCATAACTTGCAAGAATTAATGCTCACCGGTAAATATTCAATACGTGATAAATAACGGGTTAGTCCATCCACGGGAAACAAACCTTTAACACTCCTGTGGTTCTCAGGAGTTTCCTGTCACCGAGACTGACTCTTGACAAGATAAGATAGACATAGAACTTGGATCTGGATAAGATGATTCAAAGGAATTATTGACTCTGCAGAGTTTGTACTAAATTACCCACAGTCAACGGATTTCCGTAGTCACGAAGGACTAGTTCCGTTTACGGTATTTCGGAAGAAACACAGCTAACCAGTACACACCCATCCCACCTTACGTTGCGAGGAATCACCCTGGGCAGCGTCCAAGATAAACTTTGAGACGGGGAGATCACAATCTCGAATAGCATGGGATCAAATTTATGTACGCGCGCTCTAAGGGGTGCCCCCCTCTTGGTCCCAACCGGAAACACCCATGCCCCCTGACCGGATGATAGGCTTTAATCCAGGGCCATGGAACCCTCATCCCGGCCTCTCGATTTGGTGTGTACCAGATAGCGGTTTGCAACTTACTAAGCCGTATCCCTTGCGGAAAACATGTGGTAGTACGGAAGGGAAGGCGGACGAGGCTGGACTGATTCATGTTGACCTTTGGGTCAAAGCAGTGCGGCATAAGGCGGCATGCTACAACACTGCCATCTTACCCATTCTCATGCCATCTCACACTACTAGAAAAACCGCTACTAATGGCGCACCTAATTTGGCTATTAATGGCGCATCACTGGTGCGCCATTACTAGCACGCCATTAGTAATTTTTACTAATGGCGCACCGGTGGTGCGCCATTAATATCTGATATACTAATGGCGCACCTGCAGTGCGCCATTAATATAAACTCTGATGCGCCATTAGTATGCCTCCCGAGGCCATGTATACCAGTGCTTTGGCATACTAATGGCGCCTTGACCGATAATCGCCATTAGTATGCTTTGTCATACTAATGGCGCCTTTATCATGTGATCGCCATTAGTATGAATATTAGGTTTTTTTTGTTTTCTGTTTTTTGCACAGGTTACAAAATGTATGATTTGACAAAATATAGACAGCACACATCAACAACAGATTCGCCGAATACAATAGAAGATTAGTCTTTGAATACAATTCATCATATTAGTCTCGAATACAATTCATCATATTAGTCTCGAATTGAAAAGACCGAACAAAGATAGAACATTATATTACAAGTCTCGAGACCATGAGTGGCGAGTTTGTCTTCACATTACAAGTCGATATCGATCATCTAAACTACCATCACATAGAAGAGAGCTGCGGTCATCACGATGAGCATCATCACGATGAAACTTCGTCTTCATCCGGTTCCTCAACGCTCCTCCCTCTCCCGCTAGATGGCGGGCGTATCTAGATTCGGCCTCGGCCCTAGTGGTGTACCCTTTATAGCTATTACCGCTGAATCGGTTAACCTGTCTCCGACACTCCTCCCGATCATCGTAGACTCAGGAACCTTACCCTTGTACACGACATACGTCGGCATCGCTATGCACTAGCCAAGCAAGCGTTAGTACCAATTCACAGACAATACATTAGCAATATATAAGTATGCAGCAGAGCGATCGGAAGAGAAAAGCAAGACATTAATAGCATCGATTACATCTAAGTTGAATGACTCTGAAACCAAAGAGACATACTACAAGTTCATTAAAGTTTAATTACAACATGAGCCAATCGATGTTTGAGAACTGAACAACTCGACTCAAGGGACGGGCGTGGATGAAGCCGCCGTCTATCGTGGGAGTCATGAAAGAGCAGGCGTTGTCATCCTGCATTTGTAGCATTGTGTCGATGTCCTTTGTTAGACGGTTGATTTCGAGGTAGAACTGCCCAGTGCGAAGGACATCTTGATGGATGATTTCCGCAAACTCCATTGGATGTGAAAGAATTCTTGTCGATGTCCGCGTCTTTGGATTACCGACACGCTCATGGCCCAATCTTGGAGTTTACTTGGTAGCGAAGTTGATGATGGTCCGTCGATCGCCCGCATGTGATGGATGGCGTAGTAGGCACCCTTCGATCGCCCGGTGACTGCTTGGCGCAGCGAGCGTCGTATTGTGGGAGAACACGTGCTTGCCGTACTTACGAATAGGCCTGGTGAAGGTGCCTCCAGTTAGGCGTGGCAGGGAGAACATCATCAAGAACCTTCTTGACATTTGTGTAGTCTCGTTCGTGACGGTCCGGTTGAAATCGTGGCCATGGAATATTTGGGGCTTAGGAGGATGGCGTGCAATGTGTGTCACTGCAGAAAACACGGAATTTTAAAGAAAAATGATCGAAATCTAAGAATTCATATATTCTGGGTCGGTTGAGGGAGGACTTACTCGGGAAAGTAAGGCGAGAAGTTATCCTTATCTTGGTTTGCGAATGGCGCCTTGAGGTAAGAACTCGCGACTTGCGGTCCCAGCGCTGCCCAAGATCTTGGCATGCATGTAGAAGAATTCGACTATCACGATGTTAAAGGTCTTGTCGCGAATGATCCGCATCTCCATACTCAGCGAAAATAGCGAGCGAAGGTGTAGTGGGCGGATGAAGGTTCAACATAGCGTGGATGTCATCAAACCGCGGGGCGATAAATGCGCCCGATGGAGTTATCCACAAAGCCCTTGCCCTCGGCACCTTGGCCACGAAAACCGGGTATGCCACATCCTTCTCTACGAGGCGCTGCTTCTCCAAAGAAAGAACAACATCATGCGAGACTCCGCATAGCACGGTTGCAGCATTGAGCATATTTGTCGGTAGCATCGCCCTACCGCCACATGCACCCTCCTCGAGATATCCTCGGTGAAGGTGGCCCGTCGAGCACGGATCATTACTCGGTGCCGGCTGGCCCGCACCCTTATTAGTCTTTCTTTTGCGTGCCTTCTTCTTCTCCTGTAATGGGACGAGTTCGCTCACAGACCGCCTTCTTGAGTGTGTTGGGGCTGATAATATTTCGCACCTCACCTATCTGAGGCTCGGTGAAATCGGCGGTGGGCGTCTCACGAGCTGAGCAGCGAGGCGGCGCTGTTGCTACTTAGCTTCTCCAGCGGTACCAGCTAGATCGCGCCGTCTTTAGTTGGGTTGGGTTCTTGAGAAGGAGGCCCCATGAAGTCGCCACCGTACCCATGATCGGCAAAATCTTGATCGGCGTTGGCAAATGTATCGTCGTCGTCGTCGTTACGATCTGTGCCATATGCATGTTTGGATCGATGGCATAGGGATGTCCGGCACCGTTGCGGCGGTCTTTCCATGGGGCCGACTTGGCGGCAGCACGGCTGGCGGTGTTGTCTTTGGGGTGGTGTCCCCCACCCCAAGCGAATCTGGCTCTTCGCCAAAGCGAGGGCCAGCTTCGAGGCGGGCCGAGGTCATCACGTCATCATCGTCGGCCCGGCAGGTTGAATCGGAGGTAACAACTCGCCGCAGCCTGGCAGCACCGAACCAGTTGAAATTTAATACTAGATGCATGCGATCTGTTGAGGATGTTTTAGTGAATGACTAACAACAAGTAGCGAGCTTGCCCAAGAAAGATTAGTCTTTGCTCTTTGCTAGTGAATGGGTAGCGTTATCTGATGTCAATTGTGATGAAGTAAGTGAGATGATCAAAGCGTTTTTGAGTAGTGACAGTTATGTCCGTGCATTTTTCTTCTTCTTTTCGTTGAGTAGCATAAATTAGACCTATCATTGTGTAAGATGCAGGAGTACTTCTTATAATGTGTGGATCATAGAAGAATATTTTTGAGCAAACGACAATAATGTTGATCTTTGGCTAAGCGACATCAACCCGACATCAACATACTAATTTTAAGCAGGTGCGGCAATGTAATTAGAGACTTTTGGAGAATATTTTTACGAGCAAACCGAACAATAATGTTGATTACGGCTAGCGACATCAACAGACTAATTTTAGGAGGAGGTGCAAGCTGTCAATTTGGATCACAAGCCATTGATTGGGTGGTGGGGATGTAGGAAGTGCAATCAAATCACATCATTGCCTAACTACCATCCGTCTGTCCTAATCCTATGTTATGAATTTTGGTACCAATCAAATCCGGTGATGATGCACATGCAATTGGTATTTGAAACAGAAATGGCACTTTAAAACAGCCATCGCCCAAATTTAGTTGTAGTTTTGTTGATGCATGATGCAAAGTACAGATGGCATATGGAGGCAGCGGGCAGCAAGATGGACATGGTCATTGACAAAAAAGCGGCATTAATGATACGGTGTAGCATAGTCAACAACTTTGACAAAAGAAACAGTTTGTTATTACGTTATATATCGAAAGCAAATCCATGATTGGGTGGTTTCAAGGGTAGTATTAGGATTCTTTGCGGTATCAAATTTCAATCAGGATAATTACATTCTATCAATCATAATGACATAGTTGAACAAATTATATGCAAAATTATGTGTATGAGTTCATCGGTTCATCTACTTGTGCACTACATCTAGTGAGAGAAGGAAGCCCGGTAATGTGTCTTTGCAAAATTATGAACTCATCGCATCTAGCATAATCATAATGTATTGCAAAATTATGCATATGAGTCAAATTCAGATGGATGGAGATGTCTTTGGAAAATCACATTGATATCTTGCAAAATTATGTGTATGTGTAGTGTAAAATACAGAAGGGGATGAGGTACCTCACTATCTCTCTCTGAAGAAGGCTTGATCGGGGATCGGGGGGATGAGGCGGGGGCAGGCACCCAGGCAGGCGCGGTCGGCGGTGTCGGGAGATCCGGCGGTGGGCGGCGATCGCCTCCAGCCACGGAGATCGCCTCAGCCACGTCTCCTCCACGAGCAGCTCCGGACTTGGCAAGGCGGAGGTTGCTTGTGGCGAGGTGAGGTTGGTGTCGGCCTGCTTGGCGCTGCTCGGCGAGAGTGGGGTGGGGTCGGAGGGAGGAAGGGAGGATGGGGAGAGGGAGGCGTCGGTGGTGTGGTGTGGGCCAGGCGGCGCTGCTCCGTGAGTGGGGTGGGGTCGGAGGGGAGGAAGGGAGGATGGGGAGAGGAGGCGTCGGTGGTGTGGTGTGGATGGGGGGCTGGTGTGGTGGCGTCGAGGCGTGGTGGCGTCAGGAGAGGTGAGGGAAGGGATGTGAGGCGAGGCGGAGAGAGAGGGATCGTCTGAGTAGAGGCGGCACAATACTAATGGCGCACCACCCCTCGGTCGCCATAAGTACATACATGCTAATGGCGCACCTCACCCAGTCGCCATTAGTATTTTTTTACTTACTGCCCGAGCCAACAGGGTTATCTACCACGGACTGATACACATCAAGTCTTCTCTACTAGTTCGATTGGTCGGCAGCTAGTTCTCACACAGGAGGTCTGGGTTCGATTCCAGGCTCCACAATTTTTTATGCATTAAAAATGTTGTTTGATACTTACTTGTGTTTAAATATGTTCAAACTTGTTTAAATCATAACAGTAATATTTTTTATAAGACAGTAATATTTGGGGTGGGGTGGGGGGGTGGTGGAGGCGGTTGAGTAGGGGGAGGTGCGGGGGTCGTGGCGTGTTGAGTAGGGGAGGTGCGGGGGTCGTGGCGGTTGAGTAGGGGGGAGGTGCTGGGGTGTGGTGGCGGTTGAGTAGGGAGGTCTGGGGGTGTGTGTGGTTGAGTAGGGAGGGTGCGGGGTCGTGTGGCGGTTGAGTAGGGAGGTGCGGGGTGTGTGGTGGTTGAGTAGGGAGGGTGGGGGGTCGGTGTGGCGGTTGAGTGGGGAATCGAGGTGCGGGCGGTCGGTGGTGGTGGCAGTGGACCGGATCTGGCGAGTGGGATAGCGATCGAGATGGAGGGATCGAGATGGAGGGGATCAGTGTCCATGAAATTAAAAATATTCATGATAGTTCAAAAGTGCCCATGAAATACAATCGAGAAATGAAGTCTCGATTTAAATACAATCGATCTTAGCTAGCTATCTCTTCACAATCTTCTTGCCCTTCTTTTTCGCAAATGGAGTTCTTCTGTGGAACGGACGTCCTTTAGGTAGGGTGGTCCTTCTTCTTCTTGTGGTGTATGCTGCTACTTCATCATCGTCGTCATGTTCGATCCTCGGGTCGCCGTACTTGTCGAAGTCTTGCTCATTGGCTACTCCATCCATTCCGATGATCTTCCTTTTGCCTCTCCTCGCGACAACACGGTTGGGCTTTGGCGGGTCGGTAATGAAAAGCATTGGTCCACTTGGGAAGCCAGTACCCATGGCTCATTTTTGCGGTGACGTTTGCGCCCTTGATCTTGATTGGCCGGGTATAACCATGGTGGTGAAATACGGTCTTCTTTTATAGCGTTCTTGGCCCATCGACACGGAACATCGGGACCTTCTCTCGGCGTAGCTCAGCTCCCAGATCTCCTCGATCCTTCCGTAGTATCTGTCCTTGTCGTTACGGTGTAGGATTCCATCGTTACCCGGAGTTCGATAACCATCGCTCTTCATGTCCTTGGCCTCGGTGTAGAATGTGTAGCCGTTGATATAAATCGCCTCATAGGTCATCGAGGTTGTGCTCGGCATACTGTGACAAAGCGAATATGAGTTGTTCTTCCGGAAGAATCCTCATGTAAAGAGTGCAGCGAAGCTTACGCTTGAACCAGCGTGAAACATGAGTTGTGCTCTTTGAGTATATCTCCGTCCGTCCTTTGTTGGCCTCGGTCATTGTCGTCTTCTTAATAAAGGTTTTGTGATGTACCACCCAAGGATCGACCACGTCTATGTGTTGTAGCGCGACTAGGTTTGCTCTTTCAAAGTCGGCAAGTCGACCATCGAAGTCGACATGCATTTGTGGCGACCCTCACGGTAACCCCATCCAGCGAGCCTGCCGAGGTGCTGTTGACAGGCAGACCAAAGGGGTTCTCGATGCCTAGATAATTCATGCGATAGGAGATGCACTCTTGATCGAAAGCCCCGGCTATGCTTCCTTCGGGCGTGACATGTTGCGACGTATCCTTTGATGACACCATTCATCCTTTCGAATGGCATCATCTTTGTGCAGAGCGTCGGCCCGAGTTGGATGATATCCTCCACTATATGGACCAGCGGATGCACCATAGCGTCGAAGAATGCGGCGGGAAGTACATCTCAAGCTCGCATAGTATCACCACGATCTCTTCTGTAGCCTTACGAGTTGCCTCCGCCAATCGACTTCCGAGAGATGGCGTCGAAGAAGTTGCATAGGCCAAATAGCGTTTCACGGACGTGCGTGTCCATGATCCCACGGTTACAAGCTGGAAATATCTGCGTCATCGGCCGCGTGACGGTCGTGAGACTTCATCCGCTGAACTTCGCCCATTTGGGTCTAGGTATCTCGCTTATCTTCCCAGCGTAACCGTAAGGAAGTTTTACTCCTAGGAGGCGGTGAAAAACTGCTCGATCTCCTCGACTTAGAGTGAAGCACGCGGGAGGTAGTCATTTCGGTCTTCTTGGCCTTTTGCCTTTGCGGCGACTTTACGTGTCCTGCTTCGCCTCATCATCATCATCATCATCATCATCATCATCATCATTAGCGTGAAGCTCCTGCACGATGCCCATTGATTTCAAGTCTGCCTTGCTTTGGCCCATCTTTGGTCCTCTCGGCATGTTGAGCAGGGTACCAAGCAGACTCGCTACGTTCTTCGTGATATGCATGACATCAAGGCTGTGAGGCACACGGTGGATCTTCGATGACGGCAAGTCGTAAAACAGACCTCGTTTTCCATACCTTGAGCAGCGGCTCTAGCGCCTTCGCTTCTTTCGGCTCTGGCGCCTTTTGCTTCTTTCGGCGGTGGGCGGTCTTTCCAATTTTCAACAGCTTGTCTATTTCCTCGCCGCTCCTCGTACACGGCGTTTTGGGGTTCGGTTTCACCATCGAACAGATCCTTGCGTTTCCTCCACGGGTCATCGTCGCGAAGCCACCTTGATGTCCCATGAACACGGTTTTCGAAGACCGGGATCTCTATCTAGCTGGCGTCGTTGTGTCATCCATGCACCTTACGCATCGAGAAAATCCGTGGACTACCTGCCTTGAGATATCCGTAACCGAGATAGTCGTGCACCGTCGTGAGCGGTGCGGCTCTCATAGGAAATATTCTTTCTCTGCGGCGCCCCACGTATTGGCTGGCGTTTTCCACAGCGTGTCAAGCTCCTCTTTCAGCAGCCCGATCTGATTGACGTCGTTCCTGGTTGTTTCGGCCCTTCAATTAGCATACTCATGTGAATGTACTTCCTCTTCATGCACAACCGGGGAAGGTTGTACATCCACACAAACACAGGCCAGGTGCTATGTGTGCTTCTCGGCTGCCAAGCGGATTGACTCCATCGGTGCTCACGCCCGGCCACGATGTTCCTTGGATCGTTCCCAAATTCCGAGTCTTGAAGTTCAACGCTTGCCAGCGGCTCGCATCCTTAGGGTGACTCAGCATCTTGTCTTTTTATCTATCTCCGGATCATTTGCGTCATCTTCGCTTCTTCTCCTCCCTATCCGCGTGCCAGCGCAGGAGCTTTGCTACCTTAGGGTCCATGAAATAGCGCTGCGAGCGAGTGATCGGAAAGTACCACACCACTTTTAGAGGAGCTTTCTTCCTCTTCTTGTATCGAGTGGCGCAAGACACCGGACATATGGTAGACTCCGCGTGCTCGTCCCGATAAATGATGCAATTGTTCATGCACACATGGTATTTCACGTGCGATAAATCGAGAGGACACACGATTTTCTTCGCCTCCTCCAAACTAGTCGGGCACTTGTTCCCCTTGGGAAGGCGTTCGTGCGAATGACATGTTCTCGTCGAAGCATCGTCGGTCATTTTGTGTTTTACCTTCATCTCGAGCCATGGCGTTACTTTGGTGGTATCCTCGGGCCTGCATCCTTCATACAATGGAGTAACGCGTCTAACTCAAGTTGATCCATCTTGGCTTTCTCTCGGGCGGCAGCTCTGGCGTTATCCCTGCTTGAGAAGCAGCTCTTGAATATGAGGGTCCTGCACCCAGCCCATCGATGGTCGGCGTCGTCGCTCCGCCGGCATCATCATCTTCATGATCATGCCCGTCGCCTGCTCGGCATCTTCCTCAACATCATGTCCTGCATCTTCTACATGATGATCGTATGTACAACATCACCGTCGTGATCATCTCACGGGATTCTTCGTCTTCTCGCCGCCGAGCGCGGTGGTTGTCTTGCTGCCCTTCCTCATTTCTTGCCCGGCCCCATGGACAACCGTAGTCATCTTCATCACCTTGCCACCGATAGCCATCCATGAAACCACGCAAGAACAGGTGGTCCCGCACCTGCCGGAATCCGGGTCCGCAATAAGGCTCTTGACTTGCATCTTCGACACGGACATCTTATCTCCGTCTCGTTCTTTTGAAGCATCTCGGCCTTCGCGGACCTCAAAACCTATTAACGATGCCTTCGGTCATCGTGCGGACCATGGTCGCTGCTTGGGTAGAAACAAAGCGATATTTTAGAACCAAACAAAAATTTGGCATGACTTTCCCTAAAATAGGACCAAAAAGAATGCTTAATGCCAAAATTCTACCAAAGCGGAAATGAATCAACATTCGGCAAAATATTGGCAACTATCGCATTTCAAATACGGTACACCTCCAAACACAAACACATATGCAACACCACAAACATATGCAACACCACGAACATACATAGATCTAGCTAGGCAGTAAAAAGTGCATGTGCACATTGTTGTAGGAGAACAACATAAATATAGCTTCCCCTTACTTACCTATTAAAACAAGGTAATTTAACCACTTAATTTGAATGAATCTATGGTGGAAATGAGGTGAAAAGAGGAGGCACCGAGACAAGGAGGAGGTGGAGAGAATGAAGTGGGGAGAAAGTGAGTGTGGGTAGGAGAGGCTGTCCAAAATATCTTGTTGCTGCCCACTTACTAATGGCGCACCAGCACTAAATGCGTCATTAGTAATCCAGGTAACTAATGGCGCACCTCCTGGCGGTGCGCCATTAGTAGATTTGCAAAAACTAAAGAAATACTAATGGCGCACCCCTTGCGCGGTGCGCCATTAGTAGTTACAACTACTAATGGCGCACTTCATCTGGATGCGCCATTAGTATGTTTGGACAGACGCACTAGTTCAAAAAAAAATTCTATACTAATGGCGCACCCACTGCCTGGCGCGCCATTAGTAGTTACAACTACTAATGGTGCACTTAAGCAGGATGCGCCATTAGTATGTTTGGACAGGCGCACTAGTTCAAAAAAAAATTTGATACTAATGGCGCACCCTTTGCATGGTGCGCCATTAGTAGTTTCAACTCTAATGGCGCATTAGCATGTGGTGCGCCATTAGTATATACTAATGCCGCACCAACTTTCTGGTGCGCCATTAGTGTCAATCCCATCTATAGCCCTTTTTCTAGTAGTGTCATGGCCATGCGAACTCATATCCAACAACTTATGGATTATCGAAATTCACTTGCCTCAACTTTGCATGTGATATAACTTTCATCGAGATGCTCATGAACATGCCAATGAAACTACTTAATGCAAACATGCCCAAACACTCATCATATCGAAAGTTCAAACATGCTTGCCTGGTTCGGAGCAGTCGGGGCCTAGCTCGGTGAAGTTCGCGGTTCCGTCACCTCCTTCGGTATCTACGGCATACAAAAATACACACACTAATGTAAATACCGTGGGGTGCACAAAAATATTCCAAATATTTTTCAAATAAATCTGATAAAAAACTAGACAAAATTTTGAAGAGTGCAGAAAAAGAATCATTCAAAAATCCTTTTCTGTTTAAAAGTTATAAGTGTTTTGGTCCAAGGACCTCTCTGTAATGAAACAGAAACTTCCTGGGGTTATGCGAAAAAGTCCGAAAACGATTCAAAGCTGAAAGCGCATTTTGCCAGAATACGCTTTCAGAAAACGCGTTTAATAAAAATGAGAGACTGACAGGCGGGTCCCACCCATCAGGTTTAAAAATTTAAAAAGGGGGAGACGGAGCTCGTTGGCGCCCGAGGGCTGCGGTGGTCGCGGCGGTGATCCATGGCGAGGCAAGGGGATCGGGTGGTACCTCCGTGCTCAGTGCATCATTCAGCGTCGGTGGGTGGTGGTGGTGGTCGCTTGGCGAGTACCACGTCGACGGCGGCCCTTGCTCCGTGGACGGCGATTCGGGAGGGTTGGATCTCGGGAGAGTCTTTGCGAAGGGCAAATTGAGGTGGGGTTAGACTTACGGGTGCTCGAGGGGAGTCTTGACAAGGTTAGAGGCGCCGGGGCGGCCTCACGGAGTGAATCGAGGTAGAGGCCGAGGCGGGCAGGCGGCCGGAGTTGGGGAGAGACCTCCTCGAGGTCCTCCTAGTAACTGGCGGAGTGTTGGTGAGGTCTAGGGATGGTGCGTGCTCGAGGCAAGCTCGGGGCCCTTTTTATAAGCGATCGGGGTGGCCGTGAGCGGAGTTCTCCGTCGAAGGATTCTGGTGGCTGGGCTTGGTCGGGTGGTTTAGCGGTTGAGCTTCAACGTGGAGTCTCTGGCTCCATTTAGACACTAAGCGAGTTTGGGCGAAGCTTTGGGAGAGTTCGACGGGCAGGCGGCGGGCCCGTCGGCGGCAGAGGGCGTGCCACTGTGCTTGCCGCCACGGCGGACGGTGCTGTGAGGTCTGTTGGCGTGCATGAGCCACGCGAGGGCCGAGAGCGATGGGCGGCGGCAGTGGCGTGGCGGCGGGCTCGGGCCCTCGCTGGCCGCCACGGTGGCGCAGCCACCACAAAACCGCCAACGCCGGGCGAGGCTCGCCGCCACCGACGCCTGCATCCGTCCAAGGGGCGTGCGGTGCTCAGCCAGGAGGAGAGGCCGTGCGCAGCGCATGAGCGCCTTGTTGACAGGTGACCCGACTCTGCGAAACTGAATTCTTGAAACTCTGAATTTCTCTGAAAGTGCAAAGTAACAGTGCAAGCCAGGTGTTCGACAGAATGATTTTGGTATGTGGGGATTTTTCCTTGAGCTGATTTTTGGTGGAGTGGCCTCTCATTGCAACTGGGGGCTGCCTGAATTTTGGTGGAAATTTTGGAGAAGCGGAGATATGAATTTCATCAAATTTGACAAATCTGATCCAAATTTGCAGAAGCTGAAACTTGAAAATTTTGAAAAGAAGAAGAGTGGATCTTGATGGTTCTAGGTTGTGGGTGCTAGGGACTATCCAGAGTAGTTGGTTTGAGAACGAAACTCAAAGGCATCTAGGTACTTGCTTTGCAAATCACCTAGGCTCAAAATAATGGACAGAATTGTTTTGGGGAAAGAAATAAATGAAATAAAATCCAAAAATGAGTTGGACTTGTTGGGACAGAATAATTGGATTGCCCCAAAGTGGAAGGAGGGGTTTTGGGAAGATTTACCACATGAGACATGGTAAAAAGTATGGATGGATTCAATATAAGAGAAGACCCAAAACTCCTAGGATTTTCTTTATTAAAAGAAAAGTAAACCAAAAGAATAAATTTGAGAGGGAGAGAATCGGAAGAAAGGTTTTAATAACCAAACACCAAAGTTGAAGAAGATGCCAAAATAAAATCCTTTGCCAAAGGGGAAATTTTTGAGAGAGAGGTTTTTGGAAGAATTTAAATGGCCTCCTTCAAAGCAAACCAAGTTTTTGTTGAAAACCAAACAAAAAAAAATTTAGGTGTCACATTATATGAGTTCTTTATGACTAATGTGAGTTCATGGATTATACGCACTCTCAACCTTCCATAATTTTCTAGCCTCTCTGATGCAGCGCATTGCCCTTTCTCACCTTGAGAGTGGTGCAAACTTAGCAGTGCATCAAACCCGTGATATGATCGCTCTATCACATAAGCCTCCTTGTATCTTCCTCAAAACAGCCACCATACCTACCTATCATGGCATTTCCATAGCCATTCCGAGATATATTGCCATGTAACTTTCCACCGTTCTTTTATTATGACACGCTTCATCATTGTCATATTGCTTTGCATGATCATGTAGTTGACATCGTATTTTGTGGCAAAGCCACTATTCATAATTTTTTCATACATGTCACTCTTGATTCATTGCATATCCCGGTACACCGCCGGAGGCATTCACATAGAGTCATATTTTGTTCTAAGAATTGAGTTGTAATTGTTGAGTTGTAAATAATAAAAGTGTGTTGATCATCATTATTAGAGCATTGTCCCATGTGAGGAAAGGATGATGGAGACTATGTTTCCCCCACAAGTCGGGATGAGATTCCGGAATAAAAATAGAGACCAAAGAAAAAAAAGGGAGAAGGCCCAAAAAAAATTGAGAGAAAAAGAGAGAAGGGACAATGTTACTATCCTTTTTCCACATCAGTGCTTCAAAATAGCACCATGATCTTCATGATAGAGAGTCTCCTATGTTGTCACTTTCATATACTAGTGGGAATTTTTCATTATAGAACTTGGCTTGTATATTCCAATGATGGGCTTCCCCAAAATGCCCTAGGTCTTCGTGAGCAAGCAAGTTGGATGCACACCCACTTAGTTTCTTTTGTTGAGCTTTCATATATTTATAGCTCTAGTGCATCTGTTGCATGGCAATCCCTACTCCTCTCATTGACATCAATTGATGGCCATCTCCATAGCCTATTGATTAGCCGCGTCAATGTGAGACTTTCTACCTTTTTGTCTTCTCTCATAACCCCCATCATTAGACTTTACTCCACCCATAGTGCTATATCCATGGCTTGCGCTCATGTATTGCGTAAGAGTTGAAAAGGCTGAAGCGCGTTAAAAATATGAACAAATTGCTCGGCTTGTCATCGAGGTTATGCATGATGAGAATGTTTGTGTGACAATATTGAAACATAGCCTAACTATATGATTTTTTAGGGATAAGCTTTCTTTGGCTATGTTATTTTGATAAGACATAATTGCTTGGTTAGCATGTTTGAAGTATTATTGTTTTTATGTCAACATTAAACTTTTATCTTGAATCTTTCGGATCTAAATATTCATACCACAATAAAACGATTTACATTGAGAATTATGCTAAGAAGCATTCCACATCAAAAATTCCTTTTTATCATTTACCTACTCGAGGACGAGCAGGAATTAAGCTCGGGGATGCTTGATACGTCTCCAACGTATCTATAATTTTTTATTCTTCCATGCTATTATATATTCTGTTTTGGATGTTTAATTGGCTTATTTATACACTTTTATATTATTTTGGGGACTAACCTATTAATCGGAGGCCCAGCCCAAATTGATGTTTTTTGCCTATTTCAGTGTTTCGTAGAAAAAGAATATCAAACGGATTCCAAACAGAATGAAACCTTCGGGAACGTGATTTTTGGAACAAACGTGATCCAGAGGACTTGGAGTGCACGTCAAGCAACAGACGAGGAGGCCACGAGGTAGGGGGCGCGCCTACCCCCCCCCCCCCCAGGCGCGCCCTCCACCCTCGTGGGCCCTTCGTGGCTCCACCGACCTACTTCTTCCTCCTATATATACCTATGTACCCCCAAACCATCAGAAGCGACCACGAAAACCTAATTCCACCACCGCAACCTTCTGTACTCGTGAGATCCCATCTTGGGGCCTTTTAGGCGTCTGCGGGGGGGCCTTGATCATGGAGGGCTTCTACATCAACACTATAGCCTCTCCGATGATGTGTGAGTAGTTTACCTCAGACCTTTGGGTCCATAGTTATTAGCTAGATGGCTTCTTCTCTCTCTTTGGATCTCAATACAAAGTTCTCCTCAATTCTCTTGGAGATCTATTTGATGTAATTCTTCTTTTGCGGTGTGTTTGTCGAGATCCGATGAATTGTGGGTTTATGATCAAGATTATCTATGAACAATATTTGAATCTTCTCTGAATTCTTTTATGTATGATGGGTTATCTTTGCAAGTCTCTTCGAATTATCAGTTTTGTTTGGCCTACTAGATTGATCTTTCTTGCAATGGGATAAGTGCTTAGCTTTGGGTTCAATCTTGCGGTGTCCTTTCCCGGTGATGTGAGGGCAGCAAGGCACATATTGTATTGTTGCCATCGAGGATAAAAGATGGGGTTTATATCATATTGCATGAGTTTATCCCTCTACATCATGTCATCTTGCTTAAAGCGTTACTCTGCTCATATGAACTTAATACTCTAGATGCATCTTTGGATAGCGGTCGATGTGTGGAGTAATAGTAGTAGATCTGAGAATCGTTTGGTCTACTTGTCACGGACGTGATGCCTATATACATGATCATACCTAGATATTCTCATAACTATGCTCAATTCTATCAATTGCTCGACAGTAATTCGTTCACCCACCGTAATACTTATGCTATATTGAGAGATGCCACTAGTGAAACCATGGCCCCGGGGTCTATTTTCCATCATATTAATCTCCCGTTATTTCTATTACTGTTTACTTGCTTTCTTTACTTTTACTCTTTATCATAAAAATACCAAAAATATTATCTTATCATCTCTATCAGATCTCACTCTCGTAAGTGACCGTGAAGGGATTAACAACCCCTTTATCGCGTTGGTTGCGAGGTTCTTATTTGTTTGTGTAGGTGCAAGGGACTTGAGCGTGACCTCCTACTGGATTGATACCTTGGTTCTCAAAAACTGAGGGAAATACTTATGCTACATTACTGCATCACCCTTTCCTCTTCAAGGGAAAACCAACGCAGTGCTCAAGAGGTAGCACCTACCTTAATAGGTGGGAGCTCCCTGATGACCAGAATGAGGCCTGTCGCATAGTTCGATGCTGGAAAGCCTACAAAGTTCATGAAGGAGAACTCTAGAAGAAAAGTACTACTGGAGTTCTTCAAAGATGTATCTCCGAAGAGGAGGGACGGCAGCTCTTGGCTGAAATACTTGCTGGTCTCGACGGCCATCACGCTACAGCTCAGGCCCTTGTAAGCAAGGCCTTCCGTACAGGTTTCTTTTGGCCCACGGCCCGAGCAGATGCATAGGCCCTTGTACAGCGCTGTGTCAGATGCCAGCTTTTTGCCAATCAAAGTCATATGCCGCCCATTGCCCTAAGAACAATCCCCATTACTTGGCCTTTTGCAGTCTGGGGGCTAGACATGGTTAGACCCCTTAAAGGGGTAAGCCATAAGAAGGAATATTTGCTGGTTATGGTGGATAAATTCACTAAGTGGATAGAGGCCAAACCAGTAAAAACGACTGAAGTTGGGCCTGTGATCGACTTTATATCCGGTGTTGTACACCATTATGGCGTCCCACACAGCATCATTACTGACAATGGCTCTAACTTCACAGCCGATGAGGTGAAAAATTAGTGTGCTAACCTAGGCATTAAGCTCGATTACGCCTCCGTATATCACCCTCAAACAAACGGTCGGGTCGAATGGGCTAATGGCCTGATAATGAGTGGCATCAAACCCAGACTAGTGCGATCCTTACACGAGTCAGATAAACACTGGGTCGAGGAACTCGATTCCGTACTCTGGGCACTACGGACCACGCCCAATCGCACGACCGGATACACACCCTTCTTCGTGGTGTACGGCGTAGAGGCTGTATTGCCCTGCGACATTATTCATGACTCACCTCGAGTGCGCATGTATGAAGAGAGAGAAGCCGAGCTCGATCGGTAGGACGACCTAGATGGCCTAGAGGAGGAGCGCGATGTTGCAAAAGCCCGTTCCGCATTCTATCAACAATAGGCTCGGAGATACCAAAGCAGAGAAGTGCGAGCAAAGACTTATTACGTCGGTGAGCTCGTTTTACGCCTCCCAGAGAAGAAAAAGGACAAGCTCAAACCAAAATGCGAAGGTCCCTTCATTATAGATGAAGTTCTCACTGGAGGAGCCTACGGCCTTCGTAATGCATCGGATAATCACTTAGAGCCGAACCCATGGAACGCTGCTCGGCTCCGAAGATTCTATGCATAAGTCCGGCCATACTTCTTTTTCGTTCCTTTTTCTCCTTTTCAATTTTTCTTTTTCTTCTCGTTTTTATACATTTTCCAGGATGTGTTCGGATAAGTCGAACACTCGAGGGGTACACATCCTTAAATGTACACACCCCACCATGATTGGGGGCTTCTTTAAGTAGAAGCTTGTTACTATTCCGAGCCTAGAGCTCACAATATGTCAGGACCCCGATTCTAGGTCACACCGATCTAGCCTGTAACACCTCATATCACTTTGCGGCCTCACGCACGGTATTCCCACGGGTGTCGCCTTACCATGGCCCGGGACCGTTTGCGCCTTTTGGCTCACATATATGATAGTGTCGCTAGCATCCATATGACAGAGAACCCGAGCCGACATGGCTAGTCGTGAACCCAAAGCGGCACTAACCCATGGGAACAGGCATACATGAATCACATCGAGCATGTCGATTGGCAGCGTGTGAATCCGGGCTGTAGCACTAGGCTAACAGACTCGGGAACCGGGCTGTAGAGCTAAGCGGGACTCGGATGTCACCGCGTGACATTTCTCGAAAGGGATGACACGAGAACGAAGTGAAACACATGCCGGCAGATCAAATATCCAGAGCGGTAGTCTTTGGGCTAGCAGGACTCCGGTGAACCGGTCAGAGCGGACTACTATCGCTCGGGAGCACTAGACTACATTTCCCCATATGAGAGGCTGCCAAGGATAAACAACTAGATTGTCGGATCCCACACATACCAAGCATTTCAAACATGCACACAATATGCTCAATATGTGTAAATACAACATGGCATCACAACATAACTCTCGACTCAAATATTTATTCATTAGGCTCAGGAGGCGAGAGAGTGGGATTATATCGGAATGAACAAGGGGTTTTGCTTGCACGGCACTCCACGAAGATATTATAGCTCTTCATCGGTGTCATCGAACTCATAAATCGATGCGACGTCTCTTGAGAGGGACAAATACCGGCAAACAAGGAAGAACACAATCAATGCAGTGCACAATATGATGCATAATCATGACATGTCAGAATGCTGTGATTTGAGCTAATGCAACTAGCAGCAGATTAAATGAAGTTGGTTTGAATCCAAGATTCAAATTCAAACTCCATATATGGATATTAAATTGCCATTTATATGCTTTGTGCTAAACAGCAGCTATAAGTTGTTCTAACATGCATGAAAATGGTACAGATGGATAGATTGGATTTTTCTGATCATTTTTCGTATATAAATTATTTCAATATGAGCTACGGTTGAATTTCTATGATTTTTAGAAGTTTATACTATTTTCTGAAATTTCCTGAATTAAATTAAATCCAGAAAATGAGTTATTGCGTCAGCATTAGGTCATGCTAACCTCAGCAGGTCAACAGGCGGGTCCAGGTCAAACCTGACCAGTGGGACCCATATGTCAGTGTCTCAGGCTGGTTTGAGTGTATGACATGTGGGACCGGTCAACGTTGACTTGACTAAGTCAAAATCTGATACGTGGGGTCCACAGGTTAGCACTAATCTAAACAGAAAAACTAAACTAACCTAATTAGGCTCGGGGCCCACATGGCAGTGGTTCAAGGGGGTGTTTAGAGTGGTCATTAGCGGCTAATGAGACTGCCACGTCAGCGTCACCGGAGGGGCTCGGGTTTCGCCTACGGTGCACCATTCGGTGCGCCCTTAGGCCCTACGGAGAGCTGGTGCGATGGTGCGTCGGGTGGTGGTGGTCTCCGGGCACTGGGTGGCGGAGTCGGCGGCGGCGAGCTTCGGTTGCGGTCGCCGGAGTTCGGGTTAGTGCGCGAGTTAGTGCTACGGTGTGCAAGCGAAGCGAGGTGAAGGGCTAGCGGGCGCTACGCGATGCGGGAGCAAGTTAGGCACGCCAGGTGACCAAATGGTCACCGGAGCTACGCCGACGTTGAGCTCAAAGCGGCGGCGCTTCGCCATAAAGGGGCGGCAGCCACGGCGATCAAGCGAAGGGAAGAGGGGAAGCGGTGGCGGAGCTCACGGCGATCACGAAGAGGGGCTCGGCTTGCTCGGGGCGGCTTGGCGGCGGCGAATCGGCGTCGGCGGTGACCGGCTCCGAGGTTGAAGATGGTGGCGATAGCGGCGCTATGGGCGTCTGGCTGGCTTGGCTTGGTGGAGATGACGAGGAAGACTACGCAGAGCTCGTGGGCTGTGAGGGGCGAGGGGTAGTGGCCATGGTGGCGCAAGCGGCGGCGACGGGCTCGCTCGGCCGGGAGAGGGAGCGAGAGAGGCGAGGCGGGAGAGGGAGCGGTCGAGGTTCTGCGTGGCATCGCGAGGGAGGTCCAGGCGACGAGGGAAAGCGGCAAGCGGGAGGTGGCGGCGGTGGCCGTCGGCGCGAACCGGGCACGCTTGTGCATCCGATGGCGGGAGGAAGAAGACCTCCCCTCGGTGGGCTGGGCTCATATTGGGCTGCCACCTGGGCGGCAGTGGCGCCTGTAAGTCTCTCTTTCTCTCTTTTATTTCTGTTTTCTAATTCTTCGCAAGGCTTTATTAAAAATGCGAGCATTTCTAAAAATCTTACAACTGCTCATGACCCTTGTTGGAAATATATCCTCTGATAAACATTTCAGTTTGGGATTATTTGAGCATTTAAAATATTAATTAGAAATTAAATGCCCAAATGCAAATATCATGTGATTTAATTCAAAATCCGAATGGCCTAGAAAATGTGCACCATTTTTGGGAGAGGTTCTAGACCAATTCAAAAATGATGAACTTTTGTGAAGGGCATTTTGGGTTCATTGAAATGTTTTTCAGTTGAACTGGTATTTTCGTGGTGGTGCTAGGGTTTGTTGATCCCCATTTCAGGTTTAGGAGAAAATTAAACATGATGCAACACAAGACTAGCTAACCCAGAGCAGACCAGAACTAGGGATGTGACACAATATATGTGTCGTTTGCTGATATACACCCTTTTTACATTATATGCACCTCTATGACTTAAGTTTTTGCCAAGCTGGGTTGCCTTGCTCCTGTGCTTATGCCCTACGTTCTTGATTGTTCGACTAGGGTGTAAAGGGAGCACCTCTGTGATTGTTACAACCGGGTTATCCGGACATGTACCTCGGACGGGTGAAGCCGAAAGGTAGCGTTCTTAAGGGAATAATTGGTCAGCAATCAAACGACAAATTATTGCATTATTGCAACCACTTTAAACACTGCGAGATAGTTTTTCTGTATTATGGATCACACACCCCGGCAAGCGTAATTATAGTATGCCGACCCAAGGAAAGGAACCCTTGACGGAACTATTTTCCTTGTAAGATGTTTCTTACATATGTAATATAACATACATCCTGAACTTAAATTTTTGTCTGTTCGAGCACAATGACTGGGTTGTCTGGTTTCCGGGCATAGTAAATACTTCTTTTCATTTTGAATAATTATCCGGAAACACTCCACCATTTTGGTTCGGAGGTTAAAGCCGAAAGCCTGCAATGACAAAACTTTTCACATGTTCGGATAAAGACACAGGTTGATCATAAATGTACATTAATACATTAAATCAAAAACCTATTCCTTATATATTCCATCTATAAGACTGTCTAACCTACAGTCTTCCTGCGAATATTTCGCAGCTATCATTACTTGGTCATACACCAAATTCAATGGAATTTCTTTCCTATCTGGTCCCTGTGGTCCCACTCAGACCATATGATTTGGATCCAGTTTGGTGAAGCGTGTCTTCACCATGGCCCAGGCTTCTTGTGCGCCTTCATGGCATGCGGATGTCTTCCATAGCTCGAACCGGCGCCGGGCACCTTAGAACAGGTTTGCTAGGCCCTCCATACTTTTTGGAGGGGTATCAGATGGCCATAAAGCCTTCACCATACTCTTCATGGCATTCCAGGCCCAAGCATGTACTGCGGACAGTTCCTTTAGCACGTCGCCTTGAAATCCGGATACTTACTCTTCCGGCCGACCAGTTAACAGACCTGAAGTAACAGATTCATGATATTCCGAATTATGGACTAAACATGAGCACCTAGGGTGGTTCTAAATAAGAGAGAAGACATACCGAACATGCCGCCTTTCATCTTCTCATTTTCCTTCTGTGCGGCCGATAACTGAGCCCTTAAGCTCTCTATCTCTTTGGATTGTTTGTCTTTTTCATCCTCGTGTTTTTTCTTCCCGGACGCGCTCATTGCAGCCTTTTTCATTTCCGCCAGTTCGGCGGTGACGGCATTAAGCTACGTCTAATTTATCTTTAGCTCCTAGGATAGTGCAGTATTCTTTTCTTTTAGAAGATGCAAGTCATATCGATCCTTAAATCGGTTTGCCTCAATGCTTCAAGTCTCGGGGGCTACCGGCATATGACCATACAAATTGCATAAACTTTTACCTCTGTGTCCTTTGAGAACAACTGAGTGACTCCGGCAAGTCTGTCTCGAGCCACTCGGATGTATGCATCCACCGAACTGAGTGCGGTAAATTCTTGCTCAGAAAGGCCGGAGCGCGCATGCCCTCTTTCAATCGACGGTGATTCATCACGCTCTCCACTTCGGAGTTCATGACAGATACGTCGTCTGAATCCTCATTAGGCGGCGGAATTGGCATTGCATCGGCTCCCGTCCTAGTTGACGAGTTCGGCACCGGATTGGTGGACATTCGGCTAACAGGGCGCTTTCCCACCGTCTGCCGCGTGTTTCTCCTGACATCAAGAAGAAAGGAGACTTTGAACAATCCAGAATCGTACCCAGGCATGTATTAAAACGAACGTACCTCTAAGAAGGCGGTGAGGTTTCTGCGACACTCCCGGTCCCCCTTCGCTTTGAACGACTACCCTGTGTGGGGGCTACCCTGGAGGAGGTACGGTCCGCTGAGCGCCGATCCTGTTAAAATCTAGATCAGTATAATGAGCAAAAGTGCAGATAAGGGTTTCCTTTCAAGAGCCCTCCGAATACTCACGATGCAGAAGAGATAGAGCCGGGGGTAGTCGGCAGTGATAGCCACTTCCAAGCCGTCAAGGCTCGCTTGATAAAATACCCCATCATCGAACTCTATGTATATGTTCGGATCCTCACAAAAGGCAGGGTCTCCATCGCGGTTATGATCCTCTGGCTGTGGAGCGGGACAGTGGACGTCCTCGGTCATCTTCCTCCATGACTATTTGTGGCAACAAAGGGCAAATTTGATTAGTATCTGTAATAGCAATAAAACAACACAGATGGTCGAAATCTTACCCATTCAATGGGGTTGTACATGGAGTAGCCTTCCCGGCAGTTTAAGCGGAGGAAATCTTCTTTCTCACCCTTATACAGATCGGCCAAGATTGTGGCGAGCCTGGTGGGTATCTGACCCTTCCGTCTGTAACGGGACGCGTCGTCTTCTCTGTTGTAACACCATAAGGGAGTTACTCTGGATTGGAGAGGCTGAACACACCTCTTTATTGCAATAGTCATGACCTCGACTATCGAGAGCTCGATGTGGGCCAGCAACCTGACCTTGCTGACCAACCTCTTTATCTCCGCACTGTCTTCTTCCTTGGGACTTCGAGGACGCCAGTTAAGGCGCTTCTTTAAAGGAGCACTGGAAAATTCAGGAAGGCCGCACCAAACTGGGTCTGGCAGTGGGACGTGGTCCATGTAGAACCATTCCGAAGACCACCGTGGGTATACCTCTTTGGAAGTTCCAATGAGGTATCCGGATCCGGCTATGCACCATTCTTCGGTGCCGCCCACGTCAGATATGGAACCTCCTCGATGGCAGGGGACGAGGCAAAAGAACTTCTCCTCCATAGTTCAAAATGGGCCTCGATGCCTAAGAACAGTTCGCAGAGGGCAACGAAGCCTGAGATGTGCAGAATCGAACCTGGGGTAAGGTTATGCAGTTGGATGCCGTAAAATTCCAGTAAGCCCCTGAGGAAGGGATGGATTGGAAATCCTAGGCCCCGCAATAGGAATGGGACGAATCACACCCTCTCCTCCTTGTTGGGGTTGGGGAAATTCTCAGCCAACACATCATTGCCGATTGAGGCCAATCCCGCTCGAACGGAAACTAGATCTGCGAGGGGAAGATAGCCCTGCGTCTGGAGTCGACTCAGCTGAAGATGAGGCATTGAACAACTCTTACAATCACCCTCCTGAGGGCCATGGGGGCGCGAAGAGGAGCCTGGGGCGCTGGCCATGTTGGAAGATTTTTATTCGTAGCTAGCCTTAGCGGTTTTTCTTTTGTGCGACGTGAGATGGCATTTGGGGATCTAAGTCTCCTTATATAGATGTCGTCCAAGCGTGGTGAGGGCTTATTTGCAGAAAATCACGGACCATTCGTATTCATTCGGCGCGCGGAAATCAAAGCAACAAACGGGAATCATGAAGGCAGCCCATCGAGGTCAGAGCCAGACTGTCATTGGTCCGAAGTATAATGAAGAACCCGCCTTGCAAAGCCGAAGACATAAGCCGGATACTACGTCGACATTGAAGGCAAGTTCAAGGGCTACTGAGGGAGTCCTGGATTAAGGGGTCCTCGGGTGTCGGGGCTATGTAAGATGAGCCTGACTGATGGGCCGTGAAGATACAAGGTAGAAGACCTTTTCCCGTGTCCGGATGGGACTCTCCTTTGCGTGGATGGCAAGATTGGCGTCCGGATGTGTAGTTTCCTTCCTCTGTAAACCGACTCTGTACAACCCTAGGCCCCTCCAGTGTCTATATAAACCGAAGGGTTTAGTCCGTAGAGACTATCAGAATTCATGCAGGCTAGACATCTAGGGTTTAGCCATTAGATCTCGAGGTAGATCAACTCTTGTAACCCCTATACTCATCAAAGTCAATCAAGCAGGAAGTAGGATTTTACCTCCATTAAGAGGGCCTGAACCTGGGTAAACATCGTGTCCCCTTTGTCTCTTGTTACCTTCGATCCTTAGACGCACAGTTCGAGACCCCCTACCCGAGATCGGCCGGTTTTGACACCGACAGGGGGGGTGTGCATTTGGTCGAAGCACCTCGCCCTGCGCTTGGAATAAGATTCGTCGAGTATTTCAGTGTCATCTTTCAGTTGCTAAACGGCTTGCGCTAGTGCTATATCTCGCTTACCGCGAGACGGATGGTAGACTCGCATAGAGGGATCACTGAAGTGGGCTAGCCCAAGAAAGGATTGTGTGAAGCTTCTAAAGACCACTTCAGACCGGTTTTGGCCGTTTAGGTGGGAGGTTTCGCGAGGGTTTTCCCGGGTTTTTCTATGCTTTTGTATATCTTTTTTCTGTTTTTCAATTTTGTATTTCTTTTATTTATTTTTCAACTATCATGTCAACTTTTTTTATACATGCTGGAAATTTTTCTATATTGGTTGAACATTTTAATACACATTAAACATTTTTCATATACAGGTTAATCATATATCTAAATACATGTTAACATTTGTACAATACATGGTGAACATTTTAAAGACAAAGTGAAAATTTTAAAGCCACGTTCAACAATGTTCCAAAAAATATGAATATGTTTTCAAGTGTTCAAATATCTTTGAAGTATTTGAACATTTTTTTAATGTCATGATTTTTTTGTTTCATGAACTTAAAAAAATCATGAGACATATTTTTAAACGTACGGAAATTTATTTCATATCTGTATAATTTTTAACAGTGCTAAATTTTTTTTAACAGATTTCGCGAACATTTTTTTACATGTTCATGAACATAGACTCTTTCTTCTAGCGAGACATAGACGTTTCTGACGGCATGGGCCTACCCTTTCTTCATCTTCTGCGCAGGGGAGTGGACGGCCCAGCTCTGCAGTTACAGGAATCGTTTGTTTGGGCCTCAGAAAACATCTAACATTTTCTTAGATCACGATAAAAAATCTGTCTTTTTCTCAAAATAATAATATAAAAAATCTGTCTGCTAGTCCCTTCCGGCATGCATGTCAGCATGTGCTTGTCTACGACGGGCAGCCGACACAGTGCCCTGGCCCGGTCACGTGGCTGACACAAAAAACAAAAATCAAGAGTACTTGCCATTTAACCGGCATCGGTAGCCCGATGAATGCAGATCATGAACAGCCAACATCATAGCTGTGCTGTGCGTCCAAATGAGTCGTTGCTAGAAACCATAAAAGGCCGCTCGTGACATGCCTGACTCATCGCCACTGCTGAAGATAATTCTTATCCCGTTTAAGCAAAAGCAAGAAATGTCCGCTGAGCTAACGTTGGACGATGGAGGCCCACCGATTCACACGCAGAAGACCCGGGTAAGAAACTGTTCCCGTGCACGCAAACTCAACCACGGAACGAACCCCTTTGCCCAGTCTCAACCATTTCGCGCGTCACGTAGCAACAGGAGAGGCAAATCGAGGCGCGCTCAACGTATCCGTCGGCCGTGACGGCACCCGCAGTTTCCTTCCCACCCATCATATCCACGGATCCGATCCACCCCATCTACCGACTCGAGGCCGGGCCTCCACGCCAAACCGCCCAGGCGCACCGCCGGCTCCCTGCCGCCGTGCCGTTGGCCCGGGCGGACACGCCACGCGCAAAGATTCCAGTGCACGGGGCGCCAACCGCAGGGGTGCACGCCTCCCCCACGACGCCGCGCCACCTCCGATCCAAGGCCCCGATGCCGGTGTGTCCGCACGCGGTGAAACGTGGCGCGCCCCGCTCCCGTGTGCTCCCACCCAAAACCCTCGCCCGGCTCAGGCAGGGCCAGCCCTTTAAGTACCTGTCGCTCTCTGTAGCCTCGCCCACCAAGTACAGCACAAGCATTGCTGCACACACTCGCCGTCTCGCCACGTGAGAGGAGAAGCCCACAGCGCCGGTGCTTGAGCGGATCGGGAAAGGATGGCCGGCGGCGCGGACGCGGACGGGGAGCGCAGGATCGGGGTGGCCATGGACTACTCGGCGAGCAGCAAGAGGGCGCTGGAGTGGGCCGTCCGGAACCTGCTCCGCCGGGGCGACACCGTCGTCGTCCTCCACGTCCAGCGCCACGGCGGGGAGGAGGCCAAGCACGCCGTTTGGGCCAAGTCCGGATCCCGTAAGCGCTCCACACGCCCTCCCCACACACACGCCCACCTCTCTGTTCGCTTCGATCTCAAGCTAACGCGTGCTCGATCGGCTCCCCCGCAGCGCTCATCCCTCTGTCGGAGTACCGGGAGCCGGAGGTGATGAAGAACTACGGCGTGACCTGCGACGCCGAGGTGCTCGACATGCTCGACACCGCCGCGCGCCAGCTCGAGGTATGCTACTTTTTTTGTATGTATATGCGCGGGAGGTGTTCCGATCGATCCTCTGATTTGATCGATCGAACATGGAGGAAGATGGACTGACTGGCTTTTCCGGCCTGATGATCAGCTGAAGGTGGTGGCGAAGGTGTACTGGGGCGACGCCAGGGAGAAGCTCTGCGACGCGGTGGAGGAGCAGAAGATCGACACCATCGTCATGGGCAGCCGCGGCCTCGGCACCATCCAGAGGTACGATACTACTCCTGTCAAGATGTTGCTCCGGACATGTGCGATTCTTGGTCATAGTTTCCCAGAGCACGAAATCGCCGGTTGCTGCTTCTATAAAGTACAGTATTCTTGTTCAGATAGGCAATCCTCACGTCACTGTGGTTAATATAGTAGTACTATCAGACATTGCTTGATTCAAGATGCACACGAAGTCAAATGTCCGTGAAGCAATACTTCAAGTTAATTGCACTAGTACCTTGGTCGCTTGGATCGATTGGCTGCATCATTCCGCGTTTCAGGGCGCACTATGACTTAAATCACAGTATTCATTTCAATTAGAACACGGTTCACAGCTAATGGGCAGTTAGAACATGGACCATCAAGGCGTTCCCTTGCATTTCTTAAATTGCACGAGGCATGATCACCCTATTGTCTATTGTCTAAAAACCTGGGTGGCATCTGCATCGTGCTTGCCAGATTATTTGTGTGGTCAACTGAAACGGCGAGTGGTATTAAAATGCTCATGTAACAGTTTAAGCATTAGAATGGTGTAGATATAGTTGGTCGGCAGCTACAGTGTTTGTGCTATTCGAGATCCATTCTGAATAAGTGTTCATCAGAGTAGAATGTGAATTTTTTTTATAGTTCTGGATCTATGACTTCGGTTGCATATCTTGTAAAATTTGTTTAGAGTAATCTTGATGAGTGTCCACGTCCCATTACTATGACTATCTCTAATGAGTCTAAATATAGATTAATATAACTGTCAATTTTAAGACAGAGCAAAATGTCAATGAATTTCACACCTATTGATTCACCAGGCTCGGTCAGTCGGTCTGATCCTTGGGCATAACTCCTAATGTCAAGGACAACAGTAGTTAAATTATGTATTTATTGATAACTGTAGGTTTGGCTTAGGTTTATGTTATTACCAGTAAGCGAACATGTGAGTGAAAGATGGCCCTTATTCACATTTCACTGACGCCCTTTTCTTGCCCGGCCGTGCTGCAGGATTCTTCTGGGAAGCGTGACGAACTACGTGCTGTCGAACGCGTCGTGCCCTGTGACAGTCGTCAAGGGAGACCGTTAGGTTCGCCATCGGCGTGCATCAGGATGCGCTTCATCGTTCTCTGCTCCGTTGCTGCGTCCGAATAAAGTATGGAGCCTATTGTGTTTTCTGTATGCCGCAGCCTTGGCAGATTATTGTAGCCGTGTATGTTTCTGAACATTTGGATTCAAATTCAGTAAAGTATTCCCTCTGTAAACTAATATAAGAGCGTTTAGATCACTACTATATTGATCTAAACGCTTTTATATTAGTTTACGGAGGGAGTATCTGGCAATATTTGTTTGTGTGCCTTGTTCGGGGACAGGGATGACCAAATGATTTGCTCTATTTTCATACTGACTAGCAAACATATTCGTGTGTTGCAACGAGAGAAATAAACTCGCGCGCACCCATAAGAGTATGTTAAATTGTTGGTATAAGTGTCCATGTCAGCACTCAACCGCAAGCGTATGTTAAACAACCAGACGGGTCCACTAAATGTTTAAGAAATGAACAGTCTTGCCTTGGAGCTTGCGGGTCCACTAAATGTTCAAGAAATGAACAGTCTTGCCTTGAAGCTTGTGACTGGGCGTTGCTTCAGGTTCATACGATTCATTCTCTCTCTTCTTTTATTATGTGCCATGTTATCAAAATAGTCTAGGTGGCAATTTCACCAACGATGATCATACGATTGTTGGAGATGCTTACCTTTTCTTTTTGTACCATCGTCGATGGTGGTCACTTGGCCATCTACGACAACGTGATAAGTCTCAAGACGGCGAGTTTGGTCATCACAATCTAGCATGAACAGATTGTATAATATACACTCGCAAAAGAAAAAAGATTGTATAATATAAACATGGCTAAGCAAAAAATTATAACATGAGGTTAAAAGAAACGAAGACTAGTCTCAAATTTAAAACATGGCTAGTTCGGTTAGTTGACAAACTCCTCCACTGTTCATGTTAGGGCATGTAAAATGGAGGCAGCACCATATAGCTGCCCCATCTTCCATGTAGGTTGAAACCACAGTCCAACACACATGCATCCAATGCAAACAATGGTTTCGTCAGAAGTGCTTACCTCACATCCTCTCCTCCACTTTTGCTTCTTCTCTCTCTTCTAATCTCACGGGTGCATGCAATCTTTCTCTCTTTCTCTGCTTTTGTCTCATGGGACCATGTTCTTTTTCCCGGGGAGACCGGTTCTTCTGCAGGCCACACCTCCTCCCTGCAAGCTACTGCCTTTTTCACCTCTCTCTTCCACGGCTGCTCACCTCCGACGTGGAACCTGCGAGGCAGCGGGCCAACCAACACACGTCATGCCCTCGAGTCACTATTCTAAGGGCATATACAATGGTAGCATATGGATACATATGCCTCATGACAAAAAGTAATTTAAAGCATATGTATTGATTTTTTTCTCCCCAATGCAAGCTACTACTAGTGGACCTCATCAAAGAATAAAAAGTGACTCTCACTACACATGCATCCCTCCTTTTCATTTCAACCTTTTCAACTTTATGCACTGAACCACACTTTTTGTCTCTAAGCACCCGCCTCCTGAAGAAGATCCCGCTTCCCCATCCGAACCTACTTTTTCTGTTATCCGATCCTACATGGCATGTGAGGCATCACCCTGGGGCTATGCATTGGCCATGCCCTAACACCTACTCCCTCTGTTTCTTTTTAGTCCGTATATAAGGTTTGGTCAAAATCAAGCTTTGTAGAGTTTGACTAACTTTATATTAAAAAATATAAACATTCACAATATGAAATCAATATTATCAGATGCACCATGAAACGTATTTTCATATTATATAGTTTTAGCATTGTAGATGTTCATATTTTTTTATATAAATTTGGTCAAACTTTGTGTAGTTTAACTTTGACCAAATCTTACATGCGAAATAAAAAGAAACGGAGGGAGTACACATGTAGGTTAATTACCACACCCATTTATTCCGTCTTGTAATTTCAGTTCCTTTCAGAGCACATTTATTTGATTGGGGACCTCTCTCACCCATCAGCCCATCCAACCATAGAATTTCTAGCAATCTCATTTAATTAATGGGATATTTTCTTCATCTCATTTAGCTATCTGCATCTCTGTTTATTGATTCTCGAGGAGCCTCCTTGTTTTGCAGGCAACTCACGGACTCATTTAAATTGGTGAGAATTTGTGAAAAAAGGCTAGGCGGGATTATCTAATTAGTCTTGTCTTTTGTACTCTACATGGCTAACCGTGAGATAAAATCCCCATGCAATTATATTTTTTCGGCCCAGAAAAAACTATGGGATTTTTTCCGGTCCAAAAAAGACCGTGGGATCCAAAAGGGTGGCGGGGCGAAAGCCTGTTCTTATGACTTGGCGGCCAGGCTTTCTTGGGCCAATCTTGGAGCGCGGGCGAGTAGCTAGATATGGCCCTTCTTTTCAATAATTAGTACCACCATCAATAAAAAAATAGGACAATGTATGCGTTTTCCTATATGACGCACAGTGCGTCGAGTTGTCGTGGAAATGCACAGGAGAGAAGGAGTGGACGAGTACCAGGGCTGACCCATTTTAGCTGCGAGTGAGGAATCGACATAATCCGGCTGTGGGAAACTCGTGGAATATTCCTGACATTCTTTGGGAACCTTCCAGAAGGTTCCTGAAATGGTTTTTACTGGTTTTTCAAGCTGTTTCCTTTTCTTTTTCCCATATGCATGTTTCATTTTTACTTTATTTTCTATTCTTTTTCCTTTCCTTTTTCCATTTTTTTCTTTTCTCTCATTTTTCCTTTTTCATTTTTGTGTTTTCTATTTCCCTTTTCCTTTTCAAGTTTACTTTTCTTTTCTCAAAAAATGTTAATAAATTTCGAAAAAATCATCAATTTGCAAAAATGTTTACATTTCTCGTAAATTGTTCAAAACATCCTAAAATGTTCCCATTCTCAATTTTTCACAAAATCAAGAAATGTTTGCTTATTAGTACAAAAAAAATCAACTGTTCATGCTTTTTGAAAATTGTACAAAATTTCCATTTTTTGCTTATTTAATTTTTGTTCACAAATTCAAAAAATGTTTCAGATTTCTAGAAATGTTTTGGCTTTCAAACATTGTTCACAGATAAATTACAATGTTCGCCATTTCCTAGTTTTTTCAGAGTTTCAAAAATGTCCCCATTTAAAAAAACATAGTTTCGAAAAATGTTTAGTGTTTTTTGAAATACGTTCAGAATTCTAAAAATGCTTTGAATTGTTTAAAAGTTTGATATTTTAATTTTTTTTGTTTTTTGTCAAACAATGTTCAGAATTTTAAAATTTATCCATATTTCAAATAATCGTGTTCTTCATAAATGTTTCATGTTTTAAAAAATGATTCATTTTTACACTGTTTGAGATCAATATTGTTTGTGTTTCGTCATAAAATGTTAGGAATTCCAAAAACTCTTCATATTTTTCAAAAAAATTGAATTTGATAAATTATTTGTGTTCTAAAAAATATTCGCACTTCAAAATTGTTAACAGTTTTTTCAAGAAATGTTTTGAATTTATTTTGAAAGTGCGTTCAAATATGAACACTGCAATGGATAGTTAGATGTTCCATGCTTTCTGTAGTGAGTAGCAGACGTCCGCTCTAGTGGCAAGTAGCTCACCTCAATGGTGTGAGGTGGTGAATTCCGAATCCTCGTGAGATCCCTCATTTTTAGTCTTTTTTTTACATCGCACTCTAAAAAAAGAGGCTTCGCACTGGGGGGCGGTTCAGTAGTGTGCCGAGCCTGTGCGTCACACTTTGAATGGACAAAAAGTCGGAGAAATAAATTAGTACCACATTGGATAGAAAAGAAACTAAAAAGTTATTGTCTGTGTGAACTGACCAAAAGTCAGAGAAACACACCTCCCTTATTATATTTTTGTATCGATATGTTTGGATTAATTTTTCTCGTCCTAACAAAGGACTGTTTTTCGAATATCTTATAGAGCAAATATTTTTTAGTGAACGCTCAGTGGTGAGTTGACCCCGCATGAATCTCAACACGGTGACATGTGGCAATCACATGGACGTCCCATTTGCTCGTTTGAGCCTCCTAGAGTGAACGACGCAAATGTTCACTTTGTCGCTCCATCCATCCCCTGGAGCAACTTTTTGATTGTACCACGGTAAATACCTTTGTTATGACATGGCTATTGGGGAACGCAGTAATTTTAAAAAAATTCTTACACACACGTAAGATCATGGTGATGCATAGCAATGAGAGGAGAGAGTGTAGTCCATGTGCCCTCGTAGACCGTAAGCGGAAGCGTTATGACAACGCGGTTGATGTAGTCATACGTCTTCACGATCCGATCGATCCTAGTACCGAAAGTACGGCACCTCCATGATCTCGCACATCGCTCGCTCGATGACGCCCCACGAACTCTCGATCCGGTGAGTGTCGAGGAGAGCTTCGTCACAAGACGACGACGTGATGACGATGATGAAGCTACCGGCGCAGGGCTTCGCCTAAGCACTGCAACGATATGACCGAGGTGGATTATGGTGGAAGGGGCACCGCACACGGCTAAGAGATCAATGATCAACTTGTGTTTTCTAGGGTGCCCCCTGCCCCCGTATATAAAGGAGCAAGGGGGAGGCCGGCCGGCCCTTGGGGCGCGCCAAGGAGGGGAGGAGTCCTGCTCCTAATCATAGGAACATGTATAAGTCATGAAGAAAGCAATAGCAACATACTAAATGATCAAATGCTAAGCTAACGGAATGGGTCAAGTTAATCACATCATTCTCTAATGATATGATCCCGTTAATCAAATGACAACTCATGTCTGTTGAGTAACGTGATTGTATTAGGAAACATAAGTTAGACTAGGAAATATTTTGGCTTGCCTTATACTCCAAGTAGATCTTGTACTCCTATATATATGCCCGCGAGGCTCAAGCAATACGACAACTATTCCACCAAACCCCTCTCTCCCTTCTAACATGGTATCTATTGCAAGTCGATCCTAAACCCTAGCCGCCGTCGCTTCCACACCTGCGCGCCGCCCCCGGGGCGGTCGGCCTCCATGACCGCCGCCGGGGGCCGCCCTGCACGTACCTAGGCTTCGCCACCGGCCATGTTGGTCGGCTGCCCTAGAGAGTCTTTTCCCCCGATCCTTAGATCCGGGTTTTCTCTCTCTCGCCGGTCGCTTTGATCGGCGTCTACTTTTTAGTTTTCCGGTCTATGTGATCCGGTTTGAGTCGCCCACCGACGCCGTCGACTCCGGCGCCTCTACTCCAACACCGACGCGATCGGCCGGCTTCTTCACCGACCTGGCGGCCTCGTGCGTCGTCCGCGCGTCGCCGTCGATCGCCCGACTGGCGGCCTCGCGTCGTCCTCGCGTCGGGCCGCGGTCGCTCGACCAGCGGCCTCGCGTCATCGCGGCGGCCCTTCGCCACCCGCTGTTCGCGACGCCGCCCGCCCATCGATTTACGTCGGCCGTCACCGCCCTGCTCCAACCGGGACTCCTGCATCACCCCGACCCGGCGGCCTCGCGTCATGCAGCGGCCAATCATAGCCGCCATGCTGACCGCCGCCGCCGGCTTCATCTCGGACTCCGCCGCCACCGTGCCTCCACCGAGCGGCGTCCCCGACCTCGCGCGCGATCGGATTGATCACCCGCCCGCCGCCGCGATCCGCCCCATCTACGCCGTGCGACCGACCTGGCCCGTCGGTTGCGCGCGCCTCCGCAGGCCCCGTGAAGACCATCCCGAGTTCAGCACGCCTCTCTACCGATCAAGCAATGGGCTCACCCCGTTGGGCCACAACGCCGCTGCCCCGTGGTTCTTCTCCGGCTGCACCGACTCGTCACGCTTCGCCATCCTTCGGGCCACGAGATCGCTGCCCGCGGTCCACCGCCGCCTGTGAGGCCGTCCGCTCCAGTCGTCCCGTGGCAGCACTGCCCTCGCGCCGCCATCTGCGTTTCTGCCGGGTCAGGGCCGAAGCGTGGCACGCGGTACACACCGCCGCCCGAGGCCGTACCAGCGGTTGCACCGACCCGTGCTCCTCCGCTGGCCGCTTCTTCGGGTTGTCGCGCCGTGGTTCGCGGTCCCCGCCGTCGCCCGACCCTCCGCCGCCGCTGCGGCCGCTTCTTCGGGCCGTAGCGCGGCAGCCTGCGGTCCACTTCGTCGTCCATGCGTGTTGACTTCCCGTGGTATGCGCTGCGCCGTCTCCCTTGGCGTGGGAACGCCACCGTCCGCACCGGTCTTCGTCATGCTGTCAGGGTTCTTCGCCTACTTCGAGCACCGCCACCGCACTCCTAACCTAGTCGCCGCCGCCGCTCTTCTTTGGTCGCCGCCGCCGCTACCTTCGTAGCCGCCGCCGCCGCCCGTCCACCCCCTTCGTCTTCGTCCAAGCACCAGCCCGTCGCCAGCGTCACCGTCATCTACCCCGACCACTTCGTCTACTCCGACCACCGTTGGTGACGTTGGCCCCGCGCCGATGGACGCCGCAATCATCGTCGAGTTCTTCTTTGCTGGCCCCTCCGACTTCTCCGACATGGCGTACAGCTCGTGCAAGTCCCTCATCTACGCATGCCCGGTGCTGGCAACACTGATGCGTGCCTTCATCCACGATGTGTCCCCGGGCCTGGCAAGCCTGGTCGGCGCTTTGTCAACTTCATCTTCGTCCGTCTACGCATGCCCGATGCTGGCAACACCGGTGCATGCCTTCGTCTACGATGTGTACCCGGGCTTGGCAAACCCACCGCGACGCATCGTCAACAACATCTTCTTCCCGGCGCACCACTACTTCGACACCAATACGCCCATGCTAACTCGGCGCCTCCTTGCGCCCGCGGCTCCACGGCGACATCCTCGACACCGGCTCCCCGACTCCACATCGACCACGACATTCTTCGCACGGCTACCTCGACCACGGCTACACCACCCTCCGCTCTCGGCTACATCGACAAACGGCACAAAGGGCTACCACCTTGCTTGAGCAACCTCGTTGGTTTCCACTCCAGCCACAACTCTGCGATGCGTCGACCGTGACTGTGGGGGTTGTCCGTCGGCTTGCCTTCGGATTCTTCTCCAGTCTCACCGTCTGCGTCGCTACCGTTGTGACTACGGGGGGGGGGGGGTGTTGAGTAACGTGATTGTATTAGGAAACATAGGTTAGACTAGGAAATATTCTGGCTTGCCTTGTACTCCAAGTAGATCATGTACTCCTATATATATGCCCACGAGGCTCAAGCAATACAACAACTGTTCCACCAAACCCCTCTCTCCCTTCTAACAATGTCTATGGCTAGGAAACTTAACCATCTTTGATTCAACGAGCTAGTCAAGTAGAGGCATACTAGTGACACTCTGTTTGTCTATGTATTTACACATGTACTAGGTTTCCGGTTAATACAATTCTAGCATGAATAATAAACATTTATCATGATATATGGAAATAAATAATAACTTTATTATGGCCTCTAGGGCATATTTCCTTCAGTCTCCCACTTGCACTAGAGTCAATAATCTAGTTCACATCACCATGTGATTTAACACTAATAGTTCACATCACCATGTGATTAACACCCATAGTTCACATCGCCATGTGACCAACACCCACAGGATACTAAGGTGTGATCATGTTTTGCTTGTGAGCGAAGTTTAGTCAACGGGTCTGCCATATTCAAATCCGTATGTATTTTGCAAATTTCTATGTCAACAATGCTCTGCATGGAGCTACTCTAGCTAATTGCTCCCACTTTCAATATGTATCCAGATTGAGACTTAGAGTCATCTGGATCAGTGTCAAAACTTGCATCGACGTAACCCTTACTTACCTAACCTTTTGTCACCTCCATAATCGAGAAACATATCCTTATTCCACTAAGGATAATTTTGACTGCTGTCCAGTGATCTACTCCTAGATCACTATTGTACCCCCTTGCCAAACTCAGTGTATGGTATACAATAGATATGGTACACAACATGGCATACTTTATAGAACCTATAGCTGAGGCATAGGGAATGACTTTCATTCTCTTTCTATCTTCTGCCATGGTCGGGTTTTGAGTCTTACTCAATTTCACACCTTGCAATACAGGCAAGAACTCCTTCTTTGATTGTTCCATTTTGAACTACTTCAAAAATTTGTCAAGGTATGTACTCATTGAAAAAACTTATCAAGCGTCTTGATCTATTTCTATAGATCTTGATGCTCAATATGTAAGCAGCTTCATCGAGGTCTTTCTTTGAAAAACTCCTTTCAAACATTCCTTTTATGCTTTCCAGAAAATTCTACATCATTTCCGATCAACAATATGTCATTCACATATACTTATCAGAAAGGTTGTAGTGCTCCCACTTACTTTCTTGCAAATACAGGCTTCACCGCAAGTCTGTATAAAACTATATGCTTTGATCACACTATCAAAGCATACATTCCAACTCCGAGATGCTCGCACCAGTCCATAGATGGATCGCTGGAGCTTGCTCAATTTGTTAGCACCTTTTAGGATTCACAAAACCTTCTGGTTGCATCATATACAAATCTTCTTTAATAAATTCATTAAGGAAGATAGTTTTGACATCCATTTGCCATATTTCATAAAATGCGGCAATTGCTAACATGATTCAGACAGACTTTAACCATCGCTACGAGTGAGAAAATCTCATCGCGGTCAACACCTTGAACTTGTCGAAAACCTTTTGCGACAATTTGAGCTTTGTAGATAGTAACACAACTATCAGCATCCGTCTTCCTCTTGAAGATCCATTTATTCTTAATGGCTCACCGATCATCGGGCAAGTCAATCAAAGTCCATACTTTGTTCTCATACATGGATCCCATCTCAGATTACATGGCCTCAAACCATTTCGTGGAATCGGGGCTCATCACCGCTTCCTCATAGTTCGTAGGTTCGTCATGGTCTAGTAACATGACTCCCAGAATAGGATTACCGTACCACTCTGGTGCGAAACATATTCGGTTTGACCTACGAGGTTCGGTAGTAACTTGATCTGAAGTTTCATGATCATCATCATTAACTTCCTCACTAATTGGTGTAGGCATCACTGGAACTGATTTCTGTGATGAACTACTTTCCAATTTGGGAGAAGGTACAATTACCTTATCAAGTTCTACGTTCCTCCCACTCACTTCTTTCGAGAGAAACTTCTTCTCTATAAAGGATCCATTCTTAGCAACGAATATCTTGCCTTCGTATCTATGGTAGAAGGTGTACCCAACAGTTTCCTTTGGGTATCCTATGAAGACGCATTTCTCCAATTTGGGTTCGAGCTTATCAGGTTGAAACTATTTCACATAAGCATCGCAGCCCCAAACTTTAAGAAACAACAGCTTAGGTTTCTTGCCAAACCACAGTTCATATGGTGTCGTCTCAACGGATTTAGATGATGCCCTGTTTAACGTGAATGTAGCTGTCTCTAATGCATAACCCCAAAACGATAATGGTAAATAGGTAAGAGACATCATAGATCGCACCTTATCTAATAAAGTACGGTTACGACGTTCGAACACACCATTATGCCATGGTGTTTCAGGTGGCGTGAGTTTGCGAAACTATTCCACATTGTTTCAAATGAAGACCAAACTCGTAACTCAAATATTCGTCCCCGCGATCAGATCATAGAAACTTTATTTTCTTGTTACGATGATTTTCCACTTCACTCTGAATTTTTTTGAACTTTTCAAATGTTTTAGACTTATGTTTCATCAATTAGATATACCCATATCTGCTCAAATCATCTGTGAAGGTCGGAAAATATGATACCCGCCGCGAGCCTCAACACTCATCGGACTGCATACATCAGTATGTATTATTTCCAACAAGTCTGTTGCTCGCTCCATTGTTCCGGAGAACGGAGTCTTAGTCATCTTGCCCATGAGGCATGGTTCGCAAGCATCAAGTGATTCCAAAAGCCCATCAGCATGGAGTTTCTTCATGCGCTTTACACCAATATGATCTAAACGGCAGTGCCACAAATATGTTGCACTATCATTATCAACTTTGCATCTTTTGGCATCACTATTATGAATATGTGTATTATTACGATCGAGATTCAGTAAACCATTTACATTGGATGTATGACCCTAGAAGGTTTTATTCATGTAAACAGAACAACAATTATTCCCTGACTTAAATGAATAACCGTATCGCAATAAACATGATAAAATCATATTCATGCTCAATGCAAACACCAAATAACATTTATTTAGGTCCAACACCAATCCCGAAGGTATAGGGAGTGTGCAATGGTGATCTTATCAACCTTGGAATCACTTCCAACACACATCGTCACTTCGCCCTCAACTAGTTTCTGTTCATTTTGCAACTCCCGTTTCGAGTTACTACTCTTTAGTAACTGAACCAGTATCAAATACCGAGGGGTTGCTATAAACACTAGTAAAGTACACATCAACAACATGTATATCAAATATACCTTTGTTCACTTTGCCATCCTTCTTATCCGCCAAGTATCTAGGGCAGCTCCACTTCCAGTGACCATTTCCTTTGCAGTAGAAGCACTTAGTTTCAGGCTTGGGTCTAGCTTTGAACTTCTTCATGGGAGTGGCAACTTGCTTGCCATTCTTCTTGAAGTTCCCTTTCTTTCCCTTGCCCCTTTACTTGAAACTAGTGGTCTTGTCAACCATCAACACTTGATGTTTTTCTTGATTTCTACCTTCACCGATTTCAGCATTGCGAAGAGCTCGGGTAATCGTTTTCGTCATCCCTTGCATATTATAGCTCATCACGAAGTTCTACTAACTTGGTGATAGTGACTAGAGAACTCTGTCAATCACTATCTTATCTGGAAGATTAACTCCCACTTGATTCAAGCGATTGTAGTACTCAGACATTCTGAGCACATGCTTACTTGTTGAGCTATTCCCCTCCATCTTGTAGGCAAAGTACTTATCAGAGGTCTCATACCTCTCGACTCAGACATGAGTCTGAAATACCAATTTCAGCTCTTGGAACATCTCATATGCTCCATGACATTTCAAAACATTTTTAAGTCCCAGTTCTAAGCCGTAAAGCATGGTGCACTAAACTATCAAGTAGTCATCATACCGAGCTTTGCCAAACGTTCATAACATCTGCATCTGCTCCTACAATAGGTCCGTCACCTAGCAGTGCATCAAGGACATAATTCTTCTGTGCAGCAATGAGGATAATCCTCATATCACGGACCAAGTCCGAATCATTGCTACTATCATCTTTCAACTTAGCTTTCTCTAGGAACATATCATAAATAAAACAGGGAAGCTATACGCGAGCTATTGATCTACAACATAGATATGCAAATACTATCAGGACTAAGTTCATGATAAATTTAAGTTCAATTAATCATATTACTTAAGAACTCCCACTTAGATTGACATCCCTCGATTCATATAAATGATCACGTCATCCATATCAACTAAACCATGTCCGATCATCACGTGAGATGGAGTAGTTTTCGATGGTGAACATCACTATGTTGATCATATCTACTATATGATTCACGTTCTCCCTTTCGGTCTCCAGTGTTCTGAGGCCATATCTGCATCTGCTAGGCTCGTCAAGTTTAACCCGAGTATTCTGCATGTGCAAAACTGGCTTGCATCCGGCGTATGTGAACGTGGAGCTTATCACACCTGATCATCATGTGGTGTCTCAGCACGAAGAACTGTCGCAACGGTGCATACTCAGGGAGAACACTTATACCTTGAAATTTTAGTAAGGGATCATCTTATAAAGCTACCGCCGAACCAAGCAAAATAAGATGTATAAAAGATAAACATCACATGCAATCAAAATATGTGACATGATATGGCCATCGCCATCTTGTGCCTTTGATCTCCATCTCCAAAGTACCGTCATGATTTCTATCGTCACCGGCATGACACCATGATCTCTATCATCTTGATCTCTATCAACGTGTCGTCATATGGTCGTCTCGCAAACTATTGCTTTTGCAACTATTGCTATTGCATAGCGATAAAGTAAAGCAATTACATGGCACTTGCATCTTATGCAATAAAGAGACAACCATAAGGCTCCTGCCAGTTGCCGATAATTTCAAAAACATGATCATTTCATACAATAAAATTTAGCATCATGTCTTAACCATATCACATCACAACATGCCCTGCAAAAACAAGTTATACGTCCTCTACTTTGTTGTGGCAAGCTTTACGTGGCTGCTACGGGTTTAGCAAGAACCGTTCTTACCTACGCATCAAAACCACAACGATTTTTCATCAAGTGTGTTGTTTTAACCTTGAACAAGGACCGGGCGTAGCCACACCCGATTCAACTAAACTTGGAGAAACTGACACCCACCAGCCACCTGTGTGCGAAGCACGTCGGTAGAACCAGTCTCGCGTAATTGTACGCGTAATGTCGGTCCGGGACGCTTCATCCAACAATACCGCCGAATCAAAGTATCACATGCTGGTAAGAAGTATGACTATTATCGCCCACAACTCATTTGTGTTCTACTCATGCATATAACATCTATGCATAAACCTGGCTCTGATACCACTGTTGGGGAACGCAGTAATTTCAAAAAAAATTCCTACGCACACGCAAGATCATGGTGATGCATAGCAACAAGAGGGGAGAGTGTAGTCCACGTACCCTCATAGACCGTAAGTGGAAGCGTTATGACAACGCGGTTGATGTAGTCGTACGTCTTCACGATCCGACTGATCCTAGTATCGAAAGTACGGCACCTCCGCGATCTGCACACGTTCGGCTTGGTGACGTCCCACGAACTCTTGATCTAGCCGAGTGTCGAGGGAGATCTTTGTCAGCACGACGGCGTGATGACGGTGATGATGAAGCTACTGGCGCAGGGCTTCGCCTAAGCACTGCAACGATATGACCGAGGTGGATTATGGTGGAGGAGGGCACCGCACACGGCTAAGAGATCAATGATCAACTTGTGTGTTCTAGGGTGCCCCCCTGCCCCCGTATATAAAGGAGCAAGGGGGAGGCCAGCCGGCCCTTGGGGCGCGCCAAGGAGGGGGAGGAGTCCTGCTCCTAGTAGGAGGAGGACTCCCCCTTTCCTAGTCCAACTAGGAGGAGGAAGGGGAAAGGAAAGAGAGGGAGGGAAAGGGGGGCGCCCCCCTCCTTGTCCAATTCGTACTCCTTAGGGGGGGGGGGCGCGACAAGCCCATGGCCCCCTCCTCTCTCTCTCACAGGGTCCATGTTGTCCCATTAGTTTCCCCGGGGGTTCCGATAACCCCCCGGCACTCCGATAATTATCCGGTGACCCCGGAACTCATCTGGTGTCCAAATATACTCATCCAATATATCAATATTTATGTATCGACCATTTCGAGACTCCTCGTCATGTCCGTGATCACATCCGGGACTCCGAACTATCTTCGGTACATCAAAACACATAAACTCATAATGCCGATCGTCACCGAACGTTAAGCGTGCGGACCCTACGGGTTTGAGAACTATGTAGACATGACCGAGACACGTCTCCGGTCAATAACCAATAGCGGAACCTGGATTTTCATATTGGCTCCCACATATTCTATGAAGATCTTTATCGGTCAAACCGCATAACAACATACGTTGTTCCCTTTGTCATCGGTATGTTACTTGCTCGAGATTCGATTGTCGGTATCTCAATACCTAGTTCAATCTCGTTACCGGCAAGTATCTTTACTCGTTCCGTAATGCATCATCCCGCAACTAACTCATTAGTCACAATGCTTGCAAGGCTTATAGTGATGTGCATTACCGAGAGGGCCCAGAGATACCTCTCGGATACACTGAGTGACAAATCCTAATCTCGATCTATGTCAACTCAACAAACACCATTGGAGACACTTGTAGAGCACCTTTATAATCACCCAGTTACGTTGTGACGTTTGGTAGCACACAAAGTGTTCCTCCGGTATTCGGGAGTTACATAATCTCATAGTCATAGGAACATGTATAAGTCATGAAGAAAGCAATAGCAACATACTAAACGATCAAGTGCTAAGCTAACGGAATGGGTCAAGTCAATCACATCATTCTCTAATGATGTGATCCCGTTAATCAAATGACAACTCATGTCTATGGCTAGGAAACTTAACCATCTTTGATTCAACGAGCTAGTCAAGTAGAGGCATACTAGTGAAACTCTGTTTGTCTATGTATTCACACGTGTACTAAGTTTCCGGTTAATACAATTCTAGCATGAATAATAAACATTTATCATGATATAAGGAAATAAATAACAACTTTATTATTCCCTCTAGGGCATATTTCCTTCAATGGCAATTACTAAAATGTGGGTAATTTTCTCTTCTATGACATGTCAATTTTCTCTGCAATAGCAAGGCAATTTTAGCAGGGTAATTCATGATAATGGTAAATGCTAAACATGGGGCAACTCTCCTTTGCATATCATGACAATTTCCTGCGTCACAACATGGCATATCCAGAACACACAACAAGATTTTCGCTTGCAGCATGGCAATTCTCTCTTCACAACATAGTAATCCTCTAGCGGTGTGTGCGAGAAAGAGAGTGTGGGGTGTTATTCGCTAACTAGAGCCTCCCAGAGCTTGTTTGATCCTCCCAAAGTGAATGATGTTCGCGCCAGGTGATGTCTACTACACAACCTTCTTCTTGTAGACGTTGTTGGGCCTGCAAGTGCACAGGTTTGTAGGACAGTAGCAAATTTCCCTCAAGTGGATGACCTAAGGTTTATCAATCCGTGGGAGGCGTAGGAGGAAGATGGTCTCTCTCAAACAACCCTGCAACCAAATAACAAAGAGTCTCTTGTGTCCATAACACACCCAGTACAATGGTAAATTGTATAGGTGCACTAGTTCGGCGAAGAGATGGTGATACAAGTGCAATATGGATGGTAGATATAGGTTTTTGTAAACTGAAAATATAAAAACACCAAGGTAGCAAGCGATAAAAGTGAGCGTAAACGGTATTGCAATGCGTTGAAACAAGGCCTAGGGTTCATACTTTCACTAGTGCAAGTTCTCTCAACAATAATAACATAATTGGATCATATAACTATCCCTCAACATGCAACAAAGAGTCACTCCAAAGTCACTAATAGCGGAGAACAAACGAAGAGATTATGGTAGGGTACGAAACCACCTCAAAGTTATTCTTTCCAATCAATCCGTTGGGCTATTCCTATAAGTGTCACAAACAGCCCTAGAGTTCGTACTAGAATAACACCTTAAGACACAAATCAACTAAAACCCTAATGTCACCTAGATACTCCAATGTCACCTCAAGTATCCGTGGGTATGATTATACGATATGCATCACACAATCTCAATTCATCTACTCAAACCAACACATAGAACCTCAAAGAGTGCCCCAAAGTTTCTTCCGGAGAATCACGACGAAAACATGTGCCAACCCCTATGCATAAGTTCATGGGCGGAATCCGCAAGTTGATCACCAAAACATACATCAAGTGAATCACGTGATATCCCATTGTCACCATAGATACGCACGACAAGACATACATCAAGTGTTCTCAAATCTTTAAAGACTCAATCCGATAAGATTACTTCAAGGGGAAAACTCAATTCATTACAAGAGAGTAGAGGGGGAGAAGAAACATAAGATCCAACTATAATAGCAAAGCTCGCGATACATCAAGATCGTGCCAAATCAAGAACACGAGAGAGAGAGAGAGATCAAACACATAGCTACTGGTACATACCCTCTGCCCCGAGGGTGAACTACTCCCTCCTCGTCATGGAGAGCGTCGGGATGATGAAGATGGCCACCGGTGATGGGTTCCCCCTCCGGCAGGGTGCCGGAACAGGTCTAGATTGGTTTTTGGTGGCTACAGAGGCTTGCGGCGGTGGAACTCCCGATCTATTTTCTGTTCTAGGAGTTTTACGATACGTAGGTATATATGTGTGCAAGGGGTACGTCGGTGAAGCTTCGGGGGCCCCACGAGGCAGGGGGCGCGCCCCCCACCCTCGTGGCCAGCTCCCGTATCTTCCGACGTAGAGTCCAAGTCTATCCGGTGGCTTTCCTTCCAAAAATTACTTCTCCAGTTGATTTCGTTCCGTTTTGACTCCGTCTGATATTCCTTTTCCTCGAAACACTGAAATAGGCATAAAACAGCAAATCTGGGTTGGGCCTCCGGTTAATAGGTTAGTCCCAAAAGTAATATAAAAGTGGATAATAAAGCCCAATATAGCCCAAAACAGTAGATAATATAGCATGGAGCAATCAAAAATTATAGATACGTTGGAGACGTATAAAGCATCCCCAAGCTTAACTCCTGCTTGTCCTCGAGTAGGTAAATGATAAAAAAGATAATTTTTGATGTGGAATGCTAGTTGTCATAATTTCAATGCAATTCTTCTTAATTGTGGTATGAATATTCAGATCCGAAATATTCAAGAAAAAAGTTTATATTGACATAAAAATAATAATACTTCAAGCATACTAACAAAGCAATCATGTCTTCTCAAAATAACATGGCCAAAGAAAGTTATCCCTACAAAATCATATAGTCTGGCTATGCTCTATCTTCACCACACAAAGTATTTAAATCATGCACAACCCCGATGACAAGCCAAGCAATTGTTTCATACTTTTGACATTCTCAAACTTTTTCAATCTTCACGCAATACATGAGCGTGAGCCATGGACATAGCACTATATGTGGAATAGAATGGTGGTTGTGGAGAAGACAAAAATGAGAAGATAGTCTAACATCAACTAGGCGTATCAATTGGCTATGGAGATGCCCATCAATAGATATCAATGTGAGTGAGTAGGGATTGCCATGCAACGGATGCACTAGAGCTATAAGTATATGAAAGCTCAACAAAAGAAACTAAATGGGTGTGCATCCAACTCGCTTGCTCACGAAGACCTAGGGCAATTTGAGTAAGCCCATCATTGGAATATACAAGCCAAGTTCTATAATTAAAAATTCCCACTAGTATATGAAAGTGACAACATAGGAGACTCTCTATCATGAAGATCACAGTGCTACTTTGAAGCACAAGTGTGGTAAAAGGATAGTAGCATTGCCCCTTCTCTCTTTTTCTCTCATTTTTTTATTTTTTATTTTTTATTTTTTTATTTGGGCCTTTTCTCTTTTTTTCTCTTTTTTTTTATTTTTCGTCCGGAGTCTCATCCCGACTTGTGGGGGAATCACAGTCTCCATCATCCTTTCCTCACTGGGACAATGCTCTAATAATGATGATCATCACACTTTTATTTACTTACAACTCAAGAATTACAACTTGATTCTTAGAACAAAATATGACTCTATATGAATGCCTCGGCGGTGTACCAGGATGTGCAATGACTCATGAGTGACATGTATGAAAGAATTATGAATGGTGGCTTTGCCACAAATACGATGTCAACTACACGATCATGCTAGCAATATGACAATGATGGAGCGTGTCATAATAAACGGAACGGTGGAAAGTTGCATGGCAATATATCTCGGAATGGCTATGGAAAGGCCATGATAGGTAGGTATGGTGGCTGCTTTGAGGAAGGATATGGTGGGTGTGTGATATCGGCGAAAGGTGCGCGGTATTTGTGAGGCTAGCAATGGTGGAAGGATGAGAAAAGTGCGTATAATCCATGGACTCAACATTAGTCATGAATAACTCATATACTTATCGCAAAAATCTACAAGTTATAGTCAAAAAAAAATCTACAAGTTATCAAAGCAAAGTATTACGCGCATGCTCTTAGGGGGATAGATTGGTAGGAAAAGACCATCGCTCGTCCCCGACCGCCACTCATAAGGAAGACAATCAATAAACAAATCATGCTCCGACTTCATCACATAACGGTTCACCATACGTGCATGCTACGAGAATCACAAATTTTAACACAAGTATCTCTCAAATTCGCAACTACTCAACTAGCATGACTCTAATATCACCATCTTCATATCTCAAAACAATCATCAAGCATCAAACTTCTCTTAGTATTCAACACACTCATAAGAAAGTTTTAACTATTTTTGAATACCTAGCATATTAAGATTATTTAAGCAAATTACCATGCTATTTAAGACTCTCAAAATAATATAAGTTAAGCATGAGAGTTCAACTATTTCTTCAAAATAAAACTACCACCATGCTCTAAAAAATATAAGTGAAGCACTAGAGCAAACAACAAACTACTCCGAAAGATATAAGTGAAGATCAATGAGTAGTCGGATAATTATGCAATTATGTGAAGAATCTCTAACATTTAAGAATTTCAGATGTTGGTATTTTATTCAAACAGCTAGCAAAGCTAAAGAAAATCAAATGATGCTCCAAGCAAAACACATATCATGTGGTGAATAAAAATATAGCTCCAAGTAAAGTTCCCGATGAACGAAGACGAAAGAGGGGATGCCTTCCGGGGCATCCCCAAGCTTAGACGCTTGGTTATCCTTTAATATTACCTTGGGGTGCCTTGGGAATCCCCAAGCTTAGGCTCTTGCCACTCCTTATTCCATAGTCCATCGAATCTTTACCCAAAACTTGAAAACTTCACAACACAAAACTTAACAGAAAACTCGTGAGCTCCATTAGCGAAAGAAAACAAAACACCACTTCAAGGTACTGTAATGAACTCATTCTTTATTTATATTGGTGTTAGACCTACTGTATTCCAACTTCTCTATGGTTTATAAACTATTTTACTAGCCATAGATTCATCAAAATAAGCAAACAACACAATGAAAATAGAATCTGTCAAAAACAGAACAATCTGTAGTAATCTGCAACTAACGCAAACTTCTGGAACTCCAAAAATTCTAAAATAAATTGGTGAACCTGAGAAATTTGTCTGTTAATCATCTGTAAAAATAATCAACTAAATAGCACTTTCCAGTAAAAAGTTGAAGCTAATCTCGTGAGCACTAAAGTTTCTATTTTTTACAGCATGATCATAAAGACTTCACCCAAGTCTTCGCAAAGGTTCTACTTGGCACAAACACTAATTAAAACATGAAAACACATCTAACCAGAAGCTATATGGATTATTTATTCCTAAACAGAACCAAAAAGCAAGAAACTAAAATAAAATTGGGTTGCCTCCCAACAAGCGCTAACGTTTAAAGCCCCTAGCTAGGCATGATGATTTCAACGATGCTCACATAAAAGATAAGAATTGAAACATAAAGAAAGCATCATGAAGAATATGACTAGAACATTTAAGCCTAACCCACTTCCTATGCATAGGGATTTTGTGAGCAAACAACTTATGGGAACAATAATCAACTAGCATAGGAAGGCCAAACAAGCATAACTTCAAAACTTTAAGCACATAGAGAGGAAACTTGATATTATTGCAATTGCTACAAGCATATATTCCTCCCTCATAATAATTTTCAGTAGCATCATGAATGAATTCAACAATATAACCAGCACCTAAAGCATTCTTTTCATGATCTACAAGCATAGAAAATTTACTACTCTCCACATCAGCAAAATTCTTCTCATTCGGAATAGTGGGAGAAAACTCAACAAAATAACTATCATGTGATTGAAAATTAAGATCAAGATGACAAGTTTCATCGTTATCATTATTCTTTAAAGCATATGTGTCATCACAATAATCATCATAGATAGGAGCATGCTTTCATCATAATAAATTTTCTCATCAAAGCTTGGGGGACAAAAAATATCATCTTCATCAAACATAGCTTCCCCAAGCTTGTGGCTTTGCATATCATTAGCATCATGGATATTCAAGGAATTCATACTAACAACGTTGCAATCATGCTCATCATTCACATATTTCATGCCAAGCATTCTATGTAATTCTTCTTCTAGCACTTGAGCACAATTTTCCTTTCCATTATTCTCACGAAAGATATTTAAAAGATGAAGCATATGAGATAAACTCAATTCCATTTTTTGTAGTTTTCTTTTATAAACTAAACTAGTGCTAAAACAAGAAACAAAAAGATCCGATTGCAAGATCTAAAGATATACCTTCACTTACCTAGCCTCCCCGACAACGGCGCCAGAAAAGAGCTTGATGTCTACTACACAACCTTCTTCTTGTATACGTTGTTGGGCCTGCAAATGCACAGGTTTGTAGGACAGTAGCAAATTTCCCTCAAGTGGATGACCTAAGGTTTATCAATCCGTGGGAGGCGTAGGATGAAGATGGTCTCTCTCAAACAACCCTGCAACCAAATAACAAAGAGTCTCTTGTGTCCGCAACACACCCAATACAACTGTAAATTGTATAGGTGCACTAGTTCGGCGAAGAGATGGTGATACAAGTGCAATATGGATGGTAGATATAGGTTTTCGTAAACTGAAACAGCAAGGTAGCAAGCAATAAAAGTGAGCGTAAACGGTATTGCAATGCGTTGAAACAAGGCCTAGGGTTCATACTTTCACTAGTGCAAGTTCTCTCAACAATAATAACATAATTGGATCATATAACTATCCCTCAACATGCAACAAAGAGTCACTCCAAAGTCACTAATAGCGGAGAACAAACGAAGATATTATGGTAGGGTACGAAACCACCTCAAAGTTATTCTTTCCAATCAATCTGTTGGGCTATTCCTATAAGTGTCACAAACAGCCCTAGAGTCCGTACTAGAATAACACCTTAAGACACAAATCAACCAAAACCGTAATGTCACCTAGATACTCCAATGTCACCTCAAGTATCCGTGGGTATGATTATACGATATGCATCACACAATCTCAATTCATCTACTCAAACCAACACATAGAACCTCAAAGAGTGCCCCAAAGTTTCTACCGGAGAATCACGATGAAAACATGTGCCAACCCCTATGCATAGGTTCATGGGCGAAACCCACAAGTTGATCACCAAAACATACATCAAGTGAATCACGTGATATCCCTTTGTCACCACAGATACGCACGGCAAGACATACATCAAGTGTTCTCAAATCTTTAAAGACTCAATCCGATAAGATACTTCAAGGGGAAAACTCAATTCATTACAAGAGAGTAGAGGGGGAGAAGAAACATAAGATCCAACTATAATAGCAAAGCTCGCGATACATCAAGATCGTGCCAAATCAAGAACACGAGAGAGAGAGAGAGAGAGAGAGAGAGAGAGAGAGATCAAACACATAGCTACTGGTACATACCCTCAACCCCGAGGGTGAACTACTCCCTCCTCGTCATGGAGAGCGCCGGGATGATGAAGATGGCCACCGGTGATGGGTTCCCCCTCTGGCAGGGTGCCGGAACGGGTCTAGATTGGTTTTTGGTGGCTACAGAGGCTTGCGGCGGCGGAACTCCCGATCTATTTTCTGTTCTGGAAGTTTTACGATACGTAGGTATATATGGGTGCAAGGGGTACGTCGGTGAAGCTTCGGGGGCCCCACGAGGTAGGGGTGGCGTGCCCCCACCCTCGTGGCCAGCTCCCGTATCTTCTGACGTAGAGTCCAAGTCTATCCGGTGGCTTTCCTTCCAAAAATAAATTCTCCAGTTGATTTCGTTCCGTTTCGACTCCTTCTGATATTCCTTTTCCTTGAAACACTGAAATAGGCATAAAACAGCAAATCTGGGCTGGGCCTCCGGTTAATAGGTTAGTCCCAAAAGTAATATAAAAGTGGATAATAAAGCCCAATATAGCCCAAAACAGTAGATAATATAGCATATGGAGCAATAAAAAATTATAGATACGTTGGAGACGTATCACCAGGGGCACCAAGAAGAGTATACATTCTCTCTCTAATAGAGTTCTTATTTATTTAAACAACCTGCTAAGTTTTATTAAAGATTTTAGTTCCTCCGATGATTCAAATTTCAATCGTCATTAAAAGGCTCGAGTTCTAATTTCAATCTGAAGAAGCGTCTGATGGGAACGTAGCATGGAAAACAAACAAAAAAATCCTATGAAACACACAAGATCTATTCTATGGAGATGCTAGCAACGAGAGGGAAGTGTTTATACATACCCTTGTAGACCGAAAACGTTAACGCTCTAAAGATTGTGGTTGGCGTAGTCGTACTCTGTCGGTGTGGAACGACACCTATGGGATCACAAGAATCCCTACTACGGTTGCCGGGGCGCAAGGTTGCAAGAAGAGCAGGATCAGTAGCTAGCACGAGGATCGTTTACCCAGGTTCGGGCCGCGAGGATGCGTAAAACCCTAGTCCTGCTTTGGTGGGTGTATTTCAGAGAGTTCTTGAGCTCTCGAACTAGCTGTGGTGAGTGAGTGGTTCGAAAGAGCCGAATCCTTATCCAGTATGCCATGGGCCTCCTTTTATAGTCGAAAGGGGCTGCCACAGTGGCACACAAGAGGTGGAAAGGCGCACAGTATTGCGAGCTTATCGTCTGTATTACAGGACAAGACGCATTGAATGCGCTGCTGAGGTGTCCCCTAGCTTTATTGGGGACGGGAGCGAGGCCCGTCCCGTTTGTCGCTGCTCCTTCTCGCTTCGACACGCGCCCTGGCCAGCGATGCGTGTGGCGCCATGTAGGTAGGCAGGCAGCCGAGGTGGCGCGGTGGTAGGGTCTTCACGAAGATCTACATGCCGCCACACAGGCGCTTGATGAGTTGGCCTGGAAGCTGCATGTTACCATGCAGGTGCCCGCCCGGCTGGTCGGGCTGGCAGCTGCATGTGAACAGCGGCGGAGACTTGGTTGGTGCGGGCCTAGCAGTGGCCCTGCTGGCGTCTTTGGCGAGGGCCTTGCTGTTGGGGAACGTAGTAATTTCAAAAATTTTCCTACGAACACGCAAGACCATGGTGATGGCATAGCAACGAGAGGGGAGAGTGTCCGTCCACGTACCCTCGTAGACCGAAAGCGAAGCGTTATAACAACGCTGTTGATGTAGTTGTACGCCTTCACGATCCGACCGATCCAAGCACCGAACGACGGCACCTCCGAGTTCGCACACGCTCAGCTCGATGACGATCCCGGACCGATCCAGCAAAGTGTCGGGATGAGTTCCAAGACGACGGCGTGGTGACGATGATGATGCTCCACCGACGAGGGCTTCGCCTAAGCCCCGCTGACGATATGACTTCTCCGGCGCAGGGCTTCGCCTAAGCTCATGACGATATGACCAAGTGGAATATGGTGGAGGGGCACCGCACACGGCTAAGGAACGATCCGTAGATCAACTTGTGTGTCATGGGGTGCCCCTGCCCTCAGATATAAAGGAGCAAGGAGGAGGTGGCCGGCCTAGGGAGGCGCACCTGGGGAGTCCTACTCCCACGGGAGTAGGACTCCTTCTTCCTAGTCCAACTAGGAGAAGGGGAAAGGGGAAGTGGAGAAGGAAGGAGAGGTGGGCTGCGCCCAAACCCTTTGTCCACCGGACTGGGCTTGGGAGGGCGCGCCACCTCCCGGCTCCTTCCCACTAAGGCCCATTAAGGCCCAATACTCTTCCCCGTATTCCCGTAACTCCCGGTACTCTAAAAATACCAGAATCACTCGGAACCTTTCCGAACTCCGAATATAGTCGTCCAATATATCGATCTTTACGTCTCGACCATTTTGAGACTCCTCGTCATGTCCCCGATCTCATCCGGGACTCGAACTCCTTCGGTACATCAAAACTCATAAACTCATAATATAACTGTCATCGAAACCTTTGTTGCGGACCCTACGGGTTCGAGAACTATGTAGACATGACCTAGAACTATTCTTGGTAAATAACCAATAGCGGAACCTGGATGCCCATATTGGTTCCTACATATTCTACGAAGATCTTTATCGGTCAAACCGCATAACGACATACGTTGTTCCCTTTGTCATCGGTATGTTACTTACCCGAGATTCGATCGTCGGTATCCAATACCTAGTTCAATCTCGTTATCGGTAAGTCTCTTTACTCGTTCCATAATACATCATCTTACAACTAACTCATTAGTTGTAATGCTTGCAAGGCTTAAGTGATGTGTATCACCGAGAAGGCCTAGAGATACCTCTCCACAATCGGAGTGACAAAACCTAATCTCAAATACGCCAACCCAACAAGTACCTTTGGAGACACCTGTAGTACTCCTTTATAATCACCCGATACGTTGTGACGTTTGGTAGTACCAAAGTGTTCCTCCGTAAACGGAGTTGCATAATCTCATAGTTACAGGAACATGTATGGGTCATGAAGAAAGCATTAACAACATACTAAACGATCAAGTGTTAAGCTAACGGAATGGGTCATGTCAATCACATCATTCTCCTAATGATGTGATCCCGTTAATCAAATGACAACTCATGTCTATGGCTAGGAAACTTAACCATCTTTGATTCAACGAGCTAGTCAAGTAGAGGCATACTAGTGACACTATGTTTGTCTTATGTATTCACACATGTATTATGTTTCCGTTAATACAATTCTAGCATGAATAATAAACATTTATCATGAAATAAGGAAATAAATAATAACTTTATTATTGCCTCTAGGGCATATTTCCTTCAGTCTCCCACTTGCACTAGAGTCAATAATCTAGTTCACATCGCCATGTGATTTAACATCAATAGTTCACATCTATATGTGGTTAACACCCATAGTTCACATCGACATGTGACCAACACCCAAAGGGTTTACTAGAGTCAATAATCTAGTTCACATCGCTATGTGATTAACACCCAAAGAGTACTAAGGTGTGATCATGTTTTGCTTGTGAGATAATTTTAGTCAACGGGTCTGTCACATTCAGAGCCGTAAGTATTTTGCAAATTTCTATGTCTACAATGCTCTGCACGGAGCTACTCTAGCTAATTGCTCCCACTTTCAATATGAATCCAGATTGAGACTCAAAGTCATCTAGATTAGTGTTAAAACTTGCATCGACGTAACCTTTTACGACGAACCTTTTTTTCACTTCCATAATCGAGAAACATATCCTTATTCTACTAAGGATAATTTTGACCGCTGTCCATTGATCTACTCCTAGATCTCTATTGCACTCCTTGCCAATCTTAGTGGTAGGGTATGCAATAGATCCGTACACAACATGACATACTTTATAGAACCTATGGCTGATGCATAGGGAATGACTTTCATTCTCTTTCTATCTTCTGCCGTGGTCGGGTTTTGAGTCTTACTCAATCTCACACCTTGTAACACAGGCAAGAACTCTTTCTTTGACTGCTCCATTTTGAACTACTTCAAAATCTTGTCAAGGTATGTATTCATTGGAAAACTTATCAAGCGCCTTGATCTATCTCTATAGATCTTGATGCTCAATATGTAAGCAGCTTCACCGAGGTCCTTCTTTGAAAAACTCCTTTCAAATACTCCTTTATGCTTTGCAGAATAATTCTACATTATTTCCGATCAACAATATGTCATTCACATATACTTATCGAAATCTTGTAGTGCTCCCACTCACTTTCTTGTAAATACAGCCTTTCCAAAAGTTCAGATAAAATCATATGCTTTGATCAACACATCAAAGCATATATTCCAACTCCGAGATGCTTGCACCAGTCCATTGATGGATCATTGGAGCTTGCACATTTTGTTAGCTCCTTTAGGATTGACAAAAACTTCTGGTTGCATCATATACAACTCTTCTTTAATAAATCCATTAAAGAATGTAGTTTTGACATCCATTTGCCGATTTCATAAAATGTGGCAATTGCTAACATGATTCGGACAGACTTAAGAATCGCTATGCTTGAGAAAATCTCATTGTAGTCAACACCTTGAACTTGTCGAAAACCTTTTTGCGACAAGTCGAGCTTTGTAGATAGTAACACTACTATCAGATCTGTCTTCCTCTTGAAGATCCATTTATATAACATGGCTTGCCGATCATCGAGCAACTCCATCAAAGTCCATACTTTGTTCTCATACATGTATCCCATCTCGATTTCATGGCCTTAAGCCATTTCATGAATCTGGGCTCATCATCGCTTCCTCATAGTTTGTAGGTTCATCATGGTCTAGTAACATGATTTCCGAACACGATTACCGTACCATTCAGTGCGGATCTTATTCTCGAAGACCCACGAGGTTTGGTAGCAACTTGATCTGAAGTTTCATGATCATCATCATTAACTTCCTCACTAATTGGTGTAGGAATCATCGAACTGATTTACGTGATGAACTACTTTCCAATAAGGGAGAAGGTACAATTACCTTATCAAGTTCTACTTTCCTCCCACTCACTTCTTTCGAGAGAAACTTCTTCTCTAGAAAGGATCCATCTTAGCAACGAAAAACTTGCCTTCGGATCTGTGATAGAAGGTGTACCCAATAGTTACCTTTGGGTATTCTATGAAGACGCACTTCTCCGATTTGGGTTCGAGCTTATCGTGTGAAAACTTTTCACATAAGCATCACAACTCCAAACTTTAAGAAACGACGACTTAGGTTTATCGCTAAACCATAGTTCATACGGTGTCATCTCAACGGATTTAGATGGTGCCCTATTAAACGTGAATGCGGCTGTCTCTAATGCATAACCCCAAAACGATAGTGGTAAATCGGTAAGATACATCATAGATCGCACCATATCAAAATAAAGTACGGTTCTGACGTTCGGACACACCATAACGTTGTGGTGTTCCGGTGGCGTGAGCTGTGAAACTATTCCACATTGTTTTAATTGAAGACCAAACTCAGAACTCAATTATTCGTCTCGCGATCAGATCGCGAAACTTTATTTTCTTGTTACGATGATTTTCCACTTCACTCTGAAATTCTTTGAACCTTTCAACTATTTCAGACTTATGTTTCATCAAGAAGATATACGCATATCTGCTCAAATCATCTGTGAAGGTCGAAAATAACGATACTTGCCGTGAGCTTCAACACTCATCGGACCGCATACATTAGTATGTATTATTTCCAATAAGTCATTTGCTCGCTCCATTGTTCCGAGAATGAGTCTTTAGTCATCTTGCCCATAAGGCATGGTTTGCAAGCATCAAGTGATTCATAATCAAGTGATTCCAAAATCCCATCTGCATGGAGTTTCTTCATGCGCTTTACACCAATATGACCTAAACGGCAAGTGCCACAAATAAGTTGCACTATCATTATTAACTTTGCATCTTTTGGTTTCAATATTATGAATATGTGTATCACTATGATCGAGATCCAATGAACCATTTTCATTGGGTGTGTAACCATATAAGGTTTTATTCATGTAAGCAGAACAACAATTTATTCTCTTACTTAAATGAATAACAGTATTGCAATAAACATGATCAAATCATATTTATGCTCAACACCAAATAACACTTATTTAGGTTCCACACTAATCCCGAAAGTATAGGGAGTGTGCGATGATGATCATATCAATCTTGGAACTACTTCCAACACTCATCGTCACTTCCCTTCAACTAGTCTCCGCTTATTTTGTAACTTCTGCTTTGAGTTACTAATCTTAGCAACCGAACAGTATCAAATACTCAGGGGCTACTATAAACACTAGTAAGGTACACATCAATAACCTGTATATCAAATATAACCTTGTTCACTTTGCCATCCTTCTTATCCACCAAATATTCAGGGGTAGTTCCGCTTCAAAGGACCAGTTCCATTGCAGCAAAAGTACTCGGTCTCGTGCTTAGGTCTAGACTTGGGTTTCTTCACTCGAGCAGCAACTTGCTTGCCGTTCCTTTTGAAGTTCCCTTCTTCCTTTGCCATTTTCCTTGAGACTAATAGTCTTGTCAACCATCAACACTTGATGTTTTTCTTGATTTCTACCTTCGCGATTTTAGCATCGCCAAGAGCTCGAGAATCTTTTTCGTCATCCCTTGCATATTATAGTTCATCACGAAGTTCTACTAACTTAGTGATGGTGACTAGAGAATTTGTCAATTACTATCTTATCCGGAAGATTAACTCCCACTTGATTCAAGTGATTGAAGTACTCGCATAATCTGAGCACATGCTCACTAGTTGAGCGATTCTCCTCCATCTTTTAGCTATAGAACTTGTTGGAGACTTCATATCTCTCAACTCGGTATTTGCTTGAAATATTAACTTCAATTCCTGGAACATCTCATATGGTCCATGACGCTCAAAACGCCTTTGAAGTCCCGATTCTCGAGCCTTTAAGCATGGTGCACTAAACTATCAAGTAGTCATCATATTGAGCTAGCCAAACGCTCATAACGTGCGCATCCGCTCCCGCAATAGGTTTGTCACCTAGCGGTGCATTAAGGACATAATTTTTTACGTGCAGCAATGAGGATAAACCTCGGATCACGGATCTAATCCGCATCATTGCTACTAACATTTTTCAACATAATTTTTCTCTAGGAACATATAAAAGCATAGGGAAGCAACAACGCGAGCTATTGATCTACAACATAATTTGCAAAATACTACCAGGACTAAGCTCATGATAAATTTAAGTTCAATTAATCATATTATTAAAGAACTCCCACTTAGACAGACATCTCTCTAGTTATCTAAGTGATCACGTGATCCAAATCAACTAAACCATAACCGATCATCACGTGAGATGGAGTAGTTTTCAATGGTGAACATCTTATGTTGATCATATCGCTATATGATTCACGCTCGACCTTTCGGTCTCCGTGTTCCGAGGCCATATCTGTATATGCTAGGCTCGTCAAGTATAACTGAGTATTCTGCGTGTGCAAAACTGGCTTGCACCCGTTGTAGATGGACGAGAGCTTATCACACCCGATCATCACGTGGTGTCTCAAGCACGACGAACTTTGGCAACGGTGCATACTCAGGAGAACACTACTTGATAATTTTAGTGAGAGATCATCTTATAATGCTACCGTCAATCAAAGCAAGATAAGATGCATAAAGGATAAACATCACATGCAATCAATATAAGTGATATGATATGGTCATCATCATCTTGTGCTTGTGATCTCCATCGCCAAGCAACGCCATGATCACCATCGCCACCGCGAGACACCTTGATCTCCATCGTAGCATCGTTGTCGTCTCGCCAACTATTGCTTCTACGACTATCGCTACTCCTTAGTGATAAAGTAAAGCAATTACATGGCGCTTGCATTTCATACAATAAAGCGACAACCATATGGCTCTGCGCGATTGCCGATAACTCGGTTACAAAACATGATCATCTCATACAATAAAATATAGCATCACGCCTTGACCATATCACATCACAACATGCCCTGCAAAAACAAGTTAGACGTCCTCTACTTTGTTGTTGCAAGTTTTACGTGGCTGCTACGGGCTGAGCAAGAACCGTTCTTATCTACGCATCAAAACCACAACGATATTTCGTCAAATAGACTCCGTTTTAACCTTCTCAAGGACGGGCGAGCCACACTCGATTCAACTAAAGTGAGAGACAGACACCCGCCGGTCACCTTTAAGCAACGAGTGCTCGGAGCGGTGAAACCAGTCTCGCGTAAGCGTACGCGTAATGTCGGTCCGGGCCGCTTCATCTCACAATACCGCTGAACCAAAGTATGACATGCTGGTAGGTAGTATGACTTGTATCGCCCACAACTCACTTGTGTTCTACTCGTGCATATGACATCAACGCATAAAACCAGGCTCGGATGCCACTTTGTTGGGGAACGAGTAATTTCAAAAATTTTCCTACGAACACGCAAGACCATGGTGATGGCATAGCAACGAGAGGGAGAGTGTCCGCCCACGCCCTCGTGAGACCGAAAGCGAAGCGTTATAACAACGCTGTTGATGTAGTTGTACGCCTTCACGATCCGACCGATCCAAGCACCGAACGACGGCACCTCCGAAGTTCTCGCACACGCTCAGCTCGATGACGATCCCGGACCGATCCAGCAAAGTGTCGGGATGAGTTCCACAAGACGACGACGGCGTGGGACGATGATGATGCTCCACCGACGCAGGGCTTCGCCTAAGCCCGCTGACGATATGACTTCTCGGCGCAGGCTTCGCCTAAGCTCCGCGACGATATGACCGAAGTGGAATATGGTGGAGGGGGCACCGCACACGGCTAAGGAACGATCCGTAGATCAACTTGTGTGTCATGGGGTGCCCCTGCCCCAGATATAAAGGAGCAAGGAGGAGGTGGCCGCCCAGGAGGGCGCACCTAGGGGAGTCCTACTCCCACCGGGAGTAGGACTCCTTCTTCCTAGTCCAACTAGGAGAAGGGGGAAAGGGGAAGTGGAGAAGGAAGGAGAGGTGGGCTGCGCCCAAACCCTTTGTCCAATTCGGACTGGGCTTGGGAGGGCGCGCCACCTCCTGGCTCCTTCCCACTAAGGCCCATTAAGGCCCAATACTCTTCCCCGTATTCCCGTAACTCCCGGTACTCGAAAAATACCGAATCACTCGGAACCTTTCCGAACTCCGAATATAGTCGTCCAATATATCGATCTTTACGTCTCGACCATTTTGAGACTCCTCGTCATGTCCCCGATCTCATCCGGGACTCGAACTCCTTCGGTACATCAAAACTCATAAACTCATAATATAAGCATCATCGAAACCTTAAGCGTGCGGACCCTACGGGTTCGAGAACTATGTAGACATGACCTAGAACTATTCTTGGTAATAACCAATAGCGGAACCTGGATGCCCATATTGGTTCCTACATATTCTACGAAGATCTTTATCGGTCAAACCGCATAACGACATACGTTGTTCCCTTTGTCATCGGTATGTTACTTACCCGAGATTCGATCGTCGGTATCCAATACCTAGTTCAATCTCGTTATCGGTAAGTCTCTTTACTCGTTCCATAATACATCATCTTACAACTAACTCATTAGTTGTAATGCTTGCAAGGCTTAAGTGATGTGTATCACCGAGAAGGCCTAGAGATACCTCTCCGACAATCGGAGTGACAAAACCTAATCTCAAATACGCCAACCCAACAAGTACCTTTGGAGACACCTGTAGTACTCCTTTATAATCACCCGATTACGTTGTGACGTTTGGTAGTACCAAAGTGTTCCTCCGTAAACGGGAGTTGCATAATCTCATAGTTACAGGAACATGTATGGGTCATGAAGAAAGCATTAACAACATACTAAACGATCAAGTGTTAAGCTAACGGAATGGGTCATGTCAATCACATCATTCTCCTAATGATGTGATCCCGTTAATCAAATGACAACTCATGTCTATGGCTAGGAAACTTAACCATCTTTGATTCAACGAGCTAGTCAAGTAGAGGCATACTAGTGACACTATGTTTGTCTTATGTATTCACACATGTATTATGTTTCCGGTTAATACAATTCTAGCATGAATAATAAACATTTATCATGAAATAAGGAAATAAATAATAACTTTATTATTGCCTCTAGGGCATATTTCCTTCACTTGCCGGGTGGCCCGGCAAGGGTCTTGTCGTGGCGCGCTGTCGTCCCCGGCAAGGATCTTGCCGGGGGTCTCGTGGCTTTCCTTGGCAAGGATCTTGTCGAGGATCGTCGTCTTCTAATCCTCATCTGATCTTGGGTGTTCCTTGTCTTCACAAAGATCTACATGCTGTTGGGGAACGTAGAAGAAATTCAAAAAATTTCCTACGTGTCACCAAGATCTATCTATGGAGAAACCAGCAACGAGGGGAAGGAGAGTGCATCTACATACCCTTGTAGATCGCTAAGCGGAAGCGTTCAAGAGAACGGGGTTGATGGAGTCGTACTCGTTGTGATCCAAATCACCGATGATCCAAGTGCCGAACGGACGGCACCTCCGCGTTCAACACACGTACAGCCCGGTGACGTCTCCCACGCCTTGATCCAGCAAGGAGAGAGGGAGAGGTTGAGGAAGACTCCATCCAGCAGCAGCACAACGGCGTGGTGGTGGTGGAGGAGCGTGGCAATCCCGCAGGGCTTCGCCAAGCACCAAGGGAGAGGAGGAGGAGGAGAGGCAGGGCTGCACAAATAGAGGGAGAAGTTCTCATGTGTATGGCAGCCCCAAACCTCAACTATATATAGGGGGAAGGGGGGGCTGCGCCCCCTTTATGGTTTCCCCACCCCAAGGGGTGCAGCCAGCCCTAGATCCCATCTAGGGGGGGTGGCCAAGGGGGGAGGAGTGCCTCCCAAGTCAAGTGGAGGCCTCCCCCTTTAGGGTTTTCCCCTTCCCATGCGCATGGGCCTTGGGGGGGCTGGTGCCCCTGTCCCATTAAGGCTAGGGCGCCCCCCTACAGCCCATGCTACTGTATTGGACGTGGTGGAACTATTTCCGACCTCCGGACCCCTCCGAATCCTCCGAACCTTCTCGAAGCTTCCGGTACAATACCGAAAAAACCGAACTTTTAGGAACCCGAACAACAACTTTCCATATATAAATCTTTACCTCCGGACCATTCCGGCACTCCTCGTGACGTCCGGGATCTCATCCGGACTCGAACAACATTCGGTAACCACATACAAACTTCCTTTATAACCCTAGCGCCATCGAACCTTATGTGTAGACCCTACGGGTTCGGGAGACATGTAGACATGACCGAGACGTTCTCGGTCAATAACCAATAGCGGATCTGGATACCATATTGGCTCCTACATGTTCCATGATGATCTCATCGGATGAACCACGATGTCAAGGACTCAATCGATCCCGTATAAAATTCCCTTTGTCTAGCAGTATTGCACTTGCCCGAGATTCGATCGTCGGTATCCCGATACCTTCTTCAATCTCGCTTCCGCAAGTCTCTTTACTCGTTCGTAACACATCATCCCGTGATCAACCCCTTGGTCACATTGTGCACATTATGATGATGTCCTACCGAGTGGGCCCAGAGATACCTCTCCGCTTACACGGAGTGACAAATCGATCTCGATTCGTGCCAACCCAATGACACTTTCGGAGATACCGTGGTGCACCTTTATAGTCACCCGCCACGCCAGGACGTTTGGTACACCCAAAGCATTCCTACGGTATCCGGAGTTGCACAATCTCATGGTCTAAGGAAAAGATACTTGACATCGAAAAGCTTTAGCATACTGAACTACGATCTTTGTGCTAGGCTTAGGATTGGGTCTTGTCCATCACATCATTCTCCTAATGATGTGATCCCGTTATCAATGACATCAAATGTCCATGGTCGGAAACCATAACCATCTATTGATTAACGAGCTAGTCATCTAGAGGCTTACTAGGGACTTGGTGTTGTCTATGTACCCACACATGTATCCGAGTTTCCTATCAATACAATTATAGCATGGATAATAAACGATTATCATGAACAAGGAAATATAATAATAATAACTAATTTATTATTGCCTCTAGGGCATATTTCCAACAGTCTCCCACTTGCACTAGAGTCAATAATCTAGTTCACATCGTCATGTGATTAACGCTGATAGGTCACATTGCCATGTGACCAACATCCAAAGAGTTTACTAGTGTCTGTAAACTAGTTCACATCATCATGTGATTAAGACTCAATGAGTTCTGAGGTTTGATCATGTTTTGCTTGTGAGAGAGGTTTTAGTCAACGGGTCTGAACCTTTCAGATCCGTGTGTACTTAGCAATTCTCTATGTCATATTGTAAATGCTGCTTCCACGCTCCACTTGGATCTATTCCAAATGGTTGCTCCACTATACGTATCCGGTTTGCTACTCAGAGTCATTCGGATAGGTGTTAAAGCTTGCATTGACATAACCCTTTACGCCGAACTCCTTATCACCTCCATAATCGAGAAACATGTCCTTATTTTTTCCAAGGACAATTTTGACCGCTGTCCAATGATCCCCATTCTGGATCATTCTTGTACCCCTTGTCCGACTCATGGAAAGGCACACTTCCAAAGCGGTACACAAGATAGCATACTATAGAGCCTACGTCTAAAGCATAGGGGCGACCTTCGTCCTTTCTCTCTTTTCTGCCGTGGTCGAGCTTTAAGTCTTAACTTCATAACTTACATCTCGTGCAAGAACTCCTTCGATGGTGATCCATCTTGAACACCTTCAAGATCATGTCAAGGTATGTGCTCATTTGAAAGTATCATTTAGCGTTTTGATCTATTCTCATAGATCTTGATGCTCAATGTTTAAGCAGCTTAATCCAGGTTTTCACTTGAAAACATCTTTCAAATAACCCTATATGCTTTACGAGAAAATTCTACATCATTTCGATCAACAATATGTCAACAACATATACTCATCGAAATTCTATAGTGCTCCCACTCACTTCTTTGGAAATACAAGTTTCTCATAAACTTTGTATAGACCCAAAATCTTTGATCATCTCATCAAAGTGCACATTCCAACTCCGAGATGCTTACCCGGTCCTTAGAAGGATCATTGGAGCCAAGATACCTTTTAGCATCCTTAGGATCGACAAAACTTTCTGATTGTATCACATACAACCTTTCCTTACTAAAACCGGTAAGGAAACTCGTTTTGACATCCATTTGCCAGATTTCATAAATGCAGCCTATGCTAACATGATTCCAACGGACTTAAGCATCGCTACGGATGAGAAAATCTCATCGTAGTTAACTCCTTGAACTTGTGAAAACTCTTCGCCACAAGTCAAGCTTCATAGACGGTGACATTACCGCCCACGTCCGTCTTCTTCTTAAAGATCCATTCATCTCAATGGCTTGCCGATCATCGTGCAAGTCCACCAAAGTCCATGCTTTGTTACGATACATGGATCCTATCTCGGATTTCATGGCTTCTAACCATTTGTTGGAATTTGGGCCCACCATCGCTTCTCCATAGCTCGAGGTTCATTGTTGTCCAGCAACATGACCTTCAAGACAGATCACCGTACCACTCCAAGCGAAGACGCGTCCTTGTAGTCCCACGAGGTTCGGTAGTGACTTGATCCAAACTTCATGATCACTATCATAAGCTTCTACTTCAATTGGTGTAGGTGCCACGGGAACAACTTCATGTGCCCTGCTACACACTAGTTGAAGTGACGGTTCAATAACCTCATCAAGTCTCCACCATCCTCCCACTCAACTTTTCGAGACAAAATTTTCCTCGAGAAAGGACCCGATTCAAGAAACAATCCCTATTGCTTTCGGATCTGAATTAGGAGGTATACCCAACTGTTTTGGGTGTCCTATGAAGATGCATTTTATCCGCTTTGGGTTCGAGCTTATCAACCTGAAACTTTTTCACATAAGCGTCGTAGCCCCAAACTTTTAAGAAATGACAGCTTAGGTTTCTCTAAACCATAGTTCATACGGTGTCATCTCAACGGAATTACGTGGTGCCCTATTTAAAGTGAATGTGGTTGTCTCTAATGCCTAACCCATGAACGATAGTGGTAATTCGATAAGAGACATCATGGTACGCACCATATCTAATAGGGTGCAACTATGATGTTCGGACACACTATCACACTATGGTGTTCCAGGCGGTATTAATTGTGAAACAATTTGCACAATGTCTTAATTGTGTGCCAAAACTCGTAACTCAGATATTCATCTCTATGATCATATCATAGATATTCTATCCTCTTGTCACGAAGATCTTAAACTTCACTCTGAAATTACTTGAACCATTCAATAATTCAGACTTGTGTTTCATCAAGTAAATATACTCAACATCTACTCGAATCATCGTGAAGTAAGAACATAACGATATTCATCAGATGCCTCAAAGACTCATTGGACTGCACACATCAAAAGTGTTACTTCCAACAAGTTGCTATCTTGTTCCATCTTCTTTGAAACGAGGCTTTTCGGTCATCTTGCCCATGTGGTATGTTTTGCATATCTCAAGTGATTCAAAATCAAGTGAGTCCAAACGATCCATCTGCATGGAGTTTCTTCATGCGTATACACCAATAGACATGGTTCGCATGTCTCAAACTTTTCAAAATTGAGTGAGTCCAAAGATCCATCAACATGGAGCTTCTTCATGCGTTTTATACCAATATGACTTGCATGGCAGTGCCACAAGTAAGTGGTACTATCATTACTATCTTATATTTTTGGCATGGAAATGTGTATCACTATGATCGAGATTCAATAAACCATTCTTTTAGGTGCAAGACCATTGAAGGTATTTATTCAAATAAATAGAGTAACCATTATTCTCCTTAAATGAATAACAGACATGCTAGACATAATCCAATCATGTCTATGCTCAACGCAAACACCAAATAATAATTTTAGGTTTAACTCCAATCTCGATGGTAGAGGGAGCGTGCGATGCTTGATCACATCAACCTTGGAAACACTTCCAACACGTATCGTCACTCACCTTTAACTAGTCTCCGCTTATTCCGTAGCTTTTATTTCGAGTTACTAACACTTAGCAACCGAACCGTATCTAATACCACGGTGCTACTAGGAGTACTAGTAAAGTACACATTAACATAATGTATATCCAATATACTTCTATCGACCTTGCCAGCCTTCTTATCTACCAAGTATCTAGGGTAATTCTGCTCAAATGGCTGTTCCCCTTATTACGAAGCACTTAGTCTGGGTTTGGGTTCAACCTTGGGTTTCTTCACTGGAGCAAAGAACTGATTTGCCGCTTCATGAAGTGTCCCTTCTTGCCCTTGCCCTTCTTGAAACTAGTGGTTTCACCAACCATCAACAATTGATGCTCCTTCTTGATTTCTACTTTCGGTGTCAAACATCGTGAATACCTCAAGGATCATCATATCTATCCCCGACATGTTATAGTTCATCACGAAGCTCTAGCAGCTTGGTGGCAATGACTTTGGAGAAACATCACTATCTCATCCGGAAGATCAACTCCCACTCGATTCAAGTGATTGTTGCACTTTAGAAAATCTGAGCACAAGCTCAACGATTGAGCTTTTCTCCCTTAGTTTGGAGGCTAAGAAAATCGCCGGAGGTCTTATACCTCTTGACGTAAGCACGAGCCTGAAATCCCAATTTCAGCCCTCAAACATCTCATATGTTTGGCGTTCAAAACGCCTTTGGTGCCTCAACTCTAAACCGCTTAACCGAACTATCACGTAGTTATCAAAACTTGTATGTTCGATGTTCGCAACATCCACAAACGACGCTTGGGGTTCAGCACACCGAGCGTGCATTAAGGACATAAGCTTTCTATTGTCCGCATAATCGCCATCGTCAACTTTCAACTATATTTTCTCTAGGAACATATCTAAACAAGAGAACTAAAGCGTGAGCTATGACATAATTTGCAAAGGGTTTTGACTATGTTCAGATAATTAAGTTCATCTTATGAACTCCCACTCAGATAGACATCCTCTAGTCATCTAAGTGATTACACGATCCGAGTCAACTAGGCCGTGTCCGATCATCACGTGAGACGGACTAGTCATCATCGGTGAACATCTTCATGTTGATCGATCTACTATCGACTCATGCTCGACCTTTCGGTCTCGTGTTCCGAGGCCATGTCGTACATGCTAGGCTCGTCAAGTTAACCCCAAGTGTTTGGCGTGTGTAAATCTGTCTTACACCCGCTGTATGTGAACGTAAGAATCCATCACACCCGATCATCACGTGGTGCTTAGAAGCGATTTAACTTTAGAAACGGTGCACGCTAGGGGAGAACACTTCTTGAAATTGTTGTAAGGATCATCTTATTTACTACCGTCGTTCTAAGTAAACAAGATGCATAAACATAATAAACATCACATGCAATTATATAGTAGTGACATGATATGGCCAATATCATATAGCTCCATTGATCTCCATCTTCGGGCTCCATGATCATCATCGTCACCGCATGACACCATGATCTCCATCATCATGATCTCCATCATCGTGTCTTCATGAAGTTGTCTCACCAACTATTACTTCTACTACTATGGCTACCGTTAGCAATAAAGTAAAGTAATTACATGGCATTGTTTAATGACACGCAGGTCATACAATAGATAAAGACAACTCCTATGGCTCTCGCCGTTGTCATACTCATCGACATGCAAGTCGTGAATCCTATTACAAGAACATGATCAATCTCATACATCACATATCATTCATCACATTATTCTTGGCCATATCACATCACATAGCATACCCTGCAAAAACAAGTTAGACGCCCTCTAATTGTTGTTTGCATGTTTTACGTGGCTGCTATGGATTTCTAGCAAGAACGTTTCTTACCTACGCAAAACCACAACGTGATATGCCAATTGCTATTTACCCTTCATAAGGACCATTTTCATCGAATCCGCTCCGACTAAAGTAGGAGAGGCGGCACCGCTAGCCACCTTATGCACCAAGTGCATGTCACCGGTGGAACTGCCTCACGAAGTGTACGTAAGGTCGGTCCGGCCGCTTCATCCCACAATACCGTCGAAACAAGATTGGACAAGTAACGGTAAGCATATTGAACATCATCAACGCCCACAACTACTTTGTGTTCTACTCGTGCAAAGAATCTACGCAATAGACCTAGCTCATGATGCCTTTGTTGGGGGAACGAAAGCAGAAATTCAAAAATTTCCACGTGTCACCAAGATCTATCTATGGAGAAACCAGCAACGAGGGAAGGAGAGTGCATCTACATACCCTTGTAGATCGCTAAGCGGAAGCGCTCAAGAGAACGGGGTTGATGGAGTCGTGCTCGTCGTGATCCAAATCACCGATGATCCTAGTGCCGAACGGACGGCACCTCCGCGCTCAACACACGTGACAGCCCGGTGACGCCTCCCACGCCTTGATCCAGCAAGGAGAGAGGGAGAGGTTGAGGAAGACACCATCCAGCAGCAGCACAACGGCGTGGTGGTGGTGGAGGAGCGTGGCAATCCCGCAGGGCTTCGCCAAGCACCAAGGGAGAGGAGGAGGAGGAGAGGCAGGGCTGCACCAATAGAGGGAGAAGTTCTCATGTGTATGGCAGCCCCAAACCTCAACTATATATAGGGGGAAGGGGGGGCTGCGCCCCCTTTAGGGTTTCCCCACCCCAAGGGGTGCGGCCAGCCCTAGATCCCATCTAGGGGGGGCGGCCAAGGGGGGAGGAGTGCCTCCCAAGTCAAGTGGAGGCCTCCCCCTTTAGGGTTTCCCTTCCCATGCGCATGGGCCTTGGGGGTTGGTGCCCTGGCCCATTAAGGCTAGGGCGCCCCCTACAGCCCATGCTACTGTATTGGACGTGGTGGAACTATTTCCGACCTCCGGACCCCTCCGAATCCTCCGAAGCTTTCGAAGCTTCCGTACAATACCGAAAAACCCGAACTTTTTCCTAACCCGAACAACAACTTTCCATATATAAATCTTTACCTCCGGACCATTCCGAACTCCTCGTGACGCCCGGGATCTCATCCGGACTCAACAACATTCGCAACCACATACAAACTTCCTTTATAACCCTAGCGCCATCGAACCTTAGTGTGTAGACCCTACGGGTTCGGAGACATGTAGACATGACCGAGACGTTCTCGGTCAATAACCAATAGCGGATCTGGATACCCATATTGGCTCCTACATGTTCCACGATGATCTCATCGGATGAACCACGATGTCAAGGACTCAATCGATCCCGTATACAATTCCCTTTGTCTAGCGGTATTGCACTTGCCCGAGATTCGATCGTCGGTATCCCGATACCTTGTTCAATCTCGCTTCCGCAAGTCTCTTTACTCATTCCGTAACACATCATCCCGTGATCAACCCCTTTGTCACATTGTGCACATTATGATGATGTCCTACCGAGTGGGCCCAGAGATACCTCTCCGCTTACACGGAGTGACAAATCGATCTCGATTCGTGCCAACCCAATGACACTTTCGGAGATACCTGTAGTGCACCTTTATAGTCACCCAGCCACGCTCGACGCTTGGTACACCCAAAGCATTCCTACGGTATCCGGAGTTGCACAATCTCATGGTCTAAGGAAAAGATACTTGACATGAGAAAAGCTTTAGCATACGAACTACGATCTTTGTGCTAGGCTTAGGATTGGGTCTTGTCCATCACATCATTCTCCTAATGATGTGATCCCGTTATCAATGACATTAAATGTCCATGGTCAGGAAACTGTAACCATCTATTGATTAACGAGCTAGTCATCTAGAGGCTTACTAGGGACTTGGTGTTGTCTATGTACCCACACATGTATCTGAGTTTCCTATCAATACAATTATAGCATGGATAATAAACGATTATCATGAACAAGGAAATATAATAATAATAACTAATTTATTATTGCCTCTAGGGCATATTTCCAACACATGCCACCATGGAGGTGCCTCCCGAGCCCTGGCCCAACGTGATGTTGGAGACCGTGGGCTCAAGGGTGGCTCGCTCTGTTGGTGTGGGGCGAGCTGCCCCGACAAGGTTCTTGCCGGGGGAACCCGCTTTGTCCCTCCGCTCTTTGTGATCTTGGCCTTGGCCTTGCTCTGGTTATCTTGGGCTTCGGTCTTACCTTGGCTCACCTCCCCTATTCTGCTTGGTGGGACCGTGGGCGCGGCTCCGACTGCCCGTGCACAGGTAAAGGGGTACAAAAGTGCGCCCCCCTTTTGTACACCGACAGGAGCCCCCGCCCTGGGCCACACATAAGCGTGATGCGTTGTTGGGCCAGGCCCAAAACGGTGCACGGGCAGGCGGGGCGGTTTTTACCGCGGTAAAACTTTTCGCGCGCTGCGCTTCCCATGACCCGCTCGCGGCGCAGCGTGGCGTGGAGGGGTGCGCGTGACGTGGGCGGCATGCGTGGGGCGGTTGCTGCTCGCATGCATCACATTGTAGTAAAGAGGCGCCTCGCGCCTTCCCCGTAAAAAGAGGGAGGCGTGGAGGCGCGGCTCATTTACTGAATGGGGTCGGGTCACGGTCTTCAAGGCGCCCACACCCCACGATCACAGGGTGGGGAGAGGTCGCTTCACCTGTCCTTTTGGTTCTGCACGTCAGCCACGCGTCCTTCATGCGCCTGGGGTGGCAAGCGGTGGAGGCGGGAAACCGGACCGTCGCTGGTTGGGGCAGCGGGTCGGTCCCGATTCCCTGCGCCTTTGGTGGCTGGATTGGCCGAGCGGGGCGGCCGAGCCCCGACCCCGCCCCTTTATAAGGAGCGGGAAGGGGGATGGCATCCCGCACTCTTCTGTCATCTATCTCCTCTCGCTTCTGCTTCTTCCTTTCACTCACCATGGAGAAAGGGAATCCTGGTCCCTCGACGGTGGCAGCGAGGGTCGCCGCTCGACAGCGCGTCCCTCCTCCTCCTAAGCCTGCGGTGGTAGAGCTGGCCGCGAGGGGAAGGGGGAGGGGGCAAGGCCGGGGCAGAGGTCGTAGTGCTCGGGGAAGAGGAGGACGGGGCGGCGCGCTGGCTTCGCCCCCGCCAGTGATGCCTTTTCCGATGGAAGGCCATGTTGGAGACCAACCCCGTGAATTCTTCATCAGGCTGCGCCGGCCTCCGTGTCGCCGTCTTCGTCTTCCCGCCCCATTTGCTCAAGAGATGGAGCATGACCCGCCCCAATCCCTCAGATTGCACATGAGGGGTTGTGGGAATGGAGGCACGCGGGTCGATGTTGACTTCCCGGTTCCTCGGGTGATGTACCTCCGCCGCGGATGGAAGACGCTCGCTCGCATCCACAGCCTGACGGCGGGGCTTGTCCTCTACTTCAAATTAATGGAGGACGGCCTGCTCTCCGTCAAGGTCTTCGGAGACTTCGGGACTCGCCTGAAGTGCTGCATGAAGAGCTCCTCCGACGGAGATTCCGACGATGGAAGCTCTTCCTCGAGCGAAAGTGATGAGGAGGACAGCGGGGCAGATGATGGGGATGAGTCCGACTAGGCGTCGAACGCCCCGCGCCTGGGCGGGTGCGACAGCAGCAACATCTGCACCTGGCCGCTCCTCCGACAGAGTTTTGCCGGGGGTGGGGCCAGCTCCTTGAACCTCTCAGGGCTGTCTCCTTGGGCGGCTGGCGTCGGGAGGCTGCGGAAGAGGAAGAGGGCGGGCGGCAAGGCCGTCAACTCGGAGTACGCGGGCACGGACGCCTTCATCGCGTATTGCCGATCCTGCCGCCTCGTCTTCTAGCTCCTTTCCTGGCACCGTCATCACCGGCCCACCCGTGGGCGGCCACCGAGGTGTTCTCTTGGTGCTTTCTGTTGCTCGTAGCTCGCCTAGGCGCCCCTTTTGCCCTCTTGCCTCCTTGACCTGCCTCCTGAGGAGAGGGACAAGAAAGGGATTACGAGCATCTTATCTTCCTTTTAGTTTGTAAGCGTGCGGGCCTTTGTTAAATTTAGAACTTGTAATCCCCTTGCTCATGTTTTTCATTCCGTATGAACTGTACCTGTATGGGATGTTTTTAATGAAAAAGGGATGCTTGTCGGGTTTTTCGTTCGTGGGTAGACCCCGCGACAAGGAGTGAATCCTTGTTATTATTTAAGATAAAAGTTTTTCGCCCGGCAACAGGCCTTGCCGTCCCCCTCACTTCACTCGACCATTCTCGCGCTCTTGGCGGAGGCAGGGATGAAGTGGGCTTAGGCTCCTCATTCTATCTCCTTGCCGCCGCGGCTACAACCAAATCCAGACCTAGGAGATAATCCTTAGGTGTAGGAAAAGGGGGAGCATGGTAGCCTGGAGATAAAACGAGGTTTCACATGCCCCAGTTTCGTTCCGAAATGCATGACAGAGGATGAAAGACTTATCTGGATCTGCAGCCCCCGGCAACCTCATCTTGCCGCTGTTGATCCTTGTGCAGCAGCCCGGCAACTCTGGTTTGCCGGGTCGGACGCCGTCCATTTCCTTTCTTCCAAGTAGCTCGTGAAGTGCTCATGTGCCTGCGAACCAAAGGAGGACATAAAAGGAACAAATAGACGCCAAGACTCGACCTCACGCTAGGGGTTAGTCGCTGCTAAGCACTATCAACCCTAACCAAGGAAGAGACTCGACCTAGCATGCATGCTATAACTTAGGGCGCCCGGCGCTTCATTTATTTATGCTCGTGGTCTGCTACCGCTTTGTACAAAGGGTCACATGCCTTGCCGCAAAGCTCAGACAATGTGGCTTGTCGGGAGGTCTGCAAGCCGCTACTTTACGGGTAAAACTTGCGAAGATGCTCGATGTTCCGTGGTTGCTCACTAGGACAGCATCTTCAGCTTCGAGCGGACTGCACCGGCCCGTGACTCAGACACCCGATAAGGGCCTTCCCACTTTGGCGTCAACTTGTTGGAATTCTTGGCCGACTGAACGTGCAAGGTCACCTTCCTCAAAGCTTCGGGCATGAACCTTGCGGCTATGGTAGCGGCGCAAGGCTTGCTAGTAGCGTGCGACTCTCACATCCGCCCGAAGACGATTTTCCTCAAGGAGCATTGTGTCATCTTGGCGCAACTGCTCTTGCTCAAGCTCATCATAAGCGAGCACTCGAGGTGACCCGTATATGAGTTATGTGGGGAGAACTGCTTCTACCCCGTATACCAGGGCAAAAGGTGTCTGGCTGGTGGCTCAATTTGGCGTCGTCCTAATCGACCAAAGAACCGCCGGCAACTCATCAATCCAGCGCCTTCCACTCTTGTGCAGCTTGTCAAAGGTGTTCGTTCTCAGGCCTCGCAACACTTCAGCATTTTCCCTCTCCGCTTGGGCGTTGCTCCGTGGGTGTGCCACGGAAGCAAAACAGACCTTGCTACCGAGGTCTTGAATGTATTGCATGAAGGTGTGGCTTGTGAACTGTGTGCCGTTGTCGGTGATGACTCTGTTTGGCACACCAAAACAGTAGACCAGTCCCTTGAAGAACTTGACGGCTGACTGAGCAGTCACCTTTCTCACTGCTTCCACTTCCGGCCACTTTGTGAACTTGTCGATTGCAACGTACAAGTACTCAAAGCCCCCGACAACATGGGGGAAAGGGCCCAGTATATCGAGCCCCCAGATCGAGAATGGCCAGGAGAGAGGGATTGTTTGAAGGGCTTGATCTGGTTGATGAAGCTTCTTTGAATGGAACTGACACGCTTCACACTTGGTTACTAGTGCCGTTGCATCCTGGAGGGCGGTGGGCCAGAAGAAACCTTGCCGGAACGCCTTTCTGGTAAGGGCCCTTGACCCTATGTGGGAGCCACATATGCCTCCATGTATCTCTGCCAACAGCTCGAGTCCTTCCTCCCGGGGGATGCATTTCAGTTTCACACTGCTCGCCTTCTCTCAGACAGACGCCATCGACGAACTGGGGCATGTAGGCGGACCGACGGGCTACTTTTTCCGCTTCTTCCTGCTCCTCGTGAAGCTCCCTGCTTGGAGGAATTGACGGTATAGCAGCCCATGCCGAGCACTGGGCTCACGGCAAGGACCAAAGGAATCTCTTCCGCCATGGGAGTGGTTGTCTCTCACGGCAAGGGCTTGACGCCTTGCCGGAGCCTGCTGTTTTGGCAGGCTCCCGTCTGGCAAAGACTCCTTGCCGCAGCCCTGTGGGGCCTTGTAGGAAAGTACTTGCCGGGACCTGACTTCCTCCGCTTGTTCTGTGATACGTCTCCGTCGTATCTATTTTTCCAAACACTTTTGCCCTTGTTTTGGACTCTAACTTGCATGATTTGAATGGAACTAACCCGGACTGACGCTGTTTTCAGCAGAATTGCCATGATGTTGTTTATGTGCAGAAAAAAAAATTCTCGGAATGACCTGAAACTTCACGGAACAACTTTCAAGAAATAATAAAAAATCGTTGCAAAAGATGAAGGCCAGGGGGCCCACCACCTGTCCACGAGAGTGGGGGCGCGCCCTCCCCCCTAGGGCGTGCCCCCCTACATCGTGGGCCCCCTCAAGCTCCTCCGACGCCAACTCCAACTCTATATATTTGCTTTAGGGGAGAAAAAAATAAAGAAGAATAAATAATCGCGTGTTACGATACGGAGCCTCCGCCAAGCCCTAAAACCTATCGGGAGGGCTGATCTGGAGTCCGTTCGGGGCTCCGGAGAGGGGGATTCGTCGCCGTCGTCATCATCAACCATCCTCCATCACCAATTTCATGATGCTCACCGCCGTGCGTGAGTAACTCCATCGTAGGCTTGCTAGACGGTGATGGGTTGGATGAGATCTATCATGTAATCGACTTAGTTTTGTTAGGGTTTGATCCCTAGTATCCACTATGTTCTGAGATAGATGTTGCTATGACTTTGCTATGCTTAATGCTTGTCACTAGGGCCCGAGTGCCATGATTTCAGATCTGAACCTATTATGTTTTCATGAATATATGTGAGTTCTTGACTATCTTGCAAGTCTATACTCACCTACTATGTTATGATCCGCAACCTCAAGTGACAATAATCGGGACCACTCCGGTGATGACCATAGTTTGAGGAGTTCATGTATTCACTATGTGCTAATGCTTTGTTCCGTTCTCCATTAAAAGGAGGGCTTAATATCCCTTAGTTTCCATTAGGACCCGCTGCCACGGAGGGTAGGACAAAAGATGTCATGCAAGTTCTTTTCCATAAGCACGTATGACTATATTCGAATACATGCCTACATTACATTGACGAATTGAGCTAGTTCTGTGTCACCCTATGTTATGATCGTTACATGATGAACCGCATCCGCATAATTATCCATCACCGATCCAATGCCTACGAGCTTTTCCTATCTTGGTTTACGCTTATTTACTTTCTCCTGCTATTGTTACAATCATTACAAAACACCAAAAATATTACTTTTGCTTTCATTACTCTTTTGTTACCGTTACCACTACTATCATATTACTCTGCTACTAAATACTTTGCTGCAAATATTAAGTTATCCAGGTGTGGTTGAATTGACAACTCAACTGCTAATACTTGAGAATATTCTTTGGCTCCCCTTGTGTCGAATCAATAAATTTGGGTTGAATACTCTACCCTCGAAAGTTGTTGCGATCCCCTACACTTGTGGGTTATCATTCTGCCCCGTTGATGGCTCGACGGATGGTTGAGTTAACCGGAGCAAAAAGGTACCTGGTTCCACAGGTAGCTTGAATACAGCACGCTTTGACAGGTAATCGGTGATACCGTCAAAGTGTTCCTCCCGCTTCCTCACCTCATTTACGTAGGCCTCCATCAATGGGCTCAGGTAATCCTTGTTGACCTGCCTAACAACAAGCTGCGAGTCACCCCTGACGATGAGCTTCTTAACCCCGAGGTCTGCCGCGATCCTGAGACCGGCGAGCAATCCCTCGTACTCAGTAGTGTTGTTGGTGGACATCTCCTTGGGGAAGTGCATCTGGATCACATACTTGAGGTGCTCTCAGGTGGGGCGACGAGCAGCACACCGGCACCGGCGCCTTGCAGCGAGAAAGCCCCATCAAAGTACATGATCCAGTCGGGGTCTGCTTCCTTTCCGGGGAGAGTGGTCTCCTGGATTTCTTCGTCAGGCGTTGAGGTCCATTCTGCAATGAACTCTGCCAAGACTCTGCTCTGGATTGTCGAGGTACTTTCAAACTTCAAACCGAAACTTGATAACTCCAAGGCCCATTCCACAATCCTTCCGGTTGCATCTGGTTATGCAAGATCCGCTGTAACGGGAGGCGGTGATGACAAGTGATCTCGTGGGCTTGGAAGTAATGACGCAGCTTCCTCGAGGCCATAAGGAGGCCGAAGAACAATTTTTGCACACCATAATACCACGACCTAGCCCCCTGCAAGAGGGAGCAGACAAAGTAAACCGGGTGCTGCATCATCTTCTTCTTCTGCACCACCTCACTGATCGCTGGCACCGCCTTTGGTGGCATCAGACTGTCGGGGTCAGGCCTTGCCGGCACCAGGCCCTGCCGGGGGAATCTTTGGCTTGCCATCCGCTGGTTCTGCCGCCGTCACTGCCTCCTCGTTGACCTCCCTCTGTGCCACCAGTGCGGCGCTGACCACTTGATTTGTCGCCGCCAGATATAGCAGCAATGGCTCTTATGGTCTAGGCGCAACCAGTATTGGCATGGAGGAAAGGTATTTCTTTAGATCCTGCAATGCTACCTCGGCTTCTGGGGTCCACTCCATTGGGCCTGCCTTCTTCAAGATTTTGAAGAAAGGAAGGGCACGCTCGGCGGACTTGGAGATGAATCAGCTCATGGCGGCGACGCAGCCGGTGAGCCGACGCACATCCTTGATCCGCTTGGGCGCCTCAATCTGCTCAATAGCCTTGATTTTGTCTGGGTTTGCCTCGATCCCGCGCTACGACACAAAGAATCCGAGAAGCTTGCCGGACGGAACGCCGACGACACACTTCTCAGGGTTCAGCTTAAGGGATATCTTGCGCAGTTTGGCAAATGTCTCTTCCAGATCTTGCACAAGAGTCGGTCCGTCCTTGGTTTTGACCACTATGTCGTCCATGTGTGCCTATATTTCTATGGATCTGAGGTTCAAAACCAATTTGGAATGCTCTTGCAAACGTCGAGCCAGCACTCTTCAACCCGAAAGGCATCTATAAAAAGCAATATGTACCACATGGGATGATGAATGATGTCTTTTCTTCATCCTCTCTTGTCATGCAGATTTGGTGGTAGCCCGAGTAGGCGTCGAGGAATGATAACAGATCACACCCGGCCGTGGAGTCAACAATCTGGTCAATGCGCGGCAACGGGAAGGGGTCCTTAGGACAAGCCTTATTGATATCTGTGTAATCAATACACGGCCTCCACTTCCCATTCGCCTTGCGCACCACTACCGATTGGCCAACCACGTCGGGTGGAGGACTCCTCTCACCAAACCCGCCGCCCAACTTCCCGATCTCCTCTTTGATAAACTCCTGCCTCTCTAGAGCCTCGCTTAACCTTCGCTTGACGGGCGCGCGATGAGGGCGATAGCTAGGTGGTGCTCAATCACCTCCACAGGAACACCGGGATGTCGGATGCTTGCCACGCAAACACGCCGACATTCGCCTGCAGGAAGGTGACGAAAGCGTGCCTTCCTATTTGCCGCCGAGGGTGGAGCCTATGGTGAAGGCCCCTCCGTGCCATCCTCCTCGGCGGACACCTTCTTGGTCTCATGTGGCTCGGCTCGATTTCTTGCTCTTGCCGTAGAGAGCTCTCGCACGCCCTCAACGGTAGCGTAGCTCGCCAAGAGGCGTGCTTGCCGGAGTGGGTGCGAGAGGTCTTACTGGCTTCCCTTCCTTCCGGCCTCCAGCTGTAGGAGCAGTGCCTTGACGGCATCTCGCTGCAATCGCTTCTTCGGTAGAGTTGGTCATCAGATCAGCGCCCTTCTTGTCGGAGGGACGAAGATGATGGTCAATGGCCGGGCATCTTTAGCATGTTGTAGGCATAGTGTGATGCTGCCATGAACTTGGCTAGTGCGGGCGGCCGAGAATCCTGCCAGGGCAAGGATCTCGCCACGTCAAGACGCATCCTCTCCGCTCTATAGTTCAACTCTCCTCCAAACGCCACGGCAGGTGACCTTCCCTTCGGCTGGCTCCTCCTCGATTGACCCTTGAAACGCACTGCTTCCTCGAGGTCTCCATCAAGAATTTGTAGTCATTTGATCACGACACCGAGATCAAGTTCAGGCCGCCCCGCCGCCAACCAACATCTTGTTCACCTTGAGGTTGCATATCGCTGGTGAGACCAACAATGGCAAACACCACCACGGTAGTGCGGCCGTGGTGGTCCTCGGCGCCAAATATGAGGGGCGGCTGACCACTTGGCGGCTTCGAAGGCCGAATGATGCTTCCGCTGCTGTAATCTCACGCGCCCACTTCTTGAGCTGGCGGTGAGAAGTATGCAGTGAGGCGCCACCATCGACGCACATGGCCTCCGTAGCCTTCTGGAACTCTTGCTCACCGGACTCGTCATCCTCGTCGTGATCATCATCTTCTTGTTTCTTGTCACGGCCCCGGGCGGGCCTCTCTTGCTGTTCGTCCTTGCCGCGGCGGCCTCCTTGGCCGCCACGCTTCTTGCCGGATCCCTTGGCACAATCCTGGTCCTTCTCCTTGTCTCTCCTCTCGTACTCAGCTTTTTGCTTCTCAGCAAGCAACTCGACTTGTCGGCAGTTCTGGAGGTCGTGGCCCTTGGTGCGGTGGATCTTGCAGTATTGCTTGCCAGAGCTTCCTGGCTTGTCGGTAGCCGCCAAGGCCCGGCAGGCGGCGCACCCGGCAATCTCCTTGTCGGGGGCGTCTGCCTTGACCTTCTTGGTAGCGTCGGTGTCGTCAGATCCTTCAACGGCAAGCACGACCTTGCCTTTGTGTTTCATGTTGCGACGACGGCCCTTCTTCGTCAGGGTGGCGGCGTCTTCGTCGGTATAGTCGGTTTCCGCACCGGCGTCTTCGTCGGGGTACTTCCTTCCCTCTTCAGCCCGGGCGCACCTATCGTCCAGAACATAGAGGTCGGCCACATCCTTAACCTTGGTCATCGCCAGCTCTTCGCGCATCTTGCGGTTGTGCACGTTCTGATGGAACACACTGATCACAGTGGCGGGATGAACGTCGGGGATGTTGTACTGCACCCAGCTGAATCTCGGATGTACTTGCGCAGGTTTCCTTCCTTCCGGGAATGATATGCGAGATCAACGGCCTGGCCGTGAGCTTGGTGGCCTCGTGAAGGCGCCAACGAACTCATGGCACAGATCCGACCAAGAAGAAATGGAATACCGCAAGTGCATCAACCAGACATAACATTGGGCTTCAAAGCGGTGCTGGAAATAGTTGGCAGCACCTTGTCGTCATGAGCTCCAAAGAGCCTGCATCGTGATGGTGTAGATGCCGAGGAACTCGGACGGATGGGTCTTGCCAAGGTACTTATCACCGACGCCGGGCTTGAACGTGCGGTGGGACGACCACCGAAATGCCACAACCACGGGTGAGTATTTAGCAGCCCACCTCGTAAGGTAGGTCAAGGACCTTGAAGTATGTCTAGAGGGGGGTGATTAGACTACTTGACCAATTAAAACTTGACCTTTTCCCAATTTTATAGTTTGGCAGATTTTAGCTATTTTAGGGCAAGTCAAGCAATCATCACACAATTCAAGCAAGCATGCAAAGGGTATATTGGCAGCGGAAATTAAAGCATGCAACTTGCAAGAAAGTAAGGGGAAGGGTTTAGAGGATTCAAACGCAATTGGAGACACAGATGTTTTTGGCGTGGTTCCGATAGGTGGTGCTATCGCACTCCACGCTGATGGAGACTTCAACCCACGAAGGGTAACGGTTATGCGAGTCCACGGAGGGCTCCACCCACTAAGGGTCCACGAAGAAGCAACCTTGTCTATCCCACCATGGCCGCCCCCACGAAGGCTTGCCTCACTAGCGGTAGATCTTCACGAAGTAGGCGATCTCCTTGCCCTTACAAACTCCTTGGTTCAACTCCACAATCTTGTCGGAGGCTCCCAAGTGACACCTAGCCAATCTAGGAGACACCACTCTCCAAGAAGTAACAAATGGTGTGTTGATGATGAACTCCTTGCTCTTGTGCTTCAAATGATAGTCTCCCCAACACTCAACTCTCTCTCATAGGATTTGGATCTGGTGGAAAGAAGGTTTGAGTGGAAAGCAACTTGGGAAGGCTAGAGATTAAGATTCATATGATAGGAATGGAATATATTGGCCTCAACACATGAGTAGGTGGTTCTCTCTCAGAAATGGTAATTGGAAGTGTAGGTTTAGTCTGATGGCTCTGTCCACGAATGAAGAGGAGGTGGAGGGTATATATAGCCTCCACACAAAATCTAACTGTTACACACAATTTACCAAACTCGTGGGACCGAATCATCAAACTCGGTCGACCGATTTAGTAAACCTAGTGACCGTTAGTGATTTTCTGTGGGATGACATGCATCTCGGTGAGACCGACCTGGTTAGGGTTAGGCATAACGTAATCTCGGTGAGACCGACATACAAACTCGGTGAGACCGATTTTGGTAATTAGCTAACCGAGAGTTGGTCGTAAACTCGGTGGGACCGATTTGCTCTTTTGGTGAGACCAAATGTTACGTAAAGGAAACAGAGAGTTTACATTGCAATCTCGGTGGGACCGACGCTCACTCGGGTTAGACCAAACGTTATTTAAGGGAAACATAGAGATTACAACCCCATCTCGGTGAGACCGAGATCCCTATCGGTGAGACCGAGATCCCTATCGGTAAGCAACACCTCATCCCTTCTTGATAGTATTGGCTTTTCCTATAGACTCAATGTGATCTTGGATCACTAAAATGTAAAATGAAGAGTCTTGAGCTTTTGAGCTTGAGCCAATCCTTTGTCCTTAGTATTTTGAGGGATCCACTTTCATCATCCATGCCATGCCATTCATTGAGCTTTCCTGAAATAATAGTCTTGGAATAGCATTAGCTCAATGAGCTATATGTTGTTATGAATTACCAAAACCACCTAGGGATAGTTGCACTTTCTATCTCCCCCTTTTTGGTAATTGATGACAACATATAGATCAAAGCTTTGACAAATGATAATAAAATTTAAAAAACATCGTCGCTTTGATAAGTATGTGATAAGCAAGAGCTCCCCTTAAATTTGTGCATAGTTTTAGATTTGCTTTGGACTGCAAATGCACAATGAATTAGGCTCATGGGTTACTCTTCCATGTCACATACATCTTGGTGGAGCGCTCAAAATAATAAACAATGAATACATGCACTCATCACCAAGCAAAGTGAGTGATCACATAAGATAGATAGGATAATATCAAGCATGCATAAGTGTAGCTTATGATCAAACACATGATCATCAATGTCTCACAAACATAGTATCTCAACCAAAAGCAAACAAAGTTTGAAAAACCACCAAATAAAGCAAGAGAGAACAAAAGAAACACACTCTCTCTCTCTCGAAGTCTATGATCTATACATTTTTCTCCCCCTTTGGCAACAAGTTACCAAAAATTTCATAGAAAATGCATAGTGCTAGATCGACTCTCAGGCTTGATCTTCAGGTGGTGGTGTAGAGATGGCTCCTTGGACTAAGACTTCAGCTGATGTAGATGGAGCCGAGCTGATGTAGGTGCCGGAGCTGGTGGAACCGAGGCTGTAGCTGGTGCGCATTTAAGCTGCTCTTGTGTCGTAAATCGCACACACTGATGACCTCTTGGCTCTAGGCACTCGCAAACATATTTGTTGTTGTCTTGCCCTTCCTCTCCAAAGATGTCCTCTTGTAGCTCCTCCATCGCGATCTCAATCTCGCCATTTTCACATCTAAGTTATAGAGCTTTTGTTCTATGATTCTCTCCAAGCTCTCCTGATTTTGAGTAAGGGTGGCCAATCCCTTCTCAATCGTCAAGGTTGATGCTATTAAGTAACCAAGATGCTCCTGCTTGTTCTTCAAGAAATATTCAGATGCCTCCTCTTGAGTTGGCATCTTGGCAGCCTTCTCCCTGTTTGCCTTCTCCTTCTTCTCCTGAGCTTGAACTGATTGTGGATCATCTTCATTCATGATAACCTCATTGTCCTCAAAGTATGGATAAAGTGGAAAGTGTTCCTTATCCAACTGATATTTTCCAGTGCCCATCTTTGAGTTTATCAATTCTTGAATCTGAGGTGCATATCCACAGCTCCTCTTCTCGATCTACTGCAGTCCTCTTGATAGTTTCAATGATCGTGCTCATGACTTTAAACTTCTGTGGCACATCAAACACATGCATCATGTTGATGGCATGCCCTCTGATCATGTTATGGTCACCTGACTTGGGCAACAAGGTGTGCCTGAGAATCCAATTTATAGTTGGCAACCCTGACAGCAGATAGTGAACTGATCCAAACTTGTGAGTTGCTAATGCCTTGTTTGGAATTTCCTTGTACATGTGAGCCATTGAATTGTGATCCTTTTTCTTATTGGCATAGATGTCTAGGTCATCCTCATTCTCCTCTGGGGCATTTATCAGACTTGCCCATTTTTCAACAGTTGACTGGTACCTTGTACCTTCAGACATCCAAACAATTCTCCCATCTAGGTAAAAATGTGTTGTGGAGTAAAACTGCATGATAAGCTCATCATTCCAATTTGTGAGCTTCACCAACAAAATCTGCAACTCCACAACCCTCAAAGCTGTCTTGCACCTGTGATAGTGCTCTTCATTTTCCTTTATGTAGGTCCAACGACCCACCTCATATCACACACAATGGGCTTCTTGTCCAACAAGATTGTCTCATAGAAGTCCTGTTGTTCCTTTGTATGGAACCCGTAATCAACAACAGCTTCTTCTCCTTGAAGCATATGGATCTTCCATCCTCCATTTCCTCAGCCCTCAATCCTTCCCCGATTCTCATGTTCTCACCACGGATGGGCATCATTGTGGTCTGGTATCTTTGGCTTAATCTTCCTCGTAACTTGTCCTTCTTCATCTTCTTCATCAATCTCGTGCACTCGGGCCTTGTTCTTCTCAAGCAACTGAATACTCCTAGTATTCCTCTTTGGTGCAGACTTGGCCTTGGGGGCAGCTTTGGGTGCTTCCTTGGGCTTAGATGTGGCAGCCCCGATCTAATAGCATCACCCATAAGCTTTGGTGCCTTTGGTGTGGTGCAGAAGAGCTCTTCCTCTTCCATCATGGAAGGCTTCCCAATAACTCGCCATGGTCATCTTAACCCTTTCCTTCCTCTTCTTGCTTTCAACAACTGGCTCTTTGGGATCAGGATTTTCGTAGTTGTGTTGATGTTATGGCCTTAGACATTGGTTGTCTTCCCGCAGCCTTTTGGTCTTCATGACCCTTTCCTTCTTGAGCACAACTTTCTTGGAAGTAGCCTCATCTTCCTCACCCTCGTAATCTTCATCCTCTGAATCTGAATTTCTTTTCCTCCTTTTCCTAGTAGCAACCTTAGGCAAGTTGCTAGGAGTACTTCTACTCCCTTCATATGAAGTTGAGGGACTAGTGCCTCACTCAAGTCTATCTCGCTTTTCCGACTGCTCGTTGTCACTTTGATCGTATATACCGCAAAAGTCGATCACAACCGTGTGAAGAGTTTATAGATGAGATAGAAAAGATGAGCATCACAAAATGCAGAGGTTTTTGCAAAAGAATGACTCAAAAGTTCAGTTTTAGTTTTCCATAGAAAGCATTTCGGATCCACCGATTTTCAAACTTGGTGATACCAAGCAGTTTTGGAACCTAAACCGATGATCTCGGTTGACCGACTTTCAGATTCGGTGGCACCGAGACTGCTAGGGTTTCATCAATCCTCAAATCGGTTGCGCCGATTAGTAATTCTCGGTCGACCAAGAGTCACTTGTGCAATGGCATAAGCCAATCGGCGAGACCGAAGTTTTTCAACTCGGTGGTCCGAGATGGTTTCATGAAACCTAAACCTAAAATTCAATCACAACTAATCTATGAACTACTTTGGCTGGATAGATGAGTTGCAATCGTGGCAAGATTCAATGTGAAAACAATGTGCTAGGAATCGACATGGATAGCACAAAGATCAAGTCCATACCCTAACTTGGCGGTGGACTTGCTACGGCGGCAACGGCGGGACGAAATCCTAATCTATGGCGAAGACCAGCGACAGGAGGCTGCTGGCGACGAGGAGACGATCCGGTGACCACGATGGTAGAGCGAGCTGATGCACGGGCGAAGAGTTTCGGAGAAATTTCCAAAATTTTGCCCGTGACTATATATAGCCCGACCCTGTCGGTGTGACCGAGTGGAACAACTCGGTGGCACCGAGATGCATAACTGTGTTCATTTACAGCAACTCGGTGAGACCGAAAAGTTCAAATCGGTTGCACCGAGATTGAAAACTCAGATCAACTTGATGATCTCGGTAGGACCGAAATGGAAGGATCGGTCAGACCAAGAAACATTAAGAGGTTTTGGAAGTTTAAGTCTATGACGAATTGGGGACTCCGAGTGCTCCTCACACAGAGTGGTTCGAATCTGACTTGATCAATTTTTTGTGATGTAGCATGAATAGAGTTTGAGACGAGAAAAGCATAGATAGCTAAAGAAGGTTCTTAGGCATTCTTGTCCATCCACTTGGCCAAAAGAAGAAAGAACCAAACAAACAAAACAACAAGTGGATGTCCTTGAATGAGTAAAATATGCACCAACATGCTCACACAATAAGATGGGAAATGAAATATGTGGCAAAGAATGCACAACCAATTCTAGCATCTATCAAACAATTGGCGATGACTAGGTCATCTATATATGAGTATATTGACTTAGGAGTCAAATGAGAACATTTGATCATAGGTCATACTCATCGCTTAAGCTCAAGTGGGGTTACCACTTTACATAATGCATTAATGTGTTCACACCATTAGAGTTGCTTTGACTCAATTCTTAGAGTTAAGCTCCCCTAGATGTGAGATTCCCTTAGAGGGATGAACTAACCTTGGGTTTTGTCGATGATGACTTCATGTAGGTGTTGAAGATGTAGATGCTCAATGTTGATGTAGATCATTTGGAGCAATCCTTTGGAGTGAGTTGCACTTTCAACTTGCCTACATGGGTTAGTCCCACAAGGAACAAACAAGAATATCCATAGACATAGAGTGATGCACACACAAGATGATGTCCATGAAAACATTAGGTTACCTTGTCCTTGCCTTACCAATATGAGGGTTTGTGACTCCTTGAGCTAGTGCAAGATGTGAAAGTTGATTGCACTTGTTCTTGCCAAAATGATATGAGTGAAGAATGTTGGCGGAGTCACCCTCAAGAACTCTCTAGTTCTTCTTCTTCAGGATCCACATCATCTTGATGGGAATCCTTGGAGTTGTAGTTGTACTTGATGAAGTAGAACTTGACGTAGTCTTGGGAACCCACTCGAACGAGGCTTTAGGTGCTTCTTCAAATGCATCAATCTCTTCTTGAAGCTTGTCCTTGCCTTTGTTCTTGTGGTCTTGTGGTGGAAGATCATCTTGAGCTTGTGCCCCCTTGAAGGAAGTAGGATCATACCTCTCTTGTTGAGGAACAAACTTTGTCTTGGGGTATTGATCTTCTTCCCACTCAACTCCATTGGCGTTGAACTTTCGCTCAAAACCAACACCTTGATTCTTCGGTGCCTTCCTTGCTTTGCATAATTTCCTCAATTGCTTACTCCCGCAAGGCTCTTGTAAACACCTTTCACTATAATTCCTTCAATAAACTATTTTCTTGCTCAAGTGTAACTTGGCTAAGATAATCATTAGTGGAATCAAGAGAACTCTAGAAGCAACAACATTGGATTTGACATTATTATTGTTACTACTAGAGGAAGTATCTTTCTTGTACTTGTTACTAGACTTGACTTGAGGCATGTAAGTAGATAAGAGTAAATGCTTGGCAATGTAAGAAGAACTTTTCTTATGGAGATCATCATTGATTGCCTTTAAGAACACATGCTCTTGCTCAAGATTGAGCTTTTCAAAGCGTAACTTCTCATGAGCCCTTAAAAGTTCTCGATGATCTTCAAGATAGTTTCATGAGCCAACTTAAGAGTGTTTAGTTCTTTAGTTAGAAGCTCAATTTTCTCCTTATCATTGTCATTCGCTTGATTAGCATGATTAATTGACGCTTCATCATAGTATTCATCACTAGAGTTGTCAACAAGTAAATCATCATCACCTAGCAAGTCATCTTCATCACTATTAAAATCAACATACTGGATGTGTTACCTTTGGACCTTTGGCCATGAAGCATCTTCCAATTCCTTCATTTGGTGAATCAAATATGTCGAGGAGTTGGTTGACACAAGTGCTAGACCGCAACACCTTCATCTTGAGTATATTCGAGTCGGAGTGATAGCTTCTCTCGGAGTGATGGTCGGAGTCGGAGTCGGATACCCATTCACCAACATGAGCTTGATGTCTTCATTTTGTGTAGCTCTTGATGACTTGTCCTTCCTTTCCGAATCCTTGCTTCTCCGTGAGGATCTTCGTTCATAACGGTCATCTCTACTCCTCCTCTCTCTTGGTGGTGATTCTTCTCTTTGCTTCTTCTTTTGGAGAATCTTCTTCTTTTGTAGGGTGTCGACACTCATTGGAGTAGTGTCCGGTCTCCCACAATTGTAACAATTGCACTCTCGACTGGAAGATCTCTTGTCATTGTAAGACCTTGACTTGGAGCTTCTTTCTTTGCTTCTACTTTTGTAGAATTTGTTGAAGTTCTTCACCATTAAGCTCAATTCTTCATTGAAGGTTGGTTTCTCACTTGACGACGTGGGGGCTTCACTTGAGGCTTTGTAAGCACCACTTGACTTGTTGTGAAGTTCCTCCTTATCCTTGAGTGACATCTCATGAGCAACAATCCTTCCAATGACTTCCGTTGGCTTGAGATCTTTGTAGTTTGGCATCATTTGGATCAATGTGCACACGGTATCATACTTTCCATCCAATGCTCTTAGGATCTTCTTGATGATGAATTTGTCGGTCATCTCTTCACTCCCTAAGCCGGCAATCTCATTTGTGATAAGAGCAAGCCTAGAGTACATTTCAGCGACACCTTCACCATCCTTCATTTTGAACTTGTCAAGCTGACTTTGGAGCACATCCAACTTGGATTCCTTGACGGACTCGGTACCTTCGTGCATATCAATCAAAGTATCCCAAATTTCTTTTGCATTCTCAAGATCGCTGATTTTGTTGAATTCTTCGGGCACAATCCGCTGAAGATGATGTCACATGCTTGAGCGTTGTATTGTAGCATCTTCAATTCTTCCGCATTAGCTTCACGGTTCGGTTCTCTCCCATCGAAAAATTCATCTTGCAAGCCAATACAAATAATTGCCCAAACGGCGGGGTTATGTCCAAGAATATGCATTTTCATCTTATGCTTCCAACTAGCAAAATTAGTACCATCAAAGTAACGACCTCTACGGTGATAATTTCCCTCGCTAGACGCCATACTCTCCTAGGTTGTGAAACCAAGGCTATGACCACCAAATGCTATGGAAATCAAAGAAAATGGAGACCAAAGCTCTGATACCACTTGTAGGACCTTGAAGTATGTCTATGTTGGGAAACGTAGTAATTTCAAAAAAATTCCTACGCACACGCAAGATCATGGTGATGGCATAGCAACGAGAGGGGAGAGTATTGTCCACGCACTGTGAGACCGTGAAGCGGAAGCGCTATGACAACGCGGTTGATGTAGTCGACGCCTTCACGATCCTACCGATCCAAGTACCGAACGACGGCACCTCCGAGTTCAGCACACGCCCAGCTCGATGACGATCCCGGACCGATCCAGCAAAGTGTCGGGATGAGTTCCACAAGACGACGGCGTGCAGGACGATGATGATGCTCTCATCGGCGCAGGCTTCGCCTAAACTCCATGACGATATGACCGAGGTGGAATATGGTGGAGGGGGCACCCGACACGGCTAAGGAACGATCCGTAGATCAACTTGTGTGTTATGGGGTGCCCCCGCCTCAGAGATATAAAGGAGCAAGGGGAGGGGCGGCCGCCAAGCGAGGGCGCGCCAGGAGGAGTCCTGCTCCCACCGGGAGTAGGATTCCTCCTTCCTAGTCCAACTAGGAGACCTTCCATGTAGTAGGAGTAGGAGAGAAGGAAAGGGAAGAGAGAAGGAAGGAAGGAGGGGGTGCGGCCCTCCCCTAGTCCAATTCGGACTAGGCCTTGGGGCGCGCGGCCTGCCCTAGGCAGCCCTCTCTCTTTCCAAGATGGCCCAATAAGGCCCAATACTTCTCCGGCGAATTTCCGTAACTCTCCCAGACTCGAAAAATACCGAATCACTCGGAACCTTTCCAAGTCCGAATATAGTCGCCCAATATATCGATCTTTACGCCTCGACCATTTCGAGACTCCTCGTCATGTCCCCGATCTCATCAGGGACTCGAACTCCTTCGGTACATCAAAACTCATAAACTCATAATATAACTGTCATCGAAACCTTAAGCGTGCGGACCCTACGGGTTCGAGAACTATGTAGACATGACCTATAACTATTCTTGGTCAATAACCAATAGCGGAACCTGGATGCTCATATTGGCTCCTACATATTCTACGAAGATCTTTATCGGTCAAACCGCATAACAACATACGTTGTTTCCTTTGTCATCGGTATGTTACTTGCCCGAGATTCGATCGTCGGTATCTCAATACCTAGTTCAATCTCGTTACTGGCAAGTCTCTTTACTCGTTACGTAATGCATCATTCCGTAACTAACTCATTAGCTACATTGCTTGCAAGGCTTATAGTGATGTGCATTACCAAGAGGGCCCAGAGATACCTCTCCGACAATCGGAGTGACAAAACCTAATCTCGAAATACGCCAACCCAACATGTACCTTTGGAGACACCTGTAGTACTCCTTTATAATCACCCGACACGTTGTGACGTTTGGTAGCACCAAAGTGTTCCTCCGTAAACGGAGTTGCATAATCTCATAGTTACAGGAACATGTATAAGTCATGAAGAAAGCAATAGCAATATACTAAACGATCAAGTGCTAGGCTAACGGAATGGGTCATGTCAATCACATCATTCTCCTAATGATGTGATCCCATTAATCAAATAACAACACATGTCTATGGTTAGGAAACATAACCATCTTTGATTAATGAGCTAGTCAAGTAGAGGCATACTAGTGACTATATGTTTGTCTATGTATTCACACATGTATTATGTTTCCGTTAATACAATTCCAGCATGAATAATAAACATTTATCATGAAATAAGGAAATAAATAATAACTTTATTATTGCCTCTAGGGCATATTTCCTTCAGTCTCCCACTTGCACTAGAGTCAATAATCTAGTTCACATCATCATGTGATTCAACACTAATATTCACATCTGTATGTGATTAACACCCATAGTTCACATCGTCATGTGACCAACACCCAAAGGGTTTACTAGAGTCAATAATCTAGTTCACATCGCTATGTGATTAACACCCAAAGAGTACTAAGGTATGATCATGTTTTGCTCGTGAGAGAAGCTTAGTCAACGGTCTGGCATCACATTCGTGAGCCGTATGTATTTTACAACTATTCTATGTCTACAATGCTCGCACGGAGCTACTCTAGCTAATTGCTCCCACTTTCAATATGTATCCAGATTGAGACTTAGAGTCATCTGGATCAGTGTAAAAAGCTTGCATCGATGTAACTCTTTACGACGGGCTCTTTTATCACCTCTATAATCGAGAAATATTTCCTTAGTCCTCACTAAGGATGTTCTTGACCAATGTCCAAAGGATCTACTCCTAGATCAAGATTGTACCCCTTGCCCAATTCAGAGCAAGGTATACAATAGGTCCAGTACATAGCATAGCATACTTTATAGAACCTATGATTGAGGTATAGGAATGACTTTCATTCTCTTTTCTATTTTCTGCCGTGGTCGGGATTTGAGTCTTTACTCAATTTCACACCTTTGCAAACACGTACAAGAACTTTTCTTTCGACTGCTCCATTTTGAACTACTTCAAAATCTTGACAAGGTATGTACTTATTGAAAAAACTTATCAAGCGCCTTGATCTCAATAGATCTTGATGCTCAATATGTAAGTAGTTTTACCGAGGTCTTTTCTTTCAAAAACTCCTTTCAAATACTCCTTTATGCTTTGCAGAATAATTCTACATTATTTCGATCAACAATATGTCATTCACATATATTATCGTAAATGTCAGAGTGCTCCCACTCACTTTCTTGTAAATACAGGCTTCTTCAAAAGTCTCAGATAATACCATATGCTTTGATCACACTATCAAAGCGCTTATTCCAACTCCGAGATGCTTGCACCAGTCCATAGATGGATCATGAAGCTTGCACATTTTGTTAGCTCCTTTAGGATTGACAAAACCTTCCGGTTGCATCATATACAACTCTTCTTTAATAAATCCATTAAAGAATGTAGTTTTGACATCCATTTGCCAGATTTCATAAAATGTGGCAATTGCTAACATGATTCGGATAGACTTAAGCATCGCTACAGTTGAGAAAATCTCATTGTAGTCAACACCTTGAACTTGTAGAAAACCTTTTTTTTGTGACAAGTCGAGCTTTGTAGATAGTAACACTACTATCAGTGTCCGTCTTCCTCTTGAAGATCCATTTATTTAACATGGCTTGCTGATCATCGAGCAAGTCAATCAAAGTCCATACTTTGTTCTCATACATGGATCCTATCTCAGATTTCATGGCCTCAAGCCATTTCATGAATCTGGGCTCATCATCGCTTCCTCATAGTTCGTAGGTTCATCATGGTCTAGTAACATGACTTCCGAACATGATTACCGTACCACTCAGTGCGGATCTTACTCGAAGACCTACGAGGTTTGGTAGCAACTTGATCTCAAGTTTCATGATCATCATCATTAGCTTCCTCACCGATTGGTGTATGAATCACAGGAACTGATTTACGTGATGAACTACTTTCCAATTCGGGAGAAGGTACAATTACCTTATCAAGCTCTACTTTCCTCCCACTCACTTCTTTCGAGAGAAACTTCTTCTCTAGAAAGGATCCATCTTAGCAACAAATATCTTGCTTTCGGATCTGTGATAGAAGGTGTACCCAATAGTTTCCTTTGGGTATTCTATGAAGACGCACTTCTCCGATTTGGGTTCGAGCTTATCAGATTGAAACTTTTTCACATAAGCATCGCAATCCCAAACTTTAAGAAACGACAACTTAGGTTTACGGCTAAACCATAGTTCATACGGTGTCATCTCAACGGATTTAGATGGTGCCCTATTAAATGTGAATGCAGCTGTCTCTAATGCATAACCCCAAAACGATAGTGGTAAATCGGTAAGATACATCATAGATCGCACCATATCCAATAAAGTGCGGTTACGACGTTTGGACACACCATTATGTTGTGGTGTTCCATGTGGCGTGAGCTGTGAAACTATTCCACTTTGTTTTAATTGAAGACCAAACTCGTAACTCAAATATTCATCTCCACGATCGATCGCAGAAACTTTAATTTCTTGTTACGATGATTTTCCACTTCACTCTGAAATTCTTTGAACTTTTCAACTATTTCAGACTTATGTTTCATCAAGAAGATATACGCATATCTGCTCAAATCATCTGTGAAGTTCAGAAAATAATGATACTTGCCACGGGCATCAACACTCATTGGATCGCATACATTGGTATGTATTATTTCCAACAAGTCAAGAGTTCGCTCCATTGTTCGGAGAACGGAGTTTTAGTCATCTTGCCCAAAAGCACGGTTCACAAGCATCAAATGATTCATAACCAAGTGATTCCAAAATCCATCTTTATGGAGTTTCTTCATGCATTTTACAATCGATATGACCCAAACGGCAAGTGCCACAAATAAGTTGCACTATCATTATTAACTTTGCATCTTTTGGCATCAATATTATGAATATGTGTATCACTACGATCGAGATCCAACAAACTATTTTCATTGGGTGTATAACCATCGAAGGTTTTATTCATGTAAACAGAATAACAATTATTCTTTAACTTCAAATGAATAACCGTTTTGCAATAAACATGATCAAATCATATTCATGCTCAACGCAAACACCAAATAACATTTATTTAGGTTTAACACTAATCCCGAAAGTATAGGGAGTGTGCGATGATGATCATATCAATCTTGGAACTACTTCCAACACTCATCGTCACTTCCCTTCAACTAGTCTCTGTTTATTCTCAGAACTCCTGTTTCAAGTTACTAATCTTAGCAACCGAACAAGTATCAAATACTCGGGGCTACTATAAACACTAGTAAGGCACACATCAATAACCTGTATATCAAATATACTCTTGTTCACTTTGCCATCCTTCTTATCCGCCAAATACTTGGGGTAGTTCCGCTCAAAGGACCAGTTCCATTGCAGCAAAAGCACTTAGTCTTAGGCTTAGGTCCAGACTTGGGCTTCTTCACTCGAGCAGCAACTTGCTTGCCGCTCTTCTTGAAGTTCCCCTTCTTCCCTTTGCCCTTTTCCTTGAGACTAGTGGTCTTGTCAATCATCAACACTTGATGCTCTTTTCTTGATTTCTACCTTCGTTGATTTCAGCGTCACGAAGAGCTTGGGAATTACTTTTGTCATCCCTTGCATATTATAGTTCATCACGAAGTTCTACTAACTTGGTGATGGTGACTAGAGAATTCTGTCAATCACTATCTTATCTAGAAGATTAACTCCCACTTGACTCAAGCGATTGAAGTACCTGCACAATCTGAGCACATGCTCACTAGTTGAGCGATTCTCCTCCATCTTTTAGCTATAGAACTTGTTGGAGACTTCATATCTCTCAACTCGGTATTTGCTTGAAATATTAACTTCAATTCTGGAACATCTCATATGGTCCATGACGCTCAAAACGCCTTTGAAGTCCCGATTCTAAGCCATTAAGCATGGTGCACTAAACTATCAAGTAGTCATCATATTGAGCTAGCCAAACGCTCATAACGCCTCGTGATACGGTCCTGCAATAGGTCCATCACCTAGTGGTGCATCAAGGACATAATTCTTACGTGCAGCAATGAGGATAAACCTCGGATCACGGATCCAATCCGCATCATTGCTACTAACATCTTTCAATACAATTTTCTCTAGGAACATATCAAAATAAACATTTGAAAGCAACAACGCGAGCTATTGATCTACAACATAATTTGCAAAATACTACGGGACTAAGTTTATGATAAATTTAAGTTCAATTAATCATATTACTTAAGAACTCCCACTTAGACAGACATCTCTCTAGTCATCTAAGTGATCACGTGATCCAAATCAACTAAACCATAACCGATCATCACGTGAGATGGAGTAGTTTTCAATGGTGAACATCACTATGTTGATCATATCTACTATATGATTCACGCCGACCTTTCGGTCTCCGTGTTCCGAGGCCATATCTGCATATGCTAGGCTCGTCAAGTTTAACCTGAGTATTCTATGTGTGCAAAACTGGCTTGCACCCATTGTAGATGGACGAGAGCTTATCACACCGATCATCACGTGGTGTGCAGGCACGACGAACTTTGGCAACAGTGCATACTCGGGAGAACACTTCTTGATAACTTTGGTGAGAGATCATCTTAAAATGCTACCGTCAATCAAAGTAAGATAAGATGCATAAAGGATAAACATCACATGCAATCAATATAAGTGATATGATATGACCATCATCATCTTGTGCTTGTGATCTCCATCTCCGAGCACCGCCATGATCACCATTGTCACCGCGCGACACCTTGATCTCCATCGTAGCATCGTTGTCGTCTCGCCAACTATTGCTTTACTACTATCGCTACCGCTTAGTGATAAAGTAAAGCAATTATGAGCGTTGCATTTCATACAATAAAGCGACAACCATATGGCTCCTCGCCATTGTCGATAACTCGGTTACAAAACATGATCATCTCATACAATAAAATATAGCATCACGTCTTGACCATATCACATCACAACATGCCCTGCAAAAACAAGTTAGACGTTGTCGGTGTCAAAACCGGCGGATCTCGGGTAGGGGGTCCCGAACTGTGCGTCTAGGCGGATGGTAACAGGAGACAAGGGATACGATGTTTTACCCAGGTTCGGGCCCTCTTGATGGAGGTAAAACCCTACGTCCTGCTCGATTGATATTGATATTGTGGATGTTTACAAGAGTGGATCTACCACGAGATCAAGGAGGCTAAACCCTAGAAGCTAGCCTATGGTATGATTGTCAGGGTTGTTGTTCTTGTTCTACGGACTAGAGCCATCCGGTTTATATAGACACCGAAGAGGGCTAGGGTTACATAGAGTCGGTTACAATGGTAGGAGATCTACATATCCGTATCGCCAAGCTTGCCTTCCACGCCAAGGAAAGTCCCATCCGGACACGGGGAGAAGTCTTCAATCTTGTATCTTCATAGTCTTGGAGTCCGTCGATGATGATAGTCCGGCAGATGATAGTTCGGCCGATGATGGTAGTCCGCTATCCGGACACCCCTAATCCAGACTCCTCGGGAGCCCTCGAACCAGGCTTCAATGATGATAAGTCCGCGCGATATTGCTTGGCATTGCAAGGCGGGTTCCTCCTCCGAATGATAGAAGATTGTGAACACCGGGATAGTGTCCGCTCGCAAAATAAATTCCACATTCCACCGTAGAGAGAATAATAATATATACACAAGTTCAATCTGCCGACGTTTTTGTGGCATGACGTCACACCACTACCAAGCCATTACTTGAATTGTTTTTACTTTACCACCTTAGCGCATTTAGCGAGGCGGTTTCTTGGCACGTCTGGTCGAGCAGTAGATCGTGTTTCCCTTAATCCGGATTCTCATCAATACGGACGTGGGTAACCCAACCACGCCCGTCCCGCCACCCTCTATCGGCGAGTCCCAAGCGGTCACGGAGACGGCTCTTGGTATTCTCCTCTTTATAACGGGACCAAGGCTCGTTTTTTTTCTTCAATCCTCATCGAATCCTCTCCCGCTCCAAGTTCCAGCACCTAGAGCTCCAGATTCGAGCGCTGCGGACTTCCAACGATGTCCGATTCGACCTCAAGGGCGGTGGATGCCCTCCTCCGCCACGAAGGAGGACGTGCTAAAGCTGCGGGAGGCCAAGTACTGTCTTACGAGATTTCAGACAGGTTGCCGCCGAAGGGCAGGCCATCCCCACCCCCGAGCCCGGCGAGTATGTCGTTTTTGTGTCCCACCTCCGTCGGGGTTTAGGCTTCCCGATGGATCCTTTTGTGAGAGGGCTCATGTTTTACTTTGGGTTGGAATTCCACGACTTGGCTCCGAGTCCATACTCCATATTTCCGATTCATTGTCGTCATGAAGCCTTCCTCCGCGTCACCCCTCACTTCGCCTGTGGTCAAGACCTTCAATGTGGCGCCAAGATGATCGGGGCGTCAAGCGGAGTGTGGCGGGCAGCCATAAGTAGGAGGGCCAATGCCCGCGGGCCTACTGGCTCCTTCCAAGAGGAGCTCGCCTGTGGCAGCAAGAGTGGTTCTATATTACTGTTCGAGGGGCGCGGACAAAGCCGCCGCCCTTATTCCGCCGGGACCTCCACGACGGTTGATGTCGGGTCAACCAGGCTCAACTGGGGGCCGTCAAAGGACGTGCCCCTACTGCAGGGCCAGATTCGGGATCTCCAAACGAGGGAGATCGATATGGTGGTGGTGATGCAGGTTATGCTGATTAGGCGTCTCCTGCCCTGCAAACGCCGCCCTCTCCGGCTATGGGAGTTCAATCCGGAGGGCCCACGGATTCTTTAACACTTCATGGGTATGACACCCCTGGAGATGTACAAATTATTCTTCGGATCGCAAGAGGTGCGTCCGGAATTGACCGAGGATGCTGGCCTAAGCTGCAATCGCCCGGATAATCAAGTAAGTAGTTCCGAGTCGGACATACCATTTGTTTGCCTTCGATGATTCGCTTATGACCAACTTCCTTCTACACGGAGTGGATAGCGGAAGCAAAATTGATACGGTGTCCGCCCCTCCCCGACACCGCGCCACGATCCCGTCTTTGGTCCGGATGCTTGAGGTTGCGCCTTCAGAGGAAGGCGAAGGGGAAAGCAGAAAGCTACCGCCGCCTAAGGAGGCTCTTGAAAGAGGGGGATCGAGAATCCCTCCCTCCAAGGGGAGAAGAGGACTGCCTCCGAGGACCCGGGGGCAAAAGCCCCTAAACGGGGGAAGAAATCTTCGCCAGAGGGTCCTGCGTCCGGGGAGGCCCCGACCGCACAATCTCCCTTAAGGAGTCAGCCCTCCAACGAGCCGTAAGTAGAAAGAAAGGAGTTTTATAATAAGGGACATCCCTATTTGTGCTTCTGAGGATAACTAAAGTTCTTACCTTGTAGTTCGGATCTCCGTCCTTCGCAAATGAGCTCGTCTTCGGGGGACCTTTGTCCGGAGATGATAGAGAGCGAGACGCCCCGTCCGGGCGCTGCCGGATAGGGCGGACGAGCTCAAGTGTCGCCACGGAGGGAGCCCCGGTTTGGCAAAGCCGGATAGTTTGGCGCCAACGGGTGTACGGCTGAAGGATCTGCTTGAGAAGGCGTCTATCTCAGAAGATCAGCACGCATTGATGAGCATGGTGATTGAAAGGATTTCGTCCGCTGAAGGCGGGTTGTACGTTGCCGTCAGGAGTTTGCTGGCCGGGTTTGAGGTACATAAAAATGACACACCTTTTAACAGTTTTGCATATAGAGTGCGCCCTGTATAGATAGTAGCCCCGAGACTCGGTAGGTTGTCGAAATCGACAGCCGCGTCGAGGATCAAAATCGCAGGTTTAAATTCCGTCGTGCCAATGCAGGTGGCGGGTCGTCCGGGGCCAGCCGGACCGATGGAGTTGCTGAACTAAAGCGGCAACTCGATGCTGCGGATGCGGACATCACGCTGGTCAACAAAGCGACTTGATGAGTCGCAAGGTAAGTGTTCTTCGCGCGGTCACTTGGTAAGGGGCGAAGCCATCTCCTTACAACATGTGCGTGAAATGCAGATAGTGCCGCTGCTGTGGAGAGCCTTCGGGCGAACTTGCTCAGCCCAAGGAGCAGGCCGAAGGAGTAATCTGGCGACCTCGAGGGCGGCCGAGGAGTTAGCGGCCGAAAGGGTCGCACACTGCCGGAGCAGGGAAGAGATGGCCGAAATGGCCATGAAGTTAAAAGATGCTACCGACCGCAATGAGGCTCTTGGGACGGAGCGCCTAGCGGGGCAAGAAGACCTGCGGAAGGTGTCACGCCCAATATGCGACCCTATCCAAAAGGAACTCGAAGGTCCCACCAAGGATAGACCCGCATATTGAAACGCTTTTGCAAGGTGGATATCATTACATCAACATTACATAATAGATGGGGATACATACATAAGTCACAAATGCCACAAGAATACAACAACATCATATACAAGATCAACATCCGGCTACGGATGAAACATAAACTGAAGCTCAAACGACATCCACCCTGCTAGCCCAAAGCTGCCGACCGAACCTATCCCCGATCGAAGAAGAAGCGAGAAGAACTCCAACACAAGCACACATCGCTCTCACGCCATGATCATCGCAAACCTGTACGCAATCTGGTGGTGTAGTAATCTGTGAGCCACGAGGACTCAAGCAATCCCATTACCATGGGTATCAAGACTAGCAAAGCTTAAAGGGAAAGGAAGGGGTAAAGTGGTGAGGTTGCAGCAGCGACTAAGCATATATGATGGCTAACCAACGCAAATGAGAGCGATAAGAGAAACAAAGGAACGGTCGCCAACTAGTAATGATCAAGAAGTGATCACGAACTCCTACTTACGCCGACATAACCCGAAACCGTGTTCTCCTCTCGATCAACCCCAAAAGAGACACTCACGGTTCACGCATACGGTTGGTGTATTTTAGAAGAGTTTGCTTCAAGTTTACTACAATCGGATATTAACAAATTCCCATCTGCCACATAACCGCGGGCACGACTCTCGAAAGTTTATACCCTGCAGGGGTGTCCCAACTTAGACCATGATAAGCTCTCGCGATCAACGAAGGATATTCCTTCTCCCCGGGAAGACCCGATCAGTCTCGGAATCCCGGCTACAAGACATTTCGACAGCAATAAAAAAAGACCAGCAAAGCCGCCCGGATGTGCCAACAAATCCCGATAGGAGTCGCACGTACCTCGTTCTCAGGGCACACCAGATGAGCAAGACGTCGGGTTGGCATAGACCCTGATTGCCCAGGGGCGCCGGACATCGCTCGGTTTGGACCAGCACTCGAAGGAGAACTGGCCCGGGGGGCTAAAATAAAGATGACCCTCGGGCTCCGTAAACCCAAGGGAAAAAGGGCATAGGTGAGGCAAATGGTAAAACCAATGTTGGGCCTTGCTGGAAAAGTCTTACTCAAAGCGAACTGTCAAGGGGGTCCCATAAATCATCCGACCGCGTTAGGGACGCAAAATCCGGGAACATAATACCGATATGACGGAAACTAGGGCGGTAAAGTGGAACAAAACACGGGCATAAGGCCGAGCCTTCCACCCTTTACCAAGTATATAGATGCATTAATAATATAAGATATATTGTGATATCCCAACAAGTAAACATGTTCCAACAAGGAACAACATCTCCATGTTCCAACAAGGAACAACCTTCATCTTCACCGCAACTAACAACGCTATAAGAGGGGCTGAGCAAAGCGGTAACATAGCCAAACAATGGTTTGCTAGGAAGGGTGCAAAAGGTTAGAGGTCGACATGGCAATTAGGTAGGCTTGAGCAGCAAGTGATAGGTAGCGCAGCATAGCGATAGAACGAAGCAACTAGCATAGCAATGATAGTAGTGAGATCCAGGTTAGCGGTCATCTTGCCTGAAATCCGCAAGGAAGAAGAACGAGTCCATGAAGAAGACGAACGGATGAAGCCGAACCAAGCGAGACGAACGAATCCTCACGATCGCAGCAAGCAGGAACTAACAAGAAGAAGCACACAACAAAGTAAACACACCACACATGAACAAGGCATGATGCACAAACAAGCATGATGCATGACAAAGCTACATGAAGCTACTCATGGCAAGAGATGATGCAAACAAGAGCAACACATCAAAGCAAGTTTAAATGAGGCCGAACAACATATAACAATTCGGTAAGTCCTCATATGCAAATTTCGAAATTGGTCCAGATCTGAATAAACCTTATGTTCAAGTTGTTAAACAGCAAGTTAAGATGCACCACGATGATCTACACGAAATTTTAGTCAAGTTACATATAAAGTTCATTAAATTCGGAGCTACGGCCTAGAAGATATGAGCAAAACAAGTTAAACATGGCATTGGTGCAAAATGCATACAAACATCAAGCAAACACCTCAAAACAAGGATGCAACATTATAATATGAAACTAGATGCAAAATCAAGCAAGTTTCATATAGAGCACACTCAAAACGGAGCAACGGTGCAACACATACACCCTATACAAGTCATAGCAACAATCTGTCCAAAACAGCAACTAGGCATATTGCAATCATCAAAACAACATGCTACAGGACCTCAACATAATAACAAAAGGCATGGGCATGATGTACAGGTAAAGCATAACAAAACATGAACACTGAGCTATCTCCGAAATCACTAGAACATGCTCAAAATGACATGGCAAGATTGCAAATAATAACAGTCGACTTTGCGAGAAAATAACATCGAAGTTGCAATGTTTAGAGCTATCAAACAGCATTCTACAGGAACTTATCATGGTAAACAAAGGCATGGCATGAATCTACTAAATGCATAGAACAAAACTCCTTTACTGACCATGAGCCAAAAAGGATCAGAAAATATGATAGCACCCATGTAAACATGGCAAGTTATATTACAGATTCATACATGGCAGGAACAACGATAAGTAGGCATGTTGGTGAGCTTGAACCACTCACCACAGAGTAATACATGGCATGACAAGGCAACCAACAGTAAGAAGACATGGCATAGAGGCTATACATGGCAAGAACAACATCATAGCATGCAAGGATCAACTACAACAACCTTGGCAAAATTGAATAACATGTAAACAACCTGCCAGGAAACATTTTATAGCAAAAGTAGAGCTCGATTGACTCAAGCTAGGGCACTCCATAATTGCAAACAAGGGCACGGATGGATAGAGAAAGACATGTATAACAAAACATCCTTACTGAAGTATCTCAAAATATGCATGGATCTCTCGGTAGCATCAAGTTAACATGGCATAAAAATATCAGCAAAACAGGGGCTGAAATCAGCAACATCATGAAGCCTAGTTTGCATGCTTGTGCTAGTCACCACATTGATCACAAAAATACATGGCATGCACCCATGTAAAGATGGCATGGCATATTACAAAACACATGTAGGACTCAAGTTCATAGGGTGCACACATCAATCATGGCAAAAATGACAAAAGTGCATGTTCTGATAAGAATCTGAAACTAACATCACATAGCACTCTTCTAACAGCATTTCGGGCATCAAGATGAGCTCAAATGAAAATGATGCAATGAGATGAAATGATCTACTCTTCGAGCGAACATTTTGACATATTACACGCGCAAAACGGAGCTAGGGATGCAGAGTTATGATGCGATGAAAATGCAACAAAATCTTGGTAAAATGACTTAGAGGAAAAATCGGGGGGGGAAGAAGTTAACCCTTGGATCTGGATCGGGCACGGAACCGAGGCGGGCTGGGCACGCCGGAGTTCGGCCGACGGGCGGCTACGGCGAGGGGAGCGAGGAGGGCGGGCTGTGGGCGGCGAGGGGAGCGGCGGCCGGCTGTACGGCGCGCGGTCGCCGAGGCGGCGGTCTTGAGGGAGGGCCGTGACCTCGGCGCTGGGTGGTGGAGGAGCACGCGGAAGCGGACGGGCGCCCGCCAGGGGCCAGGCGGAGGAAGGCGGCGAGGGCGGGCGGCGGGACGCTGGCGGCGTCCGGCGGCCGACGCGAAGCGGGCGGGCGTGCGGCTTGCTGGCGGAGCTCGCTGGGCGACGGACGGCGCGGCGGCCGGGGCGACGGCGGCAATGGCTGGCTGTGGGCCCATGGCATACTGGCGGAAGCAAGGGCGGCGGAGAGAGAGAGCGCGGGCCGGGACACGTGTCGGGCTGCGAATGGCTGGGGAGCGGCGGCGGACATGTCCGGCTCGGAACGGACATGTCCGGCGCGGCGCGGAGGGGAAAACTAGGGTTTCGTCTGCGAAATGATCCGGAATTCGGGGGAGGGGAACCTATTTATAGGTAGAGGGAGCTAGGAGAGTCCAAATGAGGTGCGGTTTTCGGCCACGCGATCGTGATCGAACGACCGAGAGCATGGAGGGGAGTTTGCTGGGTTTTGGGCCACTTTGGAAGGGGTGTTGGGCTGCAACAAAAGGGGCTTTTGCGATTACCTTGTTAACTGTTGGAGTATCAAACGACCTCCAAATGGCACGAAACTTGACAGCGGTCTACGGTGGTATACCAAGGCCGCTTGACAAACCTCGGTCCATTCCGAGACCGCTTAACACCCTTTACGAAAAGAGGTAAAAGGGGGCGCCGGGAGACATAGGAGTGCCGGATTGCAAAACGGACAACGGGGAAAATGCTCGGATGCATGAGGCGAACACATATGCAAAATGAAATGCACATGATGACATGATATGAAATGCAAATGATGACATGGCAAAATGCAACACGCAAGCAAATGACATGGCAACGACGGCGAATAACTGGCAGACACCTGGCGCATCGAATCCGGGGCGTTACAACACTCCTCCACTAACAAGAGATCTCGTCCCGAGATCTTAGTACCGAGACGGAAGGGAAAAGGGATGAGGTGAAACAAGAACTCAAGAGAAGAAGCAAAGAATCGAGAGCACTCGAGAAGAAGAGAGGAACGACGAGAATGACAAGAATCAAAAGCTCACGGAATCAGATAGGCTATGAAACGACTCGTTCTAACCGGAGTGGTTAGAATGAGAAAAGAAACGAATAAGACTGAAAGGATTTAGGCAGCACTCCGGCTAAAACATGGAGGAATAGAACTTGAACTTGAGAGGATGGAATGATACTTGATGAAGACATGACACAAAACCTCCGGAAAGAATTAAAAGAGTGGAATGAAATGAGCTTAGAAGGAAGGGTTGAACGAAGTTGTTGAGAGAATCAACAACGAAAAGAATACGCTTGTTGTGGTCTTATGGACAACATCTCAGAAATTATGAGGTGATAACCGGCCACAAACGGAAATGATTGGATAGCTGAGAAGAACAAAGAAATTCAAAACTCCCATTCTAAAGAATACGGAGAATTAATTACACTTCGAGATGCGAGAAGAAAAGATACTTGAACTCCACCAACAAAATCTTGATGAACTCTTGAAGAATGAATTAAATCCTGAAGAACCACCATGAAGAACTCCGGTAACAAAAGATGATGAGATAGAATGAAGGATGAAAGAATAAGATGAGCCTTGCGATGATTTAGATGGATGTTCCGACGAAATGGCCGAGGAAAATAATTGAACTCCGGGAAAGAAAAGATGAGAACACTTGGAACTAGAATTTATTCATCGAGAACAAACTCCGAAGGAAGGTATTACTCACTTCGAGGAAATAAGAATAAGATTTATTGTATGCTTATCCTTCATCAAATTAAATTGATGACAAGAAATGGATTTTGCATACTACTTATTCTTCTTGAAAAGGATTGAGAAGTGACATGACGCAAACTTGAGAAGGTCTTCATGAATCACCGGTAGGATTGGAAAGAACGAATGGATTAAAATGATAGTGAAGGAAAAAGAATCTTGAACGAACCACCGTAAGAATTCTAAATGACTGACGAAAGAGAGAATGAATCACCGGGAAGAATTAGAAACCACGAAGATACTTGAGGGAATTTAGAGAAAAGATATCGAAGAGATCGCGAACTGATTGAAGAATATTTGAACGAGGCACCGGGATAAATAGAGAACGATAACTGAAATCTGGGGACGAAGAATTCTTCTGGAATGATGGCCTCCAGTGAAAAGAAACAAAAATCAACTCCTGAAATGCTCCGGATGGGTGAAAAGAATTGCACAACTGGAAACAAATTGATAGGATAACATCGAGCTAGCACCATGAACCTCCGGGAGAACGGACAAGATTTAAGAGAAACTCTACTTCGGTCTTCAAATGACGACGAGAAACACCACCAAAATTGTTGAGATACTCCGGTAGAATGAAAAGCAGAGAGGTTGAGCCAACAATGAAATGATTTGAAATTGGTCTTGGAAAAGGCAAGTGTCTGATGATATTCATTCTTACGTCACACTTGAAAAGAATTGAGAATAACTCCGGGAAAATTAGAAGAGTCAGGTGAGATCCTGGGAAAAACCTGTGGGTTAGGGCCCACTAAAATAGAACACCGTTGGAAAGGAATGATGAACAGATAGATGATGCACCAGAACAATTGAAATATTAGAATGAGGTGTCAACCTCGAATTAATTGGAACACAGTCGAATCTCCTGAGATGTCTTGAGCACTCCGGAAGGATAAGCTGGCGAGAGGCGAACGAGCAAAGAGAACACTTGAGCCGAGGAAAAGAATATGATCAACACCGAAAAACTTGAATTGATTCCACCGGAGAAGAAAAAGAGATGAAGAATGTCAAACGAGACGAGAATTCACCGGTTAAAATAATTGAGGGAAAACCTGAAGAAACTCCGCACGAATGAAATTGATGGTCGAAACAGACTCAAACTCCGGGAAGAAAAAGGGTGGGAGGGCGGGAAAACAAAGGCATTTGGAAGGGGAAACCGACGAATATCTTGAAGAGACAACACCGGTTGAAAACATTAAGGAGAGAGAGCAAAACTTCGCACAAGTAGGATGGATACTCGATCACGGACTCAGTTCAAGAAGAAGAAGGGAGGCGGTGGGAAAAACAAGGACAACTTCGGACAAGGAAAAACAACGGCGTCGGAGGAAGGCGAGGATTGAACTTGGCAAAGATGAAGATGGTCGAGTCGACTTGACGAGAAATGCACCGGACAAAAGAGGATGGACAACTCACGAAACTAACCACGTGATCCTAAAGAAAAATTTGAACGGGAAGAGGAGTAATTCAAAACACCTACGTCAAGATTCCTTACCAGAGCGACGAAGAGGCAGAGGAGTAAAAAGAATTCCTACTCTCCGATATAACTAGACTCCGAAAATAGTTTTCTTCTAGACTCAACAACGGCCAAACTACACGATCAATCAAGGGGCTCCTAGGGTCGGTCGAGGCTCTGATACCAACTTATCACGCCCAATATGCGACCCTATCCAAAAGGAACTCGAAGGTCCCACCAAGGATAGACCCGCATATTGAAACGCTTTTGCAAGGTGGATATCATTACATCAACATTACATAATAGATGGGGATACATACATAAGGCACAAATGCCACAAGAATACAACAACATCATATACAAGATCAACATCCGACTACGGATGAAACATAAACAGAAGCTCAAACGACATCCACCCTGCTAGCCCAGGTTGCCGACCTGGAACCTATCCCCTGATCGAAGAAGAAGCAGAAGAACTCCAACACAAGCACACATCGCTCTCACGTCATGATCATCGCAAACCTGTACCTGCAACTGGTGGTGTAGTAATCTATGAGCCACGAGGACTCAGCAATCCCATTACCATGGGTATCAAGACTAGCAAAGCTTAAAGGGAAAGGAAGGGTAAAGTGGTGAGGTTGCGCAGCGACTAAGCATATATGGTGGCTAACCAACGCAAATGAGGCGAGAAGAGAAACAAAGGAACGGTCGCCAACTAGTAATGATCAAGAAGTGATCACGAACTCCTACTTACGTCCGACATAACCCGAAACCGTGTTCTCCTCTCGATCAACCCGAAAAGAGACACTCACGATTACGCATTACGGTTGGTGTATTTTAGAAGAGTTTGCTTCAAGTTTACTACAATCGGATATTAACAAATTCCCATCGCCACATAACCGCAGGCACGGCTCTCGAAAGTTTATACCTGCGGGGTGTCCCAACTTAGCCCATGATAAGCTCTCGCGATCAACGAAGGATATTCCTTCTCCCGGAAGACCCGATCAGTCTCGGAATCCGGCTACAAGACATTTCGACAACAATAAAACAAGACCAGCAAAGCCGCCCGGATGTGCCAACAAATCCCGATAGGAGTCGACGTATCTCGTTCTCGTGGCACACCGGATGAGCAAGACGTCGGGTTGGCATAGACCCCGATTGCCTGTGGGGGCCGGACATCGCTTCGGTTTGGACCAGCACTCGAAGGAGAAGCGGCCGGGGCTAAAATAAAGATGACCCTCGGGCTCCGAAACCCAAGGGAAAAGGGCATAGGTGAGGCAAATGGTAAAACCAATGTTGGGCCTTCTTTGGAAAAGTCTTATTCAAAGCGAACTGTCAAGGGGTCCCATAAATCACCCGACCGCGTTAGGGACGCAAAATCCGGGAACATAATACCGATATGGCGGAAACTAGGGCGGCAAGAGTGGAACAAAACACGGGCATAAGGCCGAGCCTTCCACCCTTTACCAAGTATATAGATGCATTAATAATATAAGATATATTGTGATATCCCAACAAGTAAACATGTTCCAACAAGGAACAACATCTCCATGTTCAACAAGGAACAACCTTCATCTTCACCTGCAACTAACAACGCTATAAGAGGGGCTGAGCAAAGCGGTAACATAGCCAAACAATGGTTTGCTAGGAAGGGTGCAAAAGGTTAGAGGTGACATGGCAATTAGGTAGGCTTGAGCATCAAGTGATAGGTAGCGCAGCATAGCGATAGAACGAAGCAACTAGCATAGCAATGATAGTAGTGAGATCCGGGTAGCGGTCATCTTGCCTGAAATCCCGCAAGGAAGAAGAACGAGTCCATGAAGAAGACGAGCGGATGAAGCCGAACCAAGCGTGAGCGAGCGAATCCTCACGATCGCAACGAAACGGAACTAACAAGAAGAAGCACACAACAAAGTAAACACACCACACATGAACAAGGCATGATGCACAAACAAGCATGATGCATGACAAAGCTACATGAAGCTACTCATGGCAAGAGATGATGCAAACAAGAGCAACACATCAAAGCAAGTTCAAATGAGGACGGGAACAACATATAACAATTCCGGTAAGTCCTCATATGCAAATTTTGAAATTGGTCCAGATCTGAATAAACCTTATGTTCAAGTTGTTAAACAGCAAGTTAAGATGCACCACGATGATCTACACGAAATTCTAGTCAAGTTACATATAAAGTTCATTAAATTCGGAGCTACGGCCTAGAAGATATGAGCAAAACAAGTTAAACATGGCATTGGTGCAAAATGCATACAAACATCAAGCAAACACCTCAAAACAAGGATGCAACATGATAATATGAAACTAGATGCAAAATCAAGCAAGTTTCATATAGAGCACACTCAAAACGGAGCAACGGTGCAACACATACACCCTATACAAGTCATAGCAACAATCTGTCCAAAACAGCAACTAGGCATATTGCAAGCATCAAAACAACATGCTACAGGACCTCAACATAATAACAAAAGGCATGGGCATGATTTACAGGTAAAGCATAACAAAACATGAACACTGAGCTATCTCCAGAAATCACTAGAACATGCTCAAAATGACATGGCAAGATTGCAAATAATAACAGGTCAGACTTTGCAGAAAATAACATCAGGTTGCAATGTTTAGAGCTATCAAACAGCATGCTACAGGAACTTATCATGGTAAACAAAGGCATGGCATGAATCTACTAAATGCATAGAACAAAAGTCCTTTACTGACCATGAGCCAAAAAGGATCAGAAAATATGATAGCACCCATGTAAACATGGCAAGTTATATTACAGATTCATACATGGCAGGAACAACGATAAGTAGGCATGTTGGTGAGCTTGAACCACTCACCACAGAGTAATACATGGCATGACAAGGCAACCAACAGTAAGAAGACATGGCATAGAGGCTATACATGGCAAGAACAACATCATAGCATGCAAGGATCAACTACAACAACCTTGGCAAAATTGAATAACATGTAAACAACTGCCAGAAACATTTTATAGCAAAAGTAGAGCTCGATTGACTCAAGCTATGGCACTCCATAATTGCAAACAAGGGCATGGATGGATAGAGAAAGACATGTATAACAAAACATCCTTACTGAAGTATCTCAAAATATGCATGGATCTCTCGGTAGCATCAAGTTAACATGGCATAAAAATATCAAGAAAGCAGGGCTGAAATCAGCAACATCATGAAGCCTAGTTCGCATGCTTGTGCTAGTCACCACATTGATCACAAAAATACATGGCATGCACCCCTGTAAAGATGGCATGGCATATTACAAAACACATGTAGGACTCAAGTTCATAGGGTGCACACATCAATCATGGCAAAAATGACAAAAGTGCATGTTCTGATAAGAATCTGAAACTAACATCACATAGCACTGTTCTAACAGCATTTCGGGCATCAAGATGAGCTCAAATGAAAATGATGCAATGAGATGAAATGATCTACTCTTCGAGCGAACATTTTGACATATTACACGCGCAAAACGGACTACGGATGCAGAGTTATGATGCGATGAAAATGCAACAAAATCTTGGCGCGAAAATGACTTGGAGGAAAAATCGGGGGAGAAGAAGTCAACCCTTGGATCTGGATCGGGCACGGAACCGAGGCGGGCTGGGCTCGCCGGAGTTGATCGCCGGCGGGCTACTCTGGGGAGCGAGAGGCGCGGGCGTGGCCGGCGAGGGGCAGCGCGGCGGCCGGACGGGACGGCCAGAGGTGGGCGCTGGGTCGCGGAGGCGGCCGGTGCCGGAGTGGAGGCGCCGCCGCGACTCGGGCGCTGGGCGGCGGAGGAGCACGCGGTGTGTGACGCGGCGCCCGGCGAGGGGCCGGGCGAGGAAGGCGGCGAGGGCGGGCGGCCGGACGCGGCGGCGTCGGCGACCGACGCCAAGGGCGGGCGGCGGCCAGGCATGTGGCGGAGCAGGTGGCCGGCGACGGGTGGCGCGGGCGGGCGACGGCGCGGCGGGTGGTTTCAAGGGCTGGGCTGCGGGTTCGAACTGCGGGCGGTGTGGAGAGAGAGAGAGCGCTGGCGGGACACGTGTCGGGCTGCGAATGGCTGGGAGCGGCGGCGGACATGTCCGCTCGGAACGGACATGTCCGGCGTGTGAGGGGAAAACTAGGGTTTCGTCTGCGAAATGATCCGAATTCGGGAGGGAACCTATTTATAGGTAGAGGAGCTAGGAGAGTCCAAATGAGGTGCGGTTTTCGGCCACGCGATCGTGATCGAACGACCGAGAGCATGGAGGGGAGTTTGCTGGGTTTTGGGCCACTTTGGAAGGGGTGTTGGGCTGCAATAAAAGGGGCTTTTGCGGTTACCCGGTTAACCGTTGGAGTATGAAACGACCTCCAAATGGCACGAAACTTGACAGGCGGTCTACCGGTGGTATACCAAGGCCGCTTGACAAACCTCGGTCCATTCCGAGACCGTTTAACACCCTTTACGAAAAAGAGGTAAAAGGGGCGCCGGAGACATAGGAGTGCCGGATTGCAAAACGGACAACGGGGAAAATGCTCGGATGCATGAGGCGAACACGTATGCAAAATGAAATGCACATGATGACATGATATGAAATGCAAATGATGACATGGCAAAATGCAAAACGCAAGCAAATGACATGGCAACGACGGCAATGAATAATCGCGGACACAGGCGATCGAATCCGGGCGTTCTGAAGGCCACCGCCGAAGCCAAGGATGCCCGCTCTGCAATGCGGGCTATAAAGGAAAAACTGCGCCAGGCGGAGATATTGTAGCTGGCAAGCCCTTTCGCTACGCCCAAGGTTTCTGGATCAAAATATGCTCGGTGGGCCAACTGTGGCGTTCAGAGGACCCTTATATGGACTTAGCGGCGAGTGCGGCGGATGCCGTTGTGTATTTTGAAGCGGAAGGATCACAAGACGGAAGAGCTGTTTTGGTCTCAATTCCATAGTCCGGGCGTTCACTTCCACCGACCGACCGTTTGGCGAGTGGGCTGAGCTAAATAGGTTGTCGGGCTTGCTATAGCGGATATAGTGACGCATATCCGGCGGATAGGCCCCACCGAAGAGTTACTTTGGCTTATTGCAGCAATTTCTTGGGGCGGTGCCGCATATCAAAGCGATGAAGCGGTCGGCCTGCATAGAGGGTGCGCGGATGGCGCTTCGCCGTGTGAAGACAGGTTGGACGAGATGGATGCCACCGCTATTGCGACCCGGGTTCGGATGATAACGGTTACCCGCCGAGCACTATTTTGGTGAAGTGCTGCGTGGTGCTCGTGTAATAGAGTCGCAGTGCTCAAAAAATGTGACGTTCGAATGAACGTTTATATGATGTAAAATGATATTTATGATGTAAATCGCCTTTTATACTTGTGCGTTCAAGTAATAGAATATCTCCTTATGCGGCCGTTTATGTATACGTGTGTATAACCTGAAAGATGGCAGTCGTCGACTTCAGCCCCCACGCACAAGGTGCGGGGTGTTCATAAAAAATAGCGTTTTCACTTAATCCGGCGTCTCGGTCCCTGTAAAGGAGGTGGTAGCGTAGCAAGCGAGGCAACCGGACTATAATGCTTTATCACTTTCACTTAGCCATGGAGTTCGAGGGTGGGGCTCGACATAGCCCACGGGAGCACCGCTTCGCCGAATTTAGGGCGCCAGATGTGCTGGCCGAAGCGGCCCTTCACAAAACGGAGGAATCCTAAACATTCCATAGTCGATCGAGTGGTTGACCGGTCTCTCATTTGTATCATGACGATCAGTTTTGGCTTTCTCTCGAGGTGCTCGCCAAATTAATCGGGGCACAATCGCAATAGTTTTCCGGAGCCGCGTTAGCGATGATCGGAGCGTAAGGCAGCAAAACACGGAGCCGGGCAAACCCAACATTTGACCAAAGACATGATTCGAGCTGATGCATATAAGGCCTAACTCGAGACGCGAACACTCCGAAGGTGTTCGGTCTTTATAATAGCGGGCAAAACAAAGCCCTAAGCCCCTTGTGTCGAGTGCAGGCAGGTTCTTACAGCGCGGCCGATGCCAAAACGCTGATCTCCACTCTGGTTATAATGATAAACCAGGGATTATAGCAACAAGAGACAAGAAGAAAGGTTTACGAGGGTCTTAGTCGAAAAGAGTCCTTGCAACGGGTCCCTCTCGCGTCTGCGCTGTGTCTCCGTTGTGCCGTATCACTCGACGGGTGTGCACGGTTCATCTGTAAAAGAGAGGAACTTGGTTGGAAAAGAAATCGTGCGAGAAAGTGCATAAAAATTGAAATATAGATTAATAAAGCTGAGCCTATGCTAGCTCATTATGGCTTATATGTGCAAACCCTTGTGAAGGGGTGTGCGGCTAGGTAGCCCCTAGCTTATTTATTCCGGACTCGTCCAGCCGTGTCCGGGGTCTCAAGCGACCTTTTAATGAAATGATGCCACGTGGACCGGGCATTTTAAGCGTAAGAGACGCGTAATGTGGTATTGCATTGAAGCGGACGAAAGCTTCCCGCCCCAGTGATGCTTGATAGCTACTTTTAAATGGGGCGACATGAAAGGTTAGCTTTTCTCGTCGGAAGTTGTCAGGTGACCCGAACACAACTTCTAGTAATAATGAAACTGTGCACCTGGCGTAAGGGCCTGGCGCCACTCCTTTGAAGGAAGTGCGGCTATGCGAATTGTAGTAGGGTCTATCCCAACTTGCGGATTGTGTCCGGATATAGCAGGTTCAAGTCCGCCGCCGCCCATCAAAACCTGCGTTAATTGCAGTCCGTCTATTATGGGATCCAATATCGAGGCGGTCTATCCTGCGTTAGGATACTACGGACTAATCCGGATGGTCGAAAGTGATTGGTTTGACGTCCAATCTCGGTCCTTTGGGGTGGATCGTGCGACACTTGTCTTAGCGAGTGCCGTGTTGGCTTTCCGTACTATCACGTGAAGCGAGTTTCTGTTTTGACTTCTTGTGGGAAAGTCTTTGGACTTAGGTGCTTTCTGTTGGTGGGGTTCGTTATCGTCCTCGCTTGGCGATCGAGCCTTGTGTCCGGCGTTGAGTCTGCGGACTGTTTAAAACCCAACAATTTCGGTTGGTATGGTTTGCGTGCCTTACGGAGGTATTGTGGATTTGACATATCCGATCTAAAATTTTGTTTAAATTTGATAACTCGTCTCTGTTGTCCTTAAGAGGCCGTGTTTTATTGTTTGGCCGTGAGCTTTTGAATCCGGCGTTGACCGTCGTGCCCTTCGGGCTTTTTTCTTTATTCCGGCGCTGATCTTTCCTGCGCCGTGACTTTCCGTTTCCATCTCTGATATCGGATGTACTCGGATCGCTGGTGCTGCATCTTGCTAGCCAGCTGTCTTCTCCTGCGCAAAAGCGCGTCATGAGGCTTGTTAGCGTGGCCATTGTTCTTGGCTTCTCTTGGCCGAGATGTCTGGCGAGCCATTCGTCTCGGACGTTGTGTTTAAAAGCTGCTAAGGCTTCCGCGTCCGGACGATCGACTATTTGGTTCTTTTGATAAGGAACCTGTTCCTGCAATTCTTGGCTGACTCTCGGGCTGTTGGGTTATATGACTCAAATCATACGCATCCGGAGGGCGGACATAAGTCCCTTGAAAATTTGCTCTTAAACGTCCTCAAGCTCTTCCCAACTTCCAACAAGTGTTTTACGGGAGGCTTTTGAGCCGATCTTGAGCTGGCCCTTTGAGCTTGAGGGTAGGTATTTTATGGCGTGGAGATCATCTCCTCTAGCCATGTGTATGTGTAGTATGTAATCTTCTATCCGGACTACGGGTCATTGTGCCGTCGTATGCCTCTATGTTCATGGGTTTGAACCTGCTGGAAATTCATGATCCGGCACCTCATCCAGTAAAACATAGCGGGTGTGCGGAGCCCTCAGATTTGGGTGTGCCGCTGTCTTGAACACTTGTTGTGTTGTGTTACTTCTGGGGCCCTCTTTTTGGCCCGTAGATGGACCTAGTTGGGCCGTCCGTTTTCCTGTGATTATAATTCGGCTTGTGTGTGGCCCGCTTGTCGCTTTTGGCCTGTCATCGGCCGTCTATCCGCCAGCGGCCTCTTTATTTTTTGTTGTGAAGGCTCTATGGCTTCCTCGTCAAATTCTGGCAACAACTTGCGCCGGGTAGCTCTTAGTTTGATGGCCATTGCCATATTTGTCTGCAGTCTTGAATACTTTGTTCCACTTCATTACGGCGTGTCTTACGCTGTTTTGAGCTTCTGTTTCGCCTTCTTCAAACTTCTTGCATTTGGCGGCGAGTTTTTGTGTATGTTCTTATGCTCCGGTGTTGTGTCCGGACTGTTGATTGCTCCGTGAAGGGGTTGATTATCCGGCTTTTGTCTTGTTCGTCGTCCGCTGGTTTGCCCTGCTCTATCGCTGGGTCGTTAGGAAGGCTGCTTTGATCGAGGCGGGACTTAGGGCGGCGTCTACGTCGCTGTTTTGGTTGTTTATCGGCGGGATCATCCTCTGCCGCGTCCCGTTGTTCCTCGTTATTGCTTCCCTTTGGGGTGCCCACCATGTATATGTCGTATGACGAGGTGGTCTTCCAGTGTCCTGTAGGCACTGGTTCTTGGTAGTATCCGGCATCGTCGTCCATACCGTCGATGTCTTGGTCGTAGTCGAATCGTCGGTTAAATCGTCGGACGGTGGCTCTGAAGTGGGTGGTGGATGGGCTCTGAATTTCTTCGTCGTCCGCGTCCCAACCGTCTGGCCGTAGTTCGGCCAGGGCTCTCTGAATAATGGGAGATGCTTGATGAATTTATGATATCGCCGAGGGCGAAGCGGCGCGAAAGATGTCGCGGCGGTGAATTCCATGATCGGCGCCAATCGGATTCGACAGTGCGCGGGCGCAGGAGGTTGAGTCCGCAGAGTCCGGCACCTCGGAGTCATGAGCTTTATGCGGGACAAGGTAAGTGTTGGCTCCATCGCCGTAGAAGGATCAGCCCCGGCGGTGTCCAGCCACCGATCCTCGATCCGGCGATCGGCTCGGACTATGAGTCGGGCGGATTCGTGTCGGACCTCAAGGTCTTTGTCCGTGGCGAGTTAGGTCATGCCCATCGTGACGTATGGCCGCTGCACGCCGGGCTGTGGCTCAGATCCATCAAGATCAAGTCCCGCGGATATCGGCCGTGAAGTTTAGGCTTCAAACGACGACGGCGGTGGGCGTAGCTTCGATCTGCTCCAGATGTCCAAGTGAGTTGGCCCTTGATGCGAAGCCGCCGAATCTGAAGATCTGTCCGGGAGAAAAGTCTCACCGTGACGGCGTCGTTGTTGATTGAATAGGCCATCAAGCCTATCGGTGGCGATACAGAGGAACTCTCAATGAAAGCACCAATGTCGGTGTCAAAACCGACGGATCTTGGGTAGGGGTCCCGACTGTGCGTCTAGGCGGATGGTAACAGGAGACAAGGGACACGATGTTTTACCCGTGTTGGGCCCTCTTGATGGAGGTAAAACCCTACGTCCTGCTCGATTGATATTGATATTGTGGATGTTTACAAGAGTGGATCTACCACGAGATCAAGGAGGCTAACCCTAGAAGCTAGCCTATGGTATGATTGTCAGGGTTGTTGTTCTCGTTCTACGGACTAGAGCCATCCGTTTTATATAGACACAGGAGAGGGCTAGGGTTACATAGAGTCGGTTACAATGGTAGGAGATCTACATATCCGTATCGCCAAGCTTGCCTTCCACGCCAAGGAAAGTCCCATCCGGACACGGGGAGAAGTCTTCAATCTTGTATCTTCATAGTCTTGGAGTCCGGTCGATGATGATAGTCCGGCAGATGATAGTTCGGCTGATGATGGTAGTCCGGCTATCCGGACACCCCCTAATCCAGGACTCCCTCAGACGTCCTCTACTTTGTTGTTGCAAGTTTTACGTGGCTGCTACTGGCTGAGCAAGAACCGTTCTTACCTACGCATCAAAACCACAACGATAGTTCGTCAAGTTAGTGCTGTTTTAACCTTCGCAAGGACCGGGCGTAGCCATACTCGGTTCAACTAAAGTGAGAGAGACAGACACCCTTGGTCACCTTTAAGCAACGAGTGCTCGCAGCGGTGAAACCAGTCTCGCGTAAGCGTCTGCGTAATATCGGTCCGGGCCGCTTCATCTCACAATACCGCCGAACCAAAGTATGACATGCTGGTAAGCAGTATGACTTGTATCGCCCACAACTCACTTGTTTTCTACTCGTGCATATAACATCAACGCATAAAACCTAGGCTCGGATGCCACTGTTGGGAAACGTAGTAATTTCAAAAAATTTCCTACGCACACGCAAGATCATGGTGATGGCATAGCAACGAGAGGGGAGAGTATTCTCCACGTACCCTCGTAGACCGTAAGCGAAAGCGTTATGACAACGCGGTTGATGTAGTCGTACGTCTTCACGATCCGACCAATCCAAGTACCGAACGTACGGCACCTCCGAGTTCAGACACGTCCAGCTCGATGGCGATCCCGGACTCGATCCAGCAAAGTGTCGAGGATGAGTTCCGTCGGCCTGACGGCGTGGTGGCGATGATGATGCTCTATCGCGCAGGCTTCGCCTAAACTCCGCGATGATATGACCGAGGTGGAATATGGTGGAGGGGGCACCTGACACGGCTAAGGCGATCCGTAGATCAACTTGTGTGTTATGGGGTGCCCCCGCCTCGTATATAAAGGAGCAAGGGGAGGGGCGCCGGCCAAGGGAGGGCGCGCCAGGAGGAGTCCTACTCCCACCGGGAGTAGGATTCCCTCCTTTCCTAGTCCAACTAGGAGACCTTCCATGTAGTAGGAGTAGGAGAGAAGGAAAGGGAAGAGAGAAGGGAAGGAAGGAGGGGTGCGGCCTCCCCTAGTCAATTCGGACTAGGCCTTGGGGCGCGTGGCCTGCCCTAGGCAGCCCTCTCTCTTTCCCGTATGGCCCAATAAGGCCCAATACTTCTCCCGCGAATTCCGTAACTCTCGGTACTCGAAAAATACCGAATCACTCGGAACCTTTCCAAGTCCGAATATAGTCGTCCAATATATCGATCTTTACGTCTCGACCATTTCGAGACTCCTCGTCATGTCCCCGATCTCATCAGGGACTCCGAACTCCTTCGGTACATCAAAACTCATAAACTCGTAATATGCCTGTCATCGAAACCTTAAGCGTGCGGACCCTACGGGTTCAAGAACTATGTAGACATGACCTAGAACTATTCTTGGTCAATAACCAATAGCGGAACCTGGATGCTCATATTGGCTCCTACATATTCTACGAAGATCTTTATCGGTCAAACCGCATAACAACATACGTTGTTCCCTTTGTCATCAGTATGTTACTTGCCCGAGATTCGATCGTCGGTATCTCAATACCTAGTTCAATCTCGTTACTGGCAAGTCTCTTTACTCGTTACGTAATGCATCATTCCGTAACTAACTCATTAGCTACATTGCTTGCAAGGCTTATAGTGATGTGCATTACCGAGAGGGCCCAGAGATACCTCTCCGACAATCGGAGTGACAAAACCTAATCTCGTAATGCATTGAGTGTTGTCAGTAGATACATGTCTAATCCTGGAAAAGAGCATTGGAAAGCAGTTCAGTGGATTTTCAGATACCTGCGAGGTACTTCTAATGCTTATTTACAGTTTGGGAAAACTAGAGATGGACTTGTTGGTTTTGTTGATTCTGATTTTGCTGGTGATTTAGATAAGAGAAGATCACTCACAGGTTATGTTTTCACCATTGGTGGTTGTGATGTGAGTTGGAGAGCAACTTTGCAGTCTATTATGGCATGTTCCACTACCGATGCCGAGTATATGGCTATTTCTGAGGCATGCAAAGAAGCTATCTGGTTGAGAGGTTTGTACACTGAGCTTTGTGGAGATTCATCTTATCCTACCATATTTTGTGACAGTCAAAGTGCCATATATCTTACAAAGAATCCAATGTATCATGAGAAGACAAATCACATTGATGTCAGATTTCATTATGTTCGAGATGTTGTTGCTGAAGGCAATTTGAAGGTATGCAAGATAAGTACTCATGATAATCCTGCTGATATGATGACAACGCCAGTTCCAACCAATAAGTTTGAGCTTTGCTCAGGCTTAGTTGGTATTTCTCACTAGTCCTATGGACTTTGACGCACAATGTGTTTATGCTGATTTGGATGGAGTTATTCACTTTCTTCGACTACTGGAGGGAATTTGGCTCAAGGTGGAGATTGTTAAATTATGATCCAAATTCTAGCACCGTATTGGACTAGACGTAGTACATACGGTGTGGGCCTTTGCGTTGGTACCGACGCGCACGAGTAGAACTCGTTTACTTGTCCTACAAGGACTCCTATGTGTTGCCCCTCATATATACTCCATGTAGTCGCACCTCAGACGGTCTGTCGTCTCGTGCTTGTAATACTCCTCCTCATAGTGATTGCGCCTTCGTGCATCCGTGGTTTTCTCCCGCAAGGGTTTCCACGTAAAAATCCGTGTCTCTCGTGTCTCGTTTTATCTCGTTATTATCTAACAAAGGCCACATCTCCCTTCACAGCGGATCGTTGCAGCAGGGGGGTAAAACGGAGACTACCTATAGGCTGCGTCCATGGGGACCTATTTTCCCTTAATCATTGTTTGATAACCGGAGTGGGGAAGAACGGTGATGGCGTATGTGATACAGGCTGTGTATGCACGTATCAATACCAGCTCTACCCACAAATAGAAACATGTAAAGTGTCTTAGGAATCCGAAGTGACGTTGTGTTTAGGCACCGCTATAGATGCACACTAGAGGGGATTCCGAACAAATCTTGTGCTCGGGCAAATATCTGTCTCCTCTCTCCAATTGGGTTGGGGATTTTCTTCACAAGAGTAGTCCACTAAGAATAGACACCATCAGCTAGGTAGTATCCTTTGTTGTAGTGGTGGCCATTGATCTCAGCATTGACCTTTTAGCAGTTGCCTTCTGAAAGCCTTACGAACACCGGAGAGCGCTGAAGCACGTTGATGTCATTGTGACAACCGGCCAGTGCCGAAGAAAGAGTGAAATCCAGAGATATTGTGAAGCCGTGGCCTCAAGTATGACAGTGCAAGTTTTCACATGGCCCCTATACTACCCTTGCCAAGCAGATGGACAATTCTTCCACTTCCAGCGCATACAATCTATGCTACCAAACATCCTCGAAAAAGCCTCTATTGGCATTGATCGCTAACAACCGGGTTGTATCTGCAGCAGTTGACTCTCTCAAGTACTCCGGGCCAAACACAACTACCACAGCCTTGCAGAACCTCCACATGGATTCTAGGCGTGTGGACTCACTCATGCAGACATACTCATCATATCACCGGGTATTCCGTATGCAAGCATCCGAATAGCTGCAGTGCGGTTCTGACAAGAGGAGAAGCCAGTCTTTCCCAGGGCATCCTCCTTGCATACGAAATAATCATCGTACGCCACCCCCCTCCCGGATAAGATTGAACACATATCTAACCATTCAGAAGTGGCGTCGGAATAGGCTGTGTTTGAAGTGGGGAAGCGGACTTGAAGTAATCCTCCAAGAGTAGGCAATGACCACTCACTCTGTTGTGATTCAACACCGAAGCAATGCCCCGAAAACTGATCCCCTGAACATCGGCCGCCGGTTAGCAATGTGGTCATGAATGACCAAAGTAGCAACCACAATCTCCTCATCGCCTGACAAAGAATCGTCTGAATCGCAGATGAAGTTGTTGAAAAAGTACTCATCGCCACTATCCATCTGTACCTGCGGGGGAAACGTTGAACACCTTGTGGCACGGTGGTAGAAGCCGCCCGGTGAAGAGCCCCGCGTCTCTCCCAGACCAGGCAGCAGGCTTGTCGGCATGGAGGTGACCGGTGTTGCTGGCGGCGGCGGAGATGAGGGGGTGGGGTGGTTGTGGGGGTGCTACGGCGGCGGCGAACCAACACCTGCAAGAGCGGTCGTCGGGTGCAGCGTGCTGCGGTGGGAGGTTTGTGGGTGCGGACGGCGGCCTGGGCAGCGTACAACTGGCCGGAACTGGGCGACAACGCCGAGGGCATGGTGGCCGGGAGTATTGGCTGTTGATAGGAGAGGGGGGAATGGCCTATGTGCCACCGACTGACGGGTCAGGGGAGGACAAGGGTGGGCGTCGTCGATGCAACCCCGACCCGAATTTAAATCTACGCGGACAAAAAACAGACACACTTCTATGCGCGTTGGACCGCCGTTTGTTTCAATTCCGATCTAAACGGACGGCGCAGACGGCATGCAGCGCACGCGGCAAGAGTGCTGTTCGCCGCAGCCAAAGAAAGTGACCAAACAAACCACGCTCCTCTAATCCTCATCCCCCTCCCGCCTCCCAAACCGAGTCCACCAAAAGTTTCCCGCGCGGCCACGCCAAATTCCCCTTCTCCCCCACCGCTCGCGCCTTCCGCCCGGCCGAGCCCCCAACACAACGCCCGCCGCGCGCGATCTGCCGTCCCTGCCGGTCCCAGGCTCCAGCCGTGGCAGATCCGGCCCTGTCCCGCAGCGCCATTCCGTCGAACACTTCGCGCGCGGCGGCAGGAGGGCCTGGCGGAGGAGGGGCAGGATGTACGCGAGGCGCGCGTCGCAGCTGCTGAAGGAGCTCGACGCCTGCGAGCCCGGCCAGCTCGTGGTTTTCAACGTAATTCTTCGCCTCTCTACTCCATACGCGCTCGCAGTCTCTGGCCACTGGCTTTGAATCCGAGTCCGCGGTGCTCTGGTTACCTTGATGCGTCTGTTTTAGGGCCCAATTTTGCCCAATCTGGTCTTGTTAGGTGTCTGTATGCGAGAAATTGGATTTATAAACTCTCTATTTTACAGCCCTATGGGAATTGTTATGTTCTCGCATCCTGTGCGGTTTGTTATGTGTTTACTCCTAAGAGCTCCGGATCTTCAGACGAGCCTTAGGGTTCTGCATCCTTGTTACTATGTTAAAGCGTAATTTTGTTGAATATTGTTTGTGAGAGTATTATTTATCAGCAAGTGTTACGTGCCGGCACCTGAACTGCACAAAGCCTCGGCACAATTGTTAGTGATTTGCCTGGCCTGTGAAGGTTCTGGCAGCTGTTAACCAACATCTGTTTACTATCAAGTGCTTCGCGCCACTCTTCCTTGCAATTATGTGAACCAACACATACCGGCTAAACTGCAAGGTTCATGAAACCGAATTCCATGTTTTTTTTTTTGAGAAACGAATTCCATGATATTGCTGTCAAAGTATTCATTACTTGCGTGGATGATAAATTGTACTGCCGCAACATCTTTATGACGGAACTCTGGCATTAGCTGCAGCACTGTGTCATATTCTTGTACTGTTTGGGCAGTATGATTATGGCAGCTACAGTTCCTTTTCATTTGTCCGTTATGCTGATCCCTAACTCGTTGTCTTATGGAATTTGCAGAGCGATGTATTTGATCAGGTCATTAGAGAGTGTGGTGAGCACAATGCACAGTTTCAGGCATTGATCAGGTACTTGAACCCTATTAGAATGTTGGTGCTCATATAACCTCGACCTGTGAGTAACCTATTAATTTCACCATTTCATCAGCAAAATAAACTAACTGCGTTGAACCAACAGCATCCTTAGTTGCTATCCTCACATCGAAGTGTACAGACTATTCAAACGCCTGATCTGCTTTATGTTTATGACAGAAAAATGGTGGAGCAAAACTTAGACATTGAAACAACAAGAAACGAAGACCACTATGGTGCAGCTATCCACCATCTCTCGCTGCTCCGCAACAAAAGATGCCTCATGGCTTACATGTACACTATTCAGATCTCACATCGGGCTCTCTCTCCCCTTCAATGCTGATTATACATGCTTAACCTGCTTTTTGGTGCACACTAGCTGAAATCATTGTATCCAACTAGGTACAACCGAGCAGAAACTATTCGGAGCTTTAGATGGAAAATTGGTCCTGTGCTTCCTCATGAAATACAAGAAAAGCTCAATTTTTCAGAGAAAGAGTACTTCAGAAGCCACTCTTCAGCCATTAAGTCTTATATCTCAGAGATGGATATAGATTTAACAGTGGTATGTATATTTCCTGTTTCATTCACTTTTTGGGGATGAAACACGATTACCGGACTTATTGTACATTTTTTATAGGACATGGTACCCCCCAAGGATCCTTATATCCAGGTTCGGGTGCTGGAGGACATTGGTGAAGTATCTCTTGGTGACCATTCTGTGTCATTGACAAAAAATTCACTCCATTTCCTTAGACGCACAGATGCAGAACAATTTATATCACAGGTTTGCTATCTGTTACACTGTATTTTCCCACTCTGAATGGACCCAGTGCGAATAATATTCTGTTTAATTTTAATAGGGTCTCATGGAAGAATTTCTGGAGTAGGGATCACATATGATGTAAAATAGGTATTGCTCCTCAAGTCCTCACTATGATCTTGTTAGTTACTTAAACAGCAGCATAAACGCAATACATTGACCAGTGCTGGCAGCATGTCTTAGACATGAAAAGGCTTGATGGTTACTGAACTCCTTTTCACCTGAACATATGGCTTGTACTATTAGCTACCAACTTTGAACTTGTGTCGTGCATTTTGACCTTATTTTTTTGAATCAATGTCTGTGAGCTGCAGATTTTAAGTACCACCCACAACATTTTCTTCGCTGCTGCTGTTTGGTGGAATATGCACTCTTGAGGTTCTGATCGAGACTGTGTGGAAAAGGAAAGAACACATGCTATCTTCAGATGTTAAGGCACGAGGCAACACAAGGGACTATGAACTGTGGACCTCCAGCCTAGTTGTTAGTGATGACTTGTAGTCTTTAGATGAATGGCTTAATCTTGTTGTATTATGTTGTGACAGAATTTAAACTTCGTAAAATTGTATAAGCAATTTTCCTGTAAGTCATGCAGTAGAAAGATGACAAGTTCTGTTTTACTGAAAATGACAACTTGATCTCAACCTGAAACTCTTTATGTTTGCTGAGTTCTGACAAACTCAACTGTTCTCTCCCGTGTTCCTTTTCCTACAACCACAGCTGTGACATCCTGAGTTGGAACTCTACTTGTTTAGTCAGAGGCAACAACTCAGGCTCACGTTTCATTTACTGTCCCAAGTCTCTTTTCATCACTTTGCCAGTAAGAAAGACTAACGCAGTACATCTTTGTGCATCATCGTTCCTGCTTTAAGAACATGTATTTATTTAAAGGTGTACTGGACATCAGTTGGTTGAGGCTGGCATCTTCTTTTGGTCACCACAAGTTTCTTGAGATGCTTTTATTCAGGTCAAACTTACACACTGGATGAGTGCAGTGTCATGCTGTTCCTGGCATAATCCCTGGTTACACATGTTGGTGTTTTAGTGTTTCTGCTTTGTTTTTTTCTTGGTGTTTGGCTGCACTTTGTGTCATTTTGATGTTTTCCACCTAATACAAAATGAATCATAATCAGTTGCGCGTTTGCCTGTGTTTTAGTGTAATTTATATGATAAAGAAGCTCTGCTAAGTTAAATAGATTCTGTTGCACATGTTTCTACGAAAGTGCAAGCATTGGGTCAGGACTTCCTTTACAATGTTGTTTATGCTGAGTTACAGTGCAAATGTATGGCTTTCTCTCTGAAAAAGTTACTGATATAAGGTTTCCCTTCCTGTCTAGTATTATGATCAGTTGTGATTCACGTATCAGGTCGGCTATGAGTTCCTGACTTGTGTTTTTCAAAGGGGTGTACTTTGCACACACCGGGAGTCAAGGGCGAGTACACACGGTCTCAACCATAAGTTCAACTGGTCATATTTGGTTGATGTTCCCAACGAGGTTTTGGGAATGGTACCAATGGGGATCAGGGCTGCAGGTTTATAAACCAAGCACGAACACTTTCAGAAACTTGCTTCCGGATTCTCATTATCCCCGTAAATATTTGTGGCTCCACAAACGACCTGCTTTCCTTAGATGGTTGTTTTTGCAATACAATTTTGCTAATGGGCATACTTTTGCTTCCCGGCATGGCCAGTACGACAATAGCTTCTGAAACATTTCCCCTGTGCTACTATGTCGATACAGTGAGTAGCTAAATTCTTGATTGTTGTTCATGTGTACTGCTGTTCAAGCTTAATACCGACCTACCACTGCCATCTGGAGTAGCAAACTTCAATCTTGCATACATCCAGGGCAGCCAGCAACTGCATTTCATACCGTGTGCCCTCAGTTTTATTGGTTGGTGTTGTCCTTGTGCATAACTAACTTGTAGGGCATGGCAGCAATGTACGTATCTGCTGCCCCTACAGCAAACAAATTGGAGGTTGGCACTGGCCACAAAAAGACATGGCATGATGGTTACATGCTTCTCGTCGACTACTCCTAGCCTAGCTAAACAATGAACAGCACTAGGTGCTAAACCTATAAACACAATCTTTGTCTCTGTCTTCCAAGTGAAGAGTGTCTTTTTTTTTGTCTTTTATTCCAATAATCGGGCCCATGCACTCCTTGATTTGTCAGAACTCGTCTCCAACTCCAAGAGTAGCACTAGCTGTCTCAACTTTCAACCGCCCTCGTTGGCCTTTGATGGCAAAACAAAATAATCGGGGAAGCGGATTATGCGCGCCGTGCTCATTTAAGTCATCTTCAACACCGACTCTTAAACCTCCCGCATCATCTGGATCACGTTGTCTAAATCACGCAAGCCATCCAACGCGGTCTCAGTCGATTCTTTGGCCGGTCACGCATCTTCCTCCCCATGGCGAAGACAAACGTGGGGGACTTTGCGAGAGTCCGGACAGCTCCTAAGCCCCGCTTCTGGCCACACTGGCACATAAAAAAAACCTCCTCCCTCTCGCACACGCTTCCCGCCCGAAACGGTCAGCGCCTCTCCTCAACCTCAGTGCCGCATTCGTGCCTGGCCAAAGCGAACGCGAACGCTCGGGCGCCGGCATTGAAGTGGCGCGCCAACCGAGAGTGCCGCCCGCGCCGCTTCCCGGTGCAGGCGCGTTCAAACGGCACGACGGTCGCGCATCCGTTCGTCTGCCACCCATATTGAAGGGTTGATGAGGCGTCTCCTCCGATGCCAGCCGTCCATCCCTCTGCCGACCGCCATTGCTATATAACCGCTGCCTCGGCCATAGCTGCAATCATTCGCCTCCGATACCTCTTTGCACCACTCCCACCATGGATCCCCCCCCCCCCCCCGTCAAAGCTCTATGGGACGGGCTCACACCGGACTAAGAGAAGGAGATGGCTGCCATTGCTGCCGGCTGGCTGGCCGACAGGCAGTCGGAGGGCGACAGCGTCCCAGTGGAGGACGCTGCCGACAATGAGCCCGCGCCACCCACCTCCTCTACGCCACCCTCGCCGGTGCATTGCACCATGACCATCGGCGAGACCCTTGCCAATTACATGGACATGGTGCGGGAGGAGTAGTTCCGGGAGGCGTGGGTCGACGCCACCTACAACCACCACCTCCTTTAGGAGCACATGCGGACGGAGGAGCAGCTCACTGCCGGCAGGGAGATCGCGCTGGACGCGGACTTGGCGGAACAGGATGTGTTGATCGAGTCCTACTGCTCCGCCCGTGAGATCCGCCCCGCCCGCTGGTAATACTGCCAGCGGGTGGCGGCCGCCTACAAGGAGTGCGACGAGGCTGGTGAGGCGGTGTTCAGCGAGACCGACTACGAGGAAGGGGACATTGCTGAGGCTGCGCCCCACTACCACGATCACGAAGCTGGCACGTCCGCGGGCGCTGGCGGCGGTGAGGAAGAGTAGTGCACGGTAGGTTGCCATCGCTCTGGTCCCAGGAAGGCCACCGCTCCTCCCTTCTTGTCGACGCGAAGCTTGGTGGGCTTAAGATCGGCGGCTTATTAGCGGCTTGGCGGTGACGTGGAGGTGGGCTCCGGAGGCGGAGGTTACGGAGGCAGGGCTAGAGAGCGCCGAGGCGGAGCTGGAGAAGAAGCTTCAGTTCTCGGGGCTCATGGTCGGACACGGAGAATGGGCACCGCCGACCATTTAGATTAGGTATTAATTATACCTCCGGAGTCAGACTAGCACCGCTTTGATGTAAATGTAATGGAACGGCCGTCATGTTTATATGAAATCCATCATGTTAATATGAAATCTGTCATGTTTATATAAAATCCGGACGTGTTTGAACGAATTTTGCCCGGTTGGTTTGAATTGTTGTCAAAATATATGCAGCTACGGTTGGATAGTGGCCTCCCGTGTCCGCGGACTGCCGTCCGCGAATGAATGCGGGAGAAAATTTGCGGGTCACTGTTGGAGATGCCCTTACTAGTCAAATACACAATTGTCACGACATCCACCACGAGCGGTGGCGGCTGCTTGTTCAACAAACGAAGATTGACGCTCTGTTTGTGAGATCAACGTGGGGCGGACGCAGAGGAGGCGCGGAAGATCGCGGATGTCTCCAGCTCCATGTCGGTCGCGCCGCCCGCGCGGTTCATGCCCGGCCATAACGACCATGAGGCTGGCTCATCCACCTCGACCCATGCCGTCTACACGTTGAACCCTGGCGAGGAAGAGTATGACGTGAGGTATGCCATGTGCGCCGTGTCCCAAGTTTTACTCTTCCCCTCACCGGCGAGCCGCAACTTCACCTCACGAAGCTCACGGGCATTGAGCTTGCCGGACATGGGAAGACATGACGTGCAACATGGATGCCGCCACTGCCGCCAAAGATTTAGACTTTGATAAATAAAATGTCATGTCCGCTTTTGTTCAATTAAAATATGTAAAAAAAAAGTAATGCATTTTGTTCGATTTAAATAAAAACCGTCCACTTTGCATGAAATTAGTTCGGTTTGTTCAAATTTCGTTTGAAATGGGCCCGAACGTCTGATGGACAGAGTTGGATAGTTGGCTCATGTATCAACATCCATGGACGCATCCGGATACGCCCATGGATGAATACTATGTCTGTTTTAGGGGTCCTCGAATGGAGATTCCCTAAACCCTATGAAACCAGTGTTTCGTCCTATATATCCTCAGTTTTTTCCACGCCAAAGCAAACATACTGTCTCATCTGCATCACGGGCATCACCACACGCGGGCGCGGTACCCATGGGTGTGCATGCAGCCATGCACGACAGCGGTGAACACGAGGGCAAAAGAACCAAACGGAACGTCCACAACAGATTCTTTCCCCTCGCTCTTCGCCTCTTCCCCGACGCCGTCGCGACTAATCTGTCCCGGCGCCACAGAAACCGACGAGTCGGATTCCGAGCCACTCCGAGAAGCCCAGAAACCGCGATCGACCGGCGCTGACCGACCGCTCCGCGACGCACTTCCGCCCCTCTGGGTCGCCGCGCCGGAGCGCCAGGCGCGAGGTGACAAACTATTTTGGTCGAAGCCTGCCCCTGGGATTTCGAATCTTGGCTTCTCGTACACCGGCTCGTTGCTGCTCCTAGCCTGCTGGTACGTATGGGACATTCTTTACGTTGGGTTAGGACAAGCAAGGGCTGACTCTTCCCTTTGACGTTTAGAAGATCTCGTAGTACTATGGAGCAAGTGAGATTCGCCGGTTCCTCTCTCGCGTACGCTGCGCAGATTCTGTTCTCACGCGAGAGGATTTGACATTGATTTGATGTGATTCCCCTCGCACGGTCTACTCGTCCAGAATACTGTGAGTGTACGTGATGTGACCGATAACTGACACTGGGCAACACTGCCTGTCCGACCAAAAATAAAATGAAAGATGAAGACAGGCGCAGTGCAGTGCAGCTGCGCGGCCAACAGTATCATCGCCGGTCGTTATTAGGCGCTTAATTTGCTGCGTGCTACGGGCTACACATACTGGACCGGTGCTCTAACCCTGGGTGGTTGGAAGGAGGACCAAATTGGTTCAGGAAAAATACAAGCTCGATAGGACCATGAATTTGCGCCGAGCCATGAGTGCAATTTGAGAAGCTTCTGAGGTTCCGGGCATCATTTAAAGCTAGGTTAGCCAGGTGGACTAATGCTGATCGCGTACGTGCCAGACCTTAGGCCCTTTCCAATGCTCCACCATGCGGTCTTAAGCGTAGCGTAAAGCAAAAAAAATCGATGTGCAAGTTATTTAAGAGGAGAGAGATAAGTGTGGTGACCCCAGAAAGAATCAATGCTAGGCGCGTGAACCTAGGCAAAACATTTAAAGAAAGGAAGCCCACCAATAAATGAAGAGCTTTAGTTGCTAAATCATTAAATGAAGCAAGCTTAGCAACCATAAGCTAAGCACCTATGCATTGAGGAGTATAGTTGCTAAGCTATTTAATTTGCTTAGCACCTCATCTAAGCACCCATGCATTGGTAGCAGCCTTAGGGGTCCAGTCGAGCCGTCGCAATTAGTGCACTGTTAATACTCCCATAGAGCCCCATAGGGGGGTATGTTCGCAATCATTTAGATATAAGGTTATACTATATCCTCGACACTTATTTTAGAACGAAGGGAGTATAAGATAAACAGGGGAGACATATTTTTTCTTTTTTAGAAAAATGAAGCCTCAGTATCCAGACCTCCGCAACAAATAGTAAAGCACATAGCCAAAGAGGGTGATTAATGCAGCAGTTTGGATTCTTTTGATCCGTGAGAAAATATAAGTACTCCCTCCTTTCCGGTTTATAAAGTTTATTTTAAAATTTTAGTTTTCTCATTTTATAAGGCTCAATTTGGTTGTTCCCCATCACATGTTAAGATTTCAAGGTGCATTAAATCATTGCATGCAAGTATTAAGAGAAAATTGACCAATGCATGTACTTTATACATGCATGCATTGCAATTAATGCATTGGTAAACATAATTTTTTGAGAAAAACAAAAGCATTAATTGGGTGCTTTTGCAAACTACAAAAAGTATTCCACCACTCACCATCTACCTTGATTGGTGAGATTTTTGAATTGAGCCCTATAAACCGGAAAGGAGGGAGTATTACTTTATTTTGCAAGAAGATATGTGGACTATCTGATTCGCAACATCACCGAAGAGATATTGTGACATATGTTTAGATTTGAATGAAATTCATTAGTTGTTCATGCAAACCAAGAAAAGTAGTTAAGTTTTTTGCAACTCCTAATGAATCACCAAATACTCAGGATACAAAAATGTATGTTGAGCTCCGCCTATTGCTCCGCAAAAGGAAGGGGGAGGGGGAGAGAGAGAGAATTCCGTCTATTAACACGGGAAACCAAAGTGCAGAAACATGGCTACTCCGCTAGCATTCCGCCTCAATTTAGAAGAGACAGAAGATGAGTGCAATACACAAAGGAAAATGATAATGACATCCACTCCATCCGTAAAAAATGCATTGGATGAAGTCCGGGAATGCGTCAATATAATTTTTGGCAATCTTATTCCTAGGATCGGAGGTTCTGTATAAAAGCTACTCTCATCAGTGACACTTGTTTTGGGATGGAGAGAGTACATCTTTTACATAGTAATGAACGTAGAGTTTTTGTCGATCAAAAGAGGACCACATAAATTTCAAATAATTGGTAATATGATAGACTTGCTAGCATACTTAAACTAAACCTGTTGTAATTTCTGTTTTCTTGAATATTTTTTAGCCGTTTCAGTTTTCTTGAAAAGTAGAACCTTTGTGATGTTATGGCTTGTTGAATTTAAAAAAATATCTCTACTACATAAAAAGAACGTAAGGTTCCTATTTCACCTTTCTTTCCACCACCCATTCGTCCAACCTTCCTTGTATGATAACCAAACAACTAAATTTCTTACCTTCTTAACCAATTTCACTTTAATTTACTTGCCAAATTTCGGATCAAAATATAAGGTAATTCACGGGCAAAATTTGATGAACATTTATTTACACAATCGCACTATTACGAACAGGTAAATCGCAAGCTAACATGCTAGAATATTTATATCCGTTGCAACGCACGGGCATTGTTCTATCTCTATCTCTATTATCTCTACTAGTGGTTGGGGCGCCACCCCGTGGCGCCTCCTAAGAGAAAGTTGGGGGCGGTGCCAGATGGATTGCGCCCCTTATACTCACCTGTTTGTACTATGTTGTGTTATTGCATTAGACTCAAAGTACATCAATATAAAAGTTGGTGACTGGAACAATAAGACGGAGCTATACAACACATTCAGAGAATGGATCGGCCTTAAAAGAATAATAGTGACATCATGTATACTAAGAGGCTTGTATGAACACAAAAGCAATAGTCGGTGGTTCAAAAGTGACAAAATGATAGGACTTGCTAATATAAACCACTAACTGATTCAAAAAGTACAACACCACAGAGGATATGTCAAGAACAAATCAACAAGAGCAGCGCACGGAACGACCTGTCAATGATGTGCAACATCCTAATCCATGGAATGACCCGTCAATGATGTGCAACATCCTAATCCATGAGAGCCGTGTCTCCTACTATAACGCCTGATGCTAGATTAGTCCCCAAAGATGCCCCCGCTTGGCAGTGGAAATGAACGGCTTCCAACAAGGCAAGAACACAAAACATGAATATAGGAAAGGCAGAAGCAAGGAGAGGAGAGGGACCAAACGGCGGTGGCACTTACCTTTTATCTGCTGACCATCGTATCATTCGTCATCGTCACCTCCCACGCCTCGCCCACCACCGATGATCAACACCGCACTGTCATATTCATGTCAGTACTTCAATAAAAGTGAATTTTCTCCATACAGGGTTTTGTGCTTCTGCTGCTAGAATGCATCTACGAAGTCCCTATATAGTATATGTGATCAAATTTACTCCTCTCCAACGTCCATAATTACCATCTACTCCCTATGTTCCTAAATCTCTTAGATTCTCACATGAACATGATACTATACTGACATGGTGTACTGGCATTGTTTTAGAATGACGAGGTCGTCCTCACGCCCTGGCGTCGATCTATTCTAGCTCCCCGCCTCATGCTCGGATGCTCCGCATGGATCTATGCCCGTCTTCCTTTCTCCTAGTATTCCTGCTTGAAGCCGTTGTCGCTACCGCCAGGCCCACATCAATCAGCGGCCACCATCTCTATGGTTTCGCATAGAAATGGGGCAGAGCGGGTGGGTGGAGCGGTGGCCAAGGGTGGGAAATGGGGTGAGGCGGGGCGTCAAGCAAGAATAGAAATTAAGTGTATTTTAGTTCAGAGATATATAGGTGATCTCATTCAGTTCAGTCAGTCACATACTACTGTTCACTGAGGTGAGAATTTTGCATTTGGTACAGCTACCTATCTAAAAACATCCAGAACCTCAACCCAGCTGATATTGGATGTCCAAACTGAATCATTGCATCCCTAAACATGGAATCATGGTTGAGTTTTTAAGTCTCAAGAATCTGCGTAATTATGGTCATATGCACTGCCATTTTATTTAGATACGCAGGCCAATAGTACACTAATAAACACACAAATTTCAAGTTTTAAGATTTTTTATAAAGAATTACTTAGTGTCAAAGCAAGATACAGGACTAAATCAGTTTATGTTTGAGAAAGAAAATTACCAGACCGAGCTACACAAGCATGGTATAAAATTCTTCGTTGCAAATTTGAGTCGATGCCCCTGTAAGGTTGTAACTTCAAACATCAAGTCATGTTGCATTTTCTCGACGCATTCCCGACATATCAAGATTCAATCACATAAATCCACAAAAATCTAAAACCTATAGAAAGATCAAACAGAATTAGTTCAAAGAACACTCTGAAATTTGATATGGCATGTCACCAGCGACAGTCCTGCATTTGGGCCAGTATATGGTATGTATTGGCACTCTGATTCATGTTTCAGCTTGCAATAATAAGGATATATTCCCAAGCATCCAAAGTTCTGGAACTTGAACAAAACCTCTAGAGAGGCGCCAACCTTCTCCAAAGCAAGGCATATTATGTTACCCAATTCACTCCTGCTAGTTGGACGACAATTATGGACCCTTGGCTTGCATTCAGAACAAATGGCATGGCCATTGGAGAATGGTATGCACAAATGTGACGATACTAAAAGAACCTCTAGACACATTTATAACTTTCTTTCTGAGCTTAAGGATTTGTAGTGTAAATTCTAAATAATGAGATATCAGCCCTCCTTGTAGAATTAATTGACAAGGAACAGTCTAGACAACGTTGAAAATGAAAAAGGAGAGCGTGCAATCTATAAGTTCAAAATGTTTGCAAGGTGCTAGTCGGAGGTAGGCCTGATGCATCGGGTGGTTAACTGAAAGGAAGGGATGTCACCTATTAGCGTGAAAGGGATTCATAGAAAAAGGTCACAAACCAAAACCCTATTTTAGCTTTGCCTACTATAACGCCCCCGATGCGGCTATATCTCCCACGTGTCGAGGCACGACTTAGAGGCATAACCGCATTGAAAGCAATGTCGCAAGTGAGGTAATCTTCACACAACCCATGTAATAAATAAGGGAAAGAGATACATAGTTGGCTTACGATCGCCACTTCACACAGTACATAAATAAACATCCATCATTGAGTACACTCAAGGTCCGACTACGGAACCAAAATAAAAGAAGATACCCCAAATGCTACACAGATCCCGATCGTCCCAACTGAGCACCACTCTCGATCATCGGGAAAAGACACATAGTAACGACCACGTTCCTCGTCGAACTCCCACTTGAGCTCGGTTGAATCACCTGCACTTGGCCTCATCGGAACTCGCAGCTGTGTTTGGAAGTATCTGTGAGTCACGGGACTCAGCAATCTCACACCCGCGAGATCAAGACTATTTAAGCTTATAGGAAGGACAGAGTAGTAAAGTGGAGCTGCAGCAGCGACTAGCATATATGGTGGCTACATCGCAAAAGAGAGCGAGAAGAGGAGCAAAGCACGGTCGTGAAGCTAGTAGCGATCAAGAAGTGATCTGAACTACTTACGTCGACATAACTCCAACACCGTGTTCACTTCCGGACTCCGAGAAGAGACCATCACGGTTACACACACGGTTGATGTGTATTTTATTTAAGGTCAACTTTGGGTTTTCTACAACCGGACATTAACAAATTCCCATCGCCTCATAACCATGGCACGGCTTTGAAAGATATTACCTGCAGGTGTCCCAACTTAGCCCATAATAAGCTCTCACGGTCAACGAAGGATATTCCTTCTACGGGAAGACCCGATCAATCTCGAATCCCGGACTACAAGACATTTCGACAGCAATAAAACAAGACCAGCAAAGCTGCCCGATTGCCGACAAATCCCGATAGGAGCTGCACATATCTCGTTCTCAGGGCACATCCGGATGAGCAGTCCATACAACTAAAACCAGACCTCAAGTTGCCTTGAGGGGGCGCTGCACAGCACTCTAGTTCGGGCCAGCACTCGAAGGAGCACTGGTCCGGGGGGGTTAAAATAAAGATGACCCTCGGGCTCGCGAAAACCCGGGGAAAAAGGCTTAGGTGGCAAATGGTAAAACCAAAGTTGGGCCTTGCTGGACGAGTCTTATTCAAAGCGAACTGTCAAGGGGGTCCCATAAATCACCAAACCGTGTAAGGAACGCGAAATCAAGGAACATAACACCGGTATGACGGAAACTAGGGTGGCAAGAGTGGAACAAAACACCAGGCATAAGGCCGAGCCTTCCACCCTTTACCAAATATATAGATGTATTAAACATATAGCAGATGTATATATTGTGATATCCCCAACAAGTAAACATGTTCCAAAGAGGAATAACACCTCCATGTTCCAACAAGGAACAAACTTCAGCTTCACCTGCAGCTAGCAACGCTATAAGAGGGCTGAGCAAAGCGGTAACATAGCCAATCAACGGTTTGCTAGGAAAGGATGGTTAGGGGCTAACATGGCAATATGGGTGGCATGATATAGCAAGTGGTAGGCATCGCAGCATAGGCATAGCAGAAGAGCGAGCAACTAGCATAGCAAAAATAGAAGTGATTTCGAGGGTATGATCATCTTGCCTGCAATGTTCTCAGAGTTGTCGAAAGCTTGATCCTCGTAAGCGTTCTCAACAGGTTCCTCGTTCCCGTACTCGTCTCCCGGCTCTACCCAAAGCAACAACACAAACAAAGGAACCACAATAAATCACGGTGCAATGCACAATCAACATGATGCAAAACATGACATGATATGCGGGATGTGATATGCAATGCTTATGTGCGCTCCGGAAGGTAAATGATGAACCAGGCATCAACTTGGCAAACCAAGCATGCCACTGGAAAGATGAGATGATTTCGGTTGAAATCGACATAAAGATCACCGGAATCGGATGCACGGTTTGCAAATGACAAGCAAAACAAGAATGGCGCAAATCTGCCATTAACAGCATGATGCCACTTAGCAAGCAACAATTAATTAAGCTACTGCACCCAAATGTATCAACAAAGTGCATGGCAGTGATCTACACATGATGCTCGACAAAAGATGAGCACTGAGCTACGGCTAGTTCACATCATAACAGGTTCAAACAAGCATGGCAAAAGAGCACAAAATATCAGGCTGGACATGGCAAAAACAGCATCAGGTTGCAATGTTCAGAGCAACAAAACTACATGCTACAGGAACTCAAAATAGCAAAACAAGGCATGGCATGAATCTAATCAAAGCATAGATCAAAAGTCCCTTACTGACCATAAGCCAAAAAGGATTAGAAAATATAGTAACACCCATGTCAATATTGAAAGTCTCGTTAACAGATTCAGCAACATGGCATGTCAAAAACTGATAACAAGTAAGCATGTTTACAAGCTCAATGCACTCACTACAGAGCCTTATATGATAAACTAAGCATACATACATCAAGAAGACATGACATAGAAGACATACATGGCAAAAACAATAACATATCTTGCATGGATCAACCACAACAACCTAGGCAAAATTGAATAACATGTAAACAATCTGCCAGGAAACATTTGATAGCAAAAGTAGAGCTCGATTGACTTAAGCTATGGCACTCCATAATTGCAAACAAGAGCATGGATAGATAGAGCAAGACATGCTTTACAAAACACTCCTACTGAAGTATCTCAAAATATGCATGTATCTCTCGGTAGCATCAAGTAAACATGGCATCAAAATCAGCTAAAACAGGACTGAAATCAGCAACATCAGGACACCTACTTTGCATGCTTGTGCTAGTCACCACATAGATCACAAAAATACATGGCATATATCCCTGGAAAGATGGCATGGCATATTTCAAAACACATGTAGGACTCAAATTCATAGGGTGCACATATTAATCATGGCAAAAATAACAAAAGTGCAAGTTCTGTTAAGAAACAGAAACTAACATCACATAGCACTCTTCCAACAGAATTTCGGGCATCAAGATGAGCTCAAAAGAAAATGATGCAATGAGATGAAATGATCTACTCTTCGAGACGAAAATTTCGATATATTATACGCGCAAAATGGAGCTACGATGACAAAGTTACAGCACGTTGAAAATGCAACAAAATAACAATAACATGCAAAAGACTTAGAGAAAAGAAAGGGAGAGAGAGGTCAACGCTGCGTGGATCGAGGCGGATCGGGATCGGCCGACGGGCGGTGTGGCGCTGGGCGGCGGGCGCTTGGCCGGGCGACGGGCGAGGGCGGCCGGGCGGCGGATCCCGGCGAGGGCGGCGACCGGCCGGGACGGGGCATGGTGAGCGCCCGGGCCGGAGAGAGGAGGGCGCGGGCGGCGGGCGGGCCGGACTCGGCGAGGCGGAGGAGGAGGCGGGCACGGCGGCCGGGCGCTGGCGGCGAGGGCGGCGGAGCTGCGGAGGACGGCGGCGCGACCGGCGCGGAGGCCGGAAGGCGTGTGGTATGGCGGGCCTTCGCCGAGCCCGTGGCGGGCGGCTGGGCGGCGGCGCGGACAGGTGGCGGCTCCTGATTGGTGCGGACGCGGCGGCGATTTCGTCCGCGGCGGCGGACACGTCGCGGCGCGGGTCGGATTTTTAGGGTTTCGGGAAGGATGATCCGGTTGGAGGAGTTTGCTTAAATAGGCATAGAGGAGCTAGGAGAGTCCAAATGAGGTGTAGTTTTCGCCACACGATCGTGATCGAACGACGGAGAGCATGGAAGTGACTTAGATGGGTTATTGGGCTGTTTTGAAGGGTGTTGGGCTGCAACTTAAAAGAGGCCTTTGCGAGAGTGCGGTTAACCGTTGGAGTACCAAACGAGCTCCAAATGACCGAAACTTGACCGGTGGTCTACGGTGGTATACCAAGGCCACTAGACAAACCTCGGTCCATTTCGAGAAGGTTTAGTACCGCACGCGGAAAAACGTAAAAGGACCGCCGGGGAGATAGGAGTGCCGGATTGCAAAAGCGGACAACGGGAAAAATGCTCGGAATCATGAGACGAACACGTATGCAAATGCGATGCACATGATGACATAATAAAATGCATGACATGGACAAAATGCAAAAAGGAGAAAACCCAACCACGGAGGGAATATCATATATCAATGCCGAAAATGGCAAGAGTTGGAGTTACAAATATGGAAAGTTACTTCCGGGGTGTTACACCTACCTTGGTCGGCAATGTCATGTTCTTTTGCAACTGGGTATTCTTATATATCGGCGTACACATAGAAAGCCAAAAACCTAGAAAGGCTAGTAAGATACAACCGAAATGCTATTGTTAAATGTGATTAGTTCGGCAAGAAGACATACCTGATGAATTGGAGGATACATGGGATCTAAACACATGGGGCATTCCAATAGCTTATGCCCATTTCTAGAAACTATGACATTTGGATTCTGTGAATGCTTGATAACATGACAGACAAGTTCTATGAAATCTAACATCCCATTCTTTGGAGGGTCGCTAACTTCAGCATCAATGTTGTCGAGATAGTCAGTTGACGCCACAACCAAACCTATAGATACGTAATCGTGTATGGATGAGAAATTTTTAGGATTGGAAGCAAATAGAAAGATAACATGAATTAAGCCTGGGTGTAAAAAATGCCATGTCAATTTCAAAGGATGGCTGCAATCTGATATAACTCTCAAGACAAGTATTATCAGTAACATTGTGTCACCGGTGATACATAAAACTGATACATCAACCTGATAACATGAATTAGTCCACAAATATATTCTTCTTGGGAGAAAAGATATATGTCAGTGGCGATACATAAAGGATCTATCATGAGTGCTTGTATCCACTATACAGAGAACACTTCTCTCTGTCAAATAAGCTCATAGTAACCTAAATATATTTTTGGAATAAAAACCTGATCTAAGTCCATGGGGTACCAGGGAATAAAATCGTTGGGGCACTGGAAAAAAACATTCAGCAAAAACACATTCCTCGAAGTGAGAAATATTCAGTCCAAAACTATATCAAGATTGAACCTCATACAATTTTCAAGGCATGTCATTTGTGCTTCTCTTGTATGACTTTCCAATTTCTTTGCTTTGAAAACAAACATATACTAGATGAATTATGAGAACTAACCAGAACTCTCTGCATCAGATTGTAGTCACACACAATGATTGTAAATGATTTGACATTATATCCAACTACTAAAGTAATGAGAGCTTACAGTTGGAGAGACATACACAGTCTAGAGCAAAAGGGAGTGGATTCACAGCTTTGTGCTCAGCGTCACCAATGCAACTGACCCATACTAATGGTGTCACCTCTAGAGACCGCAATAGTAGGTTGCCGAATAATGGCGCAAGAAGTTATAGTAGCAGCCTTGGAGCTCCACGGCGAAGCTGGTACATAAGAAGAGAATCACACTGGATATTGTTCTTAACTTTCTAGAAAAGAGAAAAAATCGATTGAATTCCTGTTTTTTACACGCAGTATAGCTAGCCATCAACATGCCATGGACACTATGAAGCTAACCTTTGTGGAACAGGATTTTTTGTGCCTATCCAGAAGTACAAATAATATTTCTTTAGAATAGATCCTTTGAAAATAATTCCTTGAAATTTTTTCTCTAGAAGCCCATAAACAAGTCGGGAAGAAAAAGAAAGGAACATCACATGCATCTAGGGAAAACACATGTCTGGAACAACCTCTATGTGGTGGTAAATTGCTAGAAAGGGGAGAAATAATGCATGTTCTCCCAGATTTGTGCACGTAGTTGCATCACTACATGCATACATTGTTCCACCAAGGATGCATATACAGTCTGCATTAAGGCACACCTGTCCCTCTTCCAACAGAATGAAGCAAGCAATGTATTGTATCGGTCATATGAATGATATGCTTGTAGTCAATTAAGTACATGTGTCAACAATCAGAACAAGAATAACCAAGTTCTTCGACCAAAGTTCAAGCTGGAAATCAAGTGGGATAAAATTTGAAACCGTAAATCCAAAGAATAAATTGAAATTAAAGATCGTCAAGACGACAGCAAGCCAACCATTTTTTGTGAAGTTGTCGTACTCGAAATCTCAGTCAATAATGCGACCAGTTAAGTCACGTAGCACCTAGGAAAAAGCATAGATTGATTTGCTTAAATTAAATTAGATTTAAGTTGCAATTTTTTTAGAGAATAAGTGAGAAAACTGCACATAAAATTTGGGCAGGGAGGGTGCTATCCTCAACATCGTTTCCATATGAGCAGGGGAAAATGTTATAATCCACATCACCAGCATCCTCTTTTATCCCCTCTTCTTGTGTGCATTAATTAGTGCATTTTTCTGAATTCTGCTTGTTAAAACAGGGCCGTACTAACAACGTGAAACTAACAAAAGGCTGATTGTATCCAGAACTTGATAATAAATAAAAAGCTCAACTGAAACAAGAAAAGGCAGGAAGATGTTAACATGAAGCTGGCTATATAACATATTAATATAGTTTAGGATCTCAACTGAAACAAATAAAATAGTTTTATTTTGCTACTGGTGTTATTACTGTTGGATGTGATTGCACAACGTGTATATTCACTCCTAAAGCCTCAATGTTACCGAAGGAAATACTGAACATTGGCAAACATACACACAAGAAGCATCTCCATTCACAAGTACACAGAACTTACTTGGTAATAAAAGTACTTGGAATTTTCTTGCAAAGTTAATATGTTCAAATATAGATAAAGGTGGCATAGTAATATCTACCTGTTGTACAAACTGTATGTATCTTGCAACACCATATTTAAATTGAGTTCCGCCTCAAGAGAAAACAAGATAATCGCTAGACATTGTGACCCAGTTCTGATTCTTCTTATATTCCACCAGTTTGGGGTGACCGGGTGAGGAACATTGTTTACCAAGTATGCAATTCAGAAAGGAAATTACCAAAGCATTAATAGTCAGCTAATTAAACCTTAAGCTACAGAAGGCATTCACTAAATCAAGGTAAACAGTACAAGATGCACTATCTGCCTTGAAGTCTCATAATGGTTGAAGGATCAAGGGTCCTAATACTATCAGATTATGAATCTGAACCCTTCAAACCATATAGATTTTCCTCTGCTAATATTTCACAGCTGCAAGAGTCCTTCTTCACTACCAATGATGCCCTGATGTATGGATAATAATTAGACTTGTCAGCACACAAGAACTATGAAAGCAAATTACCTCCAAAGGAATCAATAATGCGAGACAACTTCTTTAGGCAAGCATCCAGATGCATACCAGGAAGATGGGCTGGAAGAGGCGGAGCTGGGCTGGCCGCCGCCACATGCGACAGCGGATTGAGTCATCGGCCACATTTAGGGCCCTCCTGCAGGCCGCCTCCCCGGCTGCAGCGGCACCGAGGAGCCCTCGGCAGCAATGGCGGCGCGGGCCGTGCTCAGCAGAGAGATTGGCTCCGGTGGAGGTTGAACCCTGTGGAGACGGCGTGGCGCGTTGAGGGACGGAGGAAGCGAGGCGGAGCAGATGGAGGCAGCGGCGCTGAGGTGGGAGGGGAGGCGAATGCGACGGAGCCGCGGAGTATACGAGACGAGGAGAAGACGGGGAGGAGATGGAGCAGTGGCGGCGGGAGGAAAAGGAGGAAGGCGCCTTCGTCAGGAAGAATTGCCTTTTTATATCTCCAACGTCGCTAGGTTTTACCTACAGTAAAGATTGGGTGACGTGGACACAGCGAGCATTCGCCCTTGATGCACAGCTGAATGTGTTTAATTCTCTATTATTACTTAAAAAGAACATAAGGTTCCCATTTCATCTTTCTTTCCATCACCTATTCGTCCAACCTTCCTTGTATGATAATCAATCAACTAAATTTCTTAACTTCTTAACCAATTTCACTTTAATTTATTTGCCAAATTTCCGATCAAAATATAAGGTAATTCACGGGTAAAATTTGATGAACATTTATTTACACAATCACACTATTACGAACAGGTAATCGCAGCTAACGTGCTAGAATATTTATATTCGTTGCAATGCACGGGCATTGTTCTAGTTATTAAAGTGTATGCAAAACCAAATCTTCATGCCCTGCACATTTTTTTATGAAAATAATAAAATAAAACATGTTTGCGCAAATACAGGTTGTTTTCCCATGATTTCCAAGCTCGTGTTAGAAACCTTCATTGCTACGGTTTAAGCCATTACACATGACTCTTACAAGCTCATTCATGTGACCGAAGTAGCAAAATATTACTAGTAAATCAAATGGTCCGGACCTCCCTCCCTCCCTCTCCTGTCCGGTTGGGTCACTTTTTTTGTAAATAATAAAAGAAAACATTTTTTGGGGGAATGGAAACATGTTCGTGCAAATATAGGTTGTTTTCCTATGGCTTCCAAGCTCGTGTTTTTTTTGAGAAAATTTTCAATCTATTTATCTTCAATCATGGCAGTACAACGAACGCCAGAAATAAAAATTACATTCAAATTCGTAGACCACCTAGCGACGATTACAAGCACTGAAGCGAGCCGAAGGCGCGCCGCCATCATCGCCCCTCCACCGCCGGAGTCGGGCACAACTTGTTGTAGTGGACTGTCGGAAAGTCGTCGTGCTAAGGCCTCATAGGACCAACACCCCAAAATAGCAACTGCTGCCGATGAAGAATAACGTAGATCAGAAGGATTCAAACCGAAGACACACGAACATAGACAAACAACGACGGGATCCGAGCAAATCCACCAAAGATAGATCTGCCGGAGACACACCTCCACACGCCCACCAACGATGCTAGACGCACCGTCGAAACGGGGGCTAGACGGGGAGACCTTTATTCCATCTTCAGAGAGCTGCCGCCGTCTCACCTTCCACACAAATCCTAAACAGATTGAAAAAAACAACTAAAAACGGAGCCCTCCGCCGCGGCTTGTCGGGATCCATGCATAGCTCCATTACTACAAGTGGCCACCAAGACAATGGGGCCTGCAGGCGGAGCCGCGAAAGATACGAACCCTAACTTTCTTTCTTAAAGGAGGAGGAGGCGGCGGCTACTGGCGTCTAACGTCCGCAGCCTCTGGTACCGAACACCCTTCCAAGCTCGTGTTAGAAACCTTCGTTCCTACGGTTTGAGCCATTACACATGATTCTCACAAGCTCATCCATGTGATCCAAGTAGTAAAATCCTAAATCAAATGGCCCGGACCTCCATCGCTTCTGCTCCAAGTGATCAGCCGCAATTAGTGCAATGGTAATTGTAGCATCGTACTACCGGAGATCCCACTAGCGAAATCTGATGATTTATAAGATGGCGGGGTACCTCTACGAGTAACGAGTTGTCGTAATCCTGATGTGTTCTCTCGCCTTCTTTTCTGAGATGAGTTCGCTCGCTCGCCTTTTGATAGAGTTCTCGACGCTGCTTTCGTGGGGCCGACGTGTGGGTGTGTGGGGCTGGGGCAGTAGGTAGCGACACGGATGGCATTTTTCGTGCGCCGCAAAAGGACACCGCCAGCGCCGCGGCTGCCGAGTCAAAACCGCACGCCGCAGGCGCTTTTCACCCTAACATTTGTTTTGTGCTGCCAGATGCCTTCGACCTTACTACTTCAGGCCCTTCTCTTATCTTTTGTTTTACTCGCCGTGTTTTCAAACCCAAATTTTGAAACCCACCGAGCCGAACTTCGAGATCGTTGTACCTGCTGGTATATCATCTGTATTTTTTTTCTTTTGCATTTCAAGACGTTCCTCGAACCAACCGAGCGAACGGCCTGCTAACAAGACGTGTTTTGGACCCCGCAAAAAAAAAAACAAGACGTGTTTTGGAATATTTCTTATTCCTTTCCGGTATACTAGACCTCTCGCAAAAATAACATAAAAATCAAAGCATCTTTTACCACATTAGTTTGGCTCCAATTAATTACTCTGGTGCATTTACAACAAATAATATTGGAGTTGGTGCAAATATTGTCAAGGCACATTGTGCTTTTACCCCCAAAAAGATTTCTTTTGTTATAAATCGCAGTATGCCTTTACTAGAATTATTTTATTACTTCACCTTAATGTTGAAGTCAGAAATATTGATTAGTGGAATATTTTCTACAAAGAGACGACCACCTCGATTCAGTGGCTTCCACGATGAGGAGTCCCTTCGCGTCTTCATCGACAACTGCAAGGCTTCATGCTGACGGCTGCATGCCGAGGTGGAGAGGGAGTGTGTGTGTGGTGGTGGGGGGTTGCGGTTACACAGTTCATTGGTTCGCTATTTTTTCATGTGATATCTTGAACTACTTACTAATCATCTGTGCGTATAATATGGCCCCTTCGCCACTTTGTCCATCTTGGCCTCACTCACTTCGCTGATCATCTCGCCCATCGAATGGGAAGTTTTAGTTGGTATCTTAATCCGAGCTGAATTCTTCTATGCGAAGTTCAAGTATCAATAGAACACAAGGGCATTCCAATATCCACAATAGTCGAGTACTAACAATGACTCACTCCCTTTCTCCTACCTTGAGCTAGGGTTTGGCCTCTGAGTCGCCTGGATGGGCCCACTTAGGGCTTCTTAGTACATAGATTCCTTGACGCGCAGGTGATCGAAAGATAGAAGGAAACTATTGGACATATTTAAAATGGCAAATGTGTCGAAACAGACAAGCTCCAGAATATGTTGTTTTACTATAGCAACTATCTTAACAATTGACGGTTAAATCGGTGTACAATGATTTGTTTATTTATCTGTGGATCAACATCTAAAGCATCCAAGCCCACCCTACCTTTTCTATCATCATCGACACATTCATCTCTTTCCTCTCTTGCCGCCCTCATATCCCGCCCTAGTTCCAATGACTAAGTATTCTTCTTGTCCAAAAATATTTACTATACCATCACTCACTCCATCTACCTCCCTCACCTGGCTTGGTTCTGGTGGAACCGTCTACCCTAGCTGTTACCCTTCCACCTTGCCTCCATTGTGCGTGTACATCCTCATCGCCTACGCATCTGATTCGCATCCCAGCGACCATCATAGCTGTTGTCTCATTGCAAAAAAAAGGGCGTCGCCCCTGTCAATGTCGATGGTTTTGGCTTTTGGCTTAGCACGACTACATCGCCACCACAATCTCCGTATTATTGTTGGCTCCCGCCATGCACCCTCAGACCATTGTAAGAAGGAGGGGGCGAAAGAAGAACTTTTGGCAAGGAAAAGGAATGAGTGTTTGCAAATCGGGAAACATACTGTTAGCATCACCATTTCTGTAGAGAACCAAATTCTGGTTTTATGGCCAGGAGAGTAGTTGTACCCTAGCCAATTGGATCGAATCCACACGATGCCAAGAACTGATGCCGAATAAAACCGGCTTACAGACAGAAAAGGAAAAATATCTTAGGGCCCGCTTATAGAATTGGCGTCCCACAATCATCTTCTCATGTATCTATCATATCCTATATCTCTTCAGTGGCAAATTATTAACTGAAACAACAGAGTGTTGCACGAAAAGATCACTACTTCTAGACAAAGTCTTCCAAAAGAGATTGCAACTCATGCGTTAGTGTTAACTAGTCTTATCAAAAGATGAACTTGGGACTGTCATTCCTGAAGCAAACCTTCAAGTTAACACCTTAAAGAAGGCACGACATATGGATGTCGACATTGCTTGGTGTAGCCGAGGAGGTGAGATCATGGGCATTCACTCGGAGAATGTGCACACTCATTGTTGAAACGGTCACTACTAGCTACCTCCCAACCGACTTGCATCTTCTCACTATGTGGATCTCACTACCTGGATCCCAGCATGCTAAGAGAGCCCAAGATTCGCCGACACAATTAGAGAAAATACTGGCAGCGGGTTAAAAACCTCACCGCCGTATCAGGCTACTGTACTACCACCTTCAAATCTCGTAGTTGAATGACAGGCGGGTGCTAGCTACGATCAAACGACTTAGTACAACCCAACCTACTTGTGATGTGTGTACTAGATAGAAAAATATATGCGGACATATAAGAGCAACTCTAGCAGAGTTGCTATATCTCCCCGATCGCCATAATAACCGCCATCATGACGATTTTGGTCAAAAAGCCACTCTAGCAGAGTTGCCATCCGGCCCCAAATCGCGGGTGCTCCACATCGAGCCTGCGAGCCTCCAAATATGTTGGTGTTGGTTGGTAGCGTGTTTCACCCGCCAACCATTCTCGTGGGAAGGAAGTTTCACCTCCCTCGGCAGCCTCCCACGTGACCATCTCCTCTTCGCCCCCTTCCATCTACCTCATGTTGGAATTGTTGCCGGCTGCCCAGAAACAACACCCAGTCGCGGGAATCAACACCTTCCTCCCATTGGAATCACTGCTCTGATGGCCTCTCTCGCCGATTTTCGCATCCTCACAAGGTATCTCAGCTGCCTCGGGGAGGAAGATGTTAACATAAATATCTAGAGAATGTAAATGTCTCCAAGAGAATATAATAATGTCTTCCAAGAATGTAAATCTCCGTGTGTGATGTGCTTGTGTGGTGTGTGATGTGCTCGTGCTATGTAGTCCACAGGCTCGTCCATGATGGGTTCAGGTGGAGGACAAGAAAATTGGGGATGAAGAAAAGATCCAATGACAAGCGGGTCCCACTTACAGGAAATTTATGAAGGTTAAGATATAGCAAATCTGTGTTTGCGCACAACCGCCGCAACATCTTTCATATCTGTTATGATGATCCTAGATATGGCTAGAGTTGCTCTAACCTGTGCTCCGGTGAGGGAGGGGTGATGACGGCGGCTTTTTCAGCTCGCTTCAATGTTTGTAGTCGTCGCTAGGAGGTCTATGATCGTAGATGTAATTTTTATTATTTCTGTGTCCTTTGTAGTACCATGACACGATGAATAGATCATTTTTTTTAAAATAAACATGCAGCGTCAGCCCGCCACCAATAAACAAAGAAATTGACCGTTTGATCACCACGTTCAACGGCACTAAACAACTATAGCCATCCCAGACGCAACGAGGAATCATCAAACGGCCGGCACCCGCACTCTAGATTTCTAACGTGCAAACCCTGCAACCAATTTTTGTATCCACCTTCCCTCCCTCGCACCCACCCACATGCCCCGCCCGCCCAGACCAGCCCTCGACAGCGCACAACGGCAAAAGAAGGCGATGGCAGAGGGAGATAGATACGTAGAGAGAAAGCAGCCAGCCAAGCCGACGGACCACCGCCGAGCGTAGCTGCCACGGCGTCCATTGTTTTGTTACTCTCACTCACCGTCAGAGACTCACTGACCGCTGCCTGCCGCGCACCGAGAATCCCACCAACACAACTCAAAACCCCAACGGTCACTCCTCCTCCTCCCTCCCTCCGCCCTTTCTTTCACCTCTTTTAAGCCTTTATACTCCCCCTTCCCTCGCCGTCTCATGCAATTACCCCGCAAGAACACGGTCCTGCTCCGCTCCGCTCTGCCCGAGACGCCATCAATCAATCCCGTAGTAGGAGCAGAAGAAGCAGCAGTCCCCGTCACTGCCCCGTAGCAGCCGCATAGTGTGCTTGCTCCTCGGTAGAATTTGACGATGGCGAGAGGTGGAGGAGGCACGGCCGAGGAGGAAGAGGAGGAGGAGGAGGGGATGGCGGTGAGCGAGACGCTGACGGCGGAGTCGGAGGAGTGCCGCCGCGGGAGCAGCTCCAGCGCCAGCTCCGTGGCCGCCTCCAGCGACTCCTACTGCCCGCCCGACGAGTGGCAGCAGGTCGCCATCAAGACCTGCGTCACCGACGACGCCATGGGCAAGGCCAAGCCGCCCGCGCCCGGCAAGGAGAGCCCGCCGGTCGCCGAGCCCGAGAGGCACAGAGCCCCAGGTGCGTGCTTGCTACTACTAGCCGAGTGCTACACGACAGATTCCTTGCTTGCTTTCGTAAGGTGGAGTGAGTCAGGGCGGCCTCGCTGACCGTGCGGCGCGCGAATTTGGCTGGCTGCAGAGGTGGAGCTGATGAAGGAGAGGTTCTCCAAGCTGCTGCTGGGCGAGGACATGTCCGGGAGCGGCAAGGGCGTCTGCACCGCGCTCGCCATCTCCAACGCCATCACCAACCTCTGCGGTGAGCAGATTCTGTTCTCTTCTGGGCCTGCCCGGTTCGCTGTGCAGTGTCGTTACTCGTTAGCGGAGAGATGGGGACAAAAGATGAATTCTGACGCGCTGGTCGGCTGCAGCGACCATATTCGGGCAGCTGTGGAGGCTGGAGCCGCTGCTGCCGGAGAAGAAGGCGATGTGGCGGCGGGAGATGGACTGGCTGCTCTGCGTCAGCGACCACATCGTCGAGCTGGTGCCCACATGGCAGACCTTCCCTGACGGAACAAGGCTTGAGGTAACTGAAAACTAACTGAACTGCAAAAATCCTACTCATGTAAAATTAACCAACCTTTGCGGTGGATGTTTTGTTACAGTATAATTCAGTTAGTAGTAACACTGGAGCACTATTGATCCTAATGAATGAAATGCTTGTAGAATTGCTGTTAAAAGTTACTAACACACTAAATGTTGACGTAGACATTAGTAGCGCTCCAGTGTTGTTGTTCATGAGCAAGTACAGAGTTAATTTTGTGCTCTACGGATGCCCTAATGGAGCGCAAATCCAGTAATAATTCGAATTTAACTTGGGGCACGGACCACTCCAAATAGCCTTTAAGTATACGTGCTTAGCCGTTTATTGTAAGAACAGTTGGGCGGTGTTGCGTTTTTGAGGTCCAAAGAGTAATGGCTACATGAATGTGCTGTCCGTTTGGTCCTTAACTTTTGCAGCGTTTCATCAAATTTCAAATATACTCCTGCAAGTACCAGCTGCATGCACGTTGCATCTGTTACTACTTTTACCTACCAAGATGTGCACTAATGATCAAACTTATGTGCCGAATGTTGCTAATTAATTTTGTCATGAACTCAAGGCATGATTGCCCTGAACTTTACATTGCGATATGCGCCCTTCTCACCTAATCCCTCCGTCCAGAAATATTTGTCACAGAAATGCATAAAAATGGATGTATCTAGACCTAAAATACGTCTAGATATATCCATTCCTCGACAAGTATTTCCGGACGGAGAGAGTATTTAATAAATAAACACTGAAGTTACCAAAGATAGAAAACAGTGTAGAAGACCTGATTCAGCTAGCTGGAAGGATTGACCATAAGTTGCAATTTGTGCTTCAACCTGAAAAACAGTCCATGTTAGTAAACATCTTGGCTATTTCAGATCATGACGAGCAGGCCACGGTCGGATCTGTACATCAATCTGCCGGCGCTTCGGAAGCTAGACCACATGCTTCTTGTGAGTTCAACAACAACAAAAACTTGTTGATTCTTGTGACGAACGAACTAGGAAACATCTTTCTGACAGACCCTCTGATGGCAATGGCAGGAAACGCTGGAGAGTTTCAGAGACACCGAGTTTTGGTACGTGGACCAGGGGATATGCGCGCCGGACTGCGACGGCTCGGCCTCGTTCAGGAGGCCGGCACACCGCCGCGACGAGAAGTGGTGGCTGCCGGTGCCCCGCGTGCCCCCCGGCGGCCTCCGTGAGGCCACGAGGAGGCAGCTCGAGCACAAGCGCGACGCCGCCAACCAGATCCTCAAGGCCGCCATGGCCATCAACAGCAACGCCCTCGCCGAAATGGACGTCCCCGACTCGTACCACGACTCGCTGCCCAAGGTGCGCGACGCGGCACACGCGTTACTTTCTCTTAATCCTGGCTTGCATTTTCTGACGAACACTTGGGGTGTCAGAACGGGCGTGCGACGCTGGGGGACATCATATACCGGTACATCACGTCGGAGCAGTTCTCCCCCGACTGCCTCCTTGACTGCCTGGACCTGTCGTCGGAGTACCAGGCCGTGGAGATCGCCAACCGCGTCGAGGCCGCCGTCTACGTGTGGCGCCGGAGGGGCACCGCTGCCAAGTCGGCCGGCACCAAGTCGTCGTGGGGCATGGTCAAGGACATGATCATGGACACGGAGAAGAGGGGCGACCTGCTCGCCGAGCGCGCCGAGGGCCTCCTCATATCGCTCAAGCAGAGGTTCCCCGGGCTGACGCAGACGAGCTTGGACATGAGCAAGATCCAGTACAACAAGGTTTGTCAATGGTGTCACAGCAACATAATCTCCATCGTTTAACGACGAGATGGTGTGACATTTTACTTTGATGATCAGGATGTGGGGAAATCGATCCTGGAGAGCTACTCGCGGGTCATGGAGAGCCTGGCCTCCAACATCATCGCGCGGATCGACGACCTGCTGTACGTCGACGAGCTGAGCAAGCAGGCAGACCAGAAGCTCCCATCGGGTGTGGCAGACGACGGCAAGATCGCTTGCAAGAACAAAAAGGCTGCTGCCATGGCCGCCGTGCCCGCCTCGGGCACGACGTACGTCACGCCGAGCTTCTCGCCGGCGCAGCTGTCGAGCCCGTCCAAGATCGGGAGGGCGCTGCTGGTCGACAGGCGGGCGCACCACGGCAGGGCCGCCAAGAGGTCCGCGCTGGCGGACCACGGCGGCGGCCCGGAGGTCAAGGGGATGCTGGTCACCAGCCCCGTGTTCGACGCCCCGTTGGGCACGGAGCTGTGAGCCTGCGAGTGATCCGTCGGCCACGGTGGCTGTATCCATGTCCATGTGCATACTTTACCTTGTGTATCATGTGTGCCTGGTTTTCACTGGTAGTGTAGTAAGCGTGATTGCAGTAAGTGCGGTGCTTGGCCGTTTGCCGCCCTCGGTTGGTGATGTTTTGGCACTTAGAAGCAAGGTTGTCAGAATCGTGATTATGTTATACGATTCTGTGACTTTACAATCCAAACCGACCTCTTTGATTTTACGATTTTAGTTCATAGAATCTACGTTTCCACGACCTTGATAGTTAAGATTCCATTCCATGATTTGCGATTCTACCATCAAAACTTTGACCTAATTCAAAATCGCGATTCTGACAACCTTACTTGAAAATGCCACCGCGTAGACGTTAGGGATGTACCGTGTCGGGAGTGCGTGATGTTCAATCAGATAACCAAGGAGAACCGTTTTTTTGCAAATGGCGGGGCATCCAAATGGAAGATGTTTTCTTACAACGAAATGACCTCGCGGGTCTCCAGTTTCACCCATGAAATTGGAGCTCAGTACAAACGATCGGCACAATCGCGTCCAGCATAACTTTGCTACTCATTAAACCCTTTAACGGTCGCGCAAATGGCGCACCCTCGCGACGTCCATGTTGCGCAGGAAGCACTGTTTCATTAGGGCGAACTGTTATGGGAGCCAATCGGGAAAGAGATTTGCGCCTGGCCAATCGGCTTCGTCGGAGCAGTTCCTGCTGTAGTGCGTCACCAGCTCGAAGGCGCCGGTTAGTTGTGCGCATGGGGTGTTGGAAGCGTCGTGCGCACCCGAGTTGAGTGCGTGCAGGTGGGCGCACCTCTGCCTCGTGCTAAGCGATGTCAGCGTGGGGTACCGCGGTTGTGTGCGTTTGACTGGGCGCGGCTCGCTGACATGTGGCCCTGATTTAGGGTGGGGGCGGGTTGTCATTACAGGCGAACTGTTCTGGAAGGCTAATTGCGTGTTCTGAGAGGCCTGCACAGATAACGCCTCCCCAGGGTAACAAGCGATTGATCCTTTCCATTGGAAGGAAAAGCTCTCTCGTTTCCTCTCCCTCCGTCTCCGCCGCCACAACCCCTCGGCACGACCGAATGAGCCCTTGATGAAGGGAACCGGCTCCTCTACCGTGCATGCTGGGCACGGCAGGGTGCCGTGCCTTCTTACGCTGCACCTTACACATTGATATGGGCCAGAAAGGCCAGACTCCTTGGTGAAAGTTTATCTAACCAGCCCAACTGTTCACCGGATGCATCACGTTCAACTAAAAAAAATCGGATGGATCACACGCCTGCACATGTCACCTAATTAACTATTTCCCAAACCCAAAAAGAAACTATTTTTCCCATAGAAAAACTAACTTACCATTTCCTACATTTACATATTTTGAAAAGTTAGCAAATATATTCATGTATTTTTTTTGCGGGAAAAACTTCTAATCTATTCATCTTCAATCATGGTAGTACAACGAACACTAGAAATAAGAAAAAATACATCCAGATCCGTAGACCACCTAGCGATGACTATAAGCACTGTAGCGAGCCGAAGGCGCGCCGCTGTCATCGCCCCTCCCTCGCAGGAGCCGGGCAAACGTTGTTGTAGTAGGCAGTCGGGAAGTCGTCGTGCTAAGGCCCCGTAGAACCAACGCACCAGAACAGCAACCGCCGTGGATGAAGAGTGTAGATCACAAGGATCCAACCTGAAAACACACGAACGAAGACGTACGACGAACATATCCGAGATGCAATACGCATAACCGGAACAGGGGCTAGGCGGGGAGACCTTTTCCATTTTCAGGAAGCCGCCACCGTCTCGCCTTCCTGAGCAGGACACAAACCCTAATAAAGCACGAAAAAAGATCTATAAACGGAGTCCTCCCACCGGCAAGGGCCGAGGTCCACTCCGCCTCCATGGCCATAGGGCCACCGGAGACGGGATGGAAACTGAAAGGTCGTGTTTGATCGAGCGATCAAGGAGAGAAGAAGAAGAAACTGAAAAGAAAACACAAATAGCCCTTGGCTACGCTGGTAGAAAATCTCTCAGGGGGGATCCCAGAAAGGGTGCTCTAGGTGTGTCGCTCCTGCTTGGCGCCATAGCTCGACGGTTCTTGTGATGCTCGCTAGTGTTTCTGTATGATTTGCTATCTTATGTCTGGAAGTGCATTTATTGCGCTGCTGCCAAATGTTTCCCAGTAGCAGAATGATCATTGTCTTGATGCCCTTCTTATGTTCATGCGCGGCTTCGCTGATCATCTCTGCAATGATCTCCACGGCCTTGTTCTTGTGCTGCCAAACTGTGGGGTGCAAGGAGGTGCATCCGCGTCGTTGAGCAGTATTTCCCAGATTGCTAATGAGAAGGGACACTGCCAAAACAAATGGTGCGAGGTTTCCAAGTTTCTGAGGCAGAATTGAAAGAAATACTCATTTGGCCATCCTCTTCTCTGTAGCTGGTCGTTACACCAAAGCCTGTTTTTGAGGAGTAGCCAGACCATAAACTTGAGCCGTGTCGGGAGGCAATTCATGTATTAGAAACTATAAATCCAGAAAAGACAAAAAGTTGAGAAACAACATGCAGACAACAGTCGACTTATATACTTAACCAAATTTAAATTGACCGAAATTTTGACAAATAAAAAACGCCATGAGAACATACAGCCATGGACTAATGCTATTAATTTTTTATAGAAGACTAATATTGTTAATCAGTAAAAAAATGAGAACCATGTTGTTAATCAGCGGGCATCAGGTGAGCTGCTGGGCTGCTGATATGGGCTTTTAGTTGTTTCCTGGGCTAGACCATTGCTTTGCTGGGGCCGTAAGAAGGCACGACACCCTGCCGTGCCAAGCGGGCACGGTAGAGGAGCCGGTTCCTTGATGAAGAGGGAGGACGAGGCCTTGGTGAAGAGGGCGGACCAGGCGTTCTTCATCGACACTGCGCCTCTGCTCCTGCAGCTTCGGGCTCGGCATGCTCTTCATCGACCGGTGAGCCCTCTCCTCTCCCCCTAGATTCCTTTTTTGCTTGTCCCTCTTCCTGGCGGGACACACACCAGAAAGGAGGGACACACACACAAGAGGGGAACGACGCTGAGACGCCGCCGCTGCCCGGTCCAGGAGGCCGGACCTGGGATTTCTCCCGGTGCTCGAGGAGGAGATCTGGTCAGGGTCATGCCAACGCCTCCAAGGAGGTGACGGCGCCCTCGGGCGTCGCCGTTGACAGCGCAAGCCATCGCCGCGCGGGGATTTCGCCCCGACCCATGAACAAGGACCTCAGATGCAATGGCAGACCGGGCTTGGAGAAGAACGTCGGAGAAGACCAGCACACATGGGGGGATGCCTAGGAACGTTGTAGTCGCAGGAGGAGCACCGACCGGCGCAGCGCCAGCTGGCCGGCCACCGCCGAGCGCGACGAGCAAAGCGACAAAGCAGCCAGAACCGCGGAGCACAGCAGCAGCAGCCGTCAAGGACCGCTTGCAGCGTGCTCACCCGCCAGCCGGCTACCACCGGTGGCGGCCGGAGGGGTGGAAGAAGGGGACAGGTGGGTTGGGGGCGAAACGCGCAGCCCGGATCTGGCGCCCTCATCTCGCCGCTTCGCAGGCGGTGCCGACCGCCACCACAAGAACGCCACAGCGACGCGTTCCACACCATCACGGCCTCCCCGAGCGCAGACGACGCCTGCCTCGCCATCGCGGGCCTCCGCCGCTCCAGCAAGACAAACAGCAGAAGCGCATGAGCTCACGGACGAGGGCCCCGCCGCCCGCCCACCGGCAGGCTTCGCCACGGTATCCTCCGGCGACGGCGAGGGAGGGAGGGGAGGAGGGGAGTTTGAGGTGGCGGCTAGGGTTTCGCCACCCGAGTCGCCCCGAGCGACGCTGGGGCCGCGGGGGGTGGGTGGGTGTGGAGGGAAGTGAAGAAGTTCAACCTTTGGTCCATCCACTTCATTTCTGAGATAAATGATTAGTGTTTATATATAAGAGGAGACCATTTGGTTATAATTCGTCTATTGCAGCTACAAATCAATGCACAATTCCAAAAATGGAGTTGCAGTATTGTTTGGTATTAGCCTTCACAACCTTTTCTTAGACAACGTTTGATTCTGCAGCACAACTCCACGCTGTGACAAGCATTTCACCAATGAACACGTTTTACAAAAATATCATCGTCCAAGCTTTACTGATCAGGGTTTAGCATAACCGGAACACAAAGAACTTTAAAATTGTGAAATCCAACGTATTCTGATGCGGGCGTTCTGGACGGTGATTGTTGATGCCTCGTATGGAGGCATGACCTTGCTGTTCAATTTGCAGATGGTGCCCATTGACACTGCTACCTATGTATCTAAATATTTCTTTGTTAACAATTTTATTTGCTAACAATTATTTATTTTCGATACTTCCATTATGATGCTTCCAGGCCAAAATTAATGAGCTTTACATACTGGTTTGCTCACTTTTCTTTGTAGAGCAGTCCAACTCATTACCATCTTATGTAGTATCTCTCATATTTGTGCCTTGTATCCTTAGTAGAGCTCAATCATTGGTCTGCTTATATCTCCCATTTCCCAGTCTTTGATCCTTATGCTTTAATGGTTCAAATTCACATCGGGGATCATTACCTTGACCAATCTCAGTGACACACTCGAGGAAGATAAAATTTGGATGGACCATATGGCGTTAGGCATAATATACCATTGTTTTTCTGTGATTCCAAAGATGTTAGCTATTAGTCCTTCCGACAAAAGTTCTACTAAACTAACAACAAGTAAGATGGATCGGAGGGAGTACTAGAAAAGCTCAAAATCTTAGTTCAAGTTTCAGAACTCAAGAGGTATCCTATACTCTTGAAACTTTTATTAGGAGGTGCTCTCCTTAAATACATGCTTTTGCTCTACCCCTTTTACTAGCAATTTGATGGTGCTACTTGAATATTTTGTTCCTAATGCATGCAACACACTACATCCCTTATCTGCATAGGTCTGCTTGTTCTCGAATCAGTTCAAATAAATATGATGCTGATCTGGTTCCTTCTACTTCTACAGGTTCGAATACTATGGTCAGATTTTTTTTCGAGAATCCACAAGTTCTGCTGGTCTTGAAGAATGTATTAAGTTCATTGCAAACTTAAAGTTCAGAGAAAGATATATTCAAGGAAGGGCGCCACCTTGCCTCACCGTCCATCGTCTCTAGACACAACGTTGTCAGCAACACCTCCTATCTATATATATGAACTATCTATCATCTTTAGCTAATCTCTAAGGCTTCATAATCCTACGTTGTGATGGTCTGATGAACTCTACTTTCGTTTTGAAGATCATTTTTCTTTTGGAGCATGTTAGCCTTTGATTTCAATTCAATGTTGTGCTCTATCATCCACCTTGCAAGTTTCTGTTAACTGTACTCTGGCCTGTATATGCACGTGCACAGCTGCACAACCAAGGCAAGTTCGCACAGGAACGCATAGGAGGCGCGCCTGGGGCGCGCCCCACCCACTAGTGCTGATTATTTGGGTCGCCGGCTAAACGTCGGTGTATCGGACCGGGCTTCGCGGTGCAAAGTTTGGTTCTACAACGTACAAGTTTCCATAAAATTCTGAAAAAAGTAATATGCATCATAAGAGCATCTCCAAATAGCATGTGAATATAGACAATGGTCTAAAAAGATTCCCTCATATACACATCCAGTTTTACATCAGAACATCTATATACAGGGACCATGATAGGTGGGCCGTCGCTGGGGAGAGGAAGAAATCATGACTGCAGCTGAGTTTAGACGACGCCTTCACATTGTCCAGGCGTGGACGTTGTCGAGGTCGATTTAAAGGATGTGTATATTTGGACGACCATATAGACAAGTTGTTGGACGCCTGTTTTGGGCTCACGTCATGGAAAATGAGTATAGACATCCATATAGAGAAGCTATTGGAGATGCTCTAACAAAGATACACTATGGACTGGAGTATGCACCATTCCTCACAAACTCCAGTCCAAACATAGTCTAAAGCTCTAGAAAAGGGAGAGGGTTCCTTCCCCAAGGGTCATTTGGGTCACGTGTCGCGCTCTGGACTTTACCTTCAGATTTTGTTTTATTTTTTATTTTTTTCACACGTGTTTTACCTTTTTAGATGGTTTTTTTTCTGATTTTTTTCTTATTAAATACGTTTAGATACATCCATTTTCACGACAAGTAATTCGAGACGGAGCGAGTATTTGATATCCCATACATGTGGTGAGCACGTGAGGTAATCAAATCATAGATGTGCAAACTTACTACAAGAGTCCGAGGCATTACCGAAAAAGGGTTTCCCCCGCTTTGTATTCCAGAGCAACGAACACCGATACAGGATCGCTGGGGCGAACAGCACAACAAGCCCAAAAGAAAAAGAAGAAGAAGCAAATGCCAACAACAGCAACTCGACAGAGCGCGGATGACCCGCCACCGCTACGCCCACCAGAGACAAACCACTACAACCCGAGGTTCCGGACCACCGCGTACAAAACAACACCTCCAAGAAGGAAAGCGACGCCGACGACGCTGCTGCCCGGACATGTCCTAGGGTTTCCTAAGCACGCGGAGGGAGGTGGGGGATGGATATCACCGACACCCTCCAGGAAGGAATGGTGGCACCCGTAGATGTCACCTCATCGGGGCCGAAGACCGACAAGGATTTCTCCCGTACTCCAATCCCCACCGCCCAACGGACCGGAGTCGACCAGCCAGACCGCCGCCCACTACCATGCGCCATCGCGGTTGCGCCGTCAACACGAGGCCAAGAGGGCCGGAGAGAAGCGCCTCGCGGAGGGAGAAGTAGCACCGAAGCTGAACGGGAGAGAACCACCTCCACCGCCGTCGTGCAGGAGGCCAGAGCCTCCGGCACCGTCGCGGTAGCCGCCCGGACGCGGCAGCAGGCATGCCAGCCACCTCGCCCGGCCAGTTCGAACGGGCCAGCTAAGCCCCGCCGCCACGCTGCAGCAAGCCGGGCGATGGCGCCGCCAAGACCTGCCGCCATCGCCTCTCCCCGCCCCCGAAAGCCACGGCAGACCCACCCACCGCTGCCCGCCCGAAGGGCCCAGATCGCCAAGCGGCGCCGCCCAGCAAATGCCGCCGCGCCGCCGCCGCCAACGGCGACGCCACTGCGTCGTAAGTCCGCCCCTTCGCACCAGAGACCCGCCGCAAGGCTGGACCGCCGCCGCCTAGAAGCACCGCCTGGGACGCCCGTCCCACACAAGTGACACCGAGAGGGAAAAGCTGGGGCCGCCGCCACCAGCGTCGCTGGGCCAGGCTCAGCAGGGGCGCAGGCCAAGGCAGAAGAGAAGGGGAGGGAGAGGCGCGGGGAGAGAGGCTTAAGGCCGGCCGCCCGTGGGAAGGGGGCGGTCAAGGAGAGAAGAGGAGGGGGGACATTTCAATGATTGTTTATGCTTACAATAGATGGTGCTATTTCATTACCAAGTATAGTTGATGAATGAAGCCACTAGAACATGTGAAACACATATGGCCACGAAAGAACTAACAAAGCAACATGCCAATTAATTGATTTCAGCCTCCTCACAACATTAATATGTCATATATTCTAGAATTTCTATTTGCTTATACGTAATCCTACACTAGAAGCCTCTACAAAGATAATAACGTTTCTAATATATACATGAACTTGGAACAAACATATATACAGTACAATTTATGCAAGTGTAAGAAAATAAAGCGTGTCATTTTTATTTTTTTCTCACATTTACAGAGTTTAGGTCTAAAGAGCGATTGCGGCAATGTCTTGAAAAATTGTAATTTTTATGATAACTATTAGAAATGCATCACAAGAATAATACAATTAATATTTTGCATCATTTGTATGTTACTAATTATGCAAAATTTCTTTAAAATGATTTTTTATCATGACATGATAAAAACTTTAAAATATAAAAGTTTAGTATCAATATTATTATTTTAATTCGGCACAAGTCTATGGCTGATTGTACCAGGCAGACCTCGATGGGCTCTAGCATACACTCCTTTTTTTACAAAAAACATTAATGATTGTTTATGCATGAAAATTTTAAGGGCTGATCTTAAACATTAGAGTTTTAAACTCTGTTGAAAGTGCAACTATCCCTGGGTGGTTTTGGTAATTCCTAACAACATATAGCTCACCGAGCTAACATTATTCCAAGATGAATATTTTAGGAAAAGCTTAATGAATGGCATGGCATGGATGAGGAAAGTGGACCCCTCAAAATACTAAGGATAAAAGGATTGGCTCAAGCTCAAAAGCTCAAGACTCTACATTTTATATTTTAGTGATCCAAGATCACATTGAGTCTATAGGAAAAGCCAATACTATCAAGGAGGGATGAGGTGTTGCTTAATGAGTTTCTTGCTCCATAGTGCTTAGTGATATGCTCCAAAGCCCTCAAATACTTTCTCACATCCACATACGACCTAAACCCAAAGTCAAACTCGGCCCCACCAATTCTTTCTATTCGGCGCCACCGAGTTCAGATGTCATAGCCACTGCCACAAACCCTAGGCAAATCGGTCTCACCGATAGGGATCTCGGTCTCACCGAGATGGGATTGTAATCTCTCTGTTTCCCTTCGTAACATTTTGGTCCCACCAAGATGAGCGATCGGTCCCACCGAGATTGCAATGTAAACTCTCTGTTTCCCTTTCGTAACATTTCGGTCCCACCGAAATGAGCGAACCGGTCCCACCGAGTTTACCTGACCAACTTTCTAGTTAGCTTATTACCGAGTTTGTGTAATCGGTCTCACCGAGATTACATTATGCCATAACCCTAACCATATCGGTCCTACCGAGTTGCATATCGGTCCCACCGAAAATCCTAACGGTCACTAGATTTGCTGAATCGGTCTGACTGAGTTTCTCAATTCGGTCCCACCGAGATTGGTAAATTGTGTGTAACAGTTAGTTTTTGTGTGGAGGCTATATATACCCCTCCACCCACTCTTCATTCGTGGAGAGAGCCATCAGAACGAACCTACACTTCCAATACACATTTTCTGAGAGAGATCCACCTACCCTTGTGTTGAGGCCAAGATATTCCATTCCTACCATATGAATCTTGATCTCTAGCCTTCCCAAGTTGCTTTCCACTCAAATCTTCTTTCCACCAAATCCAAATCCTGTGAGAGAGAGTTGGGTGTTGGCGAGACTATCATTTGAAGCACAAGAGCAAGGAGTTCATCATCAACACACCATTTGTTACTTCTTGGAGAGTGGTGTCTCCTAGATTGGCTAGGTGTCACTTGGGAGCCTCCGACAAGATTGTGGAGTTGAACCAAGGAGTTTGTAAGGGCAAAAAGATCGCCTACTTCGTGAAGATCTACCGCTAGTGAGGCAAGTTCTTCGCGGGCGACGGCCATGGTGGGATAGACAAGGTTGCTTCTTCGTGGACCCTTCATTGGTGGAGCCCTCCGTGGACTCGTGCAACCGTTACCCTTCGTGGGTTGAAGTCTTCATCAACGTGGATGTACGATAGCACCACCTATCGGAACCACGACAAAAACATCCGTGTCTCCAATTGCGTTTGAATTCTCCAAACCCTTCCCTTTACATTCTTGCAAGTTGCATGCTTTACTTTCCGCTACTCATATACTCTTTGCATGCTTGCTTGAATTGTGTTAAGATTGCTTGACTTGTGCTAAGATAGCTAAAATCTGTCAAAGACTAAAATTGGGAAAAGGATAAGTTTTTATTTGGTCAAGTAGTCTAATCACCCCCCTCTAGACATACTTTCGATCCTACAAGTGGTACCAGAGCTTTGGTCTCCATTTGCTTTGATTTCCATAGCTTTTGGTGGTCATAGCCTTGGTTTCACAACCTAGGAGAGTATGGCGTCTAGCGAGGGAAATTATCACCGTAGAGGTCCTTACTTTGATGGTACTAATTTTGCTAGTTGGAAGCACAAGATGAAAATGCATATTCTTGGACACAACCCCGCCGTTTGGGCTATTGTGTGTATTGGATTGCAAGGTGAATTCTTTGATGGGAGAGAACCGAACCGTGAAGCTAGCGTGGAAGAGTTGAAGATGCTGCAATACAACGCTCAAGCTTGTGATATCCTCTTCAACGGATTGTGCCCCGAAGAATTCAACAAAATCAGCCGTCTTGAGAATGCAAAGGAAATTTGGGATACTTTGATAGATATGCATGAAGGTACCGACTCCGTCAAGGAATCCAAGTTGGACGTGCTTCAAAGTCAACTTGACAAGTTCAAAATGAAGGATGGTGAAGGTGTCGCTGAAATGTACTCTAGGCTTGCTCTTATCACAAATGAGGTTGCCGGCTTAGGAAGTGAAGAGATGACGACAAATTCATCATCAAGAAGATCCTAAGAGCCTTGGATGGAAAATATGATACCGTGTGCACATTGATCCAAATGATGCCCAATTACAAAGATCTCAAGCCAACGAAAGTCATTGGAAGAATTGTTGATCAGGAGATGTCACTCAAGGATAAGGAGGAACTTCACAACAAGTCAAGTGGTGCTTACAAAGCCTCATGTGAAGCCCCCACATCATCAAGTGAGAAACAAACCTTCAATGAAGAATTGAGCTTAATGGTGAAGAACTTCAACAAGTTCTACAAGAATAGAAGCAAAGAGAGAAGCTCCAAGTCAAGGTCCTATAATGACAAAAGATCTTCTAGTCGAGAGCGCAATTGCTACAATTGTGGGAGACCCGGACACTATTCCAATGAGTGTACGACACCCTACAAAAGAAGAGAAGAATCACCCAAGAGAAGAAGTAGAAGAGAAGAATCACCACCAAGAGAGAGGAGGAGTAGAGATGATCGTTATGAACGAAGATCCTCACGGAGAAGCAAAGATTCGGAAAGGAAGGACAAGTCATCAAGGAGCTACACAAAACGAAGACATCAAGCTCATGTTGGTGAATGGGTATCCGGTTCTGACTCCGACCATCACTCCGAGAGAAGCTATCACTCCGACTTCGAATATACTCAAGATGAAGGTGTTGCCGGTCTAGCACTTGTGTCAACCAACTCCTACGACATATTTGATTCACCAAATGAAGGAATTGGAAGATGCTTCATGGCCAAAGGTCCAAAGGTAACACATCCCGAGTATGTTGATTTCAATAGTGATGAAGATGACTTGTTAGGTGATGATGATTTACTTGTTGACAACTCTAGTGATGAATACTATGATGAAACGTCAATTAATCATGCTAATCAAGATAAAACGAATGACAATGACAAGGAGAAGATTGAGCTTCTAACTAAAGAACTAAACACTCTTAAGTTAGCTCATGAAACTATCTTAGAAGATCACCAAGAACTTTTAAGGACTCATGAGAAGTTACGCTTTGAAAAGCTCAACCTTGAGCAAGATCATGAGTTCTTAAAGGCAATCAATGATGATCTCCGTAAGAAAAGTTCTTCTTACATTGCCAAGCGTTTACTCTTATCTACTTACATGCCTCGAGTCAAGTCAAGTAACAAGAACAAGAAGGATTCTTCCTCTAGTAGTAACAATAATCATGCTAAATCCAATGTTGTCGCTTCTAGTAGCTCTCTTGATTCCACTAATGATTCTCTTAGCCAAGTTACACTTGAACAAGAAAATAGCTTATTGAAGGGAATTATAGAGAAAGGTGTTTACAAGAGCCTTGCCGGGAGTAAGCAATTTGAGGAAATTGTACGCAAGCAAGGAAGGCACCGGAAGAACCAAGGTGTTGGTTTTGAATGAAAGTTCAATGCCAATGGAGTTGAGTGGGAAGAAGATCAATACCCCAAGACGAAGTTTGTTCCTCAACAAGAGAAGTATGATCCTACTTCCTTCAAGGGGACACAAGCTCAATATGATCTTCCACCACAAGACCACAAGCAAAAAGGCAAGGATAAGCTTCAAGAGGAGATTGATGCATTTGAAGAAGCTCCAAAGGCCTTGGTCAAGTGGGTTCCCAAGACTACATCAAGATCTACTTCATCAAGTACGACTACAACTCCAAGGATTCCCATCTAGATGATGTGGATCCTGAAGAAGAAGAACTAGAGAGTTCTTGAGGGTGACTCCGCCAACATATTTCACTCATATCATTTTGGCAACTACAAGTGGAATCAACTTTCACATCTTGCACTAGTTCAAGGAGTCACAAACCCTCTTGTTGGTAAGACAAGGGACAAGGTAACCTAATGCTTTCATAGACATCATCTTATGTGTGCATCACTCTATGTCTATGGATATCCTTGTTTGTTCCTTGTGGGACTAACCCATGTAGGTATTGAAAGTGCAACTCACTCCAAAGGGATTGCTCCAAATGATCTTCATCAACATTTAGCATCCACATCTTCAACACCTACATGAAGTCATCATCGACAAAACCCAAGGTTAGTTCATCCCTCTAAGGGGGGATATCACATCTAGGGGGAGCTTTACTCTAAGAATTGAGCTAAAGCAACTCTAATGGTGTGAACACATCAATGCATTATGTAAAAGTGGTAACGCCACTTGAGCTTAAAGGATGAGTATGACCTATGATCAAATGTTCTCATTTGACTCCTTAGTCAATATACTCATATATAGATGACCTAGTCATCGCCAATTGCTTGATAGATGCTAGAATTGGTTGTGCATGCTTTGCCACATATTTCATTTGCCATTTTATTGTGTGAGCATGTTGGTTGCATATTTTTATCATTTGAGGACATCCACTTGTTATTTTGATTGATTGGTTTTTTTCTTTTGCCAAGTGGATGGACAAGAATGCCCAGGAACCTTCTCTAGCTATCTATGCTCTTCTCGTCTCAAACTCTATTCATGCTACATCACAAAATTTGATCAAGTCAGATTCTAACCGCTCTGTGTGAGGAGCACTCGGAGTCCCCGATTCGTCATAGACTTAAACTTCCAGAACTTCTTTGTGCGTTTCGGTCTGACCGATTCTTCCATTTCGGTCATACCGAGATCACTAAGTCGATCTAGGTTTTCAATCTCGGTGCAACCGATTTGAATTTTCGGTCACACCGAGTTGTCAGAATCGCTTGTAGTTATGCATCTCGGTGCCACCGAGTTGTTCCACTCGGTCACACCGGATGTGGTCGGGCTATATATACCCACGGGCAAAAATTTGGAAACTTTCTCCAAACTCTTTCACCCGCGCGTAGCCCGCTCTGCCTCCAGGGTCTCCGGATCGTCCTCCTCGTCGCCAGCCGCCTCCTGTCGCTGGTCTCCGCCGCCGTCAACGGAAATCATCCCCACTGTTGCCGCCGTAGCGAGTTCATCGCCGAACTAGGGTATGGACTCGATCACTGTGCTATCCCCGTCCGATTCCTAGCACATTGTGTTCAACATGAATCTTGCCACGATTGAAACTATTCTATCCAGTCAAAACACTCTGTAGATTTGAGATGAATTGAAAATTTAGGGTTAGGTTTCCGCCGAAACCATCTCGGACCCATCGGGTTGAAGAACTCGGTTCCACCGATTCGGCTAAGGCCAATGCACATGTGGTTCTCGGTCTGACCGAGAATTGCAATTCGGCGTGACCGAGTTCAGGACTTTGTGAAACCCTAGCAGTCTCGGTGCCACCGAACTGTGACTCGGTCTGACCGAGTTCACTAGTTTAGGTTCCAAAAGCTGCTTCGGTATCACCAAGTTTAAAAATCGGTTGATCCAAAATGCTTTCTGTGGAAAACTAAAACTAAGTTTTTGACTCATCCTTTTGCAAAAATCTCTGTATTTGGTGATGCTCATCCACTCTGTCTCATCTATATCTATTCACAGGGTCTGCAGTCAGTGTTTGCAATATGTCTGATCAAAGTGATAGCCAGAACAAGTCAGAGGAGCAGATTCAAATGAGTGAGGGCACTAGTCCCTCTAGCAGCTCTGATGAGGGTAGCAGGAGCACTCCAAGCAACTTACCCAAAGCTGCCACCAGGACAAGAAAGAAGAGAACCTCAGAATCTGAGGATGAAGACTATGTGGTTGTTGAGGATGAGACCATTTCCAAGAAAAAGGTGCTCAAGAAGGAGTATGGCACAATTGTTGCCACCAAGCCTGGTATGAAGACCAAAGTACCAGCCAAAAGGATTCCCATGTCTAAAGCCAGAGCCTCCACTCAAGCATCATTGGAATCTGAACCCAAAGAGGCTGCTGCTGAAGGGAAGAAGAGGAAGGAAAGGGTCAAGAAGACCATGGCCAGAGTTATTGGAAAGCCTTCCATTATGGAAGAGGAGGAAGAAGAAGAGGTTGCTGCACCAGCACCCAAGGCTCACAAGCTTATGGGTGATGCTATCAGGACAGGGGCTGCATCATCAAAGCCCAAAGAAGCACCCAAAGCTGCCTCCAAACCCAAGACTGTACCTAAGAGGAGTACCAGGAACATTCCAGCTGCTGAGAAGAACAAGGCCCCAATGCCTGAAGCTGGTATGGAAGAAGAAGAAGATGAGTCACATGTTTTGAGAAAATTGAAGCCAAAAATTCCAGATCATAATGATGCTCATCCTGTAGCTGAGAACATGAAGATCAGGAGAGACTCAATATTAAGGCTATGGAGAGAGACAGATCCATATGCCACCAGAAGGAGGACTGCTGTTGACTACAGGTTCCACACAAAGGAACATCAGGATTTCTATGAGACAGTGTTGTTGGACAAGAAGCCAATAGTGTGTGACATGAGGTGGGTTGACTGGACCTACATAAAGGAGAATGAAGAACACTATCCTGGTGTGTATGATAGCTTCAGTGCTTGTGGAGTGGCAGACTTTGTTGGGCAGAAGCTCACAAAGTGGAATGAGGAGCTCATAATGCAATTCTACTCCACATCACACTTCTATCCAGATGGTAGGATAGTATGGATGTCTGAAGGTACTAGGTACCAATAATCTATTGAAGAATGGACAAATCTGATCAATGCACCTAAGGAGGAAGAGCATGACTTGGATGTCTATGCCAAGAAGAAGATGGATCACAACTCTATGGCACATATGTACAAGGAGATCCCAGATGCTTCTATAGAATCACATAAGTTTGGATCAGTACATTATCTTCTGTCAGGACTGCCAACCATTAACTGGATCCTCAGGCACACTCTCTTGCCCAAGTCAGGTGATCACAACATGATCCGAGGCCATGCAATAAAGTTGCTACACATATTTGATGTGCCACAGAAGTTCAAGGTCATGAGCCTTATAGTTGAGACTATCAAGAGGACAGCTGCTGACCAAAAGAGGAGTTGTGGATATGCCCCACAGATCGAGGAGTTGATTAACTCCAAGATGGGCACAGGCACATACCTGTTGGACAAGGTGCACATGCCTATCTATCCAAACTTTGAGGACAACCAAGTGGTTATGGATGAAGATGAACCATCCTCAGTGCAAGCACAAGCTAAGAAGGAGAAGGCAAGGACTGAGAAGGCTGCCAAGATGCCAACAATGGAAGAGGCATCTCAGTACTTTTTGAAGAGCAAACATGATCAACTTGGCTACTTGATTGCATCCACTCTGAGGATTGAGAAGGGGCTGGCCACCTTGACTCGAAACCAGGAGATCTTGGAGAGGATCATGGAGCAGAAGTTCTATGACATGGATGTGAAGGTCACAGAGATCCAGTCCGTTGTTGAGCAACTTCAGGATGATATGCAGGAGAGGAAGGGCAAGTCAACCACTAAGGCATTTGCCAGAGTGCCTAGAGCTCAGAGATCAGCTGCAGTGCAGTGTGATGACACCGAGCCACTTCATCCGCACCAGCTACAACGAGTGCCACCAGCTCCAAAGACCTACTCCACCAGCTCCATCTACATCAACAGATGCTTTCGTCCCTGGCGTTCATCTACACCACCACCAAGATCAAGCCCGAGAGACGATTTAGTACTATGCATTTTCTATGAACTTTTTGGTAACTTGTTGCCAAAGGGGGAGAAAAATGTATAGATCATAGGCTTCGAGAGAGAGTGTTGCTTTTTATTCTCTCTTGCTTTGGTGGTTGAACTTTATTTGCTTGTTTGAGATACATTATGTCTGTGTGATACTTGGATGATCATGTGTTTGATCATATGCTACATTTATGCTTGTTGGATGACATTATCCTTTTTATCTCTATATGTTCATTCACTTTGCTTGGTGATGAGTGCATGTATTCAATTATTATCATTTTGAGCGCTGCACCAAGATGTATGTGACATGGAAGTGTAACCCATGAGCTTAACTTCTTGTGCATTTGCAGTCCAAAGCAAATCTTAAACTATGCACAAATTTAGGGGGAGCTCTTGCTTATCACATACTTCTCAAAGCGACAATGTTTTTCACTCTTATTATCATTTGTCGAAGCTTTGATCTATATGTTGTCATCAATTACCAAAAAGGGCGAGATTGAAAGTGCAACTATCCCTGGGTGGTTTTGGTAATTCCTAACAAGATATAGCTCATTGAGCTAACATTATTCCAAGATGAATATTTCAGGAAAAGCTCAATGAATGGCATGGCATGGATAAGGAAAGTGGACCCCTCAAAATACTAAGGATAAAAGGATTGGCTCAAGCTCAAAAGCTCAAGACTCTACATTTTATATTTTAGTGATCCAAGATCACATTGAGTCTATAGGAAAAGCCAATACTATCAAGGAGGGATGAGGTGTTGCTTAATGAGTTTCTTGCTCCATAGTGCTTAGTGATATGATCCAAAGCCCTCAACTACTTTCTCACATCCACATATGACCTAAACCCAAAGTCAAACTCGGCCCCAACAATTCTTTCTATCCAGCGCCACCGAGTTCAGATGTCATAGCCACTGCCACAAACCCTAGGCAAATCGGTCTCACCGATGGGGATCTCGGTCTCACCGAGATGGGATTGTAATCTCTCTGTTTCCCTTCGTAACGTTTCGGTCCCACCGAGATGAGCGATCGGTCCCACCGAGATTGCAATGTAAACTCTCTGTTTCCCTTTCATAACATTTCGGTCCCACCGAAATGAGCGAACCGGTCCCACCGAGTTTACCTAACCAACTTTCTGGTTAGCTTATTACCAAAGTCGGTCTCACCGAGTTTGTGTAATCGGTCTCACCGAGATTACGTTATGCCCTAACCCTAACCATATCGGTCCTACTGAGTTGCATGTCGGTCCCACCAAAAATCCTAACGGTCACTAGATTTGCTGAATCAGTCCGACCGAGTTTCTCAATTCGGTCCCACCGAGTTTGGTAAATTGTGTGTAACGGTTAGTTTTTGTGTGGAGGCTATATATACCCCTCCACCCACTCTTCGTTCATGGAGAGAGCCATTAGAACGAACCTACACTTCCAATACACATTTTCTGAGAGAGATCCACCTACCCTTGTGTTGAGGCCAAGATATTCCATTCCTACCATATGAATCTTGATCTCTAGCCTTCCCAAGTTGCTTTCCACTCAAATCTTCTTTTCACCAAATACAAATCCCGTGAGAGAGAGTTGAGTGTTGGGGAGACTATCATCTGAAGCACAAGAGCAAGGAGTTCATCATCAACACACCATTTGTTACTTCTTGGAGAGTGGTGTCTCCTAGATTGGCTAGGTGTCACTTGGGAGCCTCCGACAAGATTGTGGAGTTGAACCAAGGAGTTCGTAAGGGCAAGGAGATCGCCTACTTCGCGAAGATCTACCGCTAGTGAGGCAAGTCCTCCGTGGGCGACGGCCATGGTGGGATAGACAAGGTTGCTTCTTCGTGGACCCTTCGTGGGTGGAGCCCTCCGTGGACTCGCACAACCGTTCCCCTTCGTGGGTTGAAGTCTCCATCAATGTGGATGTACGATAGCACCACCTATCAGAACCACGACAAAAACATCCGTGTCTCCAATTAAGTTTGAATTCTCCAAACCCTTCCCTTTACATTCTTGCAAGTTGCATGCTTTAATTTCCGCTGCTCATATACTCTTTGCATGCTTGCTTGAATTGTGTTAAGATTGCTTGACTTGTGCTAAGATAGATAAAATCTGTCAAAGACTAAAATTGGGAAAAGGATAAGTTTTTATTTGGTCAAGTAGTCTAATCACCCCCCTCTAGACATACTTTCGATCCTACACTCTGTGCAGTGGAGTAAGAAGTGTTCGGAAGGACCGAATATTCATTTCTGCACTCAGGCTCAGATGATCCTATTATCATGGCCTTCCATTCTCCCCGTGATCTGTGCCATTGGATGTATTCCTTCCTGTAGACATGCATGTATTGGCGTTAAATGTAAAGCGGGCCCTTGCAATTACTGCTGGTAGGTGATGTAACCTGCGTCTCGGTCCAGGTTTTTGCCTGCCGGTACCTCCTATTTTCTGGGCCATTCTGATCAATTTCTCCGACGTACTGACCCTAGCAGCACAACCCGCCCTATCAGGTGATGCACGCCTACCATGAGTCGTTGAGCCTGTAAATTAACATCAACCTTCAGTTTACCTCCATGCTACCTCTTGAGCACTGCGTTGGATTTCCCCGAAGAGGAGAGGATGATGCAGTAAAGTAGCGTAAGTATTTCCCTCAGTTTTTTGAGAACCAAGGTATCAATCCAGTAGGAGGCCACACACAAGTCCCTCGTACCTGCACAAAACGACAGCTCCTCGCAACCAACACGATTAGGGGTTGTCAATCCCTTCACGGTCACTTACGAGAGTGAGATTTGATAGAGATGATAAATAATATTTTTGGTATTTTTGATATAGAGATGCAAGGTAAAAAGTAAAAGGCAAAGTAAAAACAACGCAAGTATTAAAGTGATGGAGATTGATATGATGAGAATAGACCCGGGGGCCATAGGTTTCACTAGTGGCTTCTCTCAAGAGCATAAGTATTCTACGGTGGGTGAACAAATTACTGTTGAGCAATTGACAAAATTGAGCATAGTTATGAGTATATCTAGGTATGATCATGTATATAGGCATCACGTCCGAGACAAGTAGACCGAAACAATTCTGCATCTACTACTATTACTCCACTCATCGACCACTATCCAGCATGCATCTAGAGTATTAAGTTAAAAACAGAGTAACGCCTTAAGCACGATGACATGATGTAGAGGGATAAATTCATGCAAAATGATAAAAAAACCCTATCTTGTTATCCTCGATGGCAACAATACAATACGTGCCTTGCAACCCTTTCCGTCACTGGGTAAGGACACCGCAAGATTGAACCCAAAGCTAAGCACTTCTCCCATTGCAAGAACTACCAATCTAGTTGGCCAAACCAAACGGATAATTCGAAGAGACTAGCAAATATAACCAATCATACATAAAATAATTCCGAGAAGATTCAAATATTATTCATAGATAAGCTGGATCAAAAACCCACAATTCATCGGTCTCAACAAACACACCCAAAAAGAAGATTACATCGAATAGATCTCCACGAGAGAGGGGGAGAACATTGTATTGAGATCCAAAAAGAGAGAAGCAACCATCTAGCTACTAGCTATGGACCCGAAGGTCTGAAGTAAACTACTCACACTTCATCGGAGGGGCTATGGTGATGATGTAGAAGCCCTCCGTGGTGGATGCCCCTTGGGAGCTCCTAACATGCTCCAAGATGGGATATCGTGGATCTGAGGAAGTTGCGGCGGTGGAATTAGGTTTTGGCTCGTGATATCGATCGTTTGGGTGCGTGAGGTATATATAGGAGGAAGGAGTACGTCGGTGGAGCAAAAAGGGGCCCACGAGGCAGGGGGGCACGCCCTAGGGGGGGGGGGGCGCCCCCACCCTCGTGACCGCCTCTGTTGTTCCTTGGAGTAGGGTCCAAGTCTCCTGGATCATGTTTGGTGGTAAAATCACATTTCCGAAGGTTTCATTCCGTTTGGACTCCGTTTGATATTCCGTTTCTTCGAAACACTAAAATAGGCAAAAAACAACAATTCTAGGCTGGGCCTCCGGTTAATAGGTTAGTCCCAAAAATAATATAAAAGTGGAAAATAAAGCCCAATATAGTCCAAAACAGTAGATAAAGTAGCATGGAGCAATCAGAAATTATAGATACGTTGGAGACGATCGGGCATCCCCAAGCTTAATTCCTGCTCGTCCTCTAGTAGGTAAATGATAAAACAGAATTTTGATGCGGAGTGAAACTTTGGCATAATTTCAATGTAAATCTTCTTAATTGTGGTATGAATATTCAGATCCGAAAGATTCAAAACAAAAGTTCATATTGACATAAAATAATAATACTTCAAGCATACTAATCAAAGTAATCATGTCTTCTCAAAATAGCATGGCAAAAGAAAGTTCATCCCTACAAAATCATATAGTTAGGCTATGCTTCATTTTCGACACACAAAGATGTTCCCAACTTCTATACCCCGATGACAAGCCAAGCAATTGTTTCATACTTAAATAATCTCAAACTTTTTCAACCTTCACGCAATACATGAGCGTGAGCAATGGATATAGCACTATGGTTGGAATAGAATATGATGATGGGGATTGTGTGGACAAGACAAAAAAGGAGAAAGTCTCACATTGGCGAGGATAATCAACGGGCTATGGAGATGCCCATTGAAAGTGCGTTATATCGACTAGAGGGGGGGGGGTGAATAGGCGATTTTTATGAATTCTTCAATGAGGAATTTGTCGGTGAGGAAATTCCTAAGTGAAGAACTACTTGCAGCGGAATAAGTACTCAGAAGTAAGCATAAGAGAATGCGGGCATGGTCATCATGATGAAATGAAGACAATCAAAGAGTACAGAAAGCGTAAACACATGATTACACAAGATGAAGACAAACAGACTGAAGAAATTGAACTGAGGAAATTGAGAAAGTCTTCAGTCAAAGTCTTCAAACACAGATATGAATGAACACTCAACACAGTAATGAGGAAATGAAAGGGTTGAGGAAATAGAACCAGTTAGGTTGGTGAAGACAATGATTTGGTAGACCAGTTCCAACTGCTGTCTCGGTTATACGTCTGGTTGGAGCGGCTGAGTATTTAAACTCGAGGACACACAGTCCGGACACCCGATCGCTGAGCACGCAGCTCAGACACCAAGTCCTCACCGTATTCTCCTTGAACTAAGGTCACACAGACCTCGTCCAATCACTCGTGGTAAGTCTTCAGGCGACTTCCAAACCTTCCCAGACTTGGTCACTCGGCAATCCACAATTCCTCTTGGATGCTCTAGACCATGACGCCTAACCGTCTGGAAGAAGCACAATCTTCAAAGGTAACAAGCGTCGGATCCACGCAAGATCAATCTCTTCAGTGATGCTCAACCACTTTGGGTTTGTAGGGGTTTGGTTTTTGGGTTTTTCCTCACTCGATGATTTTCGCTCAAAGTCCTCTGAGGATGGGTTGCTCTCAAATGAAAAGTGTCAAGTTCTCTCGGAGCAGCCAACCATCTAGTGGTTGTAGGGGGCGGCTATTTATAGCCTAGGGAGCAGCCCGACATGATAAGACATAAAATGCCCTTCCATGATATGACCGTTAGGTGGATAAGATATTTTGGGACAGTGGCGGCGCAAGATCACAAGAACGGTCGGAAATTTGACTTTCAAATTCCTCGGGGCTATCATGTTCTCACTTTGTGTAGGCAATCCGACTTTGGCGAATTCCTAACTCCTCGGTCTGAACAAATTCCTCGTGACTGTAAGAACTTCGTCTCATCCATCAAGAAATTTGACTGAACTGTATGAGATTTCCAATGGCTTCACTCGAAGGGATTGGTAGATGTAGGATTTTGAGTCGAGCATCACATGGAAATTTTTCCTTAGTATTTCCTCGACCCCCTTTAACAGTACGGTGTTTCCTATGACTCAAGAAAGAGAAAAGGAAACTATGAAAACAAAAGTCTTCACGCTTCATGTTCCTCAAATGAATACCAAGTCTTCAAGGTCACACCAATTTCTTCACTTTCAAAGTCTTGTAAAGTCTTCAGAATATCAAAGTCTTCAACGAAGAACTTCATTTTTAGAGGTCGACTTTCTCTGTAAATATCAAACTCCTCATAGACTTATAGACCTGTGTACACTCACAAACACATTAGTCCTTAACCTATAAGTCTTCAATACACCAAAATCACTAAGGGCACTAGATGCACTTACAATCTCCCCCTTTTTGGTGATTGATGACAATATAGGTTAAGTTTTCAACGGGGATAAACATATGAAGTGTAACTACTGATATTGAGGAATTTGATTGCAAGATATAGAAGAACTCCCCCTGAAGATGTGCATAGTGAGGAATTTGCTTTTGAGGCAATGCACATTTGAAGAGTTGAATCATGGAGATCTCCCCCTATATCTTGTAATTCATACACGCATTTGACATATAATATGAAGAATTTTGAAAATGCATGATGAAATATGGTGCTTGATGAAATTCAGCATGCGTGCGATAACATTAATGAGGAACAAGCATGCAAAATAACGCATCAAGAGTATCAGAGCACATTGCATCAAAAGTATCAGAGCACCATCGGGTTTTAAGATTACAACTCGATCCAATAAAAGTTTCAGAAGAACGAGAGTTGTAACTTAACAAAAAAAATTGCCCATATAATAGACCTGCTTGAAGACTAACTCAAGTTTCTCCCCCTTTGTCATCGAATGACCAAAAGGATCGAAATTGAGGACTAACGCCCCTGAAGAATTTCAAGTTGATGAAGGAGCGCCAGCGTTGTTGGGGTCGGTTGTCGTAGTAGGGCCTGCCAGGTGTATTCCAAGTCTTCATTTTCATCAGTGTCTCGCGATGAAGAATAGGAGCTGGCCACCAAGGAAGGAACTTTGACCTTCTTGTATTTCTTCGGAGGAGGTGCAGACCACTCAAATTCTTCCTTGAGACCCATCGTCTTCAGTTCTTCCGCGCTGTAGACATTAGAAAGAACAGCCCAGGTGCGTTTGAAGGTTTCATGGAGGTAGTAGTGGTTTTTCTTCACTGCATTGTGTGTAGAGGTCATGTTGTGAAGAATTGAACCAAACTGACACTTGACCCATTTATGATTGCGATCAACCTTCCGATGAAGACCGAGGAGTAACTCACGATCACCATCACCCCGGTCCGTGGCTTGAGGACTTTGCTTGGCTGAGGTATTGGTGGCAGAGTCATGTGTGGCAGAGTCATCATTGGTGGAGTAGGATGGAGCTTTGCGAACTGACCATCCAATGGACGAATGCCTACATCTATCACAACAGTTGCCTTGCCCTTGTCATCAGCTGAGGTAAATGTTCGTTTGAGGACTTCAATCGGGGGCAAGTAGCTGCAGTGGTTCAGAGTATCAGCCTTGTAATTGAGTGAAGACCTTGTTCTGATGAATCTCATAATCCAAGGTGCATAAGGCTTCATCTCAAAAGGTGACATAGCAATGTTTGCCAGAGTCCTCATGAAGAAATCATGGAAGTTGACGGGAACGCCATGAATGATATTGAAAAGCATATTCTTCATGATGCCAACGACTTCTTCATCATTTGAGTCGTGGCCTTTGATAGGACTCGTTGTCTTCGTCAGAATCCGATAGACAGTCCGAGGCACATACAACAATTCCTTGACGAGGAATTTGGTTCGTGGGGCCTGCCTTGGCTTCAAAGGCTTCATCAGCACTTGCATATAGTGATTTGAAAGCTCAGGTTCGTTGTAGATACAACGAGCACCATCAAGTGGAGGACTGAGTGGTAGGGCACGAAGCAATTCAGTTGCTAGTGCCTTGTAGTGAGTGTTTTTCAGACATCCAGTCTAACACCCATGAGTTCACATCTTCAGCGTCTCCGGTGATGTGTAGCGTCGCATAGAATTGAAGAATGAGTTCTTCATTCCAATCACAGATATCAGTGCAGAAATTCAGAAGTCCTGCATCGTGAAGAACACTGAGGACTGGCTCGAAGCCTGGCAGAGATTCCATGCCCACATGAGGAATATGTGCATGATCGAAGACTTTGTCTTTGTTGAACATCACTGAGGAATAGAAATTGGCTTGACCGGCAGTCCGTAAATGCCTCTTCCTTATGCGAGCGTAATCATATGGATTGTAATCGATGAAGAATACGTGTTCGCGAAGAAATCTTCAGCCTTGAACTTTCGCTTTGTTGAGAAGGGATTCTTTGGCTTTGGCAAGGAGTGTCGATGAGTTGCATCACGACCTCTGGAATCGCAATCTCGGTTCTTCAGCCGAGGAATTTCTGTTCCTCTACATGTGCAGTCTTAGGATCAGCAAAGCAGAGTTCATCGGCGCTAGTGGCTGGAATTTCTTCATGTATGAGATGAAGTGGGATGAGTTTCTTGAGCCCATTTGAACTGTTGGAGCAGGGACCGAGGAATCTGTTGGATTGGGGTGAAGAGTGGAGAATTTGGATGCTGACTTTCCCAAAAGTCATCGTTCATCACTGGCGTTGTGCTTCCAATGTCCACATCTTCCTCAATTTCCTCAACACCGGCCTCTTCAGCTGTGAACTGAGGCATAGGCGAGGAAATGATTGGGGTTGAAGGGATAGCTTCCACTTCAATTTCTTCATCAATTTTCTCTGACGAAGCAGCAGACTGATTTTCTTCATCAGATCCGCTTGGGATCTCATAATCTTCACAAAAAGGAACAAGGTCCTTTGATGGAATTGAGGAAATTGGAACAACATCAATAGGATTTTCAAAAGAGCTGGTCATAGGCTTCATTTTCTTCGCAGCCGAAGAATTTGACGCAGATGATGCTTTCCGTTTCTTCACCGCAGCTCGCTCGCAGCCTTTGGTCTTCTTCACATCGATGCGATGGAAGAATTGGAGTTGGTGTTGGCGCAGGAGGAGCCGAGGAATCTGGTTGATTTTCCTCAGCGCAATCGATCTGATTGCGTTCTCGACTTCTTGATTTCTTCAGCGCACCACTAGTGGATGCCCCGCAATTTCTTGGCCGGGCTGGAATGGAGTCATCATCCCTGGAACTAGCATTGTCTTCAAGAGACTGAACTTCGTGGGCATGGTGTGCCTTTGGCTCTAGCGGCCCTTGCTTGGCGGTCTCGATGATTTCCGCAAGTTCATCATCATCACCTCATCATCTTCGTGTGGCTCTTGGAAGGCGACCTGTTTCTTCTTGGGACTTGGCCGAGGACCTCGCCCACCGTGTGGCCTTAGTCTTCAGCAGAGTCGGGCCGATGAAGAATTTGGTGCAGTGAGGAACTTCTTTGAAACACCAGAGGCAATGGAGATGCTGCAGTCCTTTGGCACGTGGCGGATGCACATGTGCCGAGGACTTTGTCTGAACTGCCGAGGACTTGGGAGGAGCTCTTTGAGGACATTGTAGGAGCCGAGGATTTGGGAGGAGCAGGAGCAGCATGAGGAATTGGCCGTGAGGGCACAAATGAGGAACTTGGCCGTGAGGGCACTGTTGGTGAAGCACTTGGCTTGTGTGCGGGCTTCTTTGCCATAGATTTTCTTGGCTTGACAGAGGCCTCAAGTGGCAGCAGCAGATGTGAGTCCTCATTAAATTTCCTCACCGCCTCATTGGCTTGTCTCGCCAATTTGGCTTGGCGCTTGGCCCATTCTCCAGAAAGTCCTCACCACACTTGATGTGGTGGGGTCGACTTCTTGACCAGTGCCAATGGAGCTCTTGGGCATGGAGGATTGAGAGCGATTTCTTCATGTACTTTGGAGTTACATATCTGTACTCCTCCATTCCCTTGCCCATCTCCGCTCAATCCTTTGAATGCGCACCTTGCGCTGATTTTTATTCTCTTTGCGAACTCGGCTTCATCAGTGTGCAATAATCAGCATAGATTTCCTCAGAATCTCAAACGCAGTCATGACCTCAGCCTCTTTCCTCCTTTCTCGTGGCTTCTTTCTTTCGCCATATTCTTGGTGAGGAATTTGAACAATCGAATTCTCGAAGAAGTATGCAACTTTTCTTTGAGGAACGCTGCAAATGAGTTAAGTTTTTGAGAACCTAGTGATTCAGCAGCGGACATGAGTACCGTGAACAGAGTATAGTTGCGAGGAATTTGGAGAGGTCATATCGTTCTCGAAGGTTTTCAAAAGAACTAGTTTGAGGAATTTGACCAGATGAGCCTTGAAGAATTTCACTAAGCGATCTTTGTCTTAGGTTCCAGAGTTGTATAGATCGAGGATCCACACAATTGAGGAATCTTTAAGAAAATCATTGCTTAGAGAAACGAATCAAGAGCATGTTTTGTTTGAGGTGCTCATATGTGTGAAGATTTGAAGAATAAACACCTTTGAAGATTTTCAGGAAGGTTTGAGAATCAAAGCGAGTAATAAAAGTAACTTTTAATTACCCGAAGTGAAGAAAACGACGAACTGAGAAGAATAGATGGGAAGTTCGTCAGGTTAGATCTTCCACGCCCTAACTTGGTGGAGGAAGACAACTACGGCGGCGGCGGAGTGAGGATTTCCGCAGTCGGCGCGAGCACGTCGGCGACGAGGTCGAGGCAGTGAAGCTCTTCCTCACCGGTGACGATGGAGTAGCGGCGGCGCTAGGGTTTGAGAAGCTCAAGCGAGAGAGAGCGGTCGAGCGGAGTAAAAGAAGTGAGGAAGGGGAGAGGGGGTATAAATAGCCACGGTGAAAAACTGTTCGCCCGAAGATTTGGGACGAACGTGCCCCTGACCCTTCTCATTCGCTTGACATGTGTCACCCACGTACTGAAAAGTGGAGATTGTGTTAGATCGTGGGTGAATAGATAAATCCATCGTGGGATGCGGAACGGTTTGAGCGGCAAAAACGAAAGTTTGGATAAGATCAGTTTTAAAGTTCCGTTCGCAATTTCTTCAGCTGACACGGACACAGTGAAGATTTTTAACGAGTTTCAAATAGAACGCACATGAAGAATTTGTGAATAGATTGGGTTGAGTATAGCATAGAGGGGGAAGGGTCCGATCACATTCACTTAGCAGGAAAAACGACTTGAAGAAATAGCCATAAGTGAATGCTGTAGAGGACAAAAACCATATATATATATATATATATATATATATATATATATATATATATATATATATATATATATATATATATATATATATATATATATATATATATATATATATAGCCAATGAAGAAAAACGACGGAAACAGTGAAGATTTTGTAAAGTTGAAGAATTTGAAAAATCAAGAATTTCAAATATCGAGGAAAAACTCAAATTGAAGATTTTCAACTTTGGTGGTGGCGTGACCCACCGTATAAGAATGATGATTTCAGACACGCGCATAATTGTCGAGGGTTCTAAGAATCAAATTCTTCATTAGTTTCTTCACACTTAGAGTGTTATTCTTCATTGATTGAAGAAAATGTTTCTTCATGTGTTGCACATCTAAGTCATCAATTTTGCATGAGTGTCGGGATGTGTGTCCTTTTCAAAGAACATTCAAGATTCTAAGATATTTAGCTCACACCGCAACTTGCTAAATCTCTTCTCATCCAAGGGCTTTGTGAAGATATCGGCTAGTTGTTCTTCAGTATTCACATGCTCGATGGAGATGTCGCCCTTCAACACATGATCACGAAGAAAATGATGACGAATCTGAATGTGCTTTGTCTTCGAGTGCTGAACTGGGTTGTGAGCAATCTTGATGGCACTCTCATTGTCACAGTAGAGAGGCACATTCTTCACGTTGATGCCGTAGTCCTTGAGAGTTTGCTTCATCCACAACAATTGAGCACAACAAGAGCCAGCAGCAATGTATTCAACTTCCGCAGTAGACAATGATACGCAGTTCTGTTTATTCGAGGACCAACAGACCAAAGATCGTCCGAGGAAATGACAAGTACCAGATGTTGACTTGCGGTCCACACGATCACCAAAGATAGTCGAGTCGAATATCCAATGAGATCAAAAGTAGAGCCCTTGGGGTACCATAATCCTAGTGTTGGTGTGTGAGCTAGATATCAAGAATATGCTTCACAGCCTTATGGTGTGATTCCTTGGTGTAGCTTGAAATCGGGCACACATGCAAACACTAAGCATTATATCTGGCCTAGATGCACATAAGTACAATAGAGAACCAATCATGGAGCGGTATACCTTGTGATCGAAGTCAATACCATTTTCATCAGTGCATAGATGGCCATTTGTGGGCATAGGAATTTTGACGCCTTTGCAATCTTGCATGCCGAATTTCTTCAGGACATCTTTGAGGTATTTCTCCTGAGATATGAATATGCCATTGTGTTGTTGACGAATTTGAAGACCTAAGAAGAATTTCAACTCTCCCATCATAGACATTTGATATTCTTCACTCATCATATAAGAAAATTCATCACTATAACGTTGGTCAGTACAACCAAAGATAATATCATCAACATATATTTGGCACACAAACAGTTCACCATCATATGATTTAGTAAAAAGAGTAGGGTCGAGTGAACTGGTGTGAAGCCATTCTTCACGAAGAATTCCTTCAATGTATCATACCACGCCTGGGGGCCTGTTTGAGACCATAGAGGGCCTTGTTGAGTCTCAAGACTTTGTCGGGATTCTTTGGATCTTCAAAACCTGGGGTTGAGCAACATATACTTCTTCCTCAAGCTTACCATTGAGGAATGCACTTTTCACATCCATTTGATATAAAGTGATATCATGATGGTTAGCATAAGCAAGTAATATCGAATAGCCTCAAGTCTAGCCACAGTGCAAAGGTTTCATCGAAATCAATTCCTTCAACTGTGTGTAGCCTTGAGCTACAAGTCGTGCCTTATTTCTCACCACAAGGCCATTTTCATCTTGCTTGTTGTGGTAGATCCACTTTGTGCCAATGATATTATGCTTGCGAGGATCTCGGACGTTTGACCGGTTCCGTAAATTGTTGAGCTCGAATCGATGTAATTCTTCTTGCATGGCCTGAATCCACTCAGCTCGAAATGCTTCATCTACCTTAGTGGGCTCTGTGATAGAGATAAAAGCATAGTGCCCACGAAAGTTAGATAAGTGTGAAGCTTTTGAGCGTGTGAGAGGACCTGGCGCTTCAATGTCATCGATGATCTTGTCAACTTGCACTTCTTTTGCAACGCGAGGATGAGCCGGTTGTCGTCGAGGAATTTGATCATTTTCCTCAAAGACCATTGTCTTCAAAGATTATCTTCAGTGCATCATTTCGACGTTCTTCGCGTCAGACAGAATGAATTCTTCAGCAGATTCTTCAAGATGGGAATGACATCCTCGATTGCCTTGAACTTGATAGATTCCTCAGAGCTGGTTCATCTAACATGAAGGTAGGTGCTCTCTTTGCGAGCCATTAGTTTCATCGAATCAAGACATCTACATTATCAACAATCTTGTGAAGAGCGATGTTGAAGACTCTGAGGTGTCGAGTCCTTTCCGTAACCAAGCATAAAACCTTCATGTGCTTTCGGTGCAAATTTAGAATTGTGATGAGGATCTCTAATCCAGCATTTAGCACCAAGACTTTGAAATAACTCACATTGGGTTTCTTGTCGTTGAGGAGTTCATAGGCGTCTTCTTGAAGAATTTGTGAAGATATACTGTTGATGATGTGGCACGTTGTATCAATTGCATCAATCCAAAAATGATAGGCGTTTTGTATTCATCAAGCATAGTGCGAGCCATCTCAACAAGAGTTCTCGTTCTTGCGCTCACGACGCGCCATTTTGCCGAGGAGTATAGGGAGCAGATAACTCATGAGTAATACCAAGTTCATCAAGATAGGCATCAAGACCGAATTCTTGAACTCAGTTCCATTGTCACCCCGATGTGTCTAATCTTCACACCAAAGTTAGTTGAAGCCCTCGAGGAAAATCGTTTGAAGACTTCCTGCACTTCATTTTTGTAAGTAACAATGTGTACCCATGTGTAACGAGAGTAATCATCAACAATAACAAAGCCATATAGAGATGCATCATTAGTGACTGCTGAGTAATGATTAGGACCAAAGAGGTCCATGTGAAGCAATTTGAAGGGACGAGTAGTGGTCATGATAGTCTTTGCTGGATGCTTGGCCTTGGTCATTTTTCCAGCTTCACAGGCTCCACACAAGTGATCCTTGAGGAATTTGACATTTTCAATGCCAATGACATGCTTCTTCTTCGCAAGCGTGTGCAAATTCCTCATGCCTGCGTGACCAAGACGCCGATGCCATAGCCAGCCTTCTGAAGCTTTTGCAAGTAGACACATGGCTGGTTGTGGTCTCAGAGAAATCAACAATATACAAGTCTCCTCTCCTAAAGCCTTCAAGACTTTGGAATTGTCACTTCCATGATCACAACACAACGATACTTGCCAAAGATAACAACCATATCAAGATCACAAAGCATTGAGATTGACATGAGATTGTATCCTAAGGACTCAACAAGCATGACTTTGTCCATGTGTATGTCCTTAGAGATCGCAACCTTACCAAGACCCAATACTTGACTTTTGCCTTTGTCAGCAAAGATGATATGCTTCAGATGTGACAGTGATAAGGGAGTATCCATCAATAGATTCTTGTCACCAGTCATGTGATTTGTACATCCACTATCGAGGACCCACTCATTGGCTTTGGGTTGATCATCCTGCAGATGAATTAGTGTAACTTACGATCTCATATACTTCATCAGTGAAGAATATGATATCAAATTCATCAGATGAATTTCATCAGGCAGTATAACAGATAAGTAGTATGAGGACGTGTGAAATGAAAGTTCATTTCTTCATGATTAGCTGCGTCCTTTCAGCATTTTTGTCGGGCCTCAAAGAAATTCTTCAGACGATAAAGCACGTCTGAAGACCTGACCCTGCAGAAGAGGTTAGTTCTTTTTCTTCACCACCCACATCTGAAGAGGTGGCAAAGAGTTCATCACTCTGCGAGCACCATATGAGAATGGTGGCATAGAGGCCAATCCATTTCGTTTCACATAAGAGGGTTTAGGGTAAGCATATGAATAAGCAGAGAAATTCTTCGAGGACTTATGAACATATTGGTTTGAAGAATAATGCACATATTCATAGCCCTTAGCTCTACCCTGCGAAACAGAGTTATTAGCACGATGATAATCATATGAGGACTTTGATCCTTTTGAGGAATTTGATCCACGTGAGGAATTTGGTCCATATGAAGAATTTGATCTGGGGTTCCTATTCTTCACATGTGGTGTCATGAGGACATTCACCAAGACTTTCAAGGCACTTCTTGTGAACCCAGATTTTCTTCATAGGGGAACCGTTCCTGCAGTTTAGTGCCAACATATCTAGCAAATACTTCACCTTTCGATTTTTGAACAGTTTATAGTTGGAGTCAAATGACTCGTCAGAAGAATGAGGAGATTCACATGTAAAGCCAGATAAGTTAGATGGATCAATCGAGGTCCCTTTGCAGCAACCCATGAGGTTTTGGGGTACCGCTCGGGCTTCCAATATGTTCCATCAGCATTGAGTTTCCTCTCAAAGGCTATACCCTCTTTCCTAGGATTCCTGTTGAGGATCTGCTTTTTAAGCACATCACAAAGAGTCTGATGCCCTTTGAGGCTTTTGTACATGCCTGTCATGTACAATTCCTTCAGCCCTGCATCATCAGTGATACTAGCAATGTCCTCGGATGAGGAATTAGTGATAGCAGAGGCAGGTGAAGAATTTGTAACAGTTGAAGCATTTGAACATTCAGGTGAAGAATTAGCAGATTCACGTTCAATGCACTTTAAGCATGGAGGAACAAATTCTTCCTAAGAAGCGCTGATTTGTTGAGCAAGTAATGAATCGCGCTCCTTCTGAAGATCTTCATAACTCACTCTTAGCTTCTCAAGATCTTGCTTTCTTTGAAGAAATTCATAAGAAAGTTTCTCATGATCAGACAAGAGAGAGTTATGATGACCTTGAAGGCTGTCAAACCTAGACTGAAGTCTCTGAAGATTTTCAGTCAGGGCTTTAGTGCGATCCATTTCTTCACCTAACATATCATCACTATTATCTAGCATGTTTTGAACCTTTTCCAAGGCCGTTTGTTGTTTAGTGGCAATGCAGACAAGTTTGGTATAACTAGGTTCAATATCATCATCGGATCCATCATCATCAGATTCATAGTCACTAAACTCAGATGAGGAACATTCGGTTACCTCGTCACCCTTTGCCATGAGACATGATGCAGACGATGATGATTCTGATTCGAAAGTCATCGTTTGGAGAGATTCCTTGAAATCCTCAAACCAAGGATCATGACGGGTTCGATGACCTTCATAGACGTCGGAGATTCGGTCCCAGATAAGCTCCGCATTGCAAAGATGCATAATGCGCTTGAATTCATCTCTAGATAGGCAGGAACAGATGATCGCCATGATGTCAAGTCGAGTGAACTTGTGAATATCATCTGCATTCACCGTCTTGCATAGATCAGTCAGACCAATTTCAGTGACGGTCCACAGCTCGCTGTCCATTGCCATGAGGCGCTTCCTCATCATGGCCTTCCACTTGGGATAATCATGACCATCAAAGACAGGGCATGTCACTTTCTTCATACCTGCGGTCGACATAACTAAAACTCCAGGTGGTTAAACCAAAATCACACAGAACAAGGGAGTACCTTGCTCTGATACCAATTGAAAGTGCGTTATATCGACTAGAGGGGGGGGTGAATAGGCGATTTTTATGAATTCTTCAATGAGGAATTTGCCGGTGGGGAAATTCCTAAGTGAAGAACTACTTGCAGCGGAATAAGTACTAAGAAGTAAGCATAAGAGAATGCGGGCATGGTCATCATGATGAAATGAAGACAATCAAAGAGTATAGAAAGCGTAAACACATGATTACACAAGATGAAGACAAACGGACTGAAGAAATTGAACTGAGGAAATTGAGAAAGTCTTCAGTCAAAGTCTTCAAACACAAATATGAATGAACACTCAACACAGTAATGAGGAAATGAAAGGGTTGAGGAAATAGAACCAGTTAGGTTGGTGAAGACAATGATTTGGTAGACTAGTTCCAACTGCTGTCTCAGTTGTACGTTTGGTTGGAGCGGCTGAGTATTTAAACTCGAGGACACACAGCCCGGACACCCGATCGCCGAGCACGCAGCTCAGACACCAAGTCCTCACCAGATTCTCCTTGAACTAAGGTCACACAGACCTCGTCCAATCACTCGTGGTAAGTCTTCAGGCGACTTCCAAACCTTCACAGACTTGGTCACTCGGCAATCCACAATTCCTCTTGGATGCTCTAGACCATGAGGCCTAACCGTCTGGAAGAAGCACAGTCTTCAAAGGTAACAAGCGCCGGATCCACGCAGGATCAATCTCTTGATGATGCTCAATCACTTTGGGTTTGTAGGGTTTGGTTTTGGGCTTTTCCTCACTCGATGATTTTCGCTCAAAGTCCTCGGAGGATGGGTTGCTCTCAAATGACAAGTGTCAAGTTCTCTCGAGCAGCCAACCAGCTAGTGGTTGTAGGGGCGGCTATTTATAGCCTAGGAGCAGCCCGACATGATAAGACATAAATGCCCTTCAATGATATGACCGTTAGGTGGATAAGATATTTTGGGACAGTGGCGCAAGAAGACAAGAACGGTAATAAATTTGACTTTCAAATTCCTCGGGGCTATCATGTTCTCATGTGTAGGCAATCCGACTTTGGCGAATTCCTAACTCCTCGGTCGTAACAAATTCTCGGTGACTGTAAGAACTTCGTCTCTCACATCAAGAAATTTGACTGAATCGTATGAGATTTCCAATGGCTTCACTCAAGGGATTGGTAGGTGTAGGATTTTGAGTTGAGCATCACATGGAAATTTTTCCTTAGTATTTCCTCGACCCCTTTAACAAAGACGGTGTTTCCTATGACGCAAGAAAGAGAAAATGAAACTACAAAAACAAAAGTCTTCACGCTTCATGTTCCTCAAATGAATACCAAGTCTTCAAGGTCACACCAATTTCTTCACTTTCAAAGTCTTCGAATATCAAAGTCTTGAAATAAGAACTTCATTTTTAGGGTCGACTTTCTCTGTAAATATCAAACTCCTCATAGACTTATAGACCTGTGTACACTCACAAACACATTAGTCCCTTAACCTATAAGTCTTCAATACACCAAAATCACTAAGGGGCACTAGATGCACTTACACCCATCAATTGATGTCAACATGAGTAGTAGGGATTGCCATGCAACGGATGCACTAGAGCTATGAAAGCTCAACAAAATAAAGCTAGTGGGTGTGCATCCAACTTGCTTGCTCATGAAGACCTAGGGCATTTGAGGAAGCCCATTGTAGGAATATACATGCCAAGTTCTATAATGAAAAATTCCCACTAGTATAAAAAGACAACTTATGAGACTCACTATATGAAAAACATGGTGCTACTTTGAAGCACAATATATGAGACTCACTACATGAAGAACAAGGTGCTACTTTGAAGCACAAGTGTGGAAAAAGAGATAGTAACATTGCCCTTTTTATTTCGTTTCTTTTTTTTGGGCCTTTCTTTTTTTATTTTTGGCCTTTCTCTTCTTTTTTTTGGGCAATGCTCTAATAATGATGATCATCACACTTCTATTGATTACAACATAAGGATTACAATCGAAACTAGAACAAGATATGACTCTATATGAATGCCTCCGGCGGTGTACCGGGATGGTGCAATGAATCAAGAGTGACATGTATGAAAAATAATGCATGGTGGCTTTGCCACAAATACGATGTCAACTACATGATCATGCAATGGCAATATGACAAAAGTAAAGTATGTCATGATGATGATGAACGGAACGGTGGAAAGTTGCATGGCAATATATCTCGGAATGGCTATGGAAATGCCATAATAGGTAGGTATGGTGGCTGTTTTGAGGAAGATATAAGGAGGTTTATGTGTGATAGAGCGATCATATCACGGGTTTGGATGCACCGTGAAGTTTTCACCAACTCTCAAGGTGAGAAAGGGCAATGCAGTGCATCAAGAGGCTAGCAAAGGCGGAAAGGTAAAAGTCGTATAATCCATGGACTCAACATTAGTCAAAAGAACTCATATACTTATTGCAAAAATTTAGAAGTCATAAAAATCAAGTACTACGCGATGCTCCTAGGGGATAGATTGGTAGGAAAAGACCATCGCTCATCCCCGACCGCCACTCATAAGGATGCACAAGCCAGGTACACTTCATGTTTCAAATTTGTTACACACCTTTAATCATACGTGCATGCTACGGGACCTGCTAACTTCAACACAAGCATTTATCAAATTCACAACTACTCAACTAGCACGACTTTGATATTATCACCTCCATATCTCAAAACAATTATCAAGCATCAAACTTTTCTTAGTATTCAACGCACTCAAAAGAAAGTTTCACATATCTTGAATACCAAGTATATTAATATTAATCAAATTACCATGCTATTAACGACTCTCAAAATAATCTAAGTGAAGCATGAGAGATCAATAGTTTCTTTAAAACAAATCCACCACCGTGCTCTAAAAGATCTAAGTGAAGCACTAGAGCAAAAATTATCACGCTCAAAAGATATAAGTGAAGCACCATGAGCAAAACTATCAAACTCAAAAGATATAAGCGAAGCACAAAGAGTATTCTAACAAATTCCAATTTATGTATGGCTCTCTCAAAAGGTGTGTACAGCAAGGGTGATTGTGGTAAAATAACAAGCAAATACGCAAATAATACAAGACGCTCCAAACAAAACACATATCATGTGGTGAATAAAAATATAGCTCCAAGTAAATTACCGATGGAAGTAGACGAAAGAGGGGATGCCTTCCGGGGCATCCCCAAGCTTTGACTTTTTGGTGTCCTTGGATTATCTTGGGGGTGCCATGGGCATCCCCAAGCTTAGGCTCTTGCCACTCCTTGTTCCATAATCCATCAAAAGAATTTACCCAAAACTTGAAAACTTCACAACACAAAACTCAATAGAAATCTCGTGAGCTCCGTTAGAGAAAGAAAACAAAAGATTACTTTAAGGTACTGTAATGAACTCATTCTTTATTTATATTGGTGTTAAACCTACTGTATTCCAACTTCTTGAAGGAAATATGCCCTAGAGGCAATAATAAAGTTATTATTTATTTCCTTATATCATGATAAATGTTTGTTATTCATGCTAGAATTGTATTAACCGGAAACATAATACATGTGTGAATACATAGACAAACAGATAGTCACTAGTATGCCTCTACTAGACTAGCTCATTAATCAAAGATGGTTATGTTTCCTAACCATAGACATGTGTTGTCATTTGATTTATGGGATCACATCATTAGGAGAATGATGTGATTGACATGACCCATTCCGTTAGCTTAGCACTTGATCGTTTAGTATATTGCTATTGCTTTCTTCATGACCTATACATGTTCCTGTAACTATGAGATTATGCAACTCCGTTTACGGAGGAACACTTTGGTACTACCAAACGTCACAACGAATCGGGTGATTATAAAGGAGTACTACAGGTGTCTCCAAAGGTACATGTTGGGTTGGCGTATTTGAGATTAGGTTTTGTCACTCCGATTGTCTGGAGAGGTATCTCTGGGCCCTCTCGGTAATACACATCACATAAGCCTTGCAAGCATTGCAACTAATAAGTTATTTGTGAGATGATGTATTACGGAACGAGTAAAGAGACTTGCCGGTAACGAGATTGAACTAGGTATTGGATACCGACGATCGAATCTCGGGTAAGTAACATACCGATGACAAAGGGAACAACGTATGTCATTATGCGGTTTGACCGATAAAGATCTTCGTAGAATATGTAGGAACCAATATGGGCATCCAGGTTCCGCTATTGGTTATTGACCGAGAATGGTTCTAGGTCATGTCTACATAGTTCTCGAACCCGTAGGGTCCGCACGCTTAAACGTTTCGATGATAGTTTATTATGAGTTTATAAGTTTTGATGTACGAAGGTTGTTCGAGTCCGGATGTGATCACGGACATGACGAGGAGTCTCAAATGGTCGAGACATAAAGATTGATATATTGGAAGCCTATGTTTGACTTGAAAGGTTCCGGATGAAAACAGGATTTTAGGAACACCGGGGTTACGGAACCCCCGGGGTCAATGGGCCTTGATGGGCCATAAGGGAGAAGAGGAAGGGCCGGCCGGGCAGGCGCGCGCCCCCCCCTCTAGTCCGAATAGGACAAGAGAGGGGGGCGCCCCTCCCTCTTCCCTCCCCAAGACCTAATCCAACTAGGAAGGGGGGAGTCCTACTCCGGAGGAGTAGGACTCCTCGGCGTGCTCCCTAGGGCCGGCCGCACCCCCTTGCTCCTTTATATACGGGGCAGGGGGCACCCCATGACACACAAGTTGATCTACGTGATCGTTCTTAGCCGCAGCGGTGCCCCCTCCACCATATTCCACCTCGGTCATATCGTCGCGGAGCTTAGGCGAAGCCCTCGCGCCGGTGAAGCATCATCATCGCCACCACGCCGTCGTCTTGTCGACGGAACTCAACCCCAACGCTTTTTTGGATCGGAGCCCGGGATCGCCATCGAGCTGAACGTGTGCTGAACACGGAGGTGCCGTGACGCTCGGTACTTGGATCGGTCGGATCGTGAAGACGTCGACTACATCAACCGCGTTGTTATAACGCTTCGCCACGGTCTCACGAGGGTACGTGGACGACACTCTCCCCTCGTTGCTATGCCATCACCATGGTCTTGCGTGTGCGTAGGAATTTTTTGAAATTACTACGCTTCCCAACAAATGGCATCCGAGCCTGGTTTTATGCGTTGATGTCATATGCACGAGTAGAACACAAGTGAGTTGTGGGCGATATAAGTCATCGCTTACCAAAGATGTCATACTTTGGTTCAGCGGTATTGTGAGATGAAGCGGCCGGACCGACATTAGCGTGACGCTTACGCGAGACTGGTTTCACCGCTTCGAGCACTCGTTGCTTAAAGGTGACCGGCGGTGTCTGCTCTCTCACTTTAGTTGAACTGAGTGTGGCTACGCCCGGTCCTTGCGAAGGTTAAAACAACACCAACTTGACAAACTATCGCTGTGGTTTTGATGCGTAGGTAAGAACGTTTCTTGCTCAGCCCGTAGCAGCCACGTAAAACTTGCAACAACAAAGTAGAGGACGCCTAACTTGTTTTTGCAGGGCATGTTGTGATGTGATGTGGTCAAGACGTGATGCTATATTTTATTGTATGAGATGATCATGTTTTGTAACCGAAGTTATCGGCAATGGCAGGAGCCATATGGTTGTCGCTTATTGTATGAAATGCAACGCCATGTAATTGCTTTACTTTATCACTAAGCGTAGCGATAGTCGAGAAGCAATAGTTGGCGAGACGACAACGATGCTACGATGGAGATCAAGGTGTCGCGCCGGTGACGATGGTGATCATGACGGTGCTTGGCGATGGAGATCACAAGCACAAGATGATGATGACCATATCATATCACTTATATTGATTGCATGTGATGTTTATCCTTTATGCATCTTATCTTGCTTTGATTGACGGTAGCATTATAAGATGATCTCTCACTAAAATTATCAAGAAGTGTTCTCCCGAGTATGCACCGTTATGAAAGTTCTTTGTGCTTTGAGACACCACGTGATGATCGGGTGTGATAGGATCTACGTTCAAATACAACGGTGCAAAACAGTTGCACACGCGGAATACTCGGGTTAAACTTGACGAGCCTAGCATATAACAGATATGGCCTCGGAACACGAGACCGAAGGTCGAACGTGAATCATATAGTAGATATGATCAACATAGTGATGTTCACCATTGAAACTACTCCATCTCACGTGATGATCGGACATGGTTTAGTTGATTTGGATCACGAATCACTTAGATGACTAGAGAGATGTCTGTCTAAGTGGGAGTTTTTAATATGATTAATTAAACTTAAATTTATCATGAACTTAGTACCGATAGTATTTTGCTTGTCTATGTTTCTTGTAGATAGATGGCTCGTCTTTGTTGTTCCGTTGAATTTTAATGCGTTCCTTGAGAAAGCAAAGTTGAAAGATGATGGTAGCAATTACACGGACTGGGTCCGTAATTTGAGGATTATCCTCATTGCTGCATAGAAGAATTACGCCCCGAAGCACCGCTGGGTGCGTGCCTGTCAGCAGAGCAACGCCGAAGTTGTGAACGTCTCGCGAGCAAAGCTGATGACTACTCTATAGTTCAGTGTGCCATGCTTTACGGCTTAGAACCGGGTCTTCAACGACGTTTTGAACGTCATGGAGCATATGAGATGTTCCAGAGTTGAAGTTAATATTTCAAGCAAATGCCCGGATTGAGAGATATGAAGTCTCCAATAAGTTCTATAGCTGCAAGATGGAGGAGAATAGTTCATCGGTGAACATATACTCAAAATGTCCGGGTATAATAATCACTTGATTCAACTGGGAGTTACTCTTCCGGATGATAGTGTCATTGACAATTCTCCAATCATCGCCACCAAGCTACAAGAGCTTCGTGATGAACTATAATATGCAAGGGATGACCAAAACAATTCTCGAGCTCTTCGCAATGCTAAAAGTCATGGAGGTAGAAATCAAGAAAGAGCATCAAGTGTTGATGGTCAACAAGACCACTAGTTTCAAGAAAAGGGCAAAGGAAAGAAGAAGGGAACTTCAAGAACAGCAAGAAAGTTGCTGCTCAAGAGAAGAAACCCAAGTCTGGACCTAAGCCCGAAACCGAGTGTTTCTACCGCAAGCGACCGACATTGGAAGCGGAACTGCCCCAAGTATTTGGCGGATAAGAAGGATGGCAAGGTGATCAAAGGTATATGTGATATACATGTTATTGATGTGTACCTTACTAATACTCGCAGAGTACAGGTATTTGATCTCGGTTCATTGCTAATATTTGCAACTCAAACAGAACTACGGATTGCGAAGATTGGCTAAGGACGAGGTGACGATCGCGCGTGGGAAATGGTTCCAAAGTCGATGTGATCGCGGTCGGCACACTACCTCTACATCTACCATCGGGATTAGTTTTAGACCTAAATAATTGTTATTTGGTGCGGCGTTAAGCATGAACATTATATCTGGATCTTGTTTGATGCGAGACGGTTATTCATTTAAGACAGAGAATAATGGTTGTTCTATTTATATGAATAATATCTTTTATGGTCATGCACCCTTGAAGAGTGGTCTATTTTATTGAATCTCGATAGTAGTAATACACATATTCATAGTGTTGAAACCAAAAGATGCAGAGTTGATAATGATAATGCAACTTATTTGTGGTAATCGCCGTTTGGGTCATATCGTGTAAAACGCATGAAGAAACTCCATCTCGATGGACTTTTGGAATCACTTGATTATGAATCACTTGGTACTTGTAACCGTGCCTCATGGGCAAGATGACTAAAACGCCGTTCTCCGAACTATGGAGCGAGCAACTGATTTGTTGGAAATCATATATACCGATGTTTGTGGTCCAATGAATGTTGAGGCACGCAAGGGTATCGTTATTTTCTCACCTTCACAGATGATTTGAGCAGATATGGGTATATCTACTTAATGAAACACAAATCTGAAACATTTGAAAAGTTCAAAGAATTTCAGAGTGAAGTGGAAAATCATCGTAACAAGAAAATAAAGTTTCTACGATCTGATCGTGGAGGAGAATATTTGAGTTACGAGTTTGGTTTACATTTGAAACAATGCGGAATAGTTTCAGCAACTCACGCCACCCGAACACCACAGAGAAATGGTGTGTCCGAACGTCGTAATCGTACTTTACTTGATATGGTGCGATCTATGATGTCTCTTACTGATTTACCGCTATCGTTTTGGGGATATGCTTTAGAGACGGCCGCATTCACGTTAAATAGGGCACCATCTAAGTCCGTTAAGACGACACCTTATGAACTGTGGTTTGGCAAGAAACCAAAGTTGTCGTTTCTTAAAGTTTGGGGCTGCGATGCTTATGTGAAGAAACTTCAACCAGATAAGCTCGAACCCAAATCGGAGAAATGTGTCTTCATAGGATACCCAAAGGAGACTGTTGGGTACACCTTCTATCACAGATCTGAAGGCAAGATTTTCGTTGCTAAATTCGGATCCTTTCTAGAGAAGGAGTTTCTCTCGAAAGAAGTGAGTGGGAGGAAAGTAGAACTTGATGAGATAATCAGATTCGCTCCCTTATTGGAAGGTAGTTCATCACAAGAAACGGTTCTGTGACAACTACACCAATTAGTGAGGAAACTAATGATGTTGATCATGAAACTTCAGATCAAGTTACTCTTGAATCACGAGGTCAACCAGAGTAAAATACGCACTGAGAGTGGTACGGTAATCCTATTCGGAAGTCATGTTACTTGACCATGGCGAACCTACAAACTATGAAGAAGCGATGGTGAGCCCAGATTCGCAAAATGGCTGGAAGCCATGAAATCTGAGATGGGATCCATGTATGAAAACAAAGTATGGACTTTGGTTGACTTGCCCGATGATCGGCAAGCCATTGAGAATAAATGGATCTTTAAGAAGAAGACCGACGCGATGGTAATGTAACTGTTTATAAAGCTCGACTTGTTGCGAAAGGTTTTCGACAAGTTCAAGGGGTTGACTACGATGAGACTTTCTCACCAGAAGCGATGCTTAAGTCTGTCCGAATCATGTTAGCAATTGCCACATTTTATGATTATGAAATTTGGCAAATGGATGTGAAAACTGCATTCTTGAATGGATTTCTAGAAGAAGAGTTGTATATGATGCAACCAGAAGGTTTTGTTGATCCAAAGGGTGCTAACAAAGTATGCAAGCTCCAGCGATCAATTTATGGTCTAGTGCAAGCCTCTCGGAGTTGGAATAAACGCTTTGATAGTGTGATCAAAGCATATGGTTTTATCTGAGACTTTTGGAGAAGCCTATATTTACAAGAAAGTGAGTGGGAGCTCAGTAGCATTTCGATATTTTATGTGGACGATATATTATTGATTGGAAATGATATAGAATTTCTGGATAGCATAAAAGGATACTTGAATAAAAGTTTTTCAATGAAAGACCTCGGTGAAGCTGCTTACATATTGGGCATCAAGATCTATAGAGATAGATTAAGACGCTTAATTGGACTTTCACAAAGCACATACCTTGATAAAGTTTTGAAAAAGTTCAAAATGGATCGAGCAAAGAAAGGTTTTTACCAGATTACAAGGTGTAAGATTGAGTCGACTCAATGCCCGACCACAGCAGAAGATAGAGAGAAAATGAAAGATGTTCCTATGCTTCAGCCATAGGCTCTATCATGTATGCAATGCTGTGTACCGGACCGACGATGCTTAGCAAGAAGCTTGGCAGGAAGGTACCAAAGTAATCCAGAGTGGATCATCGACAGCGGTCAAGAACATCCTGAAATACCGAAAAGGACTAAGGATATGTTTCTCGATATGGAGGTGACAAAGAGCTAGTCGTAAATGGTTACGCCGATGTAAGCTTTGACACCGATCCGACGATTCTAAATCGCAAACCGGATCGTGTTTTTATTAAACGGTGGAGCTGTCGGTTGGTGCAGTTCTAAACAAAGCGCCGTGGTGGGATCTACATGTGAAGCGGAGTACATAGCTGCTTCGAAGCAGCAAATGAAGGAGTCGGATGAAAGAGTTCATTTCCGATCTAGGTGCCATACCTAGTGCATCGGGACCAATGAAGATCTTCGTGACAATATGGTGCAATTGCCTTGGCAAAGGAATCCAGATTTCACAAGAGGACCAAGCATATCAAGAGACGCTTCAATTCCATTCGGGACCAAGTCCAAGTGGGAGACATAGAGATTTGCAATATACATACGGATCTGAATGTTGCGAGACCGTTGACTAAGCCTCTTCCACGAGCAAAACATGATCAACACCAAGACTCCATGGGTGTTAGAATCATTATGTGTAATCTAGATTATTGACTCTAGTGCAAGTGGGATATCAAGGAAATATGCCCTAGAGGCAATAATAAAGTTATTATTTATTTCCTTATATCATGATAAATGTTTGTTATTCATGCTAGAATTGTATTAACCGGAAACATAATACATTTGTGAATACATAGACAAACAGATAGTCACTAGTATGCCTCTACTAGACTAGCTCATTAATCAAAGATGGTTATGTTTCCTAACCATAGACATGTGTTGTCATTTGATTTATGGGATCACATCATTAGGAGAATGATGTGATTGACATGACCCATTCCGTTAGCTTAGCACTTGATCGTTTAGTATATTGCTATTGCTTTCTTCATGACCTATACATGTTCCCGTAACTATGAGATTATGCAACTCCTGTTTACGGAGGAACACTTTGGTACTACCAAACGTCACAACGTAATCGGGTGATTATAAAGTAGTACTACAGGTGTCTCCAAAGGTACATGTTGGGTTGGCGATTTCGAGATTAGGTTTTGTCACTCCGATTGTCGGAGAGGTATCTCTGGGCCCTCTCGGTAATACACATCACATAAGCCTTGCAAGCATTGCAACTAATAAGTTAGTTGTGAGATGATGCATTACGGAACGAGTAAAGAGACTTGCCGGTAACGAGATTGAACTAGGTATTGGATACCGACGATCGAATCTCGGGTAAGTAACATACCGATGACAAAGGGAACAATGTATGTCGTTATGCGGTTTGACCGATAAAGATCTTCGTAGAATATGTAGGAACCAATATGGGCATCCAGGTTCCGCTATTGGTTATTGACCGAGAATGGTTCTAGGTCATGTCTACATAGTTCTCGAACCCGTAGGGTCCGCACGCTTAAACGTTCGATGACAGTTTATTATGAGTTTATAAGTTTTGATGTACCGAAGGTTGTTCGGAGTCCCGGATGTGATCACGGACATGACGAGGAGTCTCGAAATGGTAGAGACATAAAGATTGATATATTGGAAGCCTATGTTTGACTTTGAAAGGTTCCGGATGAAAACAGATTTTATCGGAACACCGGGGTTACCGGAACCCCGGGGGTCAATGGGCCTTGATGGGCCATAAGGGAGAAGAGGAAGGGCCGCCGGGGCAGGCGCGCCCCCCCCTCTAGTCCGAATAGGACAGGAGAGGGGCGGCGCCTTCCCTCTTCCCCTCCCCAAGACCTAATCCAACTAGGAAGGGGGGAGTCCTACTCGGTGGGAGTAGGACTCCTCCAGCGCCGCCCCCTAGGGCCGGCCGCACCCCTTGCTCCTTTATATCTGAGGGGGGGGCACCCCATGACACAAGTTGATCTACGTGATCGTTCTTAGCCGTGTGCGGTGCCCCCTCCACCATATTCCACCTCGGTCATATCGTCATGAGCTTAGGCGAAGCCTGCGCCGGTGAAGCATCATCATCGCCACCACGCCGTCAGGTCGACGGAACTCAACCCGACGCTTTGCTGGATCGGAGCCCGGGATCGCCATCGAGCTGAACGTGTGCTGAACACGGAGGTGCCGACGTTCGGTACTTGGATCGGCCGGATCGTGAAGACGCACGACTACATCAACCGCGTTGTTATAACGCTTCCGCTTACGGTCTACGAGGGTACGTGGACAGACACTCTCCCCTCTCGTTGCTATGCCATCACCATGGTCTTGCGTGTGCGTAGGAATTTTTTTGAAATTACTACGTTTCCCAACACTTCTCTATGGATTATAAACTATTTTACTAGCCATAGATTCATCAAAATAAGCAAACAACACACGAAAAACAGAATCTGTCAAAAACAGAACAGTCTGTAGTAATCTGTAACTAACGCAGACTTCTAGAACTCCAAAAAATCTACCAAAATTAGAAGACCTAGACAATTTGTTTATTGATCAGCAGAAATTGTAATCAGTATTTTATCACGTTATGGTGATTTTTAATAATTCGGGCACTGAGCGCAAAGTTTCTGGAAATTACAACAAGATCAAATAACTATCATCCAAGAAGATCCAATTGGTCTAGCTTGGCACAAACACTAATTAAAACATAAAACCACATCTAAACAGAGGCTAGATGAATTATTTATTCCTAAACAGAAACAAAAAGAAAAAAACTAAAAATAAAATTGGGTTGCCTCCCAACAAGCGCTATCGTTTAACGCCCCTAGCTAGGCATAAAAGCAAGGATAGATCTAGGTATTGTCATCTTTGGTAGGCAATCCATAAGTGGCTCTCATGATAGATTCATATGGTAATTTTATTTTCTTTCTAGGAAAGTGTTCCATGCCCTTCTTCAAGGGAAATTGGAATCTAATATTTCCTTCCTTCATATCAATAATTGCACCAATCGTTTTAAGGAAAGGTCTACCAAGAATAATAGGACATGAAGGATTGCAATCTATATCAAGAACGATAAAATCTACGGGCACATAATTACTATTTGCAATAATAATAACATCATTAATTCTTCCCATTGGATTTTTAATAGTGGAATCCGCAAGATGCAAGTTTAGAGAGCAATCATCAAAATCTAGCAAATCACACAAAGTTTTGGGGATAGTAGAGACACTAGCACCCAAATCACACAAGGCATGAAACTCATAATTTTTAATTTTAATTTTAATAGTTGGTTCCCACTCATCATAGAGTTTTCTAGGGATAGAGACTTTCAACTCAAGTTTTTCTTCATAAGATTGCATCAAGGCATCAACAATATGTTCGGTAAAGGCCTTATTCAGACTAAGGCATAGCCTAGTGGTGGGAAGGGGTTGATGCCTTACCACCCACCAGGTTCAAGGCATGTTACTTGCAATTTGGGTTTGTTGCACCAATTATACTGTAGGGGGTTCCCTTACAGTCTTTCTGTCAAAAAACAATGTGTTCGGTAAAGGCCTTATTTTGACTATAAGCATGAGGAGAATTTAGCACGGATTGCAACAAGGAAATACAATCAATTAAAGAGAAATTTTCATAATTAAATTCCTTGAGATCCAATATAGTGGATTTAGCAACATCTAGGTTTTTATTTCTTTCAATCCCACTTTTATCAATTTCATCATTAAGATCTAAAAACTTCGAATTCTTAGAATGCCTTCTAGGTAAAGGAAGATCATATTCAGTTTCATCAAGATTCATATTGCAAAACAAAGATTTAATGGGGGACACATCAATAACTTTTAGATCTTCATCTTGATTTTCATAGGAATTCGGTTTAGCAGCCATCTTATTGACTAAGGCAGCTTGCATATCCGATATCTCAGCGGTCAACTTTTCAAGACGAGCAATTTGGGATCTTATACCATCAAATTTTTTAGACATATCATCGAACTCTTTATTCATATAACTCATAAAACTTTTTTGTTCCTTAAGCTCGTTCCAAAAGAAATTATTATGCTCAAATTGCAAAACCATAAACTTTCTGACATTGTTTTCGATCTCCTCTAGCCTTTTAAGGTGAAGATCACCAAATCTAGGTAGAGCCATCACGACAAACAAGCAATCCAACACACGAGCAAACAAGCGTACGAGGAAAAGGCAACAGGAAAAGAGGAGGAGATTAGGAAAGAGAGGTCGAATAAAACGGCAAGGGTGAAGTGGGGGAGAGGAAAACGAGATGCAAATGGCAAATAATGTAATGCGAGAGATAGGGATTGTGATGGGTACTTGGTATGGTTGACTTGCTCTTGCGTGAGCCTCCCCGGCAACGGCGCCAGAAATTCTTCTTGCTACCTCTTGAGCACTGCGTTGGATTTGCCCGAAGAGGAGAGGATGATGGAGTAAAGTAGCGTAAGTATTTCCCTCAGTTTTTTGAGAACCAAGGTATCAATCCAGTAGGAGGCCAGGCACAAGTCCCTTGTACCTGCACAAAATGATAGCTCCTCGCAACCAACACGATTAGGGGTTTTCAATCCCTTCACGATCACTTACGAGAGTGAGATCTGATAGAGATGATAAATAATATTTTTGGTATTTTTGATATAGAGATGCAAGGTAAAAAGTAAAAGGCAAAGTAAAAACAAAGCAATTATTAAAGTGATGGAGATTGATATGATGAGAATAGACCCGGGGGCCATAGGTTTCACTAGTGGCTTCTCTCAAGAGCATAAGTATTCTACGGTGGGTGAAAAAATTACTGTTGAGCAATTGACAAAACTGAGCATAGTTATGAGTATATCTAGGTATGATCATGTATATAGGCATCACATCCGAGACAAGTAGACAGAAACGATTCTGCATCTATTACTATTACTCCACTCATCGACTGCTATCCAGCATGCATCTAGAGTATTAAGTTAAAAACAGAGTAACACCTTAAGCAAGATGGCATGATGTAGAGGGATAAATTCATGCAATATGATAAAAACCCCATCTTGTTATCCTCGATGGCAACAATACAACACGTGCCTTGCAACCCTTTACATCACGGGTAAGGACACCGCAAGATTGAACCCAAAGCTAAGCACTTCTCCTATTGCAAGAACTACCAATCTAGTTGGCCAAACCAAACGGATAATTCGAAGAGACTTACAAAGATAACCAATCATACATAAAAGAATTCAGAGAAGATTCAAATATTATTCATAGATAAGCTGGATCATAAACCCACAATTCATCGGTCTCAACAAACACACTGCAAAAAGAAGATTACGTCGAATAGATCTCCACGAGAGAGGGGAGAACATTGTATTGAGATCCAAAAGAGAGAAGAAGCCATCTAGCTACTAGCTATGGACCCAAGGTCAAGTAAACTACTCACACTTCATCGGAGGGGCTATGGTGATGATGTAGAAGCCCTCCGTGGTGGATGCCCCCTCCGTGAGCTCCTAACAGGCCCCAAGATGGGATCTCGTGGATACAGGAAGTTGCGGTGGTGGAATTAGGTTTTGGCCCGATCCGATCGCTTGGGGTGCGAGGTATATATAGGAGGAAGGCGTGCGTCGGTGGAGCAACAGGGGCCCACAAGGCGGGGCGTGCTCGGGGCGCGCCTCTACCTCGTGACCACCTCTGTTGTTCCTTGGAGTAGGGTCCAAGTCTCCTAGATCACGTTCGGTGAGAAAATCACGTTTCCGAAGGTTTCATTCCGTTTGGACTCCGTTTGATATTCGGTTTCTTCGAAACACTAAAATAGGCAAAAAACAGCAATTCTGGGCTGGGCCTCCGGTTAATAGTTTAGTCCCAAAAATAATATAAAAGTGGAAAATAAAGCCCAATATAGTCCAAAACAGTAGATAAAGTAGCATGGAGCAATCAAAAATTATAGATACGTTGGAGACGTATCACTCCATTGTCCAAACGAAAACATATTGCTGAACTGACGCTGCCAGATCACCATTACAACATTCGTATCAAGTTTCAATGTTTCTTTTACTAATCCACACCCTTGCCCCAATGCTTGCTCCTTGCTAGTAAACTCCAGCTTTCAGTGACACAGATTACAAAAACTACATCTCCTCTGTTCATACGGGGTTGAGATTGCCAGTGATTGTATGGACTACCTCAGCAAACATTTCTTCCCGGCTTGCAAAGTCGGGCCTATATCACAGATTCGAGGATGTGCAGTTGCCACTGTGCATGAGGAAGGGCGCTGTCATCACCGAGTACAACTCCGGCACATCAGGCTCTGGCTGCTCCAAGTTCTCTGTTGTGACCTCCCGCAAACCGTCGTTAGCCATCGCACTTTCAAGATTTGCGTTCGCCTCTGAGGATCTCGTTAGCTGTTTGTATTCTACGGTACTATAAACGTTTTTGAAGGCCCGCATAGACCCATAAGGCCACATATTGACTTGGTCCCACCCGATGCACAAAACTTCCGGTGAACCGAATTTCTTGCGCCAGGGCTCAGTTAGATGTTATGGTCCTGTGCCACAGAACAGATTGTCGACCTGACGGAGACGTCTCCCAAATTTCTAAATCACGTGGAGCTCCTCTTGATGACCCCACCGTATGGTACTGTGTCCTACGGTATTTTTGAACCAAGTCTAATTTCTATAGGCGACACCGCACCAATCAATGCGTGTTTTCAGAATCCCCAGATGGGAACCAGCGAGGTCTAGCTGAGCTCGGGCTCCGAAACGCCCTGTCCTCGGAAGGACATGATATTCAACTATTGGTTGGCATGAGGGTTATTAGCCAATTATACATAGGAGGGTTGATAACCAATTCTTTTATTTATATATAGAATAGAAAAAAAATATTTTCTATCGCTTCATCTAAAAAATGATTTTTAATGAATTCTATGCATAACACTTTTTTGGCAATGAGCATATATGAATTAAATTAATATGTATAGTATATAGAGACCGGATGTAGAAGTTCTACTTATTGATTTTTTAAACAAAATGGTTATGTGTAATTGTGAATGTTTTTTTTGGGTATGTAATTGTGTAGATAATCATAAATTGAGTTATACAACAAACTACTATCATACAAATGCCATTCATAAAAACAAATGAAAAATTACAATTATACACCTTTTACTCTATAAGATAAGATTGATTATTACATTTTTTCAAAACTTTAAAATACTTATTATAAGTCATGAAAAGACCTGTATGTTGAAAACTTTGAATAACATTGTTTTTTAGTTGGATGGATAATACTGTGCGAAGCAAAAAAAAGTATTTGACATAGAAAAGTTTATCAACTTAGTACGGTGTTCCCACGACCCACTCTCTATCTTTCATCTACAATCTCCACAACACTAGCCTAGAGATAATGTATGCAACTCTTTTTTTTAGAAATGGAGGAGGACCCCCGGTCTCTGCATCTGGATGATGCATGCAGTCACTTTATTAATTATTCACACAAGACCTTATAAAGTTATACAACAGTAAGACTAAAGCCACCGTTTAGGCAAAATTTGTCTCTACTCCTATCCAGTTGATGAAGGGATGCTGATAATCTGGTCCTAATAAAAAACTGACCTCGCAGCCAAACCTAACATCTAAGACCTGAGTTCCCAATCAGGACACCTGCCAGGTGTGGGACACCCACCAGTCCGGCGCACTTATCAACCAGGACGCCTGCCGGTATGAAGCCGTCGCAGCCACCTGCCACCAATCCATCTTCAGTGCTATACTGCTGCATCTATCTTGCCCGGTCTAACTTCCATCGACGCCACCACGACGCCAGACAGCGTCACCCTCCTGCGTGAGTCCATCACCGCACATTAGACGCCTAATCTCTAGAGCGCCAAGCCATCGAGATCTGTCACCATCAATGTGCATGATGAAGCACCGCTCCACCAAACACGTCGTCCACTGGTCTCTCGAGCCCGCGTACACCTCCAAGAAAGACGCCCCCAAGGGGGAAACGACACAAATACGCCGCCGTCTTCTGATCTATCGATCTAGGGTTTCCCCCGGAGGTAGCAGATCATAGTCTAGAACATCTCCACGGCGATGCCTTCAAGAAGGGAACGACACCGTAGGGCGCCGCCATCGCCGGCTTTGGCATCTAGCCAAGAGCAGGTTTTCACCCATATCTGTTCGAAGAACTCCATCCGCTTCTTGTGCACAGACCGTCGCCTTCTCTGTCGAAGCCTAGACCAAGGGTCCAGCCGTCGCCGCCAGATCCATGTAGCCAGCACCGAGAGATGACGACTATCTCCCTATACCGGAACTAGCACGAGCCGAAGCAGATCGAGTCGGAGACGACGATGCCCCTGGATCTCCGGCAGATCAGCGAGCCGCCGGCCCAACCGCATACAGATCGCCGGCCACACCGGGCCGCCGCCACCCCGCGCCGTCCTGGTCGGAGAGTCGCCGATCACAAGACAGGCCGCTGCCGCAGACACGCCGAGCACAGCCGCAGGCCAGCGCCCGCCACCACCGCCAAGCCCGGGGCCGCCAAGATCCGGCCATCCGCGAGAAATCCCTCGCCCCAGCCGCAGCTGCCAGCCTCCAAGCAGCGTTGAACGCGACCCGGCACGCGAGGTAAGGCACAGGACCGCGCCCTGCTCCTAGGCCCGCAGACCGCCGACGACATGCATCAGCCACCACCGCCGAGATCCGCCGGTAGCGAGAGAAAACCTCCCGCCGACGCCGTGCGTGCTTTGCCCGCGGCACCCTATGCCGGCAGCGAGGTGAGGGAAGGGGCGGGAGGGTGCCGGCCGCGGCGGCTTGCAGATTCGCCCGAGCTGCTCCTGGGAGAGCGAGGGGGGGCGTTGAGGTTCCTTCCCGAGCTGTTGTATTAAGTGTCCCAACTGGATCAACGATCATTCCGGAAAAAACTACAACCGGCAACACTGGCGGTTCTGCAAGAAATTCACCCAACACATATTCAGGGCCTTAAGCATTGTCCCGCAAATGGCCGCACACACCCCTCCCTTCTTTCAATACTAACAGGACGACAAATATGGTTGCAACTGAGAGAGTTATTCCCAGTTTTTGGAATCTTTCGGCCGTTTTTTTTCCATTTAGATTATTTTTTGAACGTTTTTGTTCGGTTTTTCCTTTTTCTATTTCTTTTCTTTTTTCTTTTTTCTTTTTTCTTTTTTCTTTTTTCTTTTTCCTTTTTATTTATCTTTTGTTCCTTTCCTTTTCATTTTGAGCAACTTTTTTTCAACATCTATGAACAATTTTCAGATCCAAGATTTCAATTTTTTTTCAAAAATGATCAACTTTTTCCAAATCAGCGATCTTTTTCTCAAAATCAATGAAATTTTTCCAAATTCGTGAATTTAGTTCAAATTAATGATTTTGGAGAAATTCGTGTTTTTAAATCACCATGATTTCTTTGAATTCTTGGTCTTTTTTAAAGTAATATTTTCTTTTGAAATTAGTAAACTTTTTTGAATTCACAATTATTTGTTTGGAAAAATCCTTTATTTATTAAAATTTTGAACCTTTTATCGAAAACATGAACTTTTCCAAATTTATAATTTATTAAAAATTGATGAGTTTTTTCAAATCAATGCACTTTTTAAAGTTCGTGATTTTTGTCAAAAAATTGATGAACTTTCACCAAATTCATAATTTTTTTATTTTCAAAATTGATGAACTTTTTTTCAAATCCACACACTTTTTTTCAAAATCATTTACATTGTTCAGATTCATGAATTTTTCAAAATCGGTGATCTTTTTCCAACAGCAAACATTTTTTAATTTTCTAATTTGTAAACTTCCATTCAAATCCATTATTTTTTTTGAAAACCACAGCTTCGGGCGTGTTGCTTGCTTCCTCTTTTGGGCCGGCCCATGATAATTGGCGTGTGGGCGCTGGCTACGCTCCCTGGCACTTAAGGCGCTCGGGAGGAGCTCTCAGAAATTCGAGAGCAACTAATTGAGGGGTACCCCTTGCGGCAGCTTTGACGCGCTCCCAAATCCGCCGCCACATGTCGCGTATTGGGCACTCCCTCATGATTTATTTATTTATTTTTCTGTACGCGTTTTCTGGGTCTAGATGTATTTTTGTCCTTTTTGGCTTTCGCCTAGTTTTCTGCAATTTTGGAGAAAAATTAATTGATTCTTTTTTACGCAAAAATCACATTTTTTCTTTCGACGAGTGAGGAGTCCGGATTAGGTGTGTCCGGATAGTCAACTATAACCTTGGCCGGACTCTGGACTATGAAGATACAAGATTGAAGACTTCGCCCGTGTCCGTAAGGGACTTTCCTTGGCGTGGAAGGCAAGCTTGGCGATACGTATATGTAGATCTCCTCCCATTGTAACCGACTCTGTAACCCTAGCCCTCTCCGGTGTCTATATAAACCGAAGGGTTTTAGTCCGAGGACTAACAACAATCATACCATAGGCTAGCTTCTAGGGTTTAGCCTCTCCGATCTCGTGGTAGATCTACTCTTGTACTACCCATATCATCAATATTAATCAACCAGAGTAGGGTTTTACCTCCATCGAGAGGGCCCGAACCTGGGTAAAAACATCGTGTCCCTTGTCTCCTGTTACCATCCACCTAGACGCACAGTTCGGGACCCCCTACCCGAGATCTGCCAGTTTTGACACCGACATTGGTGCTTTCATTGAGAGTTCTGTTGTGCCGTCGCCGTCAGGAAGGATGCCTCATCCCGTCTTTAAAGACGGCACTGTTGCTAAAGGAGTGAGGGAGTCCTGGATTAGGGGGTGTCCGGATGGCCGGAATATAGCCTTTGTCCGGACTCCTGGACTATGAAGATACAAGATTGAAGACTTCGTCCCGTGTCTGGATGGGACTTTCCTTGGCGTGGAAGGCAAGCTTGGCGATACGGATATGTAGATCTCCTACCATTGTAACCGACTCTGTGTAACCCTAACCCTCTTCGGTGCCTATATAAACCGGAGGGTTTTAGTCCGTAGGATGAAAAACAATCATACCATAGGCTAGCTTCTAGGGTTTAGCCTCTCTGATCTTGTGGTAGATCTACTCTTGTACTACCCATATCATTAATATTAATCAAGCAGGAGTAGGGTTTTACCTCCAGCGAGAGGGCTCGAACCTGGGTAAAAACATCGTGTCCCTTGTCTCCTGTTACCATCCGCCTAGACGCACAGTTCGGGACCCCCTACCCGAGATCCGCGGTTTTGACACCGACATTGGTGCTTTCATTGAGAGTTCCTCTGTCGCCATCTTTAGGCCCGATGGCTCCTCCGATCATCAACAACGATGCGCCTGTGGTGAGAGTTTTCTCCCGGACAGATCTTTGTATTTGGTGGCTTTGCACTACGGGCCAATTCGCTTGGCCATCCGGAGCAGATTGAAAGCTATGCCCTCGCCACCGTGTCGATTTGAAGTTTAAACTACGGCCGACGTCGCGGAGACTTGATCTTCGACGGGTTCGAGCCACAACCAAGCGCTACCAAGACCGCCACGAGGGCATGATCTAGCTCTACCACCGAGCAAAGTGTCCTCGAGGTCAAGACGGTGTCCGCTCCGACCTTTAGCTCGGAGCCGATCATGCCGATCGAGGACGGGTGGCTGGACACCGGGGCTGCAATCTCTACGGTGATTGAGCATTACACCTACCCCGCCCTTTTGCGCTTCGTGGACTCAAGGTGCCGGACTCCTTTCCGGACTCCGAGCCTTCCGCGCCCCCGCCAATCGAATCTGATTGGGCGCCGATCATGGAATTCACTGCCGCGGATATCTTTCAGCACTCGCCCTTTGGCAACATCCTGAATTCACTAAAATCTCTCTCTTTATCAGGAGAGCCCTGGCCGGATTATGGTTAGGAAGGTTGGGATGCGGACGACGAAGAAATTCAAAGCCCTCCCACCACCCACTTCGCAGCCACTGTCGATGATTTAACCGACATGCTCGACTTCGACTCTGAAGACATCGACGGTATGGACGACGATGCAGGAGACGACTGAGGGAGTCCTGGATTAGGGGGTGTCCGGATGGCCGGACTATAGCCTTTGGCCGGACTCCTGGACTATGAAGATACAAGATTGAAGACTTCGTCCCGTGTCCGGATGGGACTTTCCTTGGCGTGGAAGGCAAGCTTGGCGATACGGATATGTAGATCTCCTACCATTGTAACCGACTCTGTGTAACCCTAACCCTCTTCGGTGCCTATATAAACCGGAGGGTTTTAGTCCAGAGGGCTAAAAATAATCATACCATAGGCTAGCTTCTAGGGTTTAGCCTCTCGATCTCGTGGTAGATCTACTCTTGTACTACCCATATCATCAATATTAATCAAGCAGAGTAGGGTATTACCTCCATCGAGAGGGCCGAAACTCGGGTAAAACATAGTGTCCCTTGTCTCCTGTTACCATCCGCCTAGACGCACTGATTCGGGACCCCTACCCGAGATCCGCCGTTTTGACACCGACATTGGTGCTTTCATTGAGAGTTCCTCCGTGCCGCCGCCGTCGGGAAGGATGCCTCATCCCGCCTTTAAAGACGATACTATCGCCAAAGGAGCGTTGGCCACTGGTCGACTCTTCGCTAGGTGGTTTTCTTATGACCGCCAGTTCGCCATCAGCTACCGACGATGACTTCTCGAGTCATCGAAACCAATCTTCACGTTAACTCGGAACTTGCCGAGCAGTTAGATCCGATCGAGCTCTCCTCTGTAAACGAGCTCTTGGATCGCATCGCCGCCCTGGGAGTCACCATAGACTATGACCAGATCGGGCCTAAAACTGATCTGAGAGAGATCAACTCTCCCTGTGCTACCCATCATGTTGCTGTGATAGAGGAGCAAAAAAATTGATGAACTTTCACCAAATTCATAATTTTTTATTTTCAAAATTGATGAACTTTTTTCAAATCCACACTTTTTTTCAAAATCATTTACATTGTTCAGATTCATGAATTTTTCAAAATCGGTGATCTTTTCCAACGAGCAAACATTTTTTAATTTTCTAATTTGTAAACTTCCATTCAAATCCATTATTTTTTTGAAAACCACGACTTGGCGTGTTGCTTGCTTCCTCTTTTGGGCGGCCCATGATAATTGGCGTGTGGGCGCTCGCTCCCCGGCACTTAAGGCGCTCGGGAGGCTCTCGAGTCGAGCAACTAATTGAGGGGTACCCCTTGCGGCAGCTTTGACGCGCTCCCAAATCCGCCGCCACATGTCGCGTATTGGGCACTCCCTCATGATTTATTTATTTATTTTTCTGTACGCGTTTTCTGGGTCTAGATGTATTTTTGTCCTTTTTGGCTTTCGCCTAGTTTTCTGCAATTTTGGAGAAAAATTAATTGATTCTTTTTTACGCAAAAATCACATTTTTTTCTTTGACGAGTGAGGGAGTCCCGGATTAGGGTGTGTCCGGATAGCCGAACTATAACCTTTGGCCGGACTCCTGGACTATGAAGATACAAGATTGAAGACTTCGTCCCGTGTCCAGAAGGGACTTTCCTTGGCGTGGAAGGCAAGCTTGGCGATACGTATATGTAGATCTCCTCCCATTGTAACCGACTCTGTGTAACCCTAGCCCTCTCCGGTGTCTATATAAACCGAAGGGTTTTAGTCCGTAGGACGAACAACAATCATACCATAGGCTAGCTTCTAGGGTTTAGCCTCTCCGATCTCGTGGTAGATCTACTCTTGTACTACCCATATCATCAATATTAATCAACCGGAGTAGGGTTTTACCTCCATCGAGAGGGCCGAACCTGGGTAAAACATCGTGTCCCTTGTCTCCTGTTACCATCCACCTAGGCCTTGCAGTTGGGACCCCCTACCCGAGATCTGCCGGTTTGACACCGACATTGGTGCTTTCATTGAGAGTTACATTTGTGCCGCGCGTCCGAAGGATGCCTCATCCGTCTTTAAAGACTGACCTTTATTGCTAAAGGGTGAGGGAGTCCTGGATTAGGGGTGTCCGGATGGCGGAATATAGCCTTTGTCAGGACTCTGGACTATGAAGATACAAGATTGAAGACTTAGTCCAGTATGCGGATGGGACTTTCCTTGGCGTGGAAGGCAAGCTTGGCGATCTGGATATGTAGATCTCCTACCATTGTAACCGACTACTGTGTAACCCTAACCCTCTTGATTGCCTATATAAAGCGGAGGGTTTTAGTCCGTGGGATGAAAAACAATCATACCATAGGCTAGCTTCTAGGGTTTAGCCTCTACGATCTTGTGGTAGATCTACTCTTGTACTACCCATATCATTAATATTAATCAAGCAGGAGTAGGGTTTACCTCCAGCGAGAGGGCTCGAACACTGGGTAAAACATCGTGTCCCTTGTCTCCTGTTACCATCCGCCTAGACGCACAGTTAGGGACCCCTACCCGAGATCCGCCGGTTTGACACCGACATTGGTGCTTTCATTGAGAGTTCCTCCTATGCGTCATCTTTAGGCCGATGGCTCCTCCGATCATCAACAACGATGCGCGCTCGGGTGAGAGTTTTCTCCCGGACAGATCTTTGTATTTGGTGGCTTTTACTGGGCCAATTAAGCAGCCATCTGGAGCAGATTAAGCTATGCCCCAGCCACCGAGTCAGATTTGGAAGTTTAAACTACACGGTGGCGTCCGCGGAGACTTGATCTTGACGGGTTGAGCCACAGCCAAAGCGCCGCCTTTGTCCACGAGGGGCATGATCTAGCTCTACCACGAGCAGTTATCACGGAGGCGCACGATGTCCGCTCCGACCTTTAGCTCGGGCCGCTGCGCCGATCGAGGGCCAGGTGGCTGGACACCGCCTCGGGGCTGCAATCTCTACGGTGATTGAGCATTACACCTACCCGTCCTTTCTTGGCTTCGTGACTCAAGGTGCCGGACTCCTTTCCGGACTCCGAGCCTTCCGCGCCCCATAATCGAATCCGATTGGGCGCCGATCATGGAATTCAACGCGCGGATATCTTTCCAGCACGCCCTTTGGCAACATCCTGAATTCACTAAAATCTCTCTCTTTATCGGAGAGCCCTGGCGGATTATGGTTAGGAAGGTTGGGATGCAGACGACGAAGAAATTCAAAGCCCTCCACCACCCACTTGCAGCCCATTGCCGATGATTTAACCGACATGCTCGACTTCGACTCTGAAGACATCGGCGGTATGGATGACGATGCAGGAGGAGGCATCGAGGAGTCTGGATTAGGGGTGTCCGGATGGCGGACTATAGCCGTTGGCGGACTCTGGACTATGAAGATACAAGATTGAAGACTTCGTCCCGTGTCCGGATGGGACTTTCCTTGGCGTGGAAGGCAAGCTTGGCGTCTGGATATGTAGATCTCCTACCATTGTAACCGACTCTGTGTAACCCTAACCTATTCGGTGTCTATATAAACGGAGGGTTTTAGTCCGTGGGGCGAACAACAATCATACCATAGGCTAGCTTCTAGGGTTTAGCCTCTACGATCTCGTGGTAGATCTACTCTTGTACTACCCATATCATCAATATTAATCAAGCAGGGTAGGGTATTACCTCCATCGAGAGGGCGAACCTGGTAAAAACATCGTGTCCCTTGTCTCCTGTTACCATCCGCCTAGGCGCTGATTCGGGACCCCCTACCGAGATCCGCGGTTTGACACCGACATTGGTGCTTTCATTGAGAGTTCCTGCGTGCGTCGCCGTCGGAAGGATGCCTCATCCCGTCTTTAAAGGCGATACTATCGCCAAAGGCCTTGGCCCTTGGTGAGACTCTTGGCTAGGTGGTTTTCTTATGACCGCCGGTTCGCCAGCGCGCAAGCGATGACTTCTCGAGTCGCCGAAACCAATCTTCGCGTTAACTTCGGAACTTGCCGAGCAGTTAGATCGATCGAGCTCTCCTCGTAAGCGAGCTCTTGGATCGCATCGCGCCACAGGAGTCACCATAGACTACGACCAGATCGGGCCTAAAACCGATCGAGAGATCAACTCTCCCGGGCTACCCATCATGTTGCTGTGATAGAGGAGCAATCGGCGATTCTTCTTCTATCTTAAGGACTAGCTACGTCCGGTTCGATCCCTCCATGCGGATTCCCGCGGAGGGACGGATGTCGATCAAGCCCTGAACTTAAAGTCGGTGGCGGGTTGGATTCATTGGATAGCATTCAAAATCCAAACTTCCAAGTTGAAACTTTCGGCCTGAGTCTTAAATTGGACGGGGTTCGGATCTAGTTCCACCGCCCACCCAAACATTAGCGATCTATCCCGAATTTGGCAAGAGCCCGCTGAAAGCGATACATCATTCTTGGGCGATTCCTCCTGGTTATGGACAGGATAAAAGACTGCCGAGAGGAGGGCACAATCTCACTTTTCTGCAATAATTGCACGGACAAGGGAATCCTAAACGCCATAAGTCGTGCATAAAATTACACGCTTTGCTGACTTGGTGACCATAGTACAAAAGTCTTGTGCGATGGAGAGTGCTTGGAAAACCGAAAGTAAATTTTGGGATAATCCGGCCCGAATACATCCCTAGTCCGAAATAAAAGGGTGCATCATTACCAAGCACAGGGTTAAACATCAAAAACAAAAACCCCTAAAGTGCGGAACCGTCTTGGAGGGTTGGCTAAGCGGACCTGCAAAATTCATAGCATGAGGGCGCCACTCCAACTCATAGCCTTGAGCATGTTGGATACTCGGCAGGTGGCCAAAAGTGGCGAAGAGCTTCTAGCCTCGAGAATCCCAGCCCAGCAACACCGATGCGGTGTTATTAGATCTTGAGACTTTCGCATCAAATAACATGCGGAAAAGAACACTCCATAACCTTGCGAAGTCTACCAAGTAGCAACAATAAATCCATGGGTGACACGGCTATTACCTTTAATGCCGATGTGAACCCAAATTCGAACAGCCCGAGCACCGGCCGCATTGGTCCTCGGTCCAATAGTGGGCGGCTTTACGCCTTACTAAGGTACTCATGGATGGCGGCAGCGGACTAAACCTCATCTATGAGAAACCCTCCGAAAAATGGAAATAGACTGGAACCGCATTGAGCGAAGCAGCACAACCTTTAGAGGAATAATCCTTAGCGGGAAGCATGCTGCTGGGAAAAATCACCTTTGGGCGTAGTGTTAGGCTCGCGGACAATTACAGGTCGAGGAGGTCACATTTCAAGTGGCCCCATTCAGCAGCGGATATCACGCTTTATTAGAGGCGAGGCATTCACAATTTTTCAAGCTATACCCCATTATGGGTACATGAAGCTTAAAATGCCGGACCTAACGGAATCATCACTCTCGCTAGTGATCCAAACATAGCACTCAGCGCCGAAAACAAGACAGCCGCACTAGCCCTCGAGGCACTATCCAAAGCCCTAGCGGCCGAGGAACTCACTGCGATGTGCTCCACGGTGAACATGGGCGATGTGATACTTGATAAAAGATCCAAGTCCACCTCTTTTAAACCAGCGGATGAAATAGTCAAATTCCAAGTCCACCAGCGGACCATGCAAAAGCGGCCTCCATTGGGGCACAATTAAACCCTGATGTAGGCGCGCACTACGAAATTTCTACAAGAAAGCGGGACATTTTGCCGGCACCCTTGAGACATGCCGGGAATCCCGTCGGCTGGCGAGCACAACCTAAATATCCTAAAAGGATTCAAGCCGAGTCAAACAGGCTCTTGGCGCTTTTCGAACCCAAGAGACAGGCCATGGGGAGAGCTAGCCAAACTTCTCGGCAGATTCATCGGAGATATAAAACATCCGGACTGGCTAGCAAATCTGGTGATGGTACCAAGAAGGATAAATCCTGGCGCCTATGTGTTGATTTCAAAGACCTTAATAAGGCTTGCCCAAAGGATCCCTTCCCCCCTCGCATTGATCAAATTATCGATGCTCTACAGCAGGACACGACTCATTGTGCTTCCTCGGCGTACTCGGCTACCACCAAATCAAGATGGCGGAGCAGACCAAGCAACAACAACATTCATCACTCCATCGGCCCATTCGCTTCAACACAATGCCCTTGGGCTCAAAAGCGCCGGCGCAACATATCAGCGCATGATTGGACATGTCCGGCAAACCGGATCGGCAAAAGCGGTGGAAGCATATGTAGATGGCGTGGTCGTCAAATCCAAGCATGTGAAACTCTAGTAGGCGACTTGAGGCTCACATTCGACAATCTCGAAAATATGACATTAAGCTCAATCCGGAAAAATCGTCTTGGCGTTCCAGCGGAAAGCTCTGGGCTTCATTGTGTCGGTAGAGGAATTGAAGAAACCCAGCCAAGATCCGAGCTCTGTCACAATTGGATATTCAAAAGACCTCAAACAAATACAAAAATTGACTGGATCGTGGCGGCTCTAAGCCGCTTTATTTCCCGTTTGGGAGAAAAGGCGTTACCCTTTACCGCCTCCTCCGGTATACCGAACACTTAGTGGGCGGATGCCGCCGCTGGCGGACTTCGAAGAAATAAAAGCCATATTGGCAACAAATCCGGTCTGGCAGCGCCCAGCGTGGGCGAACCAATGCTATTATATATCGCGCAACACATCAAGTTGTCGGTTGCGGTGTGCTCGTCGTCGAGCGAAAGCAGACGGACACGGTTCCCTCTTCAAAAACGGTTTACTATGTGTCCCTGTCCTAACTCCATGCAAGTCCGGTACCCACATTATCAAAAGATAGCATCTGGCGGTGTTCATGGCATCCGGAAGCTGCGACACTACTTTCAAGAGTGTTCGATAGCGGTAGCCTCGAAGTACCTCTTGCGACATTATAAACAACCGTGACGCGACGGGCGGATTGCTAAATGGGCCATAGAGCTCCTTCCATTCGACATAACCTATAAGCCACGACGAGCTATTAAGTCGCAGGTTTTGGCCGACTTCGTGGCGAATGGACGAGCCGAACTCCCTAAAATGCGGCGCATACTCAATTGGATCATGCACTTTGCGGCTCCAAAATGTTGGCGGCACAGGGCTGGCGTCGTCTGGCGTCCCCAACGAGGACACAGTCCAATCGTCCTTGAGATAATGTATCACGGACTCCAACAACGCGCAGCGAATCTGAGGCCCATACGCACGGCCTCCGGATGGCGATCTCCATGGGCATTAAGCGCCTAGAGGTGCGGCGAGATTCAAACCTCGCGATATCTCAAATAAGCGGAGACTTTGATGCCAAAGATCCGAAAATGGCAGCGTACCGCAATGCGGTCCTAAAAATGTCGGCCGCGGTTGAAGGGCTCGAATTTCATCATATAGCCGGGATAACAACCGGCGGCGGACGTATTGGCATGCATCGGTGCAAAAGCGATGCCGTCCCGCCTAACATCTTCACTGAGCGGCTGTTCAAGCCATCCGTACTATGGGAAGGAGTCGGAAATAACAATCCGGACCCAACCGCCTTTGCGACACGAACACTCGACACAATCGGAGGCTCGCCACGAGATAACACCCTCCGCTCACGAAATAATGGCGGTTATCGCCCGTGGGCGGAACCATTCCTAGCCTACCTAACTAGGCAGGAACTCCCGAAGACCAAAATGAGGCTCGCTGCATAGTGCGGCGATCAAAGCCTATAAAGTCCATGAGGAGAGCTCTATAAGAAAAGCACAACAGGAGTCCTTCAAGGTGTATCTCCGAAGAGGAAGGCGAAACCTCTGGCTGAAATTCATGCGGACTGGGTGGGCACCACGCCAGCCGGGCCCTTGTAAGCAAGGCCTTCCGTACAGGATTTTATTGGCCGGCGGCCGGGCGGAATCTTGGATTTAGTCAACGATCGTCGGTTGCCGACTTTTGCTAACCAAAGCACATGCCACCCACCGCCCTCAAAACTATACCCATCACACTGGCGTTCGCGGTGCAGGGGCTTGACATGGTTGGACCCCTTAAGGGAGGAACCCACAAGCAAAAATACCTATTGGTCATGGTGGATAAATTCACCAAATGGATAGAGGCCAAGCACTGTTAAAGCGGCGAATCCGGGCGGTGATAGACTTCATATCAGGGTAGTGCACCGTTACGGCGTCCCCACGGTATCATCAGCGATACGGCACCAACTTCACGGCCGATGAGGTCAAATTATGGTGCAAAAACATGGGCATCAAGCTCGATTACGCCTCGATCTATCACCCTCAAACCAGCGGCCAAGTCGAGCGAGCAAGCGGTCTAATCATGAGGGCATTAAACCCGGACTAGTGCGGTCCCTCAAGGAATCTAACACGCCTTTGGGTTGAGGAGCTCGACTCCGTACTACGGGGGCTGCGGACCACGCGCGAATCGTACTACGGATTCACACCATTTTTATGGTGTGCGGCGCAGAGAGCAGTCTTGCCTGCGACATAATTTATGACTCACCTGGCGTGCGCATGTATGAAGAAAGAGAAGCCGAGCTCGATCGGTAGGACAGTTTAGGCGCATTGGAGGAGGAGCGGCGTGGCAAAAGCTCGTTCGCATTTTATCAACAGCAGGCTCGAAGATATCAAAGCGAGGAAATGCGGGCCAAAGCTTATAACGTTGGCGAACTAGTTCTCGCTGCCGGACAAGAAAAAGGACAAACTCAAGCCCAAATGGGAAGGTCCCTTCATCATCGACCAGGTCTGACCGGGCGGAGCATACCGTCTGCAAATGCATCGGATAACCGACTCGAGCGAACCCATGGAGCGCAGCCCGTCTCACGAAGATTCTCGCCTAAGCGCGGACTCAAGTTCGTCTCCTTCCTCCGTCCACATTTTCTATTTTGTTGTCTTTTATTTCTCTCCTTCCCCTCCTTCTTCTTGAAGCCTTTAGAGGCTCGTTTGCGCTTTGTTAGCACATATTTGGCGCGCTGTCGCTCATTATACTGGGGCTTCTTTAATGAAGCTTATTTATCTGGGCTTCATGCCCAACATGTGTCAAACTTCCGCATGTACCTTTTACTCACCATTATATGCATCGATATGACTTAAGTTTTGGCCAAGCTGGGTTGTTCTGCTCCTGTGCTTACCCCTCGTTCCCGATTGTTCGGCTAGGTGGTAAAGGAGCACCTCTGCGATTATTCTTGCCGGGTCAGCGGATGTGTACCTCGGTAGGTGAAGCCAAAGCTAAGCGTTCTTAAGGGAATATTCGGTCGGTGAACTGAAAGATGATTTTTAACTATTTATCCATCTGCCCCAGATGATTTTCTGCTTTCTTAGCAGTTTGGACATACACTTTAGGGCATGCCTCCCAGTGAAAGGAACCCTTAGCGGAACTATTCTCCTAGAAGATGTTTCTTACTATCCATGTAATATAACATAACTAGTTGGGCACTTATGCGATACAACAATAATGACCCCTCGCCTTGTCTCCATGCATGCCCGGTTCTTATATAACCGCGAGGTATTCGGACACACTCGGACTATTGGGTCCGAGGTCGAAGCGAAAAGGTCCGCTATGACAAGCGATCTACAATCCGGCTAGAAGACATTTTTCATGTCATATTCAATTACATAGTCAACTCGACTCATTGTATTCCTCCTCAATGCCATCTAATAGGCTATCTAATTTACAATCTTCTTTGGGAATACTTGGCGGCCAATTCTACTTGGCCATACACTAAGCTTCTGGGGATCTCCTTCCCATCAGGCCCCCACAGTCCGACCTCGGCCATGTGGTTTGGGTCAACTAACCGTGTGCAGCGTCTTTACCATGGCCCGAGCCTCCTGGCGCCTTTGCAATGCAGGCCGATATCTTCCATAGTCGGAAGCGCCGCGTGCTCCTTGAAGCCGCTGCCAGCTCCCCAATGCCTTGAGCGGGGAGATAGATAGCCACAAGGCCTGACCGGCGCCTTTCATCACTGCCGAACTTCGTTCATGCAGGTGGCCTTGATTCGGGAAGAAGATCACCCGAAGAACTGGGCATCTCCTCCTCGGGGCGACACTGTGAGCAAACCTACATACATGTTTATGTTAGTCGCCTTCCTCGCGAACTCTTTCAAAGTTCGTTCAAGCACTTCTTGAAAATGCAGCGACGAAGCCGTCGATTCTCCTTCTGGTCGGACAAGCTGAGCACGAACATCCTTTAGTTCCTCACCCAGTTGGGTGTTGGCATCTTGGAGGTTATTTTTCTCTGCCGCACCCTCGTAAGCACGCTCTCGCCAGCCTTTAGTGGCGCGAGAGCTGTTGCTTGTCGGATCTAGTCCGGCGCCATCTGCAATATTATTGTCAGATTTACACACCACCGCACTTCATAAACTATTTATCTTTTGAAGCATATATTACGGAGGGGGTCTCTATGGCTCCCCATGGCGGCTAATCTTGACCTCAAGTTGGGCCTTGCATTCTTCAAGCTCCTGGGACAGTCGGGTATTCTTTTTGTAAGATCCTGCATAACAAATGATCCTTAAATCAGTTATTCTAACTATTTTAAGTCTCGGGGGCTACTGGCATATATAACTGTCAAATTTCCTCACCCGTATGTCCTTTACATACTTGCTCCGTGGCTCTGGCTAGACCATCTTGAAAGCGCACGGCAGTGCGCATCTCCAATTGAAGGCATTCAAGGCCTCTTGGGAGAAACATCGTCCGAAGAATTGTCGGCGGCGCTTTGTGATTCATGGCGCTCTCCACCTCGGAGTTGGTGGCGGACAATCTGTCGGCATCCTCTGTCGGAGGAGCATCCGGCGCGCCTCGTGCTCGCCTCCGCTTGGACCCGGCTTTGGAGCACTGGCTGGCGGAGGTTCGATTGGCAACCTCTCCGGACTCGGTCCGGCGGCGCTCTTTTTCTGAAAAGAGCACCAGCGTTAATCGCCTTCGAGAATCAATCACTGGGAATATGGTGACACGCCATACCGTTGTGGCGGAGTTTCGATCCGGACCACACTTCTTTTTAGCCTGCGAGGCGTCTTGCCTTGTTGGCTAGCCGCGTGAGCTCGGCCTCCTGCCTCGAAGGCACCCCTGCAAAACACCATTGGTATCGTGGTGATTAGAAGTAAAAGCACGGATGGGTCATGGTATCCGGACTTGGTCACGGTTACAGGAGGCGGAAATAATCCGGGGTAGTCGGCCGTAATGGCACCAAAGCATTATCGATGCTAAGTTGGTGGAACACCCGTCGATCAACTCCACCTTTATATCCGGGTCCTCTTGGAGGCGGATCGAGGACGTTCGGATCCTCGGGTTGTGAGGAAGCGGGCTGTGTATCTTCTCCATGGCCCGGCGCGAGTTCTGCGTAGAAACCATGAAATGAGATATTTAACCACGGGAACATGGATCGGACAGGCCACAAAGATATTTGCTTACCCAACCGAGGATTATTGAAGAAAACCGCTTCGATGGATTGGCGGAGAAAATCCTCCTCTTCCCTTTGTACATGGCGGACAAGGTCTTCACCAGTTCGGTGACCGATCCGGCCCTTTGCGGCCATGGCGGGTGGCATCGTCCTCCCGTTGAAGTCCCACATGGGGTGGCCCCTATATTGGGCGGCTGCACTCCCCTCATAATGCAGATTGCCATGACTGCAATCATGGTCAATCCGGCATGAGCCGATAATCTTATTCGGCTCATCAAGTAAAGGACGTCCGGTCATTTTCCCTCGGGGGCTCGCGAGCGCCCGGCTTAGGCGCTTCTTGGAGTGTTGCTAAACTCCGGAAGGCCGATCCGAGCAGGATCCGCAGCGGGATGCCCTCCATGTAAAACCATTCGAAGGCCAGTCTTGGACGTTCTTCGGGGTTCAGGATAGATATCCGGTCGGCGATCGCCATAGTTGGCTCCGCCCACTTGATATATTGACCCCTCATGAGAGCAGGGTACTAGGCAGAATAATCTCTTCCACAACGCAAAATGAGCCTCGATGCCCAAGAACAGTTGTCAAAGGGCCACGAAGCCCTTGATGTGCAAAATGGAGGCGCGTAAGGTGGTGCAAGCGGAGGCCGTAGAACTCCAAGAGCCCCGGAGAAAGCGGATGGATTGGAAATCCGAGTCCTCTTACTAGATAAGAGATAAAGCATACCGCTCTCCTTTAGAGGGATCGGGGACACTCTCCGCTTGCTTTCCGCCTTGTAGGTGGCAAGTCGGCTCGAACCGGAACCATGAAGGCGGGGAAGAAATCCCTTGGTTTGGAGTATAACTAGCTCGCTATCGGGTGAGCATCTCTCCCAATTTCAGGCTGAGGGCTGGGAGCTTGAAGGAGGAGCCGCGTCATTATCCATGGTGGAATGGGTTTTTGTCAAAGCGCTCCGATGAAAGCTTGAGGGGGATGGTGTGACTCAGATCTAGATCCTCATCCCTTTATAGGCAGCTCATTTGCGCAGCTAGGGGATAAGTGTAAAAATACCACGGCTTTTCGCATTCATTCAAACACGTGGAAGATGGCCATTATTGGGCGTGGAAGCCAAGGGCGCAGCATTTATCGAAGCGGACACTATTCGACAAGTATATGGAATTTGGAGAAGAACCCGCCTTGCAATGCGAAGACAATCTCACGCGCCGGACTCATCGCCATTTGAAGCCTGGTTAGGGAGCTCTTGAGGAGTCTGGATTAGGGGTGTCCGGATAGCGAACTATCACCATTGGCGGACTCTAGACTATGAAGATACAAGATTGAAGACTTTGTCCGTGTCCGGATGGGACTTTCCTTGGCGTGGAAGGCAAGCTTGGCGATGCGGATATGTAGATCTCCTACCATTGTAACCGACTGTAACCCTAACCCTATCCGGTGTCTATATAAACCCGGAGGTTTTAGTCCGTGGGACGAACAATCATACCATAGGCTAGCTTCTAGGGTTTAGCCTCTCCGATCTCGTGGTAGATCTACTCTTGTACTACCCATATCATCAATATTAATCAAGCAGGGTAGGGTATTACCTCCATCGAGAGGGCCGAACACAGGTAAAAACATCGTGTCCCTTGTCTCCTATTACCATCCGCCTAGGCGCACAGATTCGGGACCCCCTACCCTTGATCCGCGGTTTTGACACCGCGACAACGACCAAGAACCCTGCGCAGGGGCACCGGGAAGGCCACCTCGTCATCACGACATATACATGGTGGACATCCCAAAAGATGGGAATGGCGATGGAGCAGTGGAGGATGACCCCTCAAGAAACAGCCTAAGCGCCCGGCGTCGGTGGCGCCGCTCTAAATCCGCCACGGCAAAAATGGTGATTCCGGCATGGGAGAGAATAACACCGGGGACAGTCTGCGAAGACAACCCCCTCAAGGAGGATTCAGCGCAGGAGGATGGAGAAGCCAGCCCTCATGAGAGAGAAAGCGCGAAAGAGAGGTAGAGGGCGATAATTACATGCCTCCCTCCGAAGATGAGGCAAGCCTCGGCGACAACCCTTAATTTGTCGTGCCGAGGATCCGTTGAACAAGAGCGTTTCAAGCGCGAGGCTTATAGCCACGACAAGCAGCCTCAAGAAAAAGCAGCAATAGCTTAGAGCTGACCAAGACTTGCTAGTGACAAATGGTTTGGAGTCCTTGCGGCGAAAAATCGAACTCGGCGCCCCTCAAAAGCTACCCAAAGCGAGCTTCTACCCCGATTAGAGGAGGAAGCACCCAAACCTACATCACCAGCGCATTGATCGGCTAACCGGCCACCTCGTGGCCGCCAAGAACCTCTCGGCCCTCAACTCAAGCCGCACCAGCGGCGCGCTCAAAAAATACCAAGGCGCTGGGAAATTCGCCAGGCCTGCGAGATATATTGGAGGACAAGGAAAGGCAAACAAGATCGATCTACGGATCGTGGGTGCCCGACGACGCGTGACAATAACCGTCCGCGGATATGGAAACTCGGCGGGCGAACACGATGAACAAAGCTCATTTGAGCTGCGTCGTGATATAACCCATACTGAGGCGTCACACACCCACTATGCTTCACAGATGAAGTGATGGATCATCAAATCCACGAGGGTTTCAAACCGTAAACATTGAATCATCACGATGGCACAACAGATCCTGCGGTTTGGATCGAGGACTATCTCCTTCACATCCACATGGCCCGTGGTGATGATCTACGCCATCAAATACCTCCCACTCAAGCTTAAAGGACCAGCCCGACATTGGCTTAACGACTTGCCCAGAGAGTCAATTGGTTGTTGGGAAGACTTGGAAGCCGCATTCCTCGACAATTTCAGGGCACATATATATGCGACCACCGAACGTCGATGACCTAAGCCACATAATTCAGCAGCGGAGGAATCGGCGGACAATTCTAGACCACGGTTCCTAACCAAGAAAAATCAAATCGTCGATTGTCAGGGATCACGGAGGCCCTTGCGGCCTTCAAACACAACATCCATGACGAGTGGCTTGCCCGGCACCTAGGACGAGGAAAAGCGAAATCCATGGCAGCCCTCACAACACTCATGACCGCTTTTGCGGCGGAGAGGACAGCTGGCTGGCTCGTAGTAACAACATGACCAAGAGCCACGGTAATTCGGATACCAAGGACAGCAATGGCAGGTCGCGTCGCCAACAAGCACAAAGCGCCACATTAACAGCGATAGTGTTGAGGATCTGGCAGTCAATGCGGATTCGGAGGCTCTAAACCTGGTCGTTGGAAAAAGCCATTTAAAAGAAATACTCCGGGCCCGTCAATTTGGACCGAATACTCGATCGCTCGTGCGGATAAACGGCACCCGAAAAACCAGCCAACCACACCAACGAGGGATTGTTGGGTGTTCAAGCGAGCAGGCAAGTTAAATGCTGAAAACAATGACAAGGGGCTGCATAGCGATGATGAGAGGAGCCCGGTGCGCCCGAACAATAGAGGACAGAAGGGCTTCCCCACAAGTGCGGACGGTGAACATGATATACGCAACCCACATACCCAAAAGGGAGCGGAAGCGTGCACTAAGGGACGTATATGCGATGGAGCCAGTCGCCCCAAAGTTCAACCCGTGGTCTTCCTGCCCGATCACTTTTGATTGAAGAGACCACCCCACTAGCATCCGCCATGGCGGATTCGCCGCATTGGTTCTAGACCCAATCATTGACGGATTTCATCTCACTAGAGTCCTAATGGATGGCGGCAGCAGCCTGAACCTGCTTTACCAGGATACAGTGCGAAAAATGGGCATAGACCCATCAAGGATTAAACCCACGAAGACGACCTTTAAAGGCGTCATACCAGTGTAGAAGGCCAATGTACAGCGCAGTTACACTTGAAGTGGTCTTCGGATCCCGGATAACTTCGAAGCGAGGAGTTAATCTTGACATAGTCCCGATCCGCTGGCGGCTATCACGCGCCTTTCGCTCGGACGAACCGCATTTGCAAAGTTCAATGCGGTGCCGCACCACGCATATCTCAAGCTCAAGATGCGGGTCCTCGAGGAGTCATTACGGTCAATGGAAACACCGAACGCTCTCTTCGGACGGAGGAGCATACGGCGGCGCTCACGGCGGAAGTACAAAGCAACCTCTTAAGGCAATTCTCGAGTCCGGCTATTAAACGTCCGGACACCGTCAAGCGCGCCTGGAGTAACCTACAACAAGACCGCCTGGCACGTTCCGAGCATGCATAGCAATGCGGCCCAAACCCCAACCCTCGTGAAATTGCGAAACCAGTACTACACGTACATAATTACGCTCTAGAAATACCATGGGCATAGGGGGAGGGGCACGACCACGGCATGCCCAGAATGCGGCTCAACCGCACCAGGGGCTCCCGATTGTGTCATTCTTTTCTTTTCTTCTTTATTTTTTACTTTTAGGACTCCGTTCTCACGAAGCCCTGTCCGGCAGTAGAATCGCCGAACACACGATGCAACAACAAGGGAAAGCGGACTTCGTCGAGTGTCGGGTGGTCTCTATTACGAGCAATATACCTTTTTACATACCATCCATAACTTACCCATGGAGGGACATGTTAAAAGTCCCGTCCTTGCTTATCGCACTATTTGTATCGTTCGCTCTTACTGCAGCCCTTTTGAATAAACAATACATAGCTTCACGCCTATTATTGAATTCCTTATAAAAATATATATGTTCAGTTATGACATTGTACAACGATACACTTTGGTGCAGGCAATACACCAGGGGCTTAAGTACCCCACAATATGGTGTGATAAGTCCGAACACTTTCACAAGTGCGGCACCCAGACATATAGCATTATATGGATCGGCTCGAATCATGTCTTGGGTCAATAGTTGGGTTTGCCCGGCTCCCATGTTTTGGTACCTTATGTTCCGTTATATCGACTAAGGTAGTCTTTGGGAGAACCAACGCGATTGTGCCCGGTTGAGCTGGGTTAAGCACCTCGGTGGAAAGCTAAAACTGACCGTCATGATAGGGCGAGAGCCGGTCGCTGTTCGAGAGGTTTTCGAGTCCCTAAAGACTTATGCCGCTTAGAGCGAGGAGTCGGCATTGTCCGGCCTAGGCGTGGATAGCGCCCCGAAATCGGTCTTCCGAATACCAGGGGCTTCACCGAAATTTGAAGTTATAGAACTCTATGGCTAAGTGAGAGTGTTCAAGCATTATAGTCTGGTTGCCTTATTCATTGCGTTGAGGGCCTCCCTCGAAGGACCCAAGAATGGGAACAAGAGCACTCGTGGCATGGGGGCTGAAGCCGACGACTCGCCATCTCTCAAATTTAATACACGGCCACACAGAAGGTAATATTTTAAATTCAAAAGTGTTGCTTAGCGCATATGAACAAGTTTTCAGCGTATAGGATAACAAATGCGAGTCTACTAAAAAATTACATCTTTGGAGCATTCACCCGCTATAAGGCGGGCACCCTTCAGGACGCCCTCATAATACATTTCAGGCTTGCAATGCTCCTTGCCCGGTGGTGGTCCGTCCGTCACAAGCTTCTCAGCGTCCATCTTGCCCCAGTGCACCTTAGCACGAGCAAGGGCCCTATGGGCACCTTCGATGCAGAGCGGGCGCTTGGCGACTTCAACCCAGGGCAGGGTCTTCGGCCGCCTCACCAGCCCGAAGTAGCTCCCAGGCATGGCTTCCTTAGGCGACAACCGAACTATGAGGCCCTTCATGGCCTGTTCGGCCACCTTATGGAGCTCGACCAGCTGCTTCAACTGGTCGCTTAAGGGCACCGGGTGTCCGGCCTCGAGATCTTGAGACAGAACACCTTCTCCGTCGAGCTTCCCTCCTCGGCTCGGTAGAATGCGGCAGCATCGGACACATTGCAGGGCAGATCTATGAATGCTCCTGGAGAGCTCCAGATTCGGGTAAGTAATAGATAATTCACTTTCACATGCTTGCTTTGCATAAAGAATGCCTTACCCGCCGCTATCTTCTTCATCGCCTCAATTTCCTGGAGGGTTTTTGGGCTTCGGCCTTAGCGGCTTTGGTGCTCTCAAGGGCCAAGGCGAGCTCGGACTCTCGAGTCTTTGAGTCACGCTCCAAACTCTCGTGTTTTTCCAGGAGAGCCTGGAGCTCTTGCTGCACCTCCGCCACCCGCGCCTCCTGCTTCTCTCGCTCGGTGCGCTCCGCCGCATTGCTTTCGGCCTTGGACACTTCCTTGAGGGTCGCCACCTCGTTAAGTGGCCCTGCGATATTCACGCTTCAGTCATTTTTTGCAACCACATCTTTTAAATACTCCCATAAGGTATTACTTACCTTCCTTGTCCTTGAGCTGCTTTTTGGCAAGGCCGAGCTCGTTCTCGGACCATTCGAGGCTCTGCTTCAATGCATCAACCTCCATGATCGGTCTTGGCGGGAGAGGTCAGCGCAGCACTGCAATCCCATATTGACATACTTATGTTAGACTCCTGCGTATATCTTTTAGATCCTCGGTTCGCTTTTTCTTCTCGAACACCAAACTGAGCATCGGGGCTCTTGTCTATGCGGTAATATTTTTACATATCTTAAATACATACCTCAAAGCTCGTTAGAAGGCGCAGCGAGCTTGATCAGCCCGCTCTTGGCGGACTGAACTTCTGGATCACCACACTCATAACAGTCGGTGCTCCTCGTCGATGGAAGCGCCGTTTAGCACCTCCATCAAATTATCCGGTGCCTCGGTTGGGCCGGAGGTCACCGGCGTCGTAATCTTGCCCTTCTTCTGAAGGGGTCGCTGCCGGACTCGGAACCCAGAAGGTTCGATGCGAGTCCGGCACAGGGCGGACTTAAAGCCCTTCGAGGTTTTATCCCTTTGCGCCCGAGTCGGGGAGGTCGCCTTCTGCGGCGCCTCTGAGGTCCACCTCCTCCTGGCTGGGCCTTTTGGGACTCCACCTCGGCGTCATCCACGGCGGGAGGAGCGAGGCGGTCGAAGTGAGGTGCTATTCACATCCAAAGCGAATCCGTGGGCCGCTCGTCGGGCGTCGAGCCCGATCCTTGGCGGGCTGCATGGTTATATTCGGCGTTTGAAGATCTTTGTCACGACAAATGGAAGGCCACGAGTTATTCGGTGTCCGGACACTTACGATTTCGCCGAGGCTTGGTCCTCGGTGGCCACTCCTCTTCGCCGTCGTCGGCGTTGGTGGTGTAGTCCGGAGGAAGGGTCCTTCCTTCTTGGACCCTCCGGCCTCCCCGGTTAGGGGAGGCCTTCCTTCTTCTCTCCCGGTGGGAGAGGCCTCTTCCTCCTCCTCGTCTTGGCGGGAGGAGTCCGCCTCGAGTCATTGGGCGATGAGTCCGACAACACTGGCGGCACGGAACTCCTTTGAGTTCCTGTGGCCTTCTTCTTAGCCTTCTTCTCGGCACTGTAAGGTGCGGAACCAGCAGCCCCGTCAATCGGGCGTCCGGCTGGGTCTTCGGCAGCGGGCGGACAGTCAACCTGTCCGGACGTCTTCTGCCGATCCGTCAAAGGTGAGGAGTTTTAGATCCGCATAGAGTCAAACTATGAAAAAGAGTCCGTAAAGGGCAAAATAGCTTATCTCGCTGGTTGATGCGCGAGCTGAATCGCGATCTTGATGGCGGATGCGGGAGCCTCGGCGCCCTTGAGCGGCACCTTCCAGCCATCTTCGTGCGTGGTGTCGAAGAGCGGCTCAAGGTTGATGCTATGCGGATCAAACTCCAACAAGTTGAAGGCCCGTTGCTGGCATGGGAGGATCCGGCGGATGAGCATAACTTGGACTATGTTGACAAGCTTGAGCTTCTTGTCCACCGAGTTTGGACCTTGAGTTTGGAGTCCGGTCAGCTCTTCCGAATTACCCCATGTCAGGCCCGTCTCTTTCCATGAGGTGAGCCGTGTAGGGAAGCCAGATCGGAATTCGGGGGCCGCTACCCATTTAGAGTCACGCGGCTCGGTGATGTAGAACCACCCCGATTGCCACCCCTTTATGGTCTCCACGAAGGAGTCCTCGAGCCATAGGACGTTGGCCATCTTGCCCACCATGGCACCTCCGCACTCCGCTTGGCGGCTGCCCACTACCTTCGGCTTGACATTGAAGGTCTTCAACGATAAGCCATGGGGCTGGATGCAGAGGAAGGCCTCGCACACGACGATGAACGCCGAGATGTTGAGGATGAAATTCGGGGCCAGATCATGGAAATCTAGGCTGTAGTAGAACATGAGCCCTCGGACAAATGGGTGAAGTGGAAAACCTAGTCCGCGGAGGAAGTGGGGGAGGAACACCACCCTCTCATGGGGTCTCGGGGTGGGGATGAGCTGCCCCTTATCGGGGAGCCGATGCACGATGTCATCGGACAAGTATCCGGCCTTTCGCAGCTTTTTGATGTGCCCCTCCGTGACGGAGGAGGCCATCCACTTGCCTCCGCTCCGGACATAGTTGGAGAAGGTTGAGGTGGGATGTGCGGACTTGGGCGCTAGAGCTCAAGTCTTGCGCGGAAATGGATGAGCAAAGGAGGAAGAAGGCGTGTGTGAAAAAGTGGATCCTTATCCCCTTATATGGACGGACAAAGCTATGCGTCCCCACCGGCCTGATAAAACTCGCTTATCTCCCAAGCGCTGTAATCAATGGCGCGGTTGGGTTACCCACACCGTATTGATGAGAATCCCGGAATAAGGGGACATGATCTCTGCTTTGACAAGACGTGCCAAGGAAACCGCCTCGCTTAAGCTTGCTGAGGTGGGACGGTGAAAGCGATTGAATAAAGGCTTGGCCGTGGTGTGATGTCACGCTCGGAATAATCGTCAGATTGAGTTTGTGTAAATAGTATTCTCTCTACGGTGGTATGTGGAACTTATTTTGCGAGCCGGGCACTATCCTTGTGTTCAAAATCTTCTATGAAGAATTCGGAGGAGAACCCGCCTTGCCATGCGAAGACAATATCGCGCCGGACTCGTCGTCATTGAAGCTGGTTGGGGCTCTTGAGGAGTCTGGATTAGGGGTGTCAGGATGGCGGACTATAGCCTTTGGCGGACTCTGGACTATGAAGATACAAGATTGAAGACTTTGTCCCGTGTCGGATGGGACTTTCCTTGGCGTGGAAGGCAAGCTTGGCGATACGGATATGTAGATCTCCTACCATTGTAACCGACTCTGTGTAACCCTAACCCTCTTCGGTGCCTATATAAACCGGAGGGTTTTAGTCCGTAGGCAGTTTTCTTATGACCGCATGTTCGGCCGCCGCACCGATGATGACTTCTCGGGTCATCAAAAGCAATATTCACGTCAACTCGGAACTCGCCGAGCAGTTAGATCCGATGGAGCTCTCTTCTTTAAACGAGCTCTTGGATCGCATCGCCGCATCTAGGAGTCGCTCTGAGACTATGATCAGATTGAGCCTAAACCCGATCTGAGAGATTAACTCTCCCGGGTCACCCATCACGTTCTTTGTGGTGGAGGAACAATCGGCCACCCTTCATCTATCTTAAGGACTAGCTATGTCCGGTTCCCGACCCTCAAGCGGATACCAGCGGAGGGAGGGCGACACTCAAGACCTGAACTTAGATTCGAGCAGCGTGCTAGATTCATTGGACAACATCCAAGAATCCAAGCCTCGAGTTGAAACTCCTTGGCCTGGAGCCTCAGTTATGTAACGCCCGGATTCGATCGCCGGTGTTTGCAGATTATTCGCCCGTCGTTGCCATGTCATGTGCTTGCCTGTTGCACTTTGCCATGTCATCATCTGCATTTCTTATCATATCATCATGTGCATTTCATTTTGCATACGTGTTCGTCTCATGCATCCGAGCCTTTTCCCCGTTGTCCGTTTTGCAATCCGGCGCTCCTATGTTCCCCGGCGTTCCCCTTTTGTCTCTCCTGGTGAGCAGGTGTTAAACTTTCTCGGAATGGCCCAAGGCTTGCCAAGTGGCCTTGGTATAGCACCGGTAGACCGCCTGTCAAGTTTCGTGCCATTTGGAGGTCGTCTGGTACTCCAACGGTTAACCGGGTAACCGCAACCCCCCCCTCTCCTTGCAGCCCAACACCCCTTCTAAACTGACCCAAAACCCATCTATCTCCCCTCCATGCTCTCGGTTGTTCGATCACGATCGTGTGGGCGAAAACCGCTCCTCATTTGGACTCTCCTAGCTCCCTCTACCTATAAATATGCCCTCCTTCCATTTTTTGCAGTCAAACCCTAGCCCCGCTCCCCTCATGCACGCCGGACATGTCCCGCTCCCTGCGCGGACATGTCCCTTTGCCTCCCAACCACGCCGCCCGGCCTCCCCTCCGACCTCCGGCCGCCTCCTCCGACCTTCCCCGGCCGCTCTCCGACGAGAACTTCGGCCGCCTCGGTTCCCGTGCCCGGCCCGATCCAAATCTGGAGGTTGACCCGAAATTCCTCTAAGTCCCTGTGATTTCAGTATTTTGTTGTCATGTTCATCATGCCATAACTCTCCGCATATTGCTCCGTTTTGTGCGTGTAATATGTCAAATTGTTCGTATCGACGAGTACATCATTTCATTCCATTGCATCATATTCATTTGAGCTCATCTTGATGCCCGAAATGCTGTCAGAAGAGGGCTATGTGATGTTAGTTTGATTCTTATCGAACATGCACTTTTGTCATTTTGCCATGATTGATGTGTGCACCCTATGAACTTGAGTCCTACATGTGTTTTGTAATATGCCATGCCATCTTTACGAGGGTGTATGCCATGTATTTTGTGATCTCTGTGGTGACTAGCACAAGCATGCAAACTAGGCTTCATGATGTTGCTGATTTCAGCCCCTGTTCTGCTGATATTTTTATGCCATGTAACTTGATGCTACCGAGAGATCCATGCTTATTTTGAGATACTTCATTAAGGATGTTTTGAACATATGGTTATGCTCTATCCATCCGTGCCTCTGTTTGTAATTATGGAGTGCCATAGCTTGAGTCAATCGAGCTCTACGTTTGCTATAAAATGTTCCTGGCAGGTTGTTTACATGTTATTCAATTTTGCCAAGGTTGTTGTAGTTGATCCGTGTATGCTATGATGTTGTTCTTGCCATGTATAGCTTCTATGCCATGTCTAGTTTCTGGTTGTATGCTTAGTTTGTCATGCAATGCCTCGTAGTGAGTGCATCGAGCTCGTTAACATGCCTACTTGTTATCTGTTTATGTCATGCTCCAGTTTTGCACTAAGTCTGAATCTGGTTATGTTTTTGCTATGTTCACATGCTTGCAAATGTATTATCTGATCCATTTTGGCTTATGGTCACTAAGGGACTTTTGTTATATGCTTTGAGTAGATTCATGCCATGCTCTAGTTTGACTTGATAGCTTGCTGTAACATGTTGTTTCATAGCTCTAAACATGTTAACCTGATGTTATTTCTGCCATGTTCTGTGAATTCTGCTAAGTCTGTGAACTTGATGCATCTTAACTTGCTGTTTAACAACTTGAACATAAGGTTTATTCAGATCTGGACCAATTTCGAAATTTGCATATGAGGACTTACCGGAATTGTTCTATGTTGTTTCCGGCCTCATTTAAACTTGCTTTGATGTGCTGCTCTTGTTTGCATCATCTCTTTCCATGAGTAGCTTCATGTGGTCTTGTCATGCATCATGCTTGTTTGTGCATCATGCCTTGTTCATGTGTGGTGTGTTTACTATGTTGTGTGCTTCTTCTTGTTAGTTCCTGTTTCGTCGCGATCGTGAGGATTCGTTCGTCTACGCTTGGTTCGGCTTCATCCGTTCATCTTCTTCATGGACTCGTTCTTCTTCCTTGCGGGATTTCAGGCAAGATGACCGCTACCCTGGATCTCACTACTATCATTGCTATGCTAGTTGCTTCGTTCTATCGCTATGCTGCGCTACCTATTACCTGTTTATCAAGCCATCCCAAATTGCCATGAACCTCTAACCTTTGACACCTTTCCTATGCAAACCGTTGTTTGGCTATGTTACCGCTTTTGCTCAGCCCCTCTTATAGCGTTGCTAGTTGCAGGTGAAGTTGAAGATTGCCCCATGGTGGACAGGATTATGTTGGGATATCACAATACCTCTTATATTATTAATGCATCTATATACTTGGTAAAGGGTGGAAGGCTCGGCCTTATGCACAGTGTTTTGTTCCACTCTTGCCACCTAGTTTTCCGTCATATCGGTATTATGTTCCCGGATTTTGCGTCCCTAACGCGGTCGGGTGATTTATGGGACCCCTTGACAGTTTGCTTTGAATAAGACTCCTCCGAAAGAAGGCCCAACCTTGGTTTTACCATTTGCCTCACCACCACCTATTTTTCCCTTGGGAGTCGCTCTGTCGAGGGTCATCTTTATTTAGCCCCGGGCCAGTGCTTCTCTAAGTGCTGGTTCGAACCGAGCCCGCCTGAGGGCCACCTTGGAGCAACTTGAGGGTTGGTTTTACTCGTAGCTTTGTCTCATCCGGTGTTGCCACGAGAAGCGAGATATGTGCAGCTCGTATCGGGATTGTCGGTAGCATCGTGCGGTCTTGCTGGTCTTGTTTTATTGCTGTCGAAATGTCTTGTAGCCGGATTCGAGACTGATCGGGTCTTCGGGAGAAGGAATATCCTTCGTTGATCGCGAGAGCTTATCATGGGCTAAGTTGGGACACCCTGCGGGTATAAACTTTCGAGCCATGCCAGCGGTTATGTGGCGGATGGGAATTTGTTAATATCCGGTTGTAGTAAACTTGAAGCAAACTCTTCTAAAATACACCAACTGTGTGCGTAACCGTGAGTGTCTCTTTTCGGGGTTGATCGAGAGGAGAACACGGTTTCTGGGTTATGTCTGACATAAGTAGGCGTTCAGGATCACTTCTTGATCATTATTAGTTGACGACCGTTCCTTTGTTTCTCTTCTCGCTCTCATTTGTGTATGTTAACCACCATATATGCTTAGTCGCTGCTGCAACCTCACCACCTTACCCCTTCCTTTCCCATTAAGCTTTGCTAGTCTTGATACCCATGGTAATGGGATTGCTGAGTCCTCGTGGCTCACAGATTACTACACCACCAGTTGCGAGTACAGGTTGTGCGATGATCATGGCGTGAGGCGATGTTTGCTTGTTTTGGAGTTCTTCTTACGCTTCTTCAATCGGGGATAGGTTCCGTCGGCAGACTGGGCTAGCAGTGGATATTGTTTGAGTTTGTTTATGTTCCATCCGTAGTCGGATGTTGATCTTGTATATGATGTTGATGTATTCTTGTGGCATTTGTGCCTTATGTATGTATCCCCATCTATTATGTAATGTTGATGTAATGATATCCACCTTGCAAAAGCGTCTTCAAGATGCGCTTCTATCCTTGGTGGGGCCTTCGAGTTCCTTTTGGATAGGGTCGCATCTTGGGCGTGACAGATTGGGTGAGGTTTCGGATCTAATTCCACCAACCCACCCGAACATAGGCGATCTATCCAAAATTAGGCAAGAGCCCGAGGAAGCGATTACATCATTCTTGGGCGATTCCTCCTCGGTTATGAACAGGATAAAGGATTGCCAGCGAGGAAGAGCATAATTTCACTCTTCGCAATAATTGCATGGACAAGGGAATCCTCAACGCCACAGTCGCCGTGAAATCCACGCTTTGCTGACTTGGCGTCCATAATGCTGAAAATCTTGTGGCGATGGAAAGCACACTGTAAAACCAAGTAAGATTTTGGGACAATCCATACGAATACAAACCCAGTCCGAAATGAAAGGGTGCATTATTGCCAATCACCGGGTTAAACACCAAAAACAAAAACCCCTACGGGGCATGGAACCGTACTGGAGGGATGGCTCAACGGACCCTGTAAAATTCATAGTACAGAGGGCACCACACCAACTCATAGCCTTAGAGCATGTTGGATACTCCGGCAGGTGGCCAAAAGTGGCGAAGGGCTTCTAACCCCAGCATCCACGGAGCACCAGCCCAGGGATACTAGTACGGTATTAACAGTCTTCGAGACTTCCGCATCAAACAATATGCGAAAACGAACACTCCGCAGCCTTGCCGAAGTCTACCAAGTAGCAACAATAAATCCATGGAGTGACACGGCTATTACCTTTAATGCCAGTGATGAACCTAAATTCCGAACAGCCTGAGCACCAGCAGTCCAATAGTGGACGGCTTTCTCCTTACTAAGGTACTCATGGACGGTGGCAGCGGATTGAACCTCATCTATGAGGAAGCCCTTCGAAAAATGGAAATAGACTGGAGCCGCATTGGCGAAGCAGCACAACCTTTAGAGGAATAATACCCGGTCGGAAGCGTGCTGCTGGGAAAAATCACACTGGATGTGGTGTTAAGCCGCCGGATAATTACAGGTGCGAGGAGGTCACGTTCCAAGTGGCCCCGTTCAGCAGCGGATATCACGCTCTATTAGGGCGAGCGGCATTCACAATTTTTCAAGCTATACCCCATTATGGGTACATGAAGCTCAAAATGCCCGGGCCCAACAGAATCATCACTCTTGCTAGTGACCCGGACATAGCACTCCGCGCCGAAAATAAGACAGCCGCACTAGCCCTCGAGGCACTATCCGAAGCCCTAGCAGCCGAGGAACTAACTGCGCTGCGCTCCATGGTGAACAGGGACGATGTGATACTCGATAAAAGATCCAAGTCCACCTCCTTTAAACCAGCGGACGAAATAGTCAAATTCCAAGTCCACCCAGCGGACCCTACAAAAATGGCCTCCATCGGGGCACGATTACACCCTGATGTAGACGCCGCACTACGAGAATTTCTACGTGAAAATTGAGACATTTTTGCCTGGCACCCTTCAGACATGCCAGGAATCCCACGCCGGCTGGCTGAGCACAGCCTAAACATCCTATAAGGATTCAAGCCAGTCAAACAGGCTCTTCAGTGTTTCTCCGAACCTAAGAGACAAGCCATGGGAGAGGAGCTAGCCAAACTATTGGAGGCCGGATTCATCAGAGATATAAAAAAACCGGACTGACTAGCAAACCTGGTGATGGTACCAAAGAAGGACAGATCCTGGCGCCTATGCGTCGATTTCAAGGACCTCAACAAGGCTTGCTCAAAGGATCCCTTCCCCCTCCCCCGCATAGTCAAATTATCGACGCTACCGCAGGACACGATTCGTTGTGTTTCCTCGGCGCATACTCCGGCTACCATCAAATCAAGATGGCAGAGCGACCAAGCCCATAGCGGCATTTATCACCCATCTGGCCCATTATGCTTCAACACAATGCCCTTGGGCTCAAAAAGCGCCAAGCGCAACATATCAGCGCATGATTCGGACATGTATGGCAAACCAGATCGGCAAATTAGTGGAGGCATACGTAGATGATGTGGTCGTCAAAACCAAGCATGTCGAAACTCTAGTAGGCGACTTGAGGCTCACATTCGATAATCTTGAACATATGACATCAAGCAACCCGGAAAAATGCGTTTTGGGTACCAACGAGAAAGCTCTTGGGCTTCATTGTATCCGTAGAGGAATTGAAGCAAACCCAGCCAAGATCCGAGCTCTGTCACAATTGGATATCCCAAGGACCTCAAACAAATACAAAATTATTTGGATGCGTGGCGGCTCTAAGCGCTTTATCTCCCGTTTGGGGAAAAGGCATTACCCTCTATCGCCTCCTCCGCGCACGAACACCAGTGGGCGGATGCCGCCACATGCGGACTCGATGAAATAAAAGCCATATTGGCAACAAACCCGGTCCTGGCCGCGCCCAACATGGGGGAAACAATGCTATTATACATCGCCGGAACTCATTATGTTGTAAGCGCGGTGCTTGTTGTCGAACGAGAAGCGGACGGACACAAGTTTCCCCTTCAAAAACCAGTCTACTACGTGTCCACTGTCCTCACTCCATGCAAGTCACGTTATCCGCATTATCAAAAAATAGCGTACGCAGTGTTTATGGCATCCCGGAAGCTGCAACACTACTTTCAAGAGTGTTCGATAATAGTAGCCTCCGAAGTACCTCTTAAAGACATTATAAATAACTGCGACACGACGGGACGGATTGCCAAATGGGCAATTGAGCTCCTCCCGTTCGACATAACCTATAAGCCACGGCGAGCCATTAAGTCACAAGTTTTGGCCGACTTAAATGGCGAATGGATCAACCGAACTCCACGAAGAGTCGTCACATATTCAAGCTGGATCATGCACTTGACGGCTCCAAAATGTTGGCTGGTGCAGGAAATTTGGCGTCGTTACAGCGTCCCCAACAGGAGATACTGATTCAATCGTACTCGAGATAATGTATCGGACTCCAACAACGCAGCGAATCTGAGGCCCTTCTACATGGTCTCCGGATGGCGGTCTCCATGGGCATTCAACGCCTAGAGGTGCGCGGGGATTCAAGCCTCGCGATATCCCAAATAAATGGAGACTTTGATGCCAAGGATCCGAAAATGGTAGCTTATCGCAACACCGTCCTAAAAATGTCAGCTCGGTTCGAAGGGCTTGAATTTCACCATATAGATCGAGAAAACAATCAGGCAGCAGACGTCTTGGCATGCATTGGCGCAAAGCGTGATGCCGTCCCCCCCAATATCTTCTTAGAGAGGCTCTTCAAGCCATCCGTAGTATGGGAAGGGGAGTCCAGAAGTAATAGCCCGGACTCAACAACACTGCCTAACACCGAACATTCTGACACAACTGGAGGCTCTGCCAACGAAGTAACATCTTCAGCCCACGTAATAATGGCAGTCATGGCCACGTGGACAGAACCATTCCTAGCCTACCTAACCAGGCAGGAACTTCCTGAGGATCAAAACGAGGCACGCTGCATAGTGCGGCGATCTAAAGCCTATAAAGTCCATGAGGGAGAGCTTTATAAGAAAAGCACGACCGGAGTCCTTCAAAGGTGTATCTCTGAAGAGGAAGGGCGGAATCTTCTGGCTGAAATTCATGCCGGACTCGGCGGGCACCACGCCGCAGCCCGGGCCCTTGTAGGCAAGTTCTTCCGTACAGGATTTTATTGGCCGACGGCCCGGGCGATGATCTCAGGACTTAGTCCAACGATGCATCGGTTGCCGCTCTTTGCTAATCAAAGCCACATGCCACCCACCGCCCTCCAAACTATATCCATCACCTGGCCCTTCGCGGTCTGGGGGCTTGACATGGCTAGACCCCTTAAAGGAGGGACCCACAAGCAAAAATACCTACTGGTCATGGTGGATAAATTCACCAAATGGATAGAGGCCAAGCACTGTTAAGGCGGCGAGAATCCGGACGGTGATAGACTTCATATCGAAGGGTCGTACACCGTTCTGGCGTCCCCACAGCATCATCACCGATAGCGGCACGAAATTCACGGCCGATGAGGTCCAACTCGGTGCAAAAACATGGGCATCAAGCTCGACTATGCTTGATCTATCACCCTCAAACTAATGGTCAAGTCGGCGAGAAAATGGTCTAATCATGGCGGCATCAAACCCAGTTAGTGCGGTCCCTCAAGGAATCTAACACGCCTGGGTAGAGGAGCTCGACTCCGTACTCTGGGGTTGCGGACCACGCCGAATCGCACCAGTTCACACCATTCTTTATGGTATCGGCGCAGAGGCAGTTTTGCCTGCGACATAATTCATGACTCACCTCGGCGTGCGCGTATGCGAAGAAAGAGAAGCCGAGCTCGATCGTCGGGGACAGTTTGGGCGCCTTGGAGGAGGGCGTGGCGTGGCAAAAGCCCGTTCCGCATTCTATCAACAGCAGGCTCGAAGATATCAAAGCGAGAAGCACGGGCCAAAACTTACAATGTTGGCGAGTTAGTTCTCGCTTTGCCGGACAAGAAAAGGACAAACTCAAGCCCAAATGGGAAGGTCCCTTTATTATCGACCAAGTCACGACGGTGGAGCATACCGTATCACGAGATGCATCGGATAACCGACTCGAGCGAACCCATGGAGCGCAGCCCGTCTCCGAAGATTCTCGCCTAGCGCCGGATTACGAGTTCGTCTCCTTCCTCTGTCTATTTTTACACATTAGCTGTCTTATATTCCCCTCCTTCTCCCTCTTTTTCTCTTACAGCCTTTAAAAGCTCGCTCGCGCATTATTCGCACACTTGGCGCGCTATCCGCGCTCATTATACCAGGGGTTTCTTTAACGAAGCTTATTTCTCGGCCTTCATGCCTAACACATGTGTAGCGCTTCGCATGTACCTTTTATTCACCATTATATGCATCGATATGACTTAAGTTTTGGCCAAGCTGGGTTGCTGGCTCTTGTGCTTACCCCTCGTTCCCGATTGTTCGGCTGGGTGGTAAAGGGAGCACCTCTGCGATTATTCTTGCCGGGTCAGCGGATGTGTACCTCGGTGGGTGAAGCGAAAGCTAAGCGTTCTTAAGGGAATATTCGATTCGGTGAACTAAATATGATTTCTCACTTATTTATTTATTTGCCCCAGGATGCTTTTCAGCTTTTTTTTGAGTCGGACATGCACTTTAAGGCATGCCTCCGAGGAAAGAAACCCTAACGGAACTATTCTCCCTGGAAGATGTTTCTTACTAACCATGTAATATAACATAACTAGTTGGGCACTTATGCATTCATGCACTAATGACCCCTACGCCTTTGGTCTCCACGCATGCCCCGGTTCTTACATAACCGTGAGGTATTCGGACACACTCAGGACTATAGGGTCCCGAGGTTGAAGCGAAAAGGTCCGCCATGACAAGCGATCTACAATCCGGCTAGAAGGCATTTTACATGTCATCTTCAATTACATAGTCAATTTGATTGGGTGTATTCCTCCTCAATACCATCTAATAGGCTGTCTAGTTTAGAGTCTGTTGGGAATACTTTGCGGCCAATTCTACTTGGCCGTACACTAAACTCAGGGATCTCCTTCCCGCCAGACCCCCGGAGGTCCGACCTCGGCCATGTGGTTTGGGTCAGCTAACCGTGTACCGCGTCTTCACCATGGCGAGCCTCCCTCGCGCCTTGATGGCACGCCCGATATATTCCATAATCGGAGCGCCCGCGCTCCATAAGCCTCTCTGCAAGCTCTCCAAGGCCTTGGGCAGGGAGATAGATGGCCACAAGGCACAGGCGGCGCCTTTCATCACATGCCGAACTTCGTTAAATGCGGTTATAAAGCTTCGGGAAGAAGGTCACCCATAGAACCGGGCATCTCCTCTGCGGGGCGACACTGTGAGCATACCCTCGAGACATAACTCTGTTAGTCGACTTCCTCGCTGAACTCTTTTTCAAAGTTCGTTCAAGAACTTACTAAAAATGCAGCGTCGAAGCGTCGATTCTCCTTCACGGAGTCCGATGGCTGAGCACGAACATCCTTTAGTTCCTCGCCCAGCTAGGTGTTGGCATCTTGGAGATTATTCTTCTCCGCCTCACCCTCGTAAACACGCTCTCCCGGCCTTTAACGGCGCAAGAGTTGTTGCTTGTCCGGATCTACTCCGGCGCCATCTGCAATGATATTGTCGGTTACACACGCCGCACTTCACAACATACTTATCTTTGAGGCGTATATTACGAGAGGGGTCTCCTTGGCCTCCCCTGCGTGACTAGTGCAGCCTCAAGTTGGGCTTTGCACTCTTCCAGCTCTGGGACAGTTGGGTATTCTTTTTTGTAAGATCACTGCATAACAAATGATCCTTAAATCAGTTATTCTAACTATTTCAAGTCTCGGGAGTTCTTGGTATATATAACCATCAAATTTTCTCACCCGTATGTCTTTCACATCTTGCTCCGTGGCTCACAGCTAGACCATTTTGGCGGACGCAGTGCGCATCTCGAATTGAAGGCATCCAATGCCTCTTGGGAGAAACATGCGTCACGAAGAACTATCCGGCGACGCCTGTGATTCATGGCACTCTCCACCTCGGAATTGGTGGCAGATAGTCCGTCGGCATCCTCTGTCGGAGGAGTATCCGACGCACGCCTCGTGTTCGCCTCCGCTTCTGGACCTGGCTGGTGGAGGCTCGATTGGCAACCTCTCCGGACATAGTCCGGCGAGCGCTCTTTTTTCTGAAGGGAGCACGAGCATTAGCATATCTTCTGGGAATAAAACCTGGAATAAGATGGCACGCCATACCGTTGCGCCGGCGTCTCAATCCGGACCGCACTTCTTTTCATCCTGCTGGGCCTTGTTGCCCCTTGTTGGCTAGCCACCGCAGGCTCGACCTTCCGCCTCAAGGGCTCCCCCTACAAAACACCATTGATGTACGGTGATCAAAGATAAGCACGGATGGGTCATTTTCAAAGTATTGGGACTTCGGTCTCAGTTACCTGTTAGGCTGGAAATATTCCGGGGTAATCGGCCGTAATGGTGACCAAGGCATTGTCGATGCTCACTTGGTAAAATACCCCATCGATCAGCTCCACGGATATGTCCGGATCCTCTTGGGAGGCCGGATCGAGGGACCGTTCCGGATCCTCGGGTTGTGGAGGAGGGCTGTTTACATCCTTTACGGCCCGGCGCAATTCCTGCGTCGAAATCACAAGTTAAGGTACTTAACTATGGGCATATGGAGCGGATGGGCATAAAGAAGTGTCCGCTTACCCAGCTTGGAGGATCGTACATAGAAAATCCGCCCTGTGGATTGACGCAGAGGAACTCCTCCTCTTATCCCTTGTACAATGCGGACAAGGCCTTCGTCATTGCAGCAACCGATCCCGGCCCCTTACGGCCACAGCGGGTGGCATCATCCTCCCCGTTGAAATCCCACATGGGGTGGCCCCTATACTGAAGCGGCTGCACCCCCCGCATAATGCATGTGGCCATGACCCCGATCATTGTCAGTCCGGAATGAGCTAATAATCTTATCCGGCTCATCGGGTAAAGGGCGTCCCTGTCGTTTTTCCTTCCGAGGGCTCCGTGGGCACCAACAGGCGCTTCTTCAAAGGAGCATTATTGAACTCGGAAGGCCGATCCGAGCGAGTCCGAGAGGGACATGTTCTATATAAAACCATTACGAAGGCCGGTCTTGGACGCCTTCTTTGGGGTTCGGATAGATATCCGGTCGGCGATGTGCCATAGTTTGGCTCCGCCCACTTGATATATCGACCCCTCCGAAAGCAGGGCACAAGGCAGAACAGCTTCTTCCTGGCGTGAAATGAGCCTCGGCGCCCAGAAACGGCGGTGTGTAGGTTGTGCGGTGTTGGAGGCCGTAGAACTCCGAGGAGGCCGGAGAAAGCGGATGAATTGGAAATCTGAGCCCTCTTATTAAATAAGGGACAAGGCATACCCACTCTCCTTTGGAGGGATTGGGGCGCTCTCCGCTTGCTTTCCGCCATTATAGGTGGCGAGTCCGGCTCGACCGGGACCATAAAGGCTGGGGAAGAAATCCCTTGGTTTGGGCGTCACTAGCTGGCTGTGTGGGACGGAACATCTCTCCCAATCTCAGGCTGAGGCTGGGAGGGCGAGAAGGAGGAGCTCGTCGGACCGGCCATGATGGAATGGATTTACGTCGGATGCGCTCCGATGAATGCTCATGAAGGAAGATGGTGTGATTCGGATCTAAATCCTCACCTCTTTTATAAGGCAGCTTATATGCGCAGCTAGGGGGTGAAAGTAAAACACCCTGGCTTTTCGCATTCGTTTGACACGTGGAAGACGGCCATTATTGGGCGTGGAAGCCAATGAGCACAATATTCACGAGAAGCCGGACACTATTCAACAGGTACACAGAATTTGGAGAAGAACCCGCCTTGCAATGCCAAAGACAAATCTGCGCGTCGGACACATCGTCATTGAAGCCTGGTTCGGGGGCTACTGAGGGAGTCCCTGATTAGGGGGTGTCTGGATAGCCGAAGTATAACCTTTGGCCGGACTCCTGGACTATGAAGATACAAGATTGAAGACTTCGTCCCGTGTCCGGAAGGGACTTTACTTGGCGTGGAAGGCAAGCTTGGCGTCTGGATATGTAGATCTCCTCCCATTGTAACCGACTACTGTGTAACCCTAGCCCTCTCCGATGTCTATATAAACGGAGGTTTTAGTCCGTAGGACGAACAACAATCATACCATAGGCTAGCTTCTGGGTTTAGCCTCTCGATCTCGTGGTAGATCTACTCTTGTACTACCCATATCATCAATATTAATCAACCAGGAGTAGGGTTTTACCTCCATCGAGAGGGCCCGAACCTGGGTAAAAACATCATGTCCCTTGTCTCCTGTTACCATCCGCCTAGACACACAGTTCGGGACCCCCTACCCGAGATCCGTCGGTTTTGACACCGACAACGAGAGGCATAAATTTTCTTCTCGTGGAGACACGGATTTAATTCTGTGAGAGACATCAAAAAAGAAAAATACGTGTTTTTTTCTGCTTCCACAGGAGGCACATGTTTGTTTCTTGTGGAGGGACATGTTTGCTTCTGGAGGCGGCAGAACTATGCCTCTTGAAAAATAAGAAAGGAACATGGTTTTTTGTCTCTTGTGGAGAGTGGCGGAGCTTCATGGGGGCCAGTTTGGGCCATGACCCCCAGCTCAAAAAAACATGTATATATCTTTTTGTATTAGATCTACTTTCATTAGAAATTAGCTGAAAGCAATTATGTTGCTCTTCCTCTAGTCCATGCCCCCCATGATTTCCTCCGGCATTTGCTTTTGCGAGAGGCATAGCTATGCCTCTCGGAAGAGGGAAAAAACGCACGAGAGACACAAATTTACTTGCAAGAGAGCAAAACTGTACCTCTCGCAAAGGGATAAAAAGGAAAAAAAGTGTGCTATGGATTTTTCTACCGGGTTTTTCATGAAAAACAGTTTGTCAAAACCTATTAACATATATTATATAATTAATATATATTATTTCAAGGCAAACGACCAGAACCGACGAACGTATGGTCCAACCGGTCATAACCTAAACTGACATTCTCATAAGTTTGGTCACCAGTTTGGTTTTTAAACTATAGCGGGCAGGGAAATGCCCCGTTTACAAATACACAACTACTCCCTCTGTAAAGAAATGAGATAATTGCATCTATAGTCCTCGTACTCGCTGGTGACGTCCACTTCAGTCATGGAACTTGCCTATTGCTCCAATATAGTCCCGGTACATGAAAATACGTCGTCAATACGGTCCATGAGGTTGAAAACATGATCCTGGCTCTACGTGCACTACGTACGGCGTACTCATTTGTATGTCCGTCACCAGGACCCATACGTCGAGTTGGACCCACTCATCAGCTCGAGGCCCACCCGTTATTTTGCAAATTGCCCCCTATCTTTCTGTCTTCTCGTCTCTATCCCTCCTGTTCTCCCCCACCTTAAAACAGAGGAGTGCGAAACAGAGCGAAACCTAGCGGCGATGGGGTGCGGCGGCGGATGATCGGCTTATCGGGCGCCCTCTTTTCTTAGTGCGTGCAGCGACTGAAGCTAGTTGGATGGCTCCTGAAAGGAGTCGGCACTATTTGGTGGTGATGCAGAGCCCTCGACGGCGGCCTGACGGCGAGGCAGCTCCGACATACGGTACGTCAGTATCCAGTGTCACTAGGTCGATTTGATGCACATTTGGGGTGAAAAAAATGTTTCTTTGCTGTGATTAGGCCATTTTGCCCATGCTATTTCTATGAATATTTCGACTGGATGCAAAATTTCCAAAATTATTCTAGGGTTTCAGTATGTTGAGGGCACTAATTTGAAATTATTGATGTTCTCAATGTTTTTCATAGAAAGAAAGTGCATTTTTCACTGTTGAGGTGATCCATGGAGGTTTTTTCTTTGGGAGTGGGCAGAATAGGTGCTACCTGAATGGCCATAAGGTTTGCTTTGATTACTGTCATAAGGACGGTGTCGTGGGTGTGAGTCTGACAGTAAGAGTAGGGGGCACATAGGAGGAGGCAAGTCCGTAGCTACAGCGAGGTTGTGCATGCAAGGTTTATGAGTTCAGGCCCTTCTCAGGGGAAGTAATAGCCCTACGTCTCAGTGCCCGGAGGCTTGTCGACTGGATTATGCGTGAGAGTTACAGGGGGTGCGAACCCTTGTGCCTGAGGAGGGGGGTAGCTTATATAGAGTGCGCCAGGCCCCTCCAGCCCTCAGTTACACAGGGTTCAATGTACGTTAAGGCAGGGGCATTACTGGTAACGCCTGCTATAAATGACTATTAATGATATTTAAGACTACGGAGTGAACGCCTGACCGTTGCCATACCAAGGTGACTGTAGGTCTTCTGTGTTCCGAGTCATTCTTCTGTATGGTCGAGTGACTTATGTTGGCCGAGTGGAATATCTGGTCGAGTGGACTGCACTCCAAGGCATTTCAGTCGGTATCTTCTATTGGACTTTGAATGTCTTTGACTCTAGGGCAATGTCCTTGGGTAGGGCGTCTAGGTCAGGCCTATGACCCTACCCTAGGTACATGTCATCTTCATTAGCCCCCGAATGGATTGAGGTCCGAGTGAGGAAGGGTTGAAGTTGGTTCCGACTCGATTCTATGCTTCAGAGGCATTCCATCGAGGTCCGGAGATCCAACTGGAACTTTGACCCCACATCAGAAGCCTTGATCGATTTTGATGTCGTCGAGTGAATTATGCTGGCGATCTTCGAGTGAGTTAGAGCGTGAAATCTTCTGCGCGATTGATTGCCCTGCAGTTCCCGAATTTCACGGGATTCAAAAATTTGGAGAAGCGCGCGGGACGGAGCGTGCCGAAGTAAACGGAGCGAGTAAACAGGGGCGCCTCGATCTCCATGCCACCTTTTTCGCCACGTATCGGGTGAGCGACTATTGCAGGATATGATAGGATTGCTTGGGCCCATGGGCCAGCCACTCGGAAGTAGGCCCATAAAAGGCGTCGAAGCCGATGAAACAAATAGTGCGCCTCATTCAATCTCTTCTTCCTCTGCTTATCCACTGCGTTCTCCTCTGCTCTCAACGCCTCTGCTCGTCTCGTGCGCATTCCGTCGCCATGGTGAAGGACAAGATGGCGGCCTTGGAGCATGCAAAGATAGCGACGGCGGCGGCGAAGGGCAAGAAGACGACTCGGGGGTCGTCGTCGCGGTCCAGTCTGCTGCCTGGATGGATGTAGGTGGACTGGATCCGCTCCACCGTCGAGCAGGAGGATCTGGAAAGGCTCGCCGCCGATGGCTTGATTGTTGTTGGATCTGGGAGGCTACCGGAGGGGGAATCTCAGCCCCAGCCGCGTGAGGGTGAGCGTGTCCTCCTCACCACCCATGTCGATCGAGGTCTTTCCCTTCCCCCGCATCCATTCTTTCAGGGTTTCTTGAACTTCTTCGGTGCTCAGATTCAACATTTCCTTCCAAACACAATCACGTATCTTGTTGCGTACATCTCATTGTGCGAAAACTTCCTGGGCTGCCAACCACACTGGGGTCTATTCAAACACATCTTCACTTGCCATTCCCAAACGGTGATGAAAGCGAATCCGAATGATGAGAAGACGCATGTGATCAAAATGTGCGGGGGTTTAGGGATTCAGACTAGGGATAGAATCACTTTCCTCCTATGACCATTCCCGAGTCAGTCAGAGGATGGCAATCGACCTGGTTCTACTGCAAAGACATCCCGAGTCCCGGCCAGTCGACCGACCTCCCTCCCTTCACCATGGAGAGACCTCGTCAACCTTCTTCACCGACCGTAGCCCCAGAAGAGAAGGGTGAGGTATTCCATTTGGTTGACACGGTCGTTAACTTAGTCCGAGAGGGCGTGACTGGTATCGATCTGTTGGAGGTGCTCCTCAGTCGACGTATCCAGCCTCTCCAAGATCGTGATCATGCAATGTGGATGTACTCTGGCACAGAAGACACCGCTCGGGTCCACCCAGAGGAGGTAGCCGAGGAGATGGTGGCTCAGTGGCTGAGGAGCATCACTGGGAACAAGGATAACCCCAGGGGGTCCAGGAGAGTTCTGCCATTCGATGCCGGCCACGAGCCGGTAGAGGTCAGGTTTTAATTTCCGAGTGTTTCCTTCCTTCAATCCACAATTGCTCTTAAATCCGATTGATACTTGTAACTTATTTCTTGTAGATATTCACCAAGATGTACTCGATGCCCAATGGGGAGCAACACCAGGAGGGAGTGGAGAGCGAAGACGGAAGTGCCGACTGGCAATCTGAAGATGAAAGTGAGGAAGACAGTGAGGATTCTGGTAGCAGCGAGGAGCTCGACTCGCCGCCTCGCTCTGAGTAGCATTCCAAGCAGTGGAAGGATCCTGCGGGTGGGCGTGGCAAAGCGGTTCCGCCAAGTACGCAAGTCCCAAAGCGCACTAGGACGTCCACTCCCGAGCTATCGGAGAAGGCTCCAAAGCATGCCAAAATTGTCGCATCCAAACCTCGGAAAGCCCTGCCTAGGATCAAGGTGGATGTGCCTGTCGCCTCAGCGTGAGTGTTTCTTCTTTTCGTTTTTGTTTTGATCGGGAACTTCTTTTCTTGTTTAACCAAGTGAAGTTGGGAACTTTTAGTGCTGCTACCTCTGGGACGTCCATGGACATTGACAAGGAGCAGGATGACGTGGAAACTGCAGATGCGGCCACTTCTCGGGCAGGTACAGCTCCACAACCATGCTCTTACTTCGCCAACTGTACTGATGATCAACTGAACTCTTACGGTCGAGTATTTTGCAGCGCCAACAAATGTTATTCAACTTCCAGATGATGACGATGATGAAGAAGTGCCACAAAGGAACACATGAAGAAGGGGCAGGACTCTGAGCAAGAAGGTGCCTGCCAGCAAAGTGTCTCACTCGACATCAGCATCAGAACCAACTTGGTGATCAAGTTCGGACATCTGTTTCTTTTGCTAATCCTTTGTCGACTGACCAGCCTTCGACGTTGACTGCTCAAGCCCCTTCTCCAACTGTGCAACTTCAAGCTTCAGCTCCTCCGGATACCTCGTCTGTTCCACCAACTCCTCTTTTTGTTGTTCATCACGTCCCGGAGGACCAAGTAGGCGCTGCCAAGGAAGCCATGATCCAAGCAGGCTTAATGATGGACCGAATGAAGGTGGTGTACGAAACCAGCAAGGCCGCCTATGATGCCAGCTCTGTGCTTCAAACCAACGTCCGAGTAAGTGGTATTGTAAGTTGATTTCCGATCGGCTTTCAGCTTGATCTTTGCTTTGTGAAAACTGTTGCTTTATTATTCGTAAGATGTCTGTGGATGAGCGTTTTGGAACCTTATGTGCATCTATCCTGAGTTTGCACCTTGTATTTGTACACCCACTGGGTGTTTCTCTTTTTATTTTTTAGCTCTTTCACTTGAGTCGACCAGGTCGTGTCGAGTGAACTCTTGAACTAGTGGGGGCACGCTGAGTGCACCCACTGGGTGTAGTCCCCGAGACTGCCGTTGAATGTTTGCTTGGTGGGGTCTTTTCTTGAAATGTTTGTTTGTAGTACTTCCACTCGGTCTAGACAGTTTGTGCAGTGGGAGGCTGAGCTCGATGGGGGCACGCTAAGTGCACCAGCAGAGTGTAATCGAGACCGCTTGATCATTGCGGGAAGTCGGCGTGATGCAGACTCAATGTTGTTGTTTGTTGTTGCTGTTTTGCTCCTTCCACTCGCTGGGCGGACCATGTCAGTGGGAAGTTGAACTCCAGTGGGGCACGTAAGTGCACCCTTGGAGTGTAATCCCGAGACTACTATTGAATGTTTGATTCGGCGATAGTCTTAGAACTCTTTTGTCATAAAATCTGACCTTGCATCTTATCACTCGGAAGTGACTGATCCTTGTTTCTGTCAATTGACTTGTCTTGTTGTTTACCGCAGAAATCTTGTGAGCTTGGAACCAAGTTTGCTGATTTGGAGAAGAAGCGGGTCTAACTCAATCTTGACCTGGAGTTGGCCAAGGAGAACCTGCAGAAGGCCAAGGATGAAGCAGTTGCCATGGGAGGTAACAATTTGTCGACTGCTCACCTTGTCATTTTTTCCTTTCATCTATTGAACCGAGTGATTCCTCTCGAACATATGTGCGTTGTGAAAATCATCAACTCCAAGATCGTTTGAAGAATGTTATTTCTTTAGACAAAATGAAGCAGGCTCTGGAGCAGAAAGACCTCGACCTTGCAGCAGCGCAGAAGACAGCGCAAGAGAAAATTGAACTTGCTGACAAGAAGCTGGCTTCAGTCGGCAAGCTGGAAGAAGAGAACGCCAAATTGAAAACTGCCGTTGATGAAGCGAATAAGGAAGTCGTGCAGCTGAAGGAGGAGAAGGTGGCCTTGGCTGACAAAGTTGATGTTCTCACTCGGAAGAGGGACGAACTGGAAAATTATCTGGCAGGTCTTGCCAAAAAGATGTTCCTCATGCTTGAAGGTACTTTATTTTATCCGACTGACTGCAGAAAACTTTTCCATTGTGTTGTTTGTTGATTCAACACCTTTCTGTACGCGTAGAATTCTGTCATAACATCTAGGAAGAAACTGGGTGGATCCAGACGAGTCTGGATCCCATCAACTCCCCTGTCAAAGATGAAGCTGCGATGAACGTGCTGTGACTGGAATCTCGCCTCGCCAGTGTCTTGGATTACATTGCTCGACTGAAGGTTGCGCTGTCCAAGATCGACAAGGAGTGATGGCCAGAGGATGTGCTTCTGAACGACCTCGAGTCACTGATGACTCGACTCAACAGCATCCCTGACCGAGTGCAGGCATGGAAGAAGTCAGTTGCCCACTGTGGTGCTGACGTGGCTTTGTCACTAGTCCGCGTTCATTGCAAGGAAGTCAAAGAAGAGAAGCTGGCGGCTCTTAAGGTTGCCAACACCAAGAAGCTTCAATTCCAATCCTTCATGGAGACCTTCATCGACGCGGCTACTCGCGTTGCAGATGGCATCGACCTGGACAGTTTTGTCGAGCCAGCAAGTCCTTCTCCTGCCGAATGAAAAAAATTTATAACTTTAACCTCATTTGCCTCGAAATGCCGAGTGATTTTGTAATCGCTAAACTCTTTCGGGCTTGACGCCCGAGTACTTCCGCTGGTGGTTTCAAACTTTCATGCATTTTATCCAAACATGGTTGCTTTATTGGGATGTACTTGCTTTGACTTTGCTACCTTCACATTTCCGAGTGAGAGGGTTGCTCTCCACTCGGAATAGACGTTGTACTTGTGGCGCAGTTTAGGGTGCAACGAGATGTTGTACTTGTGGCGCAGCTCAGAGTGCAACCATATGTTGTACTCGTGGCGCAGCTCAGAGTGCAGCCATACGTTGTACTTGTGGCGCGGCTCAGAGTGCGCGACCAAGCTTCTGAGTGGGAAAGTTGCTCTTCACTCGTATTACATTTTGTAACTTAGGCGAGTAAGGGACCACAGCTAAGCCCTCGAGTGAGAGGTTTTCTCTACACTCGAAGTATGTTTTGTAACTTAGGCGAGTGCGGGATTGCAGCTAAGCCTCTGAGTGAGAGGCTTGCTCTTCACTCGAAGTATTTTTGTAACTTAGGCAAGTACGGGGTCACAGCCAAGCCCCCGAGTGAGAGGGTTGCTCTTCACTCGGTGTATTTTTGTAACTTAGGCGAGTACGGGGTCACAGCTAAGCCTCTGAGTGAGAGGGTTGCTCTTCACTCGGAGTATTTTTGTAACTTAGGCGAGTACGGGGTCGCAGCTAATCCCCCGAGTGAGAGGTTTGCTCTTCACTTAGAGTATGTTTTGTAACTTAGGCGAGTACGTGGTCGTATCTAATCCGCCGAGTGAGAGGGTTGCTCTTCACTCGGAGTATTTTCGTAACTTAGGCGAGTATGGGGTCGCAGCTAAGCCCCCGAGTGAGAGGTTTACTCTTCACTCGGGTATGTATGTTTATAACTTAAGGCGAGTCTGAAGGTGTAGCTAAGCCCCGAGTGAGAGGGTTGCTCTTCACTCGGAGTATTTTTGAAACTTGGTGAATCGGGTTCGCGGCTAAGCCCCCGAGTGAGAGAGTTGCTCTTCACTCGGAGTATTTTTGTAACTTAGGCGAGTACGGGGTCGCAGCTAAGACCCCAAGTGATAGGGTTTCTCTTCACCCAGAGTATTTTTGTAACTTAGGCGAGTACGGGGTCGCACCTAAGCCCTCGAGTGAGAGGGTTGCTCTTCACTCGGAGTATTTTTGTAACTTAGGCGAGTACGGGGTCGTAGCTAAGCCCCCGAGTGAGAGGTTTGCACTTCACTCGGAGTATGTTTTGTAACTTCTGTGAGTCTGAGGTCTAGCTAAGCCCCAGTGAGAGGTTGCTCTTCACTCGGAGTATTTTTGAAACTTAGGTGAATCGGGTTCATGGCTAACCCCAGTGAGAGGTTGCTCTTCACTCGAGATATTTTGTAACTTAGGTGAGTCTGGGGTGCAGCTAAGCCCCAGTGAGAGGTTGCTCTTCACTCGGAGTATTTTGCAACTTTGGTGAGTCAGGGGTGCAGCTAAGCCCCCGAGTGAGAGGGTTGCTCTTCACTCGGAATATTTTTGTAACTTAGGCGAGTACGGGGTCGTAGCTAAGCCCCCGAGTGAGCAGTTTGCTCTTCACTCGGAGTATGTTTTGTAACTTAGGCAAGTACGGGGTCGCAGCTAAGCCCCCAAGTGAGAGGGTTGCTCTTCACTAGGAGTATTTTTGTAACTTAGGCGAGTGCAGGGTTGCAGCTAAGCCCCCAAGTGAGAGGTTTTCTCTTCACTCGGAGTATGTTTTGTAACTTAGGCGAGTACGGGGTCGCAGCTAAGCCCCCGAGTGAGAGGTTTGCTCTTCACTTGGAGTATGTTTTGTAACTTAGGCGAGTACGGGGTCGCATCTAAGCCCCCAAGTGAGAGGGTTGCTCTTCGCTCGGAGTATTTTTGAAACTTAGGCAAATCGGGTTCGCGGCTAAGACCCCGAGTGAGAGGGTTGCTCTTCACTTTTTGTAACTTAGGCGAGTACGGGGTCACTGAGGGAGTCCTGGACTAAGGGGTCCCTGGGCGTCCGGCCTGTTAGCCATGGGCCGGACTGATGGGCTGTGAAGATACGAAGACCGAAGACTCGACCCGTGTCCGGATGGGACTCTCCTTGGCGTGGAAGGCAAGCTTGGCGATCAAATATGTAGATTCCCTTGTCTGTAACCGACTTTGTGTAACCCTAGATCCCTCCGGTGTCTATATAAACCGGAGGGTTAGGTCTATAGGACCGAATACTCATTACCATATTGTCTGAGCTAGACTTCTAGGGTTTAGCCATTACGATCTCGTGGTAGATCAACTCTTGTAATACTCATATTCATCAAGATCAATCAAGCGAGAAGTAGGGTATTACCTCCATAGAGGGCCGAACACAGGTAAACATTGTGTCCCCGTCTCCTATTACCATCGATCCTAGGCGCGCAGATTCAGGACCCTCTACCCGAGATCCGCGGTTTGACACCGACATTGGTGCTTTCATTGAGAGTTCAACATGCGTCGTCAAGAGGTTTGATGGCCTTGATCATCTAGCGATGTTGTTCAAGGAGAAATCTTCTCCCGGACAGATCTTAGTATTCGGCGGCTTTACCTTGCAGACCTTCGCAGCCATACGGAGCAGAATCAGCTTCGCCCCAGCCATCGGGTCGGGTTCGGAGCTTGAATTACATCAGCGAGACGTTAGTGGGGACTTGATCTTGACGGATGCGAGACTCTGACAGCCGGCCCTGTCACCTCGATGAGCATAACCCATCTGTCGCCGGACCACATCCGAGGAGATAACTCCTATAACTTCTCTAGCCTTAGATCCGAGCGCCGTCGCGCCATCGAGGCCGGAAGCTCAACCCCGCCCGCGGAGGCGCAGATTCCGCGGTGTTGGAACCCTACAGACTTAGCCTCATGTGATATCTATGTCACCAGAACTCCGGACTGGTTTCCGGCTATAAGTCCCAAACCATTTACGTCCATGGACGCCGAGCTTGACCGGTTATCGGTCTTCGAATTCAGCGCTGCAGACATCTTCCAGCACTTGCCTTTCGGCGATATGCTAAACTCACTGACAAATCTGTCCGTGGTGGGTGACTCTCAGCCGAATTATATCCGGTTCAAACTGGAAGTTGATGACGGAGAATTTCGTTTCCCACCCACCACCCACTTCATAGCCACTGTCGAGGACTTAACCGACATGCTGTATTACAGCTCTGAAGACGTTGACAGTATGGATGGCGATGCAGATGAGGAGCAAGGCCAAAACCAGCCATTTACCGGACACTGGACGGCCACTTCTTCGTACGATGTGTACATGGTGGATACACCTAAAGCAAACAGCAAAGAGGATCCCATTGAGGATAAACATCCTGAGAAACAGCCCAAATACGGGCGCCCGCGGCGCCGCTCTAAGTCGCGTCGTTCAAAAGATAGTAACACTGGCACCGGAAAAGATAATACTCCGGACGATGCCGGAAACAATGAAGACCTTGTTTGAATAACTTCCGAACCGGAGGAACTAGGAAATGGGCAATTTAGCCCTGACGAACAGGCCACAAATTACGACTCGGAGGATGATAATTATCTTCCACTCTCCGAGGATGAGGTGAGCCTCCGCAACAAGGAGTTCATCATGCCTGAGGAACCTATCGAGCAGGAGCGCTTCCAGTGTCAGCTAATAGCCACTGCAAAGAGCCTGAAAAAGAAGCAGCAGCAGCTTCAAGCTGACCAAGATCTGCTCAACGAAAGATGGACCGATGTCCTGGCAGCCGAAGAACACGGCCTCAAGCGCCTAGTCAAGAGTTACCCGAAGCGCAAATTGCTACCTCAGTTCGACAAGGAGGCACCATGCGGCCGACCACCACGTGGTCGGGACAATGCGGCGGACCGACCAGCACACGGTCGGGATAAAGCGGCAGCTCAAGCCGAACTGCAGTCCTTCCCACCGCAACATAAAAATAGAGAAAAAATAGCTCGGGGTTCTACTCACAACCTTCGAAACGACTCGGACAATGGAATAGGACATACCAGATCGATCTACGGATCGCGAGGGCGATGCTTTGACGCGGGATGGCGGCCACCTATCGGGCGTGGCAAACCCGATCACGCCCGGGCGAAATCTGTGAGCGGACTCCATCGAGCTACGTTGCGGCGTGGCCCAATATAGGGGCCGCACACCACTCTACTTCAGCGATGAAGTAATGGAGCATGAATTCCCGAAGGGTTTAAACCGTGAATATCGAATAATCTGATGGAACAACCGACCCGCTGTGTGGATGAGGATTTTCTTCTCCACATCCATATGGCCGGTGATGACCTCCATGCCATCAAATACCTACCATTAAAGGACCAGCTGGTGCTTGGTTAAGCGATCTGCGGAAAATTCTATTGGCAGCTGGTAGGACTTGGAAAATGCCTTTCGCGACAATTTCCAAGGCACATATGTCCGGCCACCAGATGCCGACAACTTAAGTAATATTGTCCAGCAGCCCGGAGAGTCATCTAGGAAGCTCTGGACTAGGTTCTTAGTTAAAAAGAACCAGATCATCGACTATCCGGACGCGGAAGCCCTGGCGGCCTTCAAACACAGCGTCCGGGACGAATGGCTCGCCCGCCTCCTCGGTCAAGAAAAACCAAAATCCATGCCCGCCCTTACTGCTCTGATGACCCGCTTTTGCGTGGGGGAAGACAACTGGCTCACTCGTAGAAGCAGCTGTGCCAGCTACCCGGGTACTTCCGAAGTCCGAGACGGCAATGGCAAGCCACGACGCAGCAGGCACAAACATAATGAAAAAACGCACGACACGGTGGTCAACGCTGGCTTCAGCGGTCCCCAACCCGGTCAACGGAAGAAGCCATTCAAGGCAAACAGGGATGAACCATCTACTTTAGACAAGATCTTTGGATCGTACTGCGATTCCGCAGCCACCACGATAAGCCAGCTAATCACACCAACAGAAGCTGTTGGGTCTTCAAGCATGTCGGCGTTCTGGGAACGGGGGGTCCCTAGAATTGCATGCCTGCGGCCCATGCCGTGGCTCTGCTGGTGGGCCCGTACGACCCATCTTCACCAACAAGCATTCGAGACCCTCGCGAGGAGCCAAGCCTCGCGAGGTGGACGACACAAGACCTCCTCAAGAGCGGTCTCACCAGGTTGGCTCGCGAGAAGCGGAGAGATCAAGGCAAGGCAAAACTTGCGAGGTTCTCGTGACGTGAGCCATAACTGGCCCAGAGACGGTGAGCGCCAGTAGCGCCTGATGTCCTTGTTTCCTCTTTAGGCGCTAAGGGGCAAGCGCTTGTAGTGAGTCACAGAGGCATCAAGCAAAGGTTTCCATATCGATTACTGAGACCAAGACCAGCGGGGCGGCAAGACAAAGGTCACCATGGAGCCCAAGCGGCGTCGCCACTGGAGAGCCTTTGGCGGTAGAGACTACTTTTGTCGGGGATAAGGTATGCTGACTGTCCCCTTTCAAGTTGGCTGTTGTTGGCTCCCTTCCCGCTCAATATTTGGGAAGAGGACCAGGGCCTCTATAAATAGGACTAGCCACCACAGTAGGAGGCAACGAAGCCTCAGGCATCTGATCATGAGCCAATCCCTAGCCACACACCGAGCACATGAACACCTCAACCTCAGGAGGCTGTTCTTCCCCTTGTAACAGGACTGTTCATCCTCAACCCTAGAGGCAATCCACCACCACCACACTAGAGTAGGGTATTACACCACAACGGTGGCCCCAACCAGTATAAATCTTGTGTTCTTTGTGTTGCGAGTTTGTCGAGTTAGCCCTTGAGATCTTAGCAAAGCTAGGACGTGGGTCGGTAGGGGGAGAACTTTAGCGCCCGAGTTGAACCTTAAGGTTTTGCGAGGCTGAGATCCGACATTTGGCGCGCCCGGTGAGGAGTCTTGAAGCTTCCTTCCAGTCGCTCCAGCGTCCCGTTGCTTCATCGTCTCCATGGCGGGGCCTTGCCTTGCGCTTCGCGCCCGTATCAGAGCTGCCCTCGCCACCCGCGTTGCTCAGACGGCTCCCGTCGGGCCACCCCCATTGTTCTCCGTCACCTGCCGCCAACACCACCACCGGCTCGGTGGGGAACGAGCAGCGAGTATCCTCGCGGCACCCCTCGGTGCGGCGGGATGGCCACTCCGCTACTCCATCACTGACCCCGGCCTGTTCATCATCCAACGCTCGCCGCGCCCCCGTGGACACGCAGGCCGCTCTGTGCATGGCATGCGAGCTCCTGCGCTACCGCCCCGTCGGCGACCTCTCGAGGTGGCTCGACGCGCCGCCAAGCTTGTCGGCGCGCGAAGGCTCCCCTCGCCGTCCCTCTCGCTGCCTCGCCCTCCACCAGCTCGGGCGTGACCCATGGGCGCCTCCACAACCTCTGCCCCAAGACGGAGTCTTGGCACCAAGGCGCGCGGCCCCATGACGCGACCGGCACCCGCACAAGAAGAGAGAAGCTGCGAAGAAGTCCCTCGACCGCAAGATAACGCTCCACCACTCCCGCTTTATACGCCCGAGGAACCGCTTGTTGCGGCGGGGCCCAGCGTCGCTGCCATGGCGGTAGCGTGGGCACAAGACCAACCCGCCTCAAGACAAGCCCGGTGAGCGGCTGGCTGCGGCGCCTTCACCCCGAGGCTGCATAGTGTCGCTGGCGGGCAAGTTCAAGCGGATCTGCCTCCTCACTCGGCGACACCCCCGACCACAGGAGTTCTTGCAGATCTTTGAGCTGAGCATCGAGGCAGCCAGCGGCAGCAGAAAGTAATGTGAACTGGTTCCCCATGGCTCTCAATTCGGTGCCGTTCTGGCTCCTCAACCTGCCTCGAGCTCGATCTCCTCTTGGGGCCGAGATCGCTGGCAACCGTCACCTACTTCCAGGGGCACTGTGACCGTCCTCGACCCATGGGTGACCTATGCAGCTGATCAAGCAACAACCAGGAGAGACCCTCCAGAAGTACATCCAACGCTTCAACAACGTTCGCCTCAAGATCCCCAAGGTGATGGACGAGGCCATCATCTCCGTGTTCTCAGATGGCGTTCGTGAGGTCAAGATATAGGAGGAGCTCGCCATCCACGAGGAGCTCTGCACATCCCTGGAGCTGTTCAAACTGGCGACCAAGTGCACAAGAGCTGAGGAGGGGCGCCTCTCCTCCTTGAGCTCCCGGCTGCTGACCCGGAGGAGAAGAAAGCCAAGACACCAAGCGTAGCAGGGACCAACCTGAGTCATCCAAGAGCAGCCGACCATTCTGCGCCTTCCATAACCTGCATAGCCACAACACCAGCTACTGTCAAGAGCTCAGGGCCATTCGAGAAGGGCAGCGGTTGGCGCCCGGCGCCTTGCGCAGAGAACAGCAGCAGAGAGAGGAGGGCGTGGTGGCGGATCTGGGATGACCGTGGCTGCGCCCGGGAGTGGCCATGAGCGGCCTCGTGAGGACGGCTGGCGGGATCAGCCTCGCGAGGTGCACTGGAGGATCAACCTCGTGAAGATCGCCCTCGAGAACAGCGCGCCGGTCTTCCTCCTCTGCCACCACCAAGAAGGAAGAGCGACCACCATCAAGATGAGGGGCTGGGGGCTTCGAGTCGCGTGCTATCGCTTTGCATCTTGGTGGCTTCGGGCTGACCTCGCAGCGTATCTTCAAACAGTTTGGTCGTGAAGTGAATGCTATCCTCCTCAGGCTCGAGGCCACGCGCCCACTCAGATGGTCCAAGTGCGCCATCACGTTTAGTTCGGCAAATCAGCTCAAGTGCACGGCTACCGCTAGCGCCCTCCCGATGCTTTGTTCACCAGTCATCAGCAACGTGCAAGTCACCAAGACCCTCATCGACGGCGGCGCAGGGCTCAACATCCTGTCCGTCGACACGTTTGACAACCTTCAAGTGCCCTACGACTAGCTTCAGCCCACCAAGCCTTTCTCAGGAGTGACCGACGGCTTCACTACCCCGATCGGGCAGGTCCGACTACCAGTCACCTTCGGAGAACACAACAACTAACGTACCGAGCTCATCGACTTCGACGTCGCACACATCCGTCTGCCATACAATGCCATCCTCGGGTATCCATCCCTGGCCAAGTTCATGGCGGTGACCCATCACAGCTACAACATCCTCAAGATGCCAGGAAGCGGCAGAATCATCACAGTCCCTTATGAAGAAAGAGACGCGGTGTGCTCCCTCGAGCGCTCCTTCCATGTTGCAGCAATCGAGGACCCTGACAGCAAGGGCGAGTGCCCTCCTGAGGCCACCCCCAAGAAGAAAAAGCAGCTGCGCCGTGCAGGACCTCAGGAGGGTGGCGTCGCGAGCGGTACCTCGTCAGGATTAGCGCCCGCGCCTGGGGCGCCTCCCTCCCTCACATAGGAAAGCGCGCCCGGCGCCCTTCTCGGGCAGGGCTCGGGGGATCTCTTCTGGAGGGCCTCAGACCTTGCCGACATCACGAGGGAGGCGCTCGGGCACCGCGCAGGCGTGCTTCGACCACGTTTCCCTCGGGGAGAACACGGTCGAGAGCACCCACCGCTCGGGAGTTCGTCACGGGGACCCTCGGGGCGCAAGGCGCAAAGGGCCATCGCAGCGCATTGCCGCTCACGAGCACAGCTCCCCATCGAGGCGAGATGCGGGCTGCAGCGTCTGCATCGGCGTCGAGGGCTCAAGCAGGCCGCATCTTAGGAGCTCTTCGGCCTTGGCGTGGGGCGCTGCGAGGTCCATCGCACATCTACGTTCGCATGCCTTCGGCCTGCCCGGCGTGGCGTCACGCCCTACCGGCGCAACTTGCGGCGCCACAGCATCCCGAGGCGGACACCACACGTCGTGATGGAGATGGAGGCGGTCCTCAAGCGCTGGACCCCGAGCCTCCACGAGGCTCGGGGCCCGATGGCTCATGAGGAGTGACCCCTTCGCCGCGTACCTTCAGCTGCCCCAACATCACCGCATCAACAAATCCAGGTGGCATTTTCCAAGTTTATTTAGCTGGGAGCACCCACCAGGCTGCATCATTCCCAGGCCGCGTGGGTCTGTCCCTGTGGCATGTATCCTTTTTTTATGTCTTTAGCTTACTTTGCTGGGGGCACCCCTCGGGCCGCATCATCCCCAAGCCGCTCGGGCCTGGCCCAGTGGCATGTATCCTTCCTGCATTTACCTGAGCTAGTGTGCTTTCCATGCTTAATCTATCTATGACTATCACCTGTTTGACTCTCACCTCCCACGGAGGCTACTCACGTTGGCACGACGCTTGAGCACGGGTCCGTCCCTGCAAGGTCGACAAATCTGAGCGGTCGAGCTCTGGCTCGCGGCACGCCCCGCGCACGTCACCTCACCAGGCCCTCAGTGCCTCCATCTCCTCGCGGAGCAACCAGCGGCGGACTGGCAACCATAATGGCAAACTGTGTTTCTCCCTCTTCTCCCATGCAATCCGCTTGCGCGTTAAAAGGGGGGTTCCTGAGCATCACGACTCAGGAGTTCCTCTCAGCTCTCAGCCCTCACCCCCTGGCCTTGACCACGGCATGCGACCTGGCATACCAGCGGTGAGCTCGCTCGAGGGCTGGGACCTGAGGATGCAGAGCATGAAGGAGAGCGTGGAGAAGAGGGGGAGGCTCGCATGGACCTGACCTAGCTACGCATGAACATGGCGCATCTCAAGGAATCGGCCCCAGACCGCCAAGATAAGTCTCGTGCTCAGATCGGCTAAATCGTTGGAGCCTAGGGGTCACGCTCGCCGCAGCCCTATTGTGGCAACGTCGCCTCCCTCTCTTACCTTACCATGACTGCTTGAGCGCTAAAGGGGACCTCCTAAGCATCGCGCCTCAAGAGCTCTTACTAGACCTCGGGCCGCTCACCTCCTGGCCTTGACCACGGCACGTGACCTGGCATACCAGCGACGGCTGAAGCCTGCCTGGGGACCGGGACATGTTGGCGTAGAGCACCAAGTTGTCGCGAGGTCGAAAAGGGGAGACCGAGCTAAAGCAGGACTCGCGCTCGCAAATTTTCATAACAGGGATGATACCAACAAAAGACATTACAGACCCTTTACATGCCCCCAAGGGGTACTTCATGATTCCTCGCGGGGAACAAAGATGAGAACTTAGGGAATCCTAACTACTGCGCTTCGCGGCGGCGCCATCATCAGCGATGGGCCACGGGAGGCGGCGTAACCCATCCGGATCGGCGGCTGGATGCTGCGGCCTTGCTCCGAGGTGGCGGCGAGCTCGAGGGCGCGTGGCTGTGCGTCGCTCGTCTCCGGAGTCTCGTAGAGCTCAGGAGAACCGCTGGACTCCCAAGAGTCGCTGCTACTGGAGGAGCCGCAGGCCGGGTGCGCATCAACTCGGCGCTCCCCTCCAGGGCAGCATTCCAGGCGACGACCCTCCGCATCGAAGACCTTGAAGAACAGCGTGGAAGCGTCGTTGTACGCGAAATGGATCGCGAGGGCGCCCTCCGCGCGGCAAACCCGCGCGACCTCACCCCAGCCGCGAGTCATGAAGATCTTGCCGGAGGAGACCGCTTCAACCTCTGCTCCAGTCACCGGAGCATCGCAGTCAGCATGCTGCAACCAGAGCTCGAGGGGTCCCCTCAGCGGCATCACGTCGGAGAAGAACCACGGGAAGCAGATCCAAGTGCTTGGGGGCATCACCGCCCATAGCACGAGCTCGCGAGAGTAGTCCGCAGCATGGATTCCAGGGGCGACGGCGCGTGTCGCCACGGCGCGGCGGCCGTGGTCGCGGCACAGGCGGCGCCGCTCATCGCACCTTCCTCCTGAGCCCCCAGACTTGCCTGCCTGCGGCCCACGGCGTGGCTCTGCTAGTGGGCCCGTACGACCCGTCTTCACCAATAAGCATTCAAGACCCTCGCAAGGGGCCATGCCTCGTGAGGCGGACGACGCAAGACCTCCTCAGGAGCGGCCTCAGCAGGTTGGCTCGCGAGGGGCGGAGAGATCAAGGCAAGGCAAACCTCGCGAGGTTCTCGTGACGTGAGCCATGATGACCGAGACTAGGAGGGTGATGACCCACAAGTATAGGGGATCTATCGTAGTCCTTTCAATAAGTAAGAGTGTCGAACCCAACGAGGAGCAGAAGGAAATGATAAGCGGTTTTCAGCAAGGTATTCTCTGCAAGTACTGAAATAAGTGGTAACAAATAGTTTTGTGATAAGGTAAATTGTAACGAGCAACAAGTAACAAAAGTAAATAAGGTGCTGCAAGGTGGCCCAATCCTTTTTGTAGCAAAGGACAAGTCGGAACAAACTCTTATAATAAGAAAAGCGCTCCCGAGGACACATGGGAATATCGTCAAGCTAGTTTTCATCATGTTTATATGATTCGCGTTCGGTACTTTGATAATTTGATATGTGGGTGGACCAGTGCTTGGGTGCTGTTATTACTTGAACAAGCATCCCACTTATGATTAACCTCTATTGCAAGCATCCGCAACTACAACAAAAGTATTAAGGTAAACCTAACCATAGCATGAAACAAGTGGATCCAAATCAGCCCCTTACGAAGCAAGGCATAAACTAGGGGTTTAAGCTTCTGACACTCTAGCAACCCATCATCTACTTATTACTTCCCAATGCCTTCCTCTAGGCCCAAATAATGGTGAAGTGTTATGTAGTCGACGTTCACATAACACCACTAGAGGGTAGACAACATACATCTCATCAAAATATCGAACGAATACCAAATTCACATGACTACTAATAGCTAGACTTCTCCCTTGTCCTTAGGAACGAACGTAACTACTCACAAAGCATATTCATGTTCATAATCAGAGGGGTAATAATATGCATAAAGGATCTGAACATATGATCTTCCACCAAATAAACCAACTAGCATCAACTACAAGGAGTAATCAACACTACTAGCAACCTACTAGCACCAATCCCGGACTTGGAGACAAGAATTGGATACAAGAGATGAACTAGGGTTTGGGGATGAGATGGTGCTGGTGAAGATGTTGATGGAGATTGCCCTCTCACGATGAGAGGAGCATTGGTGATGATGATGGTGATGATTTCCCCCTCGGAGGAAGTGTCCCGGCGAACAGCTCCGTCGGAGCCCTAGATTAGTTCCGCCTCGTGGCGGAGTCTCGCCCCGAAAGGTTGCTTCTGATTTTTCCTCATCGAAAGACTTCATATGGGAGAAGATGGGCATCGGAGAGCCACCAGGGGGCCCATGAGGTAGGGGGGGCGCGCCCCAGGGGGGGGGGGGCGCCCCCACCCTCGTGAGCAGGGTGTGAGCCCCCTGGCCTTCATCTTTGGCGACAATTTTTCTTTATTTATTTGAAGATATCCATGGAGTTTCAGAACTTTTGGAGTTGCACAGAATAGGTCTCCAATATTTGCTCCTTTTCCAGCCCAGAATTCCAACTGCCGACATTCTCCTCTTCATGTAAACCTTGTAAAATAAGAGAGAATAGCCATAAGTATTGTGACATAACATGAAATAACAGCCCATAATGCGATAAATATCGATATAAAAGCATGATGCAAAATGGATGTATCAACTCCCCCAAGCTTAGACCTCGCTTGTCCTCAAGCGAAAAGCCGATAACAATAAATATGTCCTCATGTTTAGAGGTAGAGGCGTCGATAAAAATAAAATACGAACATGAAGGCATCATGATTATTCTCATAACAGCAACATATATAGATTTTTGTCATATGATGACTTATGTTCAAGTGATGATCTTTTCACAATGCAAAAGTATGAATCAGAAACCTTATTGGGCACCGACAAATTATAACCTCAGTCATTGAAGCAATTGCAATTTATCATAACATCGGAAAGAGTCTATGTCAGAGCTTAAAAGCAAGTCCACATACTCAACTATCACTTAGTCCTTCATAATTGCTAGCACTCACGCAATACTTGTGGTTACGGAGTTTTAATCGGACACAGAGAAAGATAGGGGCTTATAGTTTTGCCCCACAACTTTTACCTCAAGGGTAATGTCAACAATAACAATTCATGCTCCCCTACATCCTATTAGATATATATATATATATATATATATATATATATATATATATATATATATATATATATCATGTTCTTTCCAACATGCCGGGCTTGCCAAAGGATAAAATGAAAAAGGAAAGGTGAAGATCACCGTGACTCTTGCATAAGGTAGAAGATAATAATAAAAGATAGGCCCTTCACAGAGGGAAGCAGAGGTTGCCATGCGCTTTTATGCACTACTAGGGAAAAGCCTAGCAGTAGCGCGGGTTTTAGGCCTATCGATGGCGCTGGTAGGGCGCTCTTGATAAGGTGCTGACTAAAGCTTAGCGAGCCCGGCTGGACCTGGCTGGTGCTAAAATGATCTAGTAGTAGCGCTTCTCCAAAGCAGCGCTGCTGGTAATTAGTAGTAGCGCTCCTCCTTGCCCGCGCTACTACTATTATTTAGTATTTTATTTCTTTTTAATTCCATGTTCTATTTCATACACCTTTACACACTTTTTCATACAACGGGAATTTAGAGACTGTTTTTACATCATAATGAGTAGGTGAATCAACCATGGACTAGTTTCAAGTGGATGGACATCCACTTGAAACTAATCCGCGGTTCTTTCACCCAATGATATAATAAATATCATATCATATCATTAACAACTTATCATCATAATACATCATTGTCATGTAACACCTCCTCAAGATCATCGTTTTCATCAATGAGACATCACATAGCAAATTGGTCACTAGTTGTAATCACAAGTACTCCCCATCATCAACTCTAACACATTGTATCACATAATAAACATATTGTACCTAATAGGACCTACTACATTCTCTTAGGACCTACTATATTCTCTAAGGTAAAATAGCAAAAAACAAGATAGCCCCTGACTCTCCATTATGGAGAATGGGGATTATCCATCTCAATTCTTGCCTTTAAGCAATGTTACTTCCAAGAACCTCCTTGCGAATGTCCAACATTTCTTCCATTATTTGATTAGCATGTGTTCACCGGTTTTAGAAATCCGATATGCACAGGTGAGATCCGTAGGATGACCTGGCTGTATGTTCAGTACTTCAAGGCGACCATTTTAATACATCAGATGAGGCACACAATCCATCGGGATTTTCTGTTGAAAAACATAGTAATAACCGTAGTTAGCAATGATGTACTAGTTTTGGAAGTATGCAAAAGATGCACGGATGTCGTAATAGTAAAACATCTTACGAGGTATCTCCATAGAAGTTATCGTGGTTCAACACGTGCACTAGTAGCACGTATCACCATAATTTGGAGGAGTTTGATAATAGGTATTGTAATTCTCAAAGAAAGTACAATAAGCAATCAGATGACTTTTCTCCTTATAAGTTAATTGAGACCATCGATTGTAGTGGGTTTTGTCTACCATCTTACGCACATTCTTTGAAGATTCAAAATAAGCTGTCAATGGAAATAAGCTGTCAACTATTTTGAAATAAATATAAATTAGTTAACAACTATGTTTGAGAAACTCACATTGCGGTAGAATCGGAAGCGTGTCAACAAGGACCCAAATGTCCATATTGTCTTGCTCGATGTCAGGATCACCAAGATCCATGGTGACAATCATACCCTCATAAAAACCATACATTTTGCAAAGTGCTTCCCAATTTTGGCAACCAAAATGGGTTACGCTCTGAGCATTGTACAGATTACTTCAAAATCCATATCATGATGGGTCCTTAGGTGTATTTTCTTTGTTTCAAAATTTTCATGGTCTTCAAAACCCATCCTCTCCAAGACATAGCGTCTTGCATGGCATGGGATAAGCTAGTCGAATTGTAAAGATGAAAATTAGGCGTTGAAATAGTTGAAGTCATGCTTAATTACGAAAAAAACTCTTGTCGTTGTTGCATACCGTTTCAACATCGAAGGTCTCCTCGAGCTTAATCTTTGAAGCGCCGATCTTCGTCCAGCTCAACGAACTTGTCGCACATACCATGATCGATCGTGGAACCAGCTGCACTCCCGGGAGGCTGTCATCGTCCGAAGTCGACATTTCCTCGTTCATAATTCAAAGATTAAACTTGTACAATTAAATATATGTACTAAAAACATAGGCCTGAAAAATCCGGCATGACCTTTGCTAAAAAAGGACATATCGAGCGCCTGAAATTTGCCGGAACGGAAATTAATCAACACTCCGGCAAAACATAGGCCACTCGGAGGTGTAAACTGAACATGAATGGCCACTTGGAAACCACTATCCTATTTGAGCAACAAAAGATATACATGGATATTTGGCTGGTCTCACCTCGATGTCGGAGGGGGTCGGTGACGGGGACGACGGCGGGGATGATGGAGGGGCTCCTTGATTTCTGCAAAAGCAAAAACCGTATAAGTTATCACTAATACATCCCGAATAATTGCTTAAACTAAAAAATAACAAAAAATATGACATGTTCAACTAGTTTATTAATTCAACTAGTTCTTACTAAATATAAACTTACTATAAATAGAATATGTGGTTCAACTAGTTATATTAATTATCTTACTAAAAAACTAGTTCTTTCTAAAAATAAAGTAGTTCAACTAGTTATATTAATTATCTTACTAAAATTCATTAGTTCTATTAATTCAACTAGTTCAACTAGTTCAACTAGTTTATTAATTTACTTACTAAACTAGTTCAACTACAACTAAAATAGTTCAACTACAACTACTATTAATCATACTGCCCTAAATTTTCTTACTTCTATTTTATTCAAAACATCTCGATTTGCAAAACGAGAGACAAGGGAGGGAGGGAGGAGAGAGGAGGGAGCGGGCGGCGGAGGAGGATGGAGGCGGCGAGTGAGAGGAGGAGGACACGGTGGGAGGAGGAGGAGGAGGCGCGGTGGGAGGAGGAGGCACGGAAGGAGGAGTACCTCGGTGGCGTCGGACGATGGTGAGGTCGAGGCGGCGCGGTGAGGTCGAGAGCGGAGGGTGGGGGAGGGCGGCACGGTGAGGTCGAGAGCGAGGCGGGAGGCAACAGTGAGGTTGAGGCGGCCTCGGGCGTGGCGGTGAGGGCAGGCTCGAGGCTCGAAGGGCGATAGAGGAGTGGGGAATAGGGGAGGAGGACTTAGTGAAATTTTGAGGCGGGGTTAAGTCAGACTAGCATGGCGCACTTTAGGAACCCGCTATAGCTAATGTAGCTATAGCGCATTTCTTTGAAAAATGCTCTTTGCTAAGTCTAAGCATGCATAAAAAATACATTGGCCGTCAATGATCTTTTTGCGTACAATCTGAATTGTCAATATGAGTCCACTCCGGTAGGAAGCTGGAGAGGACTCATATTGTCTCCTAAATTACACATAGAGTTCAGTGAAGACCAACTGGTTGTGATAGTTTGAAGTAACATATTTAAGGTGGTAAGCCATTCATTGGCGGGCGAGGTGGGACTAAACTTGTGGGCTGATCGTAGCAGTAGCAATTTTCTTAGAAGCCTGCTGCTAACTTCTATAGCAGTAGCGGTTCTCTATAGGGTGCTACTGCTATAACTAGCTGAGTTCTTGAGGTCATGGCAATTAGCGCGAGTAGCGGTTTCGGCGTGGGGCGCCATCGCTACTTTCCTTTCAGCGAGCGTTTTATATCAAGCGCTGTTGCTAATTAGCAGCAGCGCCTTATTTTAGAGCGCGCTGCTGGTAAGATTCTGTGTATAGGCTTTTCCCTAGTAGTGATGGTTTGATGCACAAAATCTTAATGAAAAAGAACATCACTTTATATTGCCCCTTGTATGTAGAACTTTATTATGCAGTCTGTCGCTTTTATTACTTCCACAACAAGTTCGTACAAAGCTTATTTCTCTGCACTAATAAGTCATGCATATTTAGAAAGAAATTTTTATTGCTTGCACCGATGACAACTTACTTGAAGGATCTTACTCAATCCATAGGTAGATATGGTGGACTCTCATGGCAAAACTGGTTTTAAGGGTATTTGGAAGCACAAGTAGTATCTCTACTTGGTGCTGAGAATTTGGCTAGCATGAGGGGGAAAGGCAAGCTCAACATGTTAGAGGATCCATGACAACATACTTTATCTCGGATACAAGAAAACATAACTCACCATGTTGTCTTCCTTGTCCAACATCAACTCTTTAGCATGTTGTATTTTAATGAGTGCTCCCAATCATAAAAGAGGTCAATGATAATATATCAATATGTGAAACCTCTCTTTCCTTATTAGTTCCTATTAATTGCAACGATGATCAAAGCTATATTTTCCAACTCCCAACAACTTTTAATCATCATACTCTTTTTATGTCAATAAGGTTAATATGAACTCTTTGTTTCTTTTTACTCTTTTTCTTTTATTCACCCAAGATCATGGCAAAATAATCAAGCCGTTGACTCAACACTAATCTTTATTATATATAGCTCACATACTCGATTACATAGAGGGATCATAAAGCAAAACTTCAAAACTAGATCATGCCATGACTTTATTCTACTAAATCAAGATACTACTAATAAGATTGAACTAAGAAAAACGGTAAATATAAGAGTTGTGATTGTGATACGATACCGGGGCACCTCCCCCAAGCTTGGCAGTTGCCAAGGGGAGTGCCCATACCCATGTGATTATATCTCCTTCTTTGTCGGTGAAGGTGGAGAAGTTGTTGATGATGCAGGCTTCTCCCTTAATTTGCGCTTGAGGACGGCATTTTGATCCCTCAGATCATCAATCTCCCACTCCAGGGTTAATATCTTCGTGCATAGGTCCTGCTTACTTTCCTGCAAGAGACGAAAAGGGATAAACTCGAACTTTGGTTTCTTTACCCTACCAGGGAGACTTGACTTTTTGAACTCCACATGCATGTCCCCAGGTTGAGGTAATGGGGCTTCATCTTCATCTGAGCTCGTCTCCTCCTTCTCCTTGGGTTCATAGTCCTCTTCTTCCTCCGTGGTCCAACCATCATGCTCCACATCTCCATAGACCTTAGGATTTGCTAGGTAATCATCCACATAGCTTTCTCCTTCCAAATCCTGGGATGACATGTTGATCTAATATGCAGTAGGACAGCTCAAACAAGAACAGAGGCTATTTGCGTGATACGGGAGTCAAAACCTTCGGGGGAATATATAATGAATTTTTACCGACCAAAATACGTATCGTGCAAGAAAATGGAGTCTGGAGGGCACACGAGGTGCTCACGAGGTAGGGGGGCGCGCCAAGGGGGGTAGGGCACGCCCTCCACCCTCGTGAAGGCCTCGTGTCCATCCCGGACTGCCACTTATTTTTCTATTTTTCTAAATATTCCAAAACGGAGAAATATTGCCTTAAAAATTGTTTTGGAGTCGGTTTACTTACCGTACCACATACCTATTCCTTTTGAGATGCAAAGCAGTGCAGAAAGTGCCCTTATGTATTCCTCCGGGTTCTGGTTTCAATAATATTGGTTTCAACATTTATGGGATTACCCGAGATATAATGTTTGATTCTTTGACCGTTTACCACCTTGGTTGTGCCTTGAAGTTGTTGATTTTTATGGCACGGGCGATAGACCTCCTCGATAGCGTAGGGACTTCCCATTTAGAGAAGTTTTCCTGCAAAAAATCTTAAGCGAGAGTTGTATAGCAATACATAATCACCTACATTAAACTCACGCTTTTGTATCCTTTTGTCATGCCATCATCGATTGTCAAAACCGGCGGATCTCGGTAGGGGGTCCCGAACTGTGCGTCTAGGCGGATGGTAACAGGAGACAAGGGACACGATGTTTTACCCAGGTTCGGGCCCTCTTGATGGAGGTAAACCCTACTCCTGCTTGATTTATATTGATGATATGGGTAATACAAGAGTAGATCTACCACGAGATCGAGAGGCTAAACCCTAGAAGCTAGCCTATGGTATGATTGTTGTTAGATCCCACGGACTAAAACCCTCGGTTTATATAGACACGGAGAGGTTAGGGTTACAGTCGGTTACAATGGAAGGAGATCTACATATCCATATCGCCAAGCTTGCCTTCCACGCCAAGGGAAGTCTCATCCGGGACACGGGCGAAGTCTTCAATCTTGTATCTTCATAGTCCAGAGTCGGCTAAAGGTCATAGTCGGCCATCCGGACACCCCTAATCGAGAGTCCCTCGGTAGCCCCTGAACCAGGCTTCAATGACGACGAGTCTGACGCACAGTTTGTCTTCGGCATTGCAAGGAGGGTTCCTCCTCCGAATACTTCATAGAAGATTTTGAACACAAGGATAGTGTCCGGCTCTGAAAAGTGATTTCCACATAACACCGTAGAGAGAATAATATTTACACAAATCCAATCTGTTGATGTATTCCGCAGCGTGTCATCACACCATGGCCAAGCCTTTATTCAAATCGTTTTTACTGTCCCACCTCAGCGCGTTTAGCGAGGCGGTTTCCTTGGCACGTCTTGTCAAAGCAGAGATCGTGTCCCCTTATTCCGGGATTCTCATCAATACGGGCGTGGGTAACCCAATCGCGCCCGTTGGCATGTCTCCTCTATCGAAGGCGAATCCCAAACGGTCACGGGGGAGGGCTCTTGGTATTCAACCTGTTTATAAAGAGACCAAGGCTCTACTCCTTTCTTTCAATCTCAATCGAATCCGCCCCTCGCCTCGAGTTCCAACACCTAAAGCTCCAGATTTAGGCGCTTCGGACCTTCGATGATGTCCGGCTCCGACCTTCAAGGCCAGTGGATGCCTTCCTCCGTTACGGAAGAAGACGTGCTAAAGCTGAGAGATGCCAGGTATTTAACCGGCGAAATCTCGCATAGGCTGCCTGCTCAAGGGCAGGTTATTCCCACTCCCAAGCCTGGTGAGGCGTGGTGTTCGCGTCTCACTTCCTTGAGGTTAGGCTTCCGACAGACCCCTTCGTGAGGGCTCATGTTTTATTATGGGTTAGAATTTCACGACTTGGATCCGGAGTCCATCCTCCACATCTCATCGTTCATCGTCGTGTGCGAAGCCTTCCTCCGCATTACCCCTCACTTCGGATTGTGGCTCAAGACCTTCAAAGTAGAGCCGAGGATGATCAAGGTGTGGCAAGCGGAGTGTAGAGGGGCTGTTATAAGCAAGAATGCTGACGCTCCATGGCTCGAGGGCTCTTTTCAAGAGGAGTTCAGCTTATGGCAGCGAGTGGTTTTATATCCTGGCGCCAGGGGCACCAAGTGGGTGGCGCCTCTGTCTTTGCTCGGGTCCTCCCCACGGCTGGCGTCATGGGTCAATAAAGGGCTCGACTGGGGCCGTCAGGGCGTGCCCTTGTTGCAGGCCGCATTCAAGATCTCCTGGAAAGAGACATCAACCTGGCCGTAGTGGCACAGGTCATGTTGATTCGCCGCACTTTGCCCTGCAAACGCCGCCCCCTCCGCTTGTGGGAGTTTAATCCGGAGGGACCACGAGCTCTCCAACACTTTACGGGCATGACGCCCATGGAGATGTATAAATTGTTCTTCGGATCACAAGCAATGTGTCCGGACTTGACCAAGGAGGCAGGTCTAAGCTGCAATCGCCCGGATACTCAAGTAAGTAGCCCTGTACCCGGACACGCTATCCGTATATTTTTCATAAAATTGCCCTTAAAGGAGCTGTCCCTTTAAACAGGAGTGGATAGCGAAAGCAAAGCTGATCAGGTGTCCGACCCCCCTCCCCGAGACCACGCCGGATCCCATGTTAACGGGATCTTTGGAGGTTGCGTCTTTGGAAGAAGGCGAAGGGGGGAACAAGGAAGATACCGTTTCCTCGAAGGAGGCTATCCGGAAAGGAGGGATCGAGAATCCCTCCATCCAGGGAAAGAAGAGGACCGCCTCTGAAGACCCGGAGACCATGGTCTCAAAGCGGGGGAAGAGATCTTCGTCAGAGGGTCCTGCGCCGGGAAGTGCCTCGACCGCACTGTGCCCTCAAGGGGATCAGCCCTCGAGCAAGCCGTAAGTAGAGAGGGGAGTTTCCAAATAAGAGACATCCCTATTTTATTCATGAGAAAGACAACTAAATTTTTACCTTGTAGTTCGGATCTCCGCCCTTCGCAGCAGAGCTCATCTTCAGGGGATCTTCTTCAGGAGATGATGGAGGCGGGCGCCCCTCTGCCGTACCGCCTGGCGAGGCGGGCGACCCTGAGGTGTCGTCGCGGAGGGTTTCTCCGAATACGGCAGGGCCGGAAAGCAGCCGTATGGCTCCCCAAAGCCCTCCGTGCCCGACCTTCGAAAAAGGCCATCAGACGAGTCCGGCACCGTTCGGTGCATGGTCGGAGGATTTGAAGGATCTGCTCGGGCGAGCGTCTATCTCAGAAGAACATCGTGCATTGATGGGCACGGTGATTGAAAGGATTTCATCCGCGGAGAGCGGGTTGCGCGAGGCCGTCAGGAGTTTACTGATAGGTTTTGAGGTATGCGAAATGATGTACCTTTTGACTGTTCCGCATATAAAAAGATGCACCCTGTATAGATAGTAGCCCCTAAGACTCGGAGCATTGTCAAAGATGACAGCGCACCGAGGATCATAATCCTAGGTATAACATGTCGCTCTTCCTATGTAGGTGGCGAAGTGTCCGGTGGCTAGCCGGACTGATGAATTTGCCGAGCTAAAGCGGCAACTTGATGTGGCGGATGACGACATCGCGCTTGTCAACAAGCGGTTGGACGAGTCGCAAGGTATGAAATTTTCTCCGCGGACACCTGGTAAGGGGGCTTGATGACCTTGCCTTACAACATGTATGCTTGATGCAGATGGTGCCCCTGCCATGGAGAACCTTCAGGTGGAAGTCACCCGAGCCAATGAGCAGGCCAGAAAAAGTGATGCGGCTGCCTTGAAGGCGGCCGAAGAGCTGAAAGTCGAACATGCTGCTCACTGCCGAAGCAGGAAGGAAATGGCCGACATGGCGGTGAAGTTGAAGGATGCTGCCGACCGCTGCAAGCTTCTTGAAAAAGAAGATCAGGCGGAACAAAAGGACCTAGAGAAGGCCACTACCGAGGCCAAGGATGCTCGCTCTGCAATGAGAGCCATGAAGCAGGAGCTACGTCAGGCCGGAGATATCGCGGCTGGAAATCACTTTATGCTGCGGATGAAGTTCGGGGATCCTAAGTATGCTCAGTTGGACCAGCTGTGGAGTGCGGCGGATACTTATCTGGATTTGGCGGCAAGTGCCGCGGACGCGGCCGAACACTTCCGAGATCAAAAGGATCACGAAGTGGAAAAGCTTTTTTGGTCGCAGTTCCACAATCCAGAGCGCCCACTTCCATTATCCGAGCGATTGGCCGAATGGGCGGAGCTGAATAGGTTATCCGTACTCGCCATGAAGGAAGTCGTGAGTCATCTGTGGCCGGAGGGGCCTGAGCCGAAGAGTTATTTTGGTTTGGTGCAGCAGTTCCTTGGTGCGGTGCCCCATATCAATGCAATTAAGAGGTCAACATGCATAGAGGGTGCGCGGATGGCTCTAGCCCGTGTCAAGACATACTGGGCGGAGATGAAGACCACCGACGTTGCATCCCAAGATTCGGACGGGAGCCGAGTACCTGCCGAGCACTATTTTCAGGAAGTTCTGCAGGGCGCTCGTTTTTAATACAAACGCAGTGCTCGAAGGACATCATGTTCGAATAACATGTATAATTGTAAGACAATGTTTCGATGGAATATAAAAGCTTTTTATACTTGTGCCTGCAAGAATTAAAATACCTCTGTGCGGCCGTTAATGTATATGTGTATATAACCCGAAAGATGGCAGTCTTGACTTCAGCCCTACGCATATAATGCGGGGTGTTATAAAAGCGCATTTCACACTTGATCCAACGTCTTGGTCCTATAAAGGAGGTGATAGCGTAGCGAACTAGGAAACCGGACTATAATGCTTTATCACTTTCACTTAGCCATTGGAGTTTGACGGTGGGGCTACTATATAGCCCCTAGGGGCACCAGCGCCACTTTGGTCGGAAGCGCGTGTGTGCTGACGAAGCGACCCTTAGTTAATCTGGAGGAATCCTAAAGATTCCGGTGGGTCATCAGTGGTTGACTAGTCTCAAGCTACATCATGATCAGTTTTGGCTTTCTCTCTTGAGGTGCTCGCTTGGGCGAACAGGGCACAATCACGATAGTTCTCCTGGTGCCGCCTTAGCCGATAGAGTAGAACGTAAGGCAGCAAAACACGAGGAGGGCAAACCCAACATTTGACCAAAGACATGATTGGAGCTGATGCATATAAGGCCAAACTTCATGACGCCGAACACTCCCTAAGGTATTCGATCTTTATGAAAGCGGGCTGAGCGATGCCCTTATTAATAAGCCCCCGTGTCCAGTGCACGCAAAGTTACGGCGTGGCCGATGCCAGGCGCCAGCCTCCACCTCGGTTGTAGCAAGAAACCGGGGATGTGTATCAACAAGAGACAATAAAAAGGTTTACGCAGGGTCTTAATCTGAAAAGAATCCTTACAGCGGGTCCCTCTTGCGTCTGCGCTGTGTCTCCGTTGTGCGTATCACGGGCCGGGTGTAGCATGTTGTTCATCCGTAAAAGAGAGGAACTTAGTTGAAAAGATCGTGCAAAATATCGTTACATTAAATAAACAAAATCGTGTTTTTTTAAAATGAATAAAATTGAGCTTTATTGTCTCTTGTTGTACATGTGCCGAGCCCTTGAGCGGGGTATGCGGCTAGTAAGCCCTCACGCCGGACTCGTCTAGCCATGTCCGAGTCCGAACGACCTGTTTAGGTACTTTGCCTACGAGGCATGTTTAGTGTGTGGCTGTTAATGCAGCCGCTGATCTTCGTGCTTTCGAGGAACACTCGATATTTCCTTTAATGAGATGATGCCTCGTGGACCGGGCATTTTAAGTATAATGGATGCATAATGCGGTATTGCGTTAAAGCGGGCGAAAGTCAGCGCCCCGATAGTGCTTGATAGCTGCTTGTAAATGGGGCGATGTGGAAGGTTAGCTTTCCGCGGCGGAAGTTGTCGGGTGAGCCGAACATAACTTCTAACAGGAGAGAGCCCGTACAATGGGCATCTGGTCCTGGTGTCACCCCTTTAAAGGAAGTGTTGCTTTGGCGAATTGTTGTTGGGTCTATCCCCAATTTGCGGATTGTGTCCTGATATATCAGGTTTAAATCACTGCCGCCGTGCATTAGGAATTGTGTAAAGTGGAGTCCGTCAATTATCGGATCTAATACCAAGGCAGCCCCGCCTGCGTTCCAGATACTTCTAGAGTAATCCTGATGGTCAAAGGTGATTGGTTTTAACAACTAGTGGCGGGACTCCTCTGGGATAGGCCATGTGGCGCATATCTCTATGGGCGCCACTATTTTCTCCCTTTTTGTCACGTGAAGTGAATTTACTGTTTTGACTTCTTGTGGGAAGTTCTTTTGTTTTCCGGTGCTCTGCTTGTGGGGTTCGTCATCGTCCTCGCTTGGTGTGTCGAGCCCCTTGTGTTCGGCGTAGGGTTTGCCGGATTGCTTGAAGACCCAACAATCTCTGTGGGTGTGGTTTGCAGGCTTCCCGGGAGTACTGTGTATTTGACATATCTTGTCCAAGATTTTGTTTAAGTTAGCTAGCTCGTCCCTATTATCCTTGGGGGGCAGCTTTTTTGATTCTGCCGGGGCTTTGAATCCGGCGTTGACTGCCGTGCTCTTGAGCTGTTTCCCTTGGTCGGTGCTGGTCCTTGCTGCGTCACGGTTTCCGCTTCCATCCCTAACCCGGATGTACTTGGGTCGCTGGTCTGCATCTTGCCAACCAGCTGTCCTCTCCTGCAAAAGCGGGTCATGAGGCTTATTAGTGCGGCCATTGTTCTTGGCTTTTCTTGGCGAGGTGTCCGCAAGCTATTCGTCTCGGATGTTGTGTTTGAAAGCTGCTAAGGCTTGGCGTCAGGACAGTCAACTATCTGGTTCTTTTTAGTAAGAAATATGTTCCAGAGTTTTCGGGCTGACTCTCCGGGTTGTTGAGTTATGTGACTTAGATCATCTGCATCCGGAGGTCGGACATAAGTCCCTTGAAAATTTGCCCGAAAAGCATCCTCAAGGTCTTCCCAACTTTCGATGGTGTTTTCGGGAAGGCTTTTGAGCCAATGCCAGGCTGGCCCTTTGAGTTTGAGGGGTAAGTATTTTATGGCGTGGAGATCATCTCCTCTAGCCATGTGTATGTGGAGGAGGTAATCCTCAATCCAGACTCCAGGGTCTGTTGTTCCATCGTATGCCTCTATGTTTACGGGCTTGAATCCCGCTGGAAGTTCATGATCCAGCACCTCATCGGTGAAACATAGGGGGTGTGCGGCGCCCCTATATCTGGACGTACCGCGATGTTCGGATATTTGATGTGTTGCATTGCTTACTAGAGCTTGCTTTCTTGGCCCATAGATAGATCTGGCTGGGCCATCATTTTGATGCGAATCCTTGTGCGGATCGCGTGCCGTCTTGTGTGCGGCGTCCTTTACTGCACTGTGTTGGCCATGGGGTCGTTAGTCCGACCTGGTGGCTTCCTTATTATTTTTTGATTGCGGAGGCTCCAAGGCCTCATCATCAAATTCCGGCAATAATTTTCGCTTCGGATAGCTCTTTGTGCGGCGACTGTCGCTGTATTTGTCTGCGATGTTGAGTACTTTGCTCCATCTAATTCTGAGTGCATCTTCCGCTGTTTTGAGCTTCGCTTCGCTTTTTCAGGCTACACGCGATGCTTGGCGAAACCTTTTTGGAGGTTCTTCTGCTCCAACAACTTGTCCGGCGTGGCGTCGTCCCGCATATTGTCTTCGCCGGGGACGGGTTGTTTATCCAAGTTGCCCTGTTCGGACGGTTGCTCGATGGCATGTTCGTGTCCGCCGGTTCGCCCTGCTCTATGGCTGGGTCTGTATGGCTGTTTTTTCTGTCGAGGTGGGGTTTGGAGCGGCGCTTATGCTGCTGCTTTGATTGCTTTTCGAGGGAACGGTCCCTCGTTGCGTTCCTTTCTTCCTCGTCATCATTTCCTTTAGGTGTATCAACCATGTATACATCGTGAGATGGGGTGGTTGTCCAGTGGCATATAGGCGCTGGTTCCTGTTCGTCTCCTACATCGTCGTACATACCGTCGATGTCTTAGGAGTCGAAGTTAAGTATGTCGGTTAAATCATCGACAGTGGCTACAAAGTGGGTGGTGGGTGGGCATTGAATTTCTTCATCGTCCGCATCCCAATCTTCCTGACCATAGTCGGCGGGGCTCTCTGATAAAGCGAGACTTTAGTAAATTCAGAATGTCGCCGAAAGGAGAGTCTTTGAAAGATGTCCATGGCGGTGAACTCCATTATCGGCGCCCAATCAGATTCGATTGGCGGGCGCGGAAGGTTGGAGTCCGGAAAGAGTCCGACACCTTGAGTCATGAGTTTCGCAAGGACAGGTATGGTGTTGGCTCGATCACCGTAGAGATTGCAGCCCGAGCGGCGTCCAGCCACCGTCCTCGACAGCGCGATCGGCTCCGAGCTAAGGGTCGGTGAGGAGTCTGGATTCGGGGGTGTCCGGATAGCGGACTATAGCCTTTGGCGGACTCACGGACTTTGAAGATACAAGATTGAAGACTTCGTCCGTGTCCGGATGGGACTTTCCTTGGCGTGGAAGGCAAGCTTGACGATACGGATATGTAGATCTCCTACCATTGTAACCGACTCTGTAACCCAAACCCTCTTGGTGCCTATATAAACCAGAGGGTTTTAGTCCATAGGACGAACAACAATCATACCATAGGCTAGCTTCTAGGGTTTAGCCTCTCACGATCTCGTGGTAGATCTACTCTTGTACTACCCATATCATCAATATTAATCAAGCGGGAGTTGGGTTTTACCTCCATCGAGAGGGCCGAACCTGGGTAGAAACATCGTGTCCCTTGTCTCCTGTTACCATCCGCCTAGGCGCCTGATTCGGGACCCCCTACCGAGATCCGCGGTTTGACACGACATTGGTGCTTTCATTGAGAGTTCCTCGTGTGCGTCATCTTTAGGCCCGATGGCTCCTCCGATCATCAACAACGATGCGCTCCAGGGTGAGACTTTTCTTCCCGGACAGATCTTCGTATTCGGCGGCTTTGCACTACGGGCCAATTCACTTGGCTATCTGGAGCAGATTGAAAGCTACGCCCCTGGCCACTAGGTCAGATTTGGAAGTTTGAACTACACGGCTGACGTCCGCGGAGAATTGATCTTTGACGAGTTCGAGCCACGCCAAGCGCGCCTGCTTGTCGGGAGGGCATGATCTAGCTCTGCGGCGAGCAGTGTCTGGAGGCGCACGGTGTCGCTCGAGCTTTAGCTCGGAGCCTACTGCGCCGATCGAGGACGGGTGGCTGGACACCGCCTCGGGGGCTGCAATCTCTACGACGATTGAGTCGTACACCTACCCCGTCCTTTGCGAAGCTTGTAACTCCATGGTGCCGGACTCCTCTCCGGACTCCAAGCCTTCCGCGCCCCCGCCAATCGAATCCGATTGGGCGCCGATCATGGAATTCACCGCCGCAGACATCTTTACTGTACTCGCCCTTTGGCGACATCCTGAATTCACTAAAGTCTCTCTCTTTATCGGAGAGCCTGGCGGATTATGGTCGGGGAAGGTTGGGATCTGGACGATGAAGAAATTCAAAGCCCACCACCACCCACTTCAGTAGCCAACGCCGATGATTTAACCGACATGCTCGACTTGACTCTGAAGACATCGGCGGTATGGACGGACGATGCAGGAGGCGATCAGAACCAGCGCCCACGAGGCGCTGGAAGGCCACCTCTTCATATGACATATACATGGTGGACATCCCAAAAGATGGGAGCAGCGATGGAGCAGTGGAGGATGACCCCTCAAAAACAGCCTAAGTGCGGCGTCGGTGACGCTCTAAATCCCGCCACAGCAAAAATGGTGATTACGCACGGAGACAATAACACCCGAGCAGTCTGAAGAGAACCCTCCAGCGAGGACTCAGCGCGGGAGGATGGAGAAGCCAGCCCTCATGAGAGAGCGGCGAAAGAGAGGTAGAGGATGATAATTACATGCCTCCCGAAGAAGATGAGGCAAGCCTCGACGACGACGAATTCGTCATGCCCGAGGATCCCGTCGAACAAGAGCGTTTCAAGCAGGGCTCATAGCCCGACAAGCAGCCTCAAGAAAAGCAGCAACAACTTAGAGCTGACCAAGACTTGCTAGGTGACGGATGGATGAAGTCCTTGCGGCGAAGAGTATGAACTCGGCGCCCTCAAAACTACCCAAGGCGCGAGCTGCTACCCGATTAGAGGAGGAAGCACCCAAACCTACATCACCAGCGCATGACACGGCTGACCGACCACCTCGTGGCTGCATGACGAGAGGCCTCTCGGCCCTCAACTCAAGCCGCACCCGGCCGCTAAAAAAATACCAAAGCGCGGCGGGAAACACGCCGGACACTGTGAGATATATTGGAGGACAAGGCAAGGCAAACAAGATCGATCTCACGGATCACGTGGGCGCCCAGCGACACGTGGCGATAACCGTCACGCCGGATATGGCAACTCGGCGGGCGAACACACGATGAACAAAGCTCATTTGAGCTGCGTCGTGATATAGCCCAATACAGAGGCGCCGCACACCCACTATGCTTCACAGATAGATTGATGGATCATCAAATCCCTGAGGGTTTCAAACCCGTAAACATTGAATCATACGATGGCACAACAGATCCTGCGATTTGGATCGAGGACTATCTCCTTCACATCCACATGGCCCGCGGCGATGATCTACACGCCATCAAATACCTCCCACTCAAGCTTAAAGGACAAGACCGACATTGGCTTAACAGCTTGCCAGCAGAGTCAATTGGTTGTTGGGAAGACCTGGAAGCCGCATTCCTCGACAATTTCCAGGGCACATATGTGCGACCACCAGACGCCGATGACCTAAGCCACATAATTCAGCAGCTAGAGGAATCGGCCGGACAATTACGGACACGGTTCCTAACCAAGAAAATCAAATCTTGATTGTCCGAATCACGAGAGGCCCTTGCAGCCTTCAAACACAACATCCACGACGAGTGGCTTGCCGGCACCTAGGACAGGAAAAGCGAAATCCATGGCAGCCCTCACAACACTCATGACCCGCTTTTCGCGGGAGAGGACAGCTAGCTAGCTCGCGGTAACAACATGACCAAGAGCCACGGTGATTGGGATACCAAGGACAGCAATGGCGGTCGGCGTCGCAACAAGCACAAGCGCCGCATTAGCGGTGATAATGCTGAGGATCTGGCGATCAATGCGGATTGAGAACCTCTAAACCCGGTCGTGAAAAAGCCATTTAAAAGTAATACTCCGGGCCCGTCCAATTTGGACCGAATACTCGATCGCTCGTGCCACATACATGGCACCCCCGAAAAACCAGCCAATCACACCAACAGGGATTGTTGGGTGTTCAAGCGAGCGAGCAAGTTAATTGCGAAAACAATGACAAGGGCTGCATAGCGATGGCGAGAGGAGCCCGGCTGCCGAACAATAGAGGACAGAAGGGCTTCCCCCCGCAAGTGCGGACGGTGAACATGATATACGCAACCCACATACCCAAAAGGGAGCGGAAGCGTGCACTAAGGGACGTATATGCGATGGAGCTAGTCGCCCCAAAGTTCAACCCGTGGTCTTCCTGCCCGATCATTTTTGATCGAAGGGACCACTCCACTAGCATCCGCCATGGCGGATTCGCCGCATTGGTTCTAGACCCAATCATTGACGGATTTCATCTCACTAGAGTCGTAATGGACGGCGGCAGCAGCCTGAACCTGCTTTATCAGGACACAGTGCGCAAAATGGGCATAGACCCATCAAGGATTAAACCCAAGAAGACGACCTTTAAAGGCGTCATACCAGGTGTAGAGGCCAACTTTACAGGCTTAGTTACACTTGAAGTGGTTTTCGGATCCCCGGATAACTTCCGAAGCGAGAGTTAATCTTCGACATAGTCCCGTTCTGCAGCGGCTATCACGCACTGCTCGGACGAAGCACATTTGCAGAGTTCAATGCGGTGCCGCACTACGCATATCTCAAGCTCAAGATGCCAGGTCCTCGAGGAGTCATTACGGTCAATGGAAACACTGAACGCTCTCTCCGGACGGAGGAGCATACGGCGGCCCTCGCAGCGGAAGTACAAAGCAGCCTCCTAAGGCAATTCTCGAGTCCGCCTATTAAACGTCCAGACACCGTCAAGCGCGCCCGGAGTAACCTACAACAAGACCACCTAGCACGTTCCGAGCACGCATAGCAATGCAGCCCAAAGCCCCAGCCCTCGCGAAATTGCGAAACCAGTACTACGCGTACATAACTATGCTCTAGAAATACCATGGGCATAGGGGAAGGGGCACGACCACGGCATGCCCAGAATGCGGCTCAACCGCACCAGGGGCTCCCGATTGTGTCATTCTTTTCTTTTCTTTTCTTTTACTTTCAGGACTCCGTTCTCACGAAGCCCTGTCCGGCAGTAGAATCGCCGAACACACGATGCAATAGCCAGGGAAGCAGAAACCTACGTCGAGTGTCCAGGTGGTCTCTATTACGAGCAGTATACCTGTTTTACATACCATCCCGCAACTTACCCATGGAGGGACATGTTAAAAGTCCGCCCCTTGCTTATCGCACTATTTGTATCGTTCTGCTCTTCTGCAGCCCTTTTGAATAAACAATACATAGCTTCGCCTATTATTGAATTCTTTTCTCTCTCTCTCTCTCTCTCTCTCTCTATATATATATATATATATATATATATATATATATATATATATATATATATATATGTTCATTTATGACATTGTGCAACCGTACACTTTGGTGCGGGCAATACACCGAGGGCTTAAGTACCCCACAACATGGTGTGATAAGTCCGCACTTTCACAAGTGCGGCACCCGAACTTATAGCATTATATGCGGCTCGAATCATGTCTTGGGTCAATAGTTGGGTTTGACCGGCTCCCATGTTTTGGTACCTTATGTTCCGTTATATCCGCTAAGATAGCCTTGGAGAACCACTACGATTGTGCCCGGTTGAGCTGGGTTAAGCACCTCGATGGAAAGCTAAAACTGACCGTCATGATAGAGGCGAGAGCTGGTCGCTGTTCGAGAGGTTTCGAGTCCCTAAAGACTTATGCCGCTTAGGCGAGGAGTCGGCATTGTCCGGCCTAGGCGTGGATAGCGCCCCGAACTCGGTCTTCCGAATACTAGGGGCTTCGCCGAAATTTAAAATTATAGAATTCTATGGCCAAGTGAGAGTGTTCAAGCATTAGAGTCCGATTGCCTTGTTAGTTGCGTTGGCGCTCCCTCGAAGGACAGAATGGGAACAAGAGCGCTCAAGTTTATCCGAACACCCGACACTAGTGGCATGGGGGCTGAAGCCGACGACTCGCCATCTCTCAAATTTAATACACGGCCGCACAGAAGGTAATATTTTAAATTCAACAGTGTTGCTTAGCGCATATGAACAAGTTTTCAGCATACAGGATATAAAATGCGAGTCTACTCAAATATTACATCTTTGGAACATTCATCCGCTATAAGGCGGGCACCCTTCAGGACACCCTCATAATACATTTCAGGCTTGCGATGCTCCTTGCGTGGTGGTGGCCCGTCCGTCACAAGCTTCTCAGCGTCCGTCTTGCCCCAGTGCACCTTAGCAAGGGCAAGGGCCCTACGGGCACCTTCGATGCAGACGAAGTGCTTGACGACGTCAACCCATGGACATGCGTCCACCAGCCGCCTCACCATCCCGAAGTTGCTCCCAGGCATGGCTTCCCTAGGCCACAGCCGAGCTATGAGGCCCTTCATGGCATGTACGGCCACCTTATCTCCGGCCTCGGCATACTGAGACCAGAACACCTTCTCTGTCGAGCTTCCCTCCTTGGCTCGGTAGAATGCGGCAGCATCAGACACACTGCGGGGCAGATCTGCGAATGCTCCTGGAGAGCTCTGGATTCGGGTAAGTAACAGATAATTCACTTTCACATGCTTGCTTTGCTTATAGAATGCCTTACCCGCCGCTATCTTCTTCATCGCCTCAATTTCCTGGAGGGCTTTTTGGGCTTCGGCCTTAGCGGCTTTGGCGCTCTTAAGAGCCGAGGCGAGCTCGGACTCTCGAGTCTTTGAGTCACGCTCCAAACTCTCGTGTTTTTCCACAAGAGCCTGGAGCTCTTGCCGCACCTCCGCCACCCGCGCCTCCTGTTTCTCTCGCTCGGTGCGCTCTGCGGCCGCATTGCTTTCGGCCTTGGACACCGCTTCCTTCAGGGTCGTTTGTGGCCCCTGCAATATTCTCGTTATTCCTGTCATTTTTTTGAAACCACATCTTTTAAATACTCCCATAAGGTATTACTTACCTTCCTTGTCCTCGAGCCGCTTTTTGGCAAGTCCGAGCTTGTTCTCGGACCGCTCGAGGCTCTGCTTTAATGCATCAACCTCCATAGTCGATTGGCAGAGGTCAAAGTGCGCAACCTGCATTCCCATATTGACATACTTATGTTAGACTCCTGCGTATATCTTTTAGGTCCTCGGTTAGGCTATTTCTTTCCGAACACCAAAGCTGAGCATCGGGGCTCTTGTCTATCTTGGTAATATTTTACATATCTTAAATACATACCTCAAAGCCTGTTAGAAGGCTGGCACAGGCTTTAGTCAGCCCGCTCTTGGCAGATGAACCTTACGGATCACCACACTCCATAATAAAGGCGATGCTCCTCGTCGATGGAAGCGCTTTTAAGCGCCTCCATCAAATCATCTGGTGCCTCGGTTGGGCCGGAGGTCACCGGCGTCATGATCTTGCCCTTCTTACGAAGGGGTCGCTGTCGGACTCGGGACCCTTGAAGGTTCGATGCGGAGTCCGCACAGGGCGGACTTGAAGCCCTTGAGGTTTTATCCCTTGCGCTTGAGTCCGGGAGGTCGCCTTGCGGCGCCTCCATAGCCACCTCCTCTGGCTGGGCCCCATTTGGGACTCCACCCGGCGTCATCCGCGGCGAGGAGGAGACAAAGGCGGTCGGAAGTGAGTGCTATTCACCTCCGATGAATCCAGGGAGCCGCTCGACGAATCGTCGAGCCCGTCCTTGGGCGGGCTGCATGGTTATACTCGGCATTAGAAGATGTTGTGCGACAAATGGAACGCCATGAGTTATTCTGGTGTCCGGACACTTACGATTTCGCCGGGGGCTTGGTCCTTGGTGGCCACTCCTCTCCGCCCGTCGTCGGCGTTGGTGAGTGTAATGCGGAGGAGGTCCTTCCTTCTTGGACCCTCCGGCCTCCCGGTTAGGCGGCCTTCCTTTTCTTCTCTCCCCCCGCTAGGGGAGAGGCCTCTTTTTCCTCCTCCTCGTCTTCGCAGGAGGAGTCCGCCTCGGAGTCATCGGACGATGAGTCCGACAACACCTGGCGCCGGAAACTCCTCCAAGTTCCCATGGCCTTCTTCTTGGCCTTCTTCTCCGGCACCACGTAAGGTGCCGGAACCAGCAGCCCCGTCAAGCGGGCGTCCGCTGGAGTCTTCACGGCAAGGGCGGACGGTTAACCTATCCGGACGTCTTCAACCAGTCTGCCAAAGGCAAGGAGTTTTAGATCCCGCATAGAGTCAAACTATGAAAAAAGAGTCCCGTAAAGGGTAAAATAGCTTACCTCGCTGGCTTGATGCTGCGAGCTGAATCCGCGATCTTAGGTATCGGATGCGGGAGCCTCGACGCCCTTGAACAGCACCTTCCAGGCATCTTCGTACGTAGTGTCGAAGAGCCGGCTCAAAGTTGATCTGTTGTGCGGATCAAACTCCACAAGTTGAAGTCCCGTTCTTTGGCATGGGAGGATCCGGCGGATGAGCATAACTGGACTATGTTGACAAGCTTGAGCTTCTTGTCCACCAGGTTTTGGACGCAGTTTGGAGTCTGGTTAGCTCTTCCGAATTACCCCACGCCAGGCCGTCTCTTTCCATGAGGTGAGCCGTGTAGGGAAGCAGATCGAATTGGGGGCGCTACCCATTTGAGTCGCATGGCTCGGTGATGTAGAACCACCCGATTGCCACCCCTTTATGGTCTCCATGAAGGAGCCCTCGAGCCATAGGGCGTTGGCCATCTTGCCCACCATGGCACCTCCGCACTCCGGCTTGGCGCGCCCACTAACCCGGCTTGACATTGAAGGTCTTCACCACAAGCGAAGTGGGGCTGGATCTGAAGGAAGGCCTCACACACGACGATGAGCGCCGAGATGTTGAGGATGAAATTGGGGCCAGATCATGGAAATCTAGGCCGTAGTAGAACATGAGCCCCGGACAAATGGGTGAAGTGGAAACCCTAGTCCATGGAGGAAGTGGGGAGGAACACCACCTCTCATGGGGCCAGGGGTGGGGATGAGCTTCCCCTTGTTGGGGAGCCGATCTGTGATGTCGTCGGACAAGTATCCGGCCTTCCGCAGCTTTTTGATGTGCCCCTCTGTGACGGAGGAGGCCATCCACTTGCCTCCCGCTCCGGACATAGTTGGAGAAGGCTGAGGTGGGACATGCGGACTTGGGCGCTGGAGCTCGAGTGCACAGAAATGGGTAAGCAAAGGAGGAAGAAGGCGTGTGTGAAAAGGTGGATCCTTATCCCCTTATATGGATGGACAAAGCTATGTGTCCCCACCGGCCTGATAAAACTCGCTTATCTCCCAAGCGCCGTAATCAATGGCGCGATTGGGTTACCCACACCCGTATTGATGAGAATCCCGGAATAAGAGGCACGATCTCTGCTTTGACAAGACGTGCAAAGGAAACTGCCTCGCTAAACGCGCTGAGGTGGGACAGTAAAAACGATTCGAATAAAGGCTTGGCCGTGGTGTGATGTCACGCCCTTGAATACGTCGGCAGATTGAACTTGTGTAAATATTATTCTCTCTACGGTGGTATGTGGAACTTATTTTGCGAGCGGACACTATCCTTGTGTTCAAAATCTTCTATGAAGTATTGGAGGAGGAACCCGCCTTGCAATGCGAAGACAATATCTGCGCCGGACTCGTCATCATTGAAGCTTTGATTCAGGGGAGCTCTTGAGGAGTCTGGTTTAGGGGTGTCCGGATAGCGGAATATAGCCTTTGGCGGACTCCTAGACTTTGAAGATACAAGATTGAAGACTTACGTCCCGTGTCGGATGGGACTTTCCTTGGCGTGGAAGGCAAGCTTGGCGATCTGATATGTAGATCTCCTACCATTGTAACCGACTCATGTAACCCTAACCCTCTTGGTGCCTATATAAGCCGGAGGGTTTTAGTCCGTGGGGCGAACAACAATCATATCATAGGCTAGCTTCTAGGGTTTGGCCTCTCACGATCTCGTGGTAGATCTACTCTTGTACTACCCATATCATCAATATTAATCAAGCGGAGGTAGGGTTTTACCTCCGTCGAGAGGGCCCGAACCTGGGTAAAAACATCGTGTCCCTTGTCTCATGTTACCATCCGCCTAGGCGCACGATTCGGGACCCCTACCGAGATCCGCGGTTTGACACCGGCAGTCGGAGTGGACACAGTGCGGCCTCCAGGGACACTGTTACGGCGGTAGAAGCTAGATTAAGTCTCCAGCGGAGTCGGATTAGGTGCAGTTTCAGCTGTGCGTCTAGGCGGATGGTAACAGGAGACAAGGGACACGATGATGTTATAGGCCCTCTGCCAGAATTTGATGATATGGGTAACAGTAGATCGGCAGAGGAGAGGCTGAAGTAGATGGAAGATCCCGGACTAAAACAAATCGATACATATGAGTCCTAATGGAAGAGATCTACATATCCATATGGTCCGGCTAAAATCATGGTCCGATCGATCGGCCAGTCCGGACACCCCTAATCGAGACTCCTCACCATCTTTTAACTTTTTCTTTAAATAACTTGGAATTGTCATAAGCTTGGGTTTTCCATTCATCGAGTGAGCTAATATCAAATAACCTCTTCTCGCCGGCAAGTTTGAAATCATAGTTGAGCTCTTTAATAGCCCAATATGCCTTATGTTCAAGTTTGAGAGGTAAGTGACATGCTTTTCCATAAACCATTTTATACGGAGACATACCCATAGGATTCTTATATGCAGTTCTATAGGCCCATAATGCATCATCAAGTTTCTTGGTCCAATTCTTTCTAGACCTATTAACAGTCTTTTGCAAAATTAATTTGAGCTCTCTATTACTCAATTCTACTTGACCACTAGACTGTGGGTGATAAGGAGATGCAATTATATGATTAACGTCATATTTAGCAAGCATTTTATGGAAAGCACCATGAATAAAGTGTGAACCACCATCAGTCATTAAGTATCTAGGGACTCCAAACCTCGGAGAAATAACTTCCTTAAGCATTTTAATAGAGGTGTTATGATCAGCACTACTAGTTGGAATAGCTTCTACCCACTTAGTAACGTAATCAATAGCAACTAAAATATGTGTATATCCATTAGAGGCAGGAAAAGGTCCCATATAATCAAAGCCCCAAACATCAAATGGTTCAATAACAAGTGAATAATTCATAGGCATTTCTTGACGTCTACTAATATTACCAATTCTTTGACATTCATCACAAGACAAAACAAACTTACGGGCATCTTTGAAGAGAGTGGGCCAATAAAACCCAGATTGTAATACCTTATGTGCAGTTCTATCTCCAGCGTGGTGTCCTCCATAAGCTTCGGAGTGACACTTGCGTAGGATCTGTTCCTGTTCATGCTCAGGCACACAACATCTAATAACACCATCTACTCCTTCTTTATAAAGATGTGGGTCATCCCAAAAGTAATGTCGCAAATCATAGAAGAACTTTTTCTTTTGTTGGTATGTTAAGCTAGGTGGTATAAATTTAGCAACAATATAATTAGCATAATCAGCATACCATGGAGTGCTACGAGAAGTGCTTATGACATTTAATTGTTCATCAGGAAAGCTATCATCAATAGGTAGTGGGTCATCAAGAACATTCTCTAACCTAGATAAGTTATCTGCAACGGGGTTCTCAGCTCCTTTTCTATCAACAATATGCAAATCAAATTCTTGCAGCAAGAGAACCCATCTAATAAGTCTAGGTTTAGCATCTTTCTTTTCCATAAGATATTTAATAGAAGCATGATCAGTGTGAATAGTTACTTTAGAATCAACAATATAGGGTCTGAATTTATCACAAGCAAATACAACTGCTAAAAGTTCCTTTTCGGTAGTAGCATAATTTCTTTGAGCATTGTCTAGAGTCTTACTAGCATAATGGATAACATTTAATTTCTTATCAACTCTTTGTCCTAGAACAGCACCTACAACATAATCACTAGCATCACACATAATTTCAAAGGGTAAATTCAATCGGTGGCTGAACAACGGTGCGAGACTAATGCTTTCTTAAGTATTTCAAATGCTTCTACACAATCATCATCAAAGACAAATGGTACATCTTTTTGTAATAAATTAGTCAGAGGCGAGAAATTTTTGAGAAGTCCTTAATGAACCTCCTATAAAATCCGGCGTGACCAAGGAAACTTCTTATACCTTTGATGTCCTTGGGACATGGCATCTTTTCAATAGCATCAACCTTGGCTTTATCAACTTCAATACCTCTTTCAGAAACTTTGTGCCCCAAGACAATACCTTCATTAACCATAAAGTGGCACTTTTCCCAATTCAAGACAAGATTAGTTTCTTCACATCTCTGCAAAACTCGATCAAGATTGCTCAAGCAATCATCAAAAGAGGAACCATAGACGGAAAAATCGTCCATGAAAACCTCACAAATCTTTTCACAAAAATCAGAGAATATAGCCATCATGCATCTTTGAAAGGTAGCAGGTGCATTACATAAACCAAAAGGCATACGTCTATAAGCAAAAGTACCAAAAGGGCATGTAAAAGTAGTCTTTGATTGATCTTTAGCCGACACAGGTATTTGAGAGAAACCAGAATAACCATCTAGAAAGCAATAATGTGTATGTTTGCATAATCTTTCTAGCATTTGATCAATAAAAGGTAAGGGGTAATGATCTTTCTTAGTAGCTTTATTTAATTTACGAAATCAATTACCATCCTATAACCTGTGATAATTCTTTTGGAATCAATTCATCTTTATCATTAGGGACAACGATAATACCTCCTTCTTAGGGACACAATGGACAGGACTTAACCACGACTATCAAGCGGGATAAATTATACCTGCCTCCATAAGCTTGAGTATTTCTTTTCTTACCACTTCTTTCATTTTAGGATTCAAACGTCGTTGAGGATCACGAACTGGTTTGGCATCCACTTCCAAATTTTATGCTGACATAGAGTGGGGCTAAAGCCCTTAAGATCATCAAGAGTATATCCAATAGCGGCACGGTGCTTCTTCAGAGTTTTCAATAATCTTTCTTCTTCATGCTCTGAAAGGTTAGCACTAATAATAACAAGATATATTTTCTTTTCATCAAGATAAGCATATTTAAGATTATCAGGCAACGGTTTAAGCTCGAACACGGGATCACCCTTGGGTGGAGGAGGATCCCCTAGGATTTCAATAGGCAATTGTGTTGCAGAATAGGTTCCTGTTTAAATAATACTTCATCTATTTCCCTTCTTTCATTCATGAACATCTCATTTTCATGGTCTAGCAAATAGTGTTCTAAAGGATCACTAGGAGGTACAGCAATAGAAGCAAGACCAATAATTTCATCCTTACTAGGCAATTCTTCTTCACGATGTTATTTACTAAACTTAGAAAAATTAAACTCATGAACCATATCATCCAAGCCAATAGTAACAACATTCTTTTCGCAATCTATCTTAGCATTGACAGTACTCAAGAAGGGTCTACCAAATATAATGGGACAAAAGCTATCTTGTGGAGAACCAAGAACAAGAAAATCAGCGGGATATTTGGTTTTCCCACACAAGACTTCAACATCTCTAACAATTCCCACTGGTGAAATAGTATCTCTATTGGCAAGCTTAATTGTAACATCAATTTCTTCTTACTCAATAGGTGCAATATCATGCATAATTTCTTTGTATAAGTCAATGGGTATTGCACTAGCACTAGCACCCATATCACATAAGCCATGATAACAATGATCTCCTATTTTAACAGAAATAACAGGCACGCCTACCACAGGTCTATGTTTATCTTTAGCACAAGGTTTGGCAATTCTAGCAGTTTCACCATAGAATTGAATAACATGCCCATGAATATTATCAGACAAGAGATCTTTAACAATAGCAATATTAGGTTCTACTTTAACTAGCTCAGGAGGTGTATAAGTTCTAATATTGCTTTTACGAACAACAGTTGAAGCTTTAGCATGATCCTTTACTCTAACAGGGAAAGGTGGTTTCTCAATATAAGAGGTAGGAACAATAGGATCATTATAAGTAACAGTCTTTTCTTCAACTTTAATAGGTGCAGCTACTTTTACTTCTATGGGAGGATGATATTTAAACCACTTCTCCTTAGGGAGATCAACATAAGTAGCAAAAGATTCACAGAAAGAAGCTACTATCTCAGAGTCAAGTCCATATTTAGTGCTAAACTTACGGAAAATATCGGTATCCATAAAAGATTTAACACAATCAAACTTAGGTGTCATACCTGACTCCTTACCTTCGTCGAGGTCCCAATCTTGAGTTGCGTTTAATTCTATCCAATAAATTCCATTTGAATTCAATAGTCTTCATCATAAAAGAGCCAGCACAAGAAGTATCGAGCATGGTGTGATTGTTATCGAAAGCCGAGCATAAAACTTTGAATAATTATTTCTCTTGAGAGCTCATGATTGGGGCATGAATATAACATTGATTTAAGCCTCCCCAAGCTTGGCGATGCTTTCTCCTTCATGAGGCCAAAAATTATATATATAATTGCGATCACGATGAACAAGATGCATAGGATAATACTTTTGATGAAATTCCAATTTCAATCTTTTATAGTTCCATGATCTCATATCATCACATAGCCTATACCATGTCAATGCGTCTCCTTCAAAGATAAAGGAAAGCCTTCTTCTTAACAACATCATCGGGTATACTGCAAGCTTAAATAATCCACAAACTTCATCCACATATATTAAATGCTCATCGGGATGCTTTGTTCCATCTCCGTAAAAGGATTAGCTAGCAGTTTTCCATCATACCGAAGGAATTTCAAAGGAGTTTCATTTTCAATAGGTTCAGTAGGTTGAGGAGCAACTCTTTGCTCTCTTGGACGGGTGAAGATACCCGAACAAGCCCCTCGGAGAATTACTTTCCATAGTAACAAGTGACAGAAAATTTCAGCACACTATATAAATTTCTCCTTACCAAATTTCACTTACCAAAGGCGCTACACTCCCCGGCAACGGCGCCAGAAAAGAGTCTTGATGACCCACAAGTATAGGGGATCTATCGTAGTCCTTTCGATAAGTAAGAGTGTCGAACCCAACGAGGAGCAGAAGGAAATGATAAGCGGTTTTCAGCAAGGTATTCTCTGCAAGTACTGAAATAAGTGGTAACAAATAGTTTTGTGATAAGGTAAATTGTAACGAGCAACAAGTAACAAAAGTAAATAAGGTGCAGCAAGGTGGCCCAATCCTTTTTGTAGCAAAGGACAAGCCGGAACAAACTCTTATAATAGGAAAAGCGCTCCCGAGGACACATGGGAATATCGTCAAGCTAGTTTTCATCACGTTCATATGATTCGCGTTCGGTACTTTGATAATTTGATATGTGGGTGGACCGGTGCTTGGGTGCTGTTCTTACTTGAACAAGCATCCCACTTATGATTAACCTCTATTGCAAGCATCCGCAACTACAACAAAAGTATTAAGGTAAACCTAACCATAGCATGAAACAAGTGGATCCAAATCAGCCCTTACGAAACAACGCATAAACTAGGGTTTAAGCTTCATCACTCTAGCAACCCATCATCTACTTATTACTTCCCAATGCCTTCCTCTAGGCCCAAATAATGGTGAAGTGTTATGTAGTCGACGTTCACATAACACCACTAGAGGCTAGACAACATACATCTCATCAAAATATCGAACGAATACCAAATTCACATGACTACTAATAGCAAGACTTCTCCCTTGTCCTCGGGATCAAACGTAACTACTCACAAAGCATATTCATGTTCATAATCAGAGGGTAATAATATGCATAAAGGATCTGAACATATGATCTTCCACCAAATAAACCAACTAGCATCAACTACAAGGAGTAATCAACACTACTAGCAACCTACTAGCACCAATCCCGGACTTGGAGACAAGAATTGGATACAAGAGATGAACTAGGGTTTGGGGATGAGATGGTGCTGGTGAAGATGTTGATGGAGATTGCCCTCTCCCGATGAGAGGAGCGTTGGTGATCATGATGGCGATGATTTCCCCCTCCCGGAGGGAAGTGTCCCCGGCAGAACAGCTCCGTCGGAGCCCTAGATTGGTTCCGCCAAGGTTCCGCCTCGTGGCGGCAGAGTCTCGTCTCGAAAGGTTGCTTCTGATTTTTTACTCATTGAAAGACTTCATATGGGAGAAGATGGGAATCGCAGAGCCACCAGGGGCCCACGAGGTAGGGGGGCGCGCCCCAGGGGGGGGCGCCCCCACTCTCGTGAGATGGGTGTGGGCCCCCTGGCCTTCATCTTTGGCGACGATTTTTCTTTATTTATTTTAATATATTCCGTGGAGTTTTAGGACTTTTGGAGTTGCACAGAATAGGTCTCCAATATTTGCTCCTTTTCCAGCCCAGAATTCCAGCTGCCGGCATTCTCCCTCTTCATGTAAACCTTGTAAAATAAGAGAGAATAGACATAAGTATTGTGACATAACGTGAAATAACAGCCCATAATGCGATAAATATCGATATAAAAGCATGATGCAAAATGGACGTATCAGAGGGCACCAGGCGGGCGCCAGCGTGCACAGTGTCCTTGTTTCCTCTTTGGCGCTAAGGGGGCAAGCGTAGGCGCGGAGTACCGAGGCGTCAAGAAAAGGTTTCCATATCAGTGCCACGAGACCAAGACCAGCAGGATGGCAAGACGGAGGTCACCATGGAGCCCAAGGTGGCGTCACCACCAAAGCCTTTGGCAGGCGAAGACTACTTTTGTCAGGATAAGCTGTACTAGCTGCCCCCTTTCAAATTGGCCGTTGTTGGCTCCCTTCCCGCTCAATATTTGGGAAGAGGACCAGGGCCTCTATAAATAGGACTAGCCACCACAGTAGGAGGCAATGAAGCCTCAGGCATCTGATCTTGAGCCAAGCCCTAGCCACACACCGAGCACAAGAACACCTCAACCTCAGGAGGCTGTTCTTCCCCTTGTAACTGTTCATCCTCAGCCCTAGAGGCAATCCACCACCACCACACTGGAGTAGGGTACTACACCACAACGGTGGCCCGAACCCGTATAAATCTTGTGTTCTTTGTGTTGCGAGTTCGTAGAGTTAGCCCTTGAGATCTTAGCAAAGCTAGGACGTGGATCGGTAGGGGGAGAACTTCACGCGCACCCCAGAGTTCGAACCTTAAGGGTTTTGCCGGAACCCGAGATCCGACAAAGCAAGCCGGCAAGCTTAACACCAAACACAAGGGGAAGAGGCCGCCCGGTGATAGCAATGACGAGGGGAATCGCCAACCACATAATAGGGGTCAGAAGAAATTTCCCCCCAAAGTAAAAATAGTGAACATGGTATTCACGACACATAACTCTACAAGGGAGCAGGAGGAGCACTCTCTCCAGACTAGGAGTAATACTACGACAACCTCAGCCGAATTACGAAGCGGTCTTATTAAACCGCATACCCTGTCGGTCATTAAGCCACCGGTCTCCATTCAACAGGATCGACCAAATTCGGAGCGGGACTAGTAGTTCGGCTTCCGCCGTCCACCTCGTATACCTGCAAAATCTGTACCGCGCATACATAACTATGCACTTAAGATACCTTGGGCATCGACGGAAGCACAATACGGACGAGCCTGCAAGTGCTCCCGTAACCTCTGTTTTTTTATCTAACTACTCTTTCTTTTTCATTATTCTTTACCTCAGGTGGCTCAAAGGATGGCCATTTATCGGACTCCATCGGGCTTCAGCCTCGCACATTCATCCAAGGGCCATTCCTGTCAAAGGAGTCCCCTAACCGAGGACAGGCGACGCACACGTGCGACAGGAGGCCCAAAATAACTTTTTGTAGACCGCACTATATTTTGAGCATGTAAGGTGCCTTTTTCCTCAGCCTCCCACCTTGGCATGTCAAATAGCCGGGGTCGTGGCATTTTTATAAACATAACGATTGGCATATCACTCAGGTCCCAGTTAACATAATTGGTATCCGGTATTCGCTTCTTCCTAAAGAACTGAATTTTGCTCCTTTGGTTGTTTCACACACCTTGGCATAACTTGCCAGGGGCTTCTGATAAGAACAAATGAGTTGCCGAAAAAGTCAGAACAGCTCTATAGCATACTTTAGCGTCGCGAGTTTGGCCTTATATGCATCAGCTCTGAATCATGTCTTGGGTCAATAGTTGGGTTGCCCGGCTCCTGTGCTTGCTACCTTATGTTCCGCTCTATCGGCTAAGGTAGTAAAGGGAGAACTACTGCGATTGTGCTTCCGGTTAATCTGGTCAAGCACCTCAGTAGAGAAAGCCGAAAACTGACTGCCATGATGCGGCGAGAGCTGGTCAAGCACTCGACGACTTATTGGGATCTGTCGCGGTTCCCTCCGTATTACATGAAGGAACTTTTCTTCTGGTCACATATGCAACACACCATATTTGGAATAAGTCGCGTGCATACCAGGGGCTATATCGTAGACCCACCATAAAACTCCTATGGCTAAGTGAAAGTGTTAATGCCCTATAGTACGATTGCCTGGTTCGCCGCATTGACACCTCCTTAATGGACCAAGACGTTGGGTTAAGAGTGTCAAATGCTTTTCCGAACAGCCTCGTATTTTTTACGAGGGGGCTGATCCGACGACTGGAAATCTTTCATATTATGCAAATAGGCCGCACATGAGGAATAAAAGTTTTCAGGCTAAACTAAAAACAAAACTAGCCTTATCATAATATTGTCTTTTACAAACTCCCATACAATTCACTTGAATATTACATCTTTCGAGCATTGACCCTCTATTAAGCGAGCACCTTCTAAGACATCCTCGAAATAGTGCTCTGGCGCGTGATGATCCTTGCCCTTGGGTGGATTCTTCGCTACAACATCGGCGGCCTTCATATTCGCCCAGTATGTCTTGACACGGGCAAAGGCCATCGGTGCACCTTCAATGCACGTTGATCACTTCACAGCATCAATACGTGACACAGCGTCAGCAAGTCGCTGCACCAAACCAAAATAACTATCCGGAACTGGCTCGGTTGGCCACAGTCGGACCACGACATCCTTCTTGGCAGCACCGGACAGCCTGTGAAGCTCGGCCCATTGGTTCATCTGTTCGTTTAGCAAATGGGGCGCTTCAGGCACCGAATTGCGACCAGAAAAGCTTCTCCGTTGCATATCTTTCTTGCGCTTGGTAAAACTGTGCCGCATCAGCAGCACTCTTCGGCAAGTCCAATAACGCGTCTGGAGAACTCCACACTTGGTTAAGCGGGGCATAATTCGGATCACCGAACTTAGTTTGCAATAAGAAGGGCTTACCAGCCGTGATCTCCCCAGCTTGTCAGATCTCCTCTCGGGCCGCTCTAGACTCGGACCACAGTTGTTTTGCCTCTCGTAAGGCCTTATCAAGATCAGCCGCTTTTGCTTTGTTATCCTTCTCGAGGAATTCGCAGCGGCTAGCGTCACCTTCTAGTTCACGCGTCATCTTGGACATTTTCTCCTCGTCTTGACGTCGAGCAGCCTCTTCGGACTTCAATCCGGCCGATGCCTTTTTGGCAGCCGCATTACTAACCTAGGCCTGTTCCTTGGCCCGGAATAGTTCCGCCCAAAGAATTTCCACATCGGCAGCACCATTTGCAGTTATGCACAAGTCAGCATACACTCCTTCACGTCCCGCTTATATCATAAGCAAGTGCGTATAATGAACCCCCAAAATACATACCTTGTGACTCATCAAGACGCCTGTTAATAAGCGCGATGTCGTCACCCGCCATATCAAGCTTCCTTTCAAGCTCAGAGACTTCTATAGTCTGGGCGGTCACTGAGGGGGAAATTGTCTGTGTTCCAACTTAATCACCGTATTCCCTGAGCATGTCTCTTTTTGATCCTCTGATCGCCTCCCTTGGGAAGCCAATCTGAGTCTCAGGGGCTACTACCTATATATAGGTGCATTTTGCGAATAAAACATAGTTGAAAATATTACATTACAAACCTCAAAGCCTCTTAACAAGCTCGTGAAGGCTTCATGCAATCCGCTCTTCGTGGACAGAACCCTCTCAACAATCGTACCCATCAAGGTACGGTGTTCCTCTGAGACGGACGCTTGTCGCAGCATGATCGTCAACATGTACGGTGCTTCCAGATCTTCGGAAGTCACCGGGGGAACACGGCCTCCCTTTGAGGGAACCCGTTCGCTCTTCCCTACGATCATCTCCAGCTGTAAATCGGACAGTCCGGGGGCTTCATTGTTGGCCCCCGAACCCTGGGCGACTAGGGCATCACCTCCAGGTGATACCTTCTTTATCCCCCGCACTGCTTGCTGATCGGGAGAGACCCTCTGGGACGATACTTCACAGTCGTCCGCCTTATTGAGCGGAGAAGTTGGTGGAGGCGTTTCGCTCTCCATCATCTCTGGAAGATGGTCCCCCGAGGAGGAAGATTGTTGAAGAGGACGGTGTACCGAACTGCAAAATATATTCCCAATGTTACCTTGGTAGCGTGAAAGGAACGAGATATGTTTAAGAATTCCCTTGTTCAACTTACGGCTTGGCCAGGGGCTCATCCTCACTGTGGAACTATGCGACAACGTCGTCTTCCAAGCCTGAGCCGCCTGAAGATGGCATCTTGCCTCGCTTGGGAGCCTTTTCCTCCTGATCTTCGGAGGCGGCCCTATTCTTACCTTGGGGAGAAGATGCCTTGACTTCTCCCTCACTTTTGTCTTCGGACGATGGAATTTTGATTCCCCCGGATGTTGTGCCTGGTATACCCTCAGGTGGGAGCTGCTTCGTGCCTCCCCACTTTCCGCTCTGTCCTCCTCTACATGCATCTGGAATGGTGCCGGGGCCAGCATCCTTGTTAGTACGGAATCTGCTGAGTCTTCGGGGAGGGGGGCCAAACACCTGATTCGCTCTGCTTTCTTTATCCAGCCCTGGGAAAAGGCAGTTTTGCTTTGTAAACATATTGTAGCACACTGAACTACAAAGTATTCAGGAGATAAGCGGTTACCTGGGTGTATGGATGGTTGCAGTCGAGGCCTATGTCCTCGGTGGTGTCCGGCCACTGTTTCCGTTTCCCGAAGAACAACTTCCATATTCCTTCATGCGTCGTGCCAAAGAAGTGCTGAAGCGTTTGTCGTCCTTCCGGATTAAACTCCCACAAACGGAGAGGCCGTCGTTGGCACGGCAATATCCGGCAAACTAGCATTACTTGGACCACGTTGATGAGATCGACGTCCTTCTCAAGGACTTCGGATGTAGCTCTACAGAGTCCGCACTTCATCAATTGATCCCCAGTCTAGCCCCTTATTAATCCACGACGCAAGCTGAGACGGAGGGCTAGACCGAAACACAGGCCCGGTGGCCCACTTGGAACCCTGGGGCTCGGTGATGTAGAACCACTCCCGCTGCCATAAATTTGAAGATTCTGTAAAGGATCCTTTAAGCCAAGGGGCATTAGTAAGCTTGCTCACTCTGGCACAACCACACTCCTCCTGTCTATGTCTCCCCTCGATCACCTACAGTTTCACACTGAAGGTCTTGAACCATAAGCCGAAGTGTGGAGGGATTCGGAGGAAGGCTTCACACGTGACGATAAATGATGATATGAGAAGGAAGGAGTTCGGGGCTAGATCGTGGAAATCTAGCCCGTGATAGAACATGAGCCGACGAACAAAGGGATTAAGAGAAAACGCTAAACCTCGGAGGAAGTGGGAGATAAACAAGACCCTCTCATCGGATCTAGGGGTGGGAATAACCTGCCCTTCAGTAGGGAGTCGGTGGAGGATTTCCGCGGTCAGATATCTTGCCTCCCAGAGCTTCGCGATATCCTCCTCTGTGATAGAAGAGGCCACCCACCGACCTTGAAGGCTGGAACCAGACATGATCGAGGTTCGTGGTAATTGAAACCCGGGTGTTGGAGCTCGAGGTGGGAAAGGCTGAAGAAGGAGCAAGCGCGGAGGAAAAAGGGCGGACCTGTACCCCTCTATAAAGGCTGTGAATATAAAAACGCCTCTTTGATACGTCTCCAACGTATCTACTTTTCCAAACACTTTTGCCCTTGTTTTGGACTCTAACTTGCATGATTTGAATGAAACTAACCGGATGGCGCTGTTTTCAGCAGAACTACCATGATGTTGTTTTATGTAGAAAAGAAAAGTTCTCGGAATGTCCCAGAAATCCACGGAGCACTTTTTGAATTTATAAAATTATTAGGCGAAAGAAATACACCGGGAGGCCCTGACCTGTCCACGAGACCGAGCGCGCCCCTATCTCGTGGGCCCCTGAGACCTCCTCCGACTCCATATATTCCGTCTCGGGAGAAAAAATCAGAGAGAAAGTTCCGCGTTTCACGACGGAGCCGCCGCCAAGCCCTAATCTCTCTCGGGAGGGCTGATCTCGAGTCCGTTCGGGGCTCCGGAGAGGGGATTAAATCGCGTCGTCATCATCAACCATCCTACATCACCAATTTCATGATGCTCGCCACGTGCGTGTGTAATTCCATCGTAAGCTTGCTGGGCGGTGATGGGTTGGATGAGATTTACCATGTAATCAAGTTAGTTTTGTTAGGGTTTGATCCTAGTATCCACTATGTTACGAGATTGATGTTCTTTGTGACTTTGCTATGCTTAATGCTTGTCACTAGGGCCCGAGTGCCATGATTTCAGATCTGAACCTATTATGTTTTCATGAATATATGTGTGTTCTTGATCCTATCTTGCAAGTCCATAGTCACCTATTATGTGTTATGATCCAACAACCCCAAAGTGAGAATAATCGGGATACTTCTCGGTGATGGCCGTAGTTTGAGGAGTTCATGTATTCACTATGTGTTAATTCTTTATTCCGGTTCTCTATTAAAAGGAGACCTTAATATCCCTTAGTTTCCGTAAGGACCCGCTGCTACTGACTGGAGTGGGACAAAAGATGTCATGCAAGTTCTTTCCCATAAGCCGTATGACTATTTACGAATACATGCCTACATTACATTGATGAGCTGGAGCTAGTTCTATATCACCTTATGTTATAGCTATTGCATGAGGAATCGCATCCGGCATAATTATCCATCATCGATCCATTGCCTCACGAGCTTTTCATATATTGTTCTTTGCTTATTTACTTTTCCGTTTACTCTTGTTATAACTACTACAAAACCCAAAAACATTTATCTTTACTTTTGCTACCGTTACCTTTATTATCATACCACTTTTGCTACTAAACACTTTGCTGCAGATAGTAAGTTATCCAGGTGTGGTTGAATTGACAACTCAACTGCTAATACTCAAGAATATTCTTTGGGTCCCCTTGTGTCAAATCAATAAATTTGGGTTGAATACTCTACCCTCGAAAGCTGTTGCGATCCCCTATACTTGTGGGTTATCACTCCGCTCGGGCCTTAAAGCTTGCCTATTCCCAAGGAATCATGCCAAAGAGGCAGTTGGGTTACCCACGTCCGTGTTGATAAGAATCCCGTAATAAGGGGGACATGATATCTGCTTCGACAAGACGTACCAATGAAAACCACGCCTCGAAACGTGGAACGGCGGCACAAGAAACGGTTCGAGATAAAGACCGGGCAAGCATGGTATCGCGTGGCCGAAAGTTGTCAGCAGATTGGACTCATGAAATATTATATTCTCTACGATCGTATATGTGGTATGTATGTTGCAGACCCAGACACATCTCTCATCCGGAGACTGTCTTGAAGTTCGGGAAGGAGGAACCCGCCTTGCAATGCCGAAGACAATCTACGTGTCGGACACTTCGTCATTGAAGCCTGGTTCAGGGGCTACTGAGGGAGTCCTGGACTAAGGGGTCCCCAGGCGTCCGGCCTGTTAGCCATGGGCTGGACTGATGGGCTGTGAAGATACAAAGACCGAAGACTCTTCCGGATGGGACTCTCCTTGGCGTGGAAGGCAAGCTGTGCGATCAAATATGTAGATTCCCTTCTCTGTAACCGTCTTTGTGTAACCCTAGATCCCTCTGGTGTCTATATAAACTGGAGGGTTAGGTCTATAGGACTGAATACTCATTACCATATCCCTATGGAGGTAATACTCATATTAATCAAGATCAATTAAGGAGGAAGTAGGGTATTACCTCCATAGAGAGGGCCCGAACCTGGGTAAACATTGTGTCTCCCGTCTCCTGTTACCATCGATCTTAAACACACAGTTCGGGACCTGTCGGTGTACTAGAGTAGGGGTACCCTAGTATCCCGAACTCGTGCACGAACATTTGCAGCGCCCCACGGCAGGGCTGGCCTGATGACTGCCAAAATCCTCAGCGGCTCCTTTGGAGCCATTCAAGAAGAAAGTAATCGAGGCCCCGGCAAGAGGAGCTTGCCGGGAAGGCCACTCAGGGCGCAAAGGAAACAAGACCCCGGCAAGGGGATCTTGCCGGGAAGGCTTGGTGGGCGCCCGAGCCCCTAAAGCGCGACAAGGTTCCTGCGCGGCAAGGCGCTTGCCGGGCGGGCAACCTCTCTTCATCTCGCTCAGCTCACCCACCAGCGTGTCACCACGGGCTCTCCCAAGCAGCGTGTCGACGGGCTGTGCAGCCAGCGGGGAGCAGCGATAAGCGGCGCCGACAAGCTACCATCGTGGCAAGCGGAGGCGCCTTGCGGTCCATGTTACCTTGTTCGGGCGTCGAGGCAGGCATTGATGACTCTTGTCCCTGCCGTCGAGTTAGGTATAGATTCTGTACCTTTGTATAGTGCAGTGTACCAACCTATGTTTTACTATATTACCCTTGTCTACTTGCCACTGTGGTGACCCCTTGTGCCTATAAAAGGAGGCCCAAGTGCAGCGTGAAAGGGTTCGGTCCAACTCGGCTTAGTTCATCATACTCATCTGAAACCACACTCGGGCTAGGTCTTGTAGCTCCCATTGCTCCCTAGCAAGAACACAAGATAATCCACAAAGCAGCGGTAGGAGTATTATCTCTCAGGAGAGCTCGAAGCTGGGTAAATCTGCTCGTGTGCATCGCCTCGATCCGCTCTTTGTGCAATCTCCGCCCCTCCGAACCACAAGGGACCCAGGTCCGTAGGTGCTCGTGGGACACAATCAGTTCTCCCGACATCTTTGGCGCGCCGGTAGAAGCGTCGAGGCTGTGTGAACCCGATCCGGCGGTCCACGAGCAACTTCCTCAACATCTTCGTCAACATAGCACGAAGAAGAAGTCTTGGCAGCAGCAGAGCGTCCGCGTCGAACCCACCACCACCGGAGCTGTCGGTGGTGGGGAAGCTGTTGGCGGAGGAACCGGCGTCGTCGAGAGAGCCCACAATGCCGCCGGATCAAGGACAAGGCAGCCACAGGCGTCGGCGTCGAGTCCGCACCGCGTCCTTCGCAGGAGGCGCGGGACCGGCGGCGTCATGATGCTCGCGGCACCATACACTCGTTGGATCAAGGCCAAGTGGAGGATCCGAGGCCCTCGAGACCGCATGCACTCCGACATCTTTGGTACAAGCGGAGTCTGGTTGCTTAGGCGGGATGCTGCTCCTCCTAACGGTTAGGAGTCCGAGCACATCCGTTCTTCGCTCCGTCGCCGTTGCCGCCAACCACACCAGCGAAGCCTTGGCTAGAAACTCGATTACTTCTAGATTACCCTCCAACGGCCGATAAGGTCGGCGAATGGAAGGCCACAATTCAAGTCTCATCGGCTTCGCCAGCGGCGACGCGTCCGCTGACAACCGAAAGTGCCTCGCAGCCGCAGCGGCGACAAGGCGCGAGCTGATGGCGGCGAGACTTGCGAGGATGCAGCCACCATGCACTCCCTTCCCGAAGACCAAGATCGCCGACTCGCGGATCCACCTCGACGGCGACTCCACGGCGTCGCCGGATCCGCAAGCTTCGCGCGACCAGCGCCAAGTTCTCCGAGCGGCAAGAAGAAGACGCTCGAACCCGTGTCGGCGCCCGAAGCGGCCGCCGTCAATCGACCAACGCGCGGGCCCACTGTCGATATGCATGCGCCCGAAGAACGAGCGACTTGCCGTCTGTGATGGGTTGCCCTGCGCTCACTTTCGTGAGCTGCGGCAAGTCCGGTGGCCGACAAGAAAAACTTCAAACCAGATGTGCGGAGAAGTATGATGGCAGGACACACCCATCGGAGTTCCTCGGCATCTACACCATCGCGGTGCAGGCGCGGGGGGCAGATGACAAGATCCTCGCCAACTACTTTCCTCTAGTGCTCAAGCCAAGCGTCGGATCTGGCTCATGCACTTGCCGGACAGCTCTATTTCTTCTTGGGCAGACTTGTGCCACCAGTTTGTTGGCGCCTTCACGGTGGCCATAAGCCTCATGGCCAGGAGAGTGACCTTCACCTACTTGCCCGAAGGAAGGAGAGTCCTGCATAAATTCATCCGAGAGATTCAGCCGTGTGCATTACAACATCCCGGGCGTCCACCCTGCGCGGTGATCGGTGCATTTCATCGAATGTATGAAACGCGCAGGATGAGGAGGAGATGGCGATGTGCAAAGTGAAAGACGTCAGCGAGCTCTCACGCCTGGCCGACAAGTGTGCCAGCTGAAGAAGGAAGAAGACTCCCAGGAGAGAATGTGGGAGCAGAGTCTGACAGTGAGGGGATCGCCCCGGCAAGAAAGAGCCGTCGGGGAAACAACAGGAGGAAGAAAAACCAAGAAGTACTAGTTGTCGAGCAGTCCGGCAAGGATGGTGCCGCCAACAAAGCCAAGGCTGGTGGCTCCGGCAAGGAGGTTGTCGTTGACGCCGACCGCCAAGCTGTGGCAGCCGCCAATAAGCCTGACAGCTCCAACAAGCAGTACTGTAAAATCCACCGCACCAAGGGCCACGATCTCCAAAGCTGCAAGAAAGTCGAGCAGCTTGTTGAGCTACAGAGAGCTGAATACGAGCGGCGAGACAAGGAGAAAGCCCAAGAAGGTGCAGGTGCAACAAGTAAGAAAAGACCGGTCGGGGAGGGCGCGCGGCAAAGCCAAGCAGCGGCAGGAGACAGACTCTCCCGCGGCCGTGACAAGGAAGAAGGCGAAGATGAAGATGGCGAGGACATGGAAGGCGATGAAGCTGATGAGCAGGAGTTTCAAAAGGCAACGGAGGTCCTTTGCGTTGGCGGTGGTGCGTCTCTGCATACCTCGCACCGCCAACTCAAGCAATGGATGCGTGAGGTCAATGCAGCAGAACCATCCATAGAGTCACGCAAACCTCTCGAAGTGGTCCAAGACGCCCATCATCTTTGACATTGAGGATCACCCGATCGCATCACTGCGGTCGGGTGCTTGCCGATGTTGGTCTCACCAACCATCCGCAACCTCAAGGTCACAAAGATGTTGGTTGACGGCGGGGCCGGCCTGAATTTGATCTCCTCTACAGTACTCCAGAAACTTCAAATCCCCGACAGCGAGCTCGAAGAAACCTGGTACTTTCCAAGGAATCAACCCAGAAGGAGCAAGCCAAAGGGAAGATCACGTTGCGGTAACATTCGGCGCGAGCTCAACTTCAGAACCGAGAGGGTCACGTTTGGCGTCGCCGATTTCCCATTGCCCTACAATGGCATACTTGGCCGTCCAAAGCACTCGCCAAGTTCATGGCCGCCTCTCATTATGCTTACAACCTACTCAAGATGCCCGGCCCGATAAGCGTCATTTCTGTCCATGGCGACAAGAAGGATGCACTTATCTGCGCCGACAAGATTTCCCGGGATGCAACAGCCGCGACAGATAGCAAACCACTTACCGCTGAAGCTCCCGGGGGGAAGAAGACCACCAGGTCCGGCAAGAGCTCTGTTGCCCACTCCGGCAAGCGCACCTCTTCGGAGTGGTGCGCTACCGTCGAGGACGCACCATCGAGCTCCACCGGCAAGTGCAACAAGACGATGGCAGCTCCGCCGAAGACCAAGAAGGTGCCCGCCAAGGAGGACGGCACTGGTGGTACCTTCACCATCAGTGCCACGCTTGATCCTAAATAGGAAGGCGAGCTCGTTGCTTTCTGCAGGCGAATGTCGATGTGTTTGCATGGCAACCATCGACATCCCCAATGTTCCTGTGAAAGTAATTGAGCACCACCTAGCTGTCTGTCCTCACGCGGCCCGTCAAGCAAAAAGTTAGGAAACAAAGGTGAGCGCCAAAAGTTCATAGCAGAAGAAATCAAGAAATTAGAAGCAGCAGGGCTTGTCGGAGAGTCCTCCACCCCACGTGGTTGGCCAATCCGTAGTTGTATCATAAGGCTAATGGGAAATGGAGACTTTGTATTGACTTCACCGATGTTAATAAAGCTTGTCCCAAAGACCCATTTCCCTTGCCGCAGATCGACCAGATTGTTGACTCCACGGCTGGATGTGATCTGCTTTCGTTTCTTGATGCATATTCAGGATATCATCAGATCTTCATGGCGTAAGAGGATGAAGAGAAACCGCATTCATTACACCATGTGGCACGATCGCTTTATACGGATGCCTTCGGTTTGAAGAATGCTGGTTCAACCTTTGCAAGGGTAGTCCATGATGCTTTTGAACCACAGATACATAGAAATGTAGAAGCCTACATGGATGACATAGTGGTCAAGAGCAAGGACAGAGCGACTCGTTCAGGATTTGATGAAACATTTGCAAATCTGCGCAAGATCAACCTCAAGCTCAACCCCGAGAAGTGCGTGTTTGGAGTCCCTTCCGCAAGCTTCTCGGTTCTTTGTGTCTCAATGAGGAATTGAAGCCAATCCCGACAAGATCAAGGCCATTGAGCAGATTGAAGCACCAACGCGTCAAGGATGTCGGAAGGCTTGCGGTTGCGTGGCTGCTCAAGCAGGTTCATCTCTAAGTCTGCTGAACGCATACTGCCGCTTTTCAAGATTTTGAAAAAGGCAGGTCCAATGAAATGGACTCCGAAGCGGAGGCTGCGCTGCAGGACTTGAAGAGATACCATCCTCCGCTCCAATACTTGTCGCACCTAGGCCACAAGAGAAGTTCTTTGCTGTATATAGCAGCGACCAATCAAGTGGTTAGTGCTGCGTTAGTAGCGGAGAGGGAGGCGGATGATGAGCCGGCAACCGAGGCAGCTTGCATCCAGCGCGACAAGCAGGGGCTTCACCGTCAAGCTCTGGTCCCGACAAGAACAGATCAGCGAGGGTTGCGACAAGATAGAAAAAGATGGTGCAACACCCAGTCTACTTTGTCGGGCCCCTTCTGCAGGGGCTAGATCAAGGTACTACGGTGTGCAAAAGCTGCTTTTCGGCCTCCTCATGGCCTCAAGAAAGCTGCACCATTACTTCCAAGCACACGAGATAACAGTTGTCACTCGCTTTCCGCTGAAGAGGATATTGCAAAATCCGGAAGCAACAGGCAGGATTGTCGAGTGGGCACTGGAACTGTCAAGCTTTGGTCTCAAGTTCGAAAGCACTTCAACTATCCAGAGCAGGGCATTGGCAGAATTCATAGCAGAGTGGACGCCAACGCAAGATGAAGAGATTCCGGAGACGAGCATCCCCGTCAAGGAGGCAAATAAAGAGTGGCTGATGTACTTTGACGGTGCCTTCTCGCTGCAAGGTGCCGGTGCCGGCGTGCTGCTTATCGCACCCACCGGAGAGCACCTCAAGTACATAGTCCAGATGCACTTTCCCAAGGAACAAGCAACAAATAATACTACAGAGTATGAAGGCTTGCTTGCCGGTCTCAGGATTGCGGTGGACCTTGGGATCAAGAAGCTCATTGTTAGGGGGGACTCGCAACTTGTCGTCCGCCAAGTAAATAAAGATTATCAGAGTCCGTTGATGGAAGCCTACGTCGATGAAGTGAGGAAGCTGGAAGAGCACTTTGAAGGCTCGCAAATGGAACACGTTCCAAGAGCATGTAATGATATAGCCGATGGCCCTCCAAATGTGCCGCACTTAAGTTACCTGTGGAACCAGGGATTTTTGTGCTCAAGCTAACTCAGCCAACCGTAACACCATCGACAGGATAGAGCAAGAAAAGAAAATTGGTTTCCGGCGACTACTTTCCGCGAGAGCTCACAAAGCCGCCGCCAAGAAGGTCCCTAAAACCAGCGCAAGTATCACCGAGCAGCAGTATGTCTCGACAAACCATGCAGTTTGTATCATTGAAGCAAACGCCCGACAAGTTTCGCCGGCAAGCTTGCCGGGATCATCAAGCTCGGCGGACCCACGAGTTCTTGCCGCAGGCTGATGTTCCCGCAAATGATGGATGAGCCTTTAGTTCTTGTTGTCGAGCCACAGGCTCCTGCATGGGCACAACAAATCGTCCATTTCCTTGAGACGGAGAACTTCCGAAGAGCAAGAAGAAGCGGAAAAAGTAGCCCGACAAAGGAAGTATGTACCAGTTTGTTGGCAACATCACATGCGCATGAAGAAGACTCAACAGTGTGAAATTGAAGTGTATTTGCGGGAAGATGGATGAAGCTGTTGGCGAGAGATACATGGAGGCATATGTGGTCACCACATTGGCGAAGAGCACTTGCCGCAAAGCTTTCCGCAAGGTTTCTTCCGGCGAAGCCCCCAGATGCAATCGCACAAGTAACAAAGTGTGAAGCGTGCGGTTCCATTCCAAACAGATACACCAACCAGCTCAAGCTCTCCGGACGATCCCTTTATCCTGGCCCTTCTCGATGCAGGGGCTCGACATCTCGGCCCTTTCCCCGAGCCATCGGGGCTTTGAGTACTTGTATGTCGAATCGACAAGTTCACAAAGTGGCCGAAGTGGAACCAGTGAGGAAGGTGACAGACACAGTCATCAGATCAAGTTCTTGGTCAATTGTTTGCCGCTTTGGGATTCCTAACCGAATCATCACCGACAACGCACACAGTTCACGAGCCGCACCTTCATGCAAGACGCCCAAGATCTTGGCGCCAAGATCTGCTTTGCTTCGTTGCTCATCCGAGAAGCAACGGTTAAGCGTAGAGAGCGAACGCTGAAGTGCTGCGGGACTCAAGACCAGAACTTTCGACAAGCCGCGCAAGTGTGGCGAAACCGGATCGAGGAGCTGCTGCTGGTTCTTTGGTCGACCAGACAACGCCAAATCGAGCCATCGCCGGACACCTTCCGCCTAGTCTACGGAGCAGAGGCAGTTCTCCCCACGGAACTCGTGGTACGGGTCACCTCGAGTGCTCGCCTATGATGAGCTTGAGCAAGAGCAGCTGTGACAAGATGACGCACTGCTCCTCGAGGAAGATCGTCTTCAGGCTGCTGTACGAGCTGCTCATTACCATCAAGCTTTGCGTCGCTACCATAGCCGCAAAGTTAATGCCAGAAGCTTCGAGGAAGGCAACCTTGTTTTTCGGCGCATTCAATCCGCCAAGAATTCCAACAAGTTGACGCCGAAGTGGGAAGGCCCTTATCGGGTGAAACGAGTCACTAGGCCCGGCGCTGTCCGCCTTGAGACCGAAGATGGCGTTCCGGTGAGAAATTCCTGAATATAGAACATCTTCGTTAAGTTCTACCCATAAATGTTGTTGGAACCCGTTCGGCAACCACCCTTTGTACAAGTCTTGCCGCTGTTGCATGTAATCCTTTGTACAAAGCGGGCGCAGAACCGTGCATCAAGTAAAGCCTATGTGTTGCGCACAACTTGTCAATACATGCCCACATAATCATATATGCATGTGTTTACTAACATTTTGTGCAGCATCCGCACCTGATAGCGGCGACGAGCCATTAGGCTCCATAACTTTATTTTCTCTTCTTTCTTCTCAAACAAGAAGAAGGTTCATCCACCCACAAGTTCACCGGGGGGGAAGGAGAAGATAATGGTGTGGGCCGCCAAGCGTTGCTCGAGGAACTGTCACCTTGCCGGAAAATGGACAACAGAAAAGCTAAGTTGCTAAATTTAAACGACCAGTTTTAAATTTTTAAGTTATCTTCCTCGAACGATAGTACTTTGTATGGAAAACCTGTGCACGGAGGAACCGACCATGACGCTTGCGCCTCTTACTTTGTTTCGAGTCCGCCAACAACTTAAGTGTGCTGCAACTAGTTGCGACAAGGTTGCTTGTCGGAGGCGGCATCGCCAAGAGGCTGCTGAAGTTCCGCTTTTCGGCCAAGGCAAAGGTGTTTGCACTGACAAGTTCCCCTGAAAGCGTAGGGTATAAACATACAAAGGAAGAAATGGAGTAAAGGAAATAGCATTGCATTCGATCGCCTAAGATAGTGTATATTACATAATAACTTGTCGCGGATCTAATAGACTTTCTATCTGAACATGATCTACAGCGACAAGAGAAAGACAGACTTGGCGGCCTAGTCCACGCGGTCGCCCTCGAGCCTCTTAACTCCGCTCACCCTGTCCACAATGGGTGCGACAAGGGCCTTGAGCGCTTCAACATCGGCGGAAGGAGGCAGGGACTTGAGGGCTTTGGATAAGTCGACGCTGGGTTGTGGAAGGCCACCTTCATCAACACCTTCCGGAAGCCTCGGCGCAGATTTTGGCGTGATTCCTCCGCCATTGCTTTGGAATCTCTTCCGAGCGGCTGGATACCCGCCAACACGCCTTTGAAAAATAGGCTGAGCTTGACGCTGGGTTGGAGGTTCTCGTCGGTGGAATATCCAAGATCTGTCATTCCCAACTCCATCAGCTCATTATGGATGCCGGCGGCGGTGTCCACAAGACCTTCTATCATTATGCTGTCTCGAAGATTATTTTGGGCGGTCACAAGATTCGGACGCAACTCCTCGGTGGCCTTGATCTTTCCAGCAGGCCCGTTTCCGCTCCTTGGCGCCATTCAACGTCTCCGCTAAGGTGGTCAATTTCAGCTCCAGATCCGCCTTGGAGTCCTTGGCGGCATCGAGCTCTTTGATCTTTTCAAAAACGACCTTGTAGCTCGCCGAGGGTGTAGCGTCCTTCTCACGCTTTCGCGCTTCAACCCGGCGACCTCCTCGGCACTCTTTCGGAGGGTGGACTCCGGATGAGCCACCTCGTCTCCAATTCCCTCTTGGCAGCCTCGGCAGCCGCAGCGGCATCTTTGCCTCCTGAAGTGGCCCGCTAATCGCTTGTTCGCGACTGGCGAGATCTTCCTCAAAGCTGTCGAGGTTGATCTTCGCTGCGCCAGCTCACCTTCTCGAGCGGAGAGCTTCTCACGAAATCCTCTGCTGCTCCTCAACCTCGCCCTTCTCCAAGATGAAGGCTGTGCGCCTCGCAAGTTACTCCCGCCTCTGCTATATCCCGGAGAGTCTCTTTTTGTTGGCGTCGGAGCTCTTCCCGACGTTCTCCAAATCAGCTCCGCCCCTCGCGACAAGCGCCTCCACGGACTCCAGCTTGGCTTGTCGGGCGTGTAGAGCGACAACAACCTCCTTAGCAGCTGCTCCTCCTCGGCTCACCACTGCTGCTGCTCGGGCATCAACCAACGACAGCCCGGGCGGAGGCAAGCAGTTCCGTGAAGGTCTCCCCTTCGGCCGGTGCCCGGAGCTTGATGCCCATGGGAGCTTGATGAAGACTCCCGCCGCCTTCAGGTAGGCGCCGGGCTGGGGCTCTTGAGTCGCGCGCGACATCGGTGGCGGGAGGATCAGCGGTCGGTAGCGCTGGCGCTCTGCGGCCTCGGGGGCGTCAAGACGATCGCCAGATTCCTCCCGACCTCTGCGCCCGGCAGCCTCGGCGGCCTCTCGCTTGGCGGGCCCGTCACGCCAGCCTCCTCCTCCATGTTGGCGGCGTCGACATTGTCGCCCGGCGTCTTCCTCGCCCGCGGCCTCGGTCTCCATCGGATCTCCGGTAGATGGATCGATGGTCAAGAAGAAAGCACAAATCAGGCGGATGTTGAAGATAAGAGCGAAGAAGAAAGAACCCAAGGAAATTATCAAACAAGAAAATCACCGCAACGGGATCTGCTGCCGCGGTCTCCACTACTGGAGGGTTGTCGGCGCTGGTCCTGACGAGAAGCTCCCTTGTCGGAGAGGCTCCTTGTCGGGAGGCCTCCCTTGCCGGAGAGCGCTCCCTTGGCGGAGAGTTTTTCCTTGGCGGCGTGGTTGAAGCAAGCAAAACTTGGAGTGACCTCCGGTGCTTCACGATGAGGCTGCTCTGCTCCTACACAATTCAACAAACCAGATATCGAACAGAGAAGCACCCAAGCGCACCCAAATTTGAGGAGTACACCATACACTTACTGGGGGCTGTCTGGGGCTGCTTTCTGTTGAAAGGTTGTTGGGTCGGCAAGGGAGTTCAGACGTCCCCCTGCCGCCATTGTGGGAGTCATCTAAGACGACAACCACCGGCGTCTTGGCCTCTTCGCGCCCTCTGAGCTAACGTCACAAGAAGAAGGTTCAGAGTGAAGCCGGATCAGATGTAAGATAAAGCAATAAATCGGAAGATTACAAGTAGCAGCGACAAGATCTTACCCTTCCTCTTCTTCCTCGGAGCTGAGGGCGGAGAGATCGAACTCTGCCCGCGCTGACGGATTGGGGAGAAGATTCCCTTGGGCGCTTGGCGCGGTGCAGGGGCGCGACTCTAGAAGACCCAGCGCCCGTCGCCGTGGCGGAATGAGGCGCTCAGCGGCAGCGGTGCTTGCCGCGGTGGAAGCGCGTCGTGGCGGCGGCTGTTGGACCGTGTGCCCCCCCGCCACTTCTCCAGCCTTCCGGAGGCGTCTCCTTGGCGGGCCAGCGGGCTCCTCCTGCGGCAAGCTACTTGACGGCGGAGCAGAGGCGCCCCCGGCAGGCTCGCTTGGTTCGTTGTCGGGCTCGGTCTGCTCCTCCTCACCGACAAACTCTTCTCGGTCGGCAAGGCTTGCCGCCTCGGCCCTCTCCGCCTCCTCGACAGTGAACCCAAACGCGCCGGCGGCAGCAGCCTCTGCAGCCTCCTCCAACCTCGTGGCGATCGCGCCATCTCCGATGTGGTGTCGCTGGTGAGCCGCCTCACTTTCGTCGGGCGGATCGACACTTCAACCAAGTTGTCGAAGAACTGCTGCACTATGTCATCGCGGGCTCCTCGCAAGTTGGAGCGATTCCATGGGAATCGCTGGCGGCATTATCTGCTGGAGGCTATCAAGCGACGAGTTGTTGCACAAGGGCACAACTCCCCTCGGCAACATGCACCATCCGGGGTTATCCGCTTCAGGCTTGAACAACTCCCGCAGCATGCCGTCAAGCTCCAAGGTAGTGAAATTCCAATTCAGACCTGGGCGCAGCCTCATGATATCCGCCGCGTTCTGGAATTCCCAAGCAGGCCTCCCTCTCTCCTGCAAGGGCGCAATGCGGCGGCGAAGGAAGTCCGCGCCAACTGCTCCTACGGTAAGCCCTGCTTGCCGGAGACGCAAAATCCTAGTCGTGGCAATCTTCAACTTGTCGTCCTCCGGCGCCAAGTTGCTCCAATCGTTGCCGCGAACTATGGGGGTTTTGCGCAGGGCAGTAAAAGGCTGTGGCTCCTCCTCTAAGATCCAGCACCAGTCAGCCCTCCACTCCTCCCACTTGCTGCGCAACTCTCCGTCAAGATACGCTTCCTTCTTGCCGATCCTAGAGGTCCATGAAATTCCTCCGCAAGCGGCTCTCTCTCTCTCGCTGGGTGAGAAGTAGTGGCGGAAGAGTGCGACGCTTGGGTGGACCCGACAAAGTTCTCGCAGAGATGTGCGAAACAGCCATGGTGAGGATGGCGTTGGGGGTGAAGTCAAGGAGGCGGAAGCCATATGTGTTCATGACATTGCGAAGAATTCAGAAAAGGCGGGCAGAGCCCGCACTGTAAGAAAATCGCAAGAAGGGGTACCCGATGGAGACCTTAGCAGATGTGGCGGCGGAGATGACCTCAGGCGCTGGATGCGCCCGGTCGCCGCCGACCGTAAGAGATAGTACAGACTCCGCAGCTCCTTCTGTTGAGCAGAGGATCAAGAGAGCCGCTCCTTCCGCAGCGCCATGAGCGCGCTGCGCCGGCCGATTTCACGCTTTTCCTTGTCGGCCTTCGAGCCATAGGGAGTGGTGGTGGAGGAAGCCGACGGCGTTGGTGGCACCGTGGCAATGGAGGGGCGGAGCGTCGCTCTCTTTGGGCTCGAGAAGAAAGGGAAAGCGACGGGGTTTCGATGTGACAGCAAGGGCAAGTGGGCGTCCTGCCCTGTTCCCCGCTTATAAAGGGAGAGGGGCATGCTCCTAATTTTCCCATTAAAGAAAGCCCCACGATTTCCCCCCATGACGCCACGTCCGGTGCGTGCCGTTCGTGGGAGACGTGGTCGGTCCAAGGCAAATAACGGCGTAATCAAGACCATGCGTGTCTGCCTGCTTGGGGCCTGGCCCATGAGCTTGGCGCCGTGTGTGGCCCAGTTCGGGGCTCCGGTCGGTGTACTAGAGTAGGGGTACCCTAGTATCCCGAACTCGCACGGACATTTGCAGCGCCCACCAGCGTGGCTGGCCCGATGATTGCCAAGATCTCGCGGCTCCTTTGGAGCCATTCAAGAAAAAAGTATCGAGGCCCGGCAAGAGGAGCTTGCGGAAGGCCACTCAGGCGCAAGGAAACAAGACCCGGCAAGGGATCTTGCGGGGGAAGGCTTGGTGGGCGCCGAGCCCCCTAAGCGACAAGGTTCCTGCCGCTGCAAGGCGCTTGTCGGGCGGGCAACCTCTCTTCATCTCGCTCAGCTCACCCGCCAACGTGTCACCACGGGCTCTCCCAAGCACGCAGCGGTCGACGGGCTGTGCAGCCAGCGGGGAGCAGCGATAAGCGGCGCCGACAAGCTACCATCGTGGCAAACGGAGGCGACTTGACGGTCCCTGTTACCTGTTCGGGCGATCGAGACAGCATTGATGACTCTTGTCCCTTGCCGTCGAGTTAGGTATAGATGATTGTACCTTGTATAGTGCGTGTACCAACCTATGTTTTACTATCTTACCCTTGTCTACTTGCCAAATGTGGTGACCCCTTGTGCCTATAAAAGGAGGCCCAAGTGCAACGAGAAAGGGTTCGGTCCAGCTCCGCTTAGTTCATCATACTCATACGAAACCACACTCAGGCTAGGTCTTGTAGCTCCCATTGCTCCCTAGCAAGAACACAAGATAATCCACAGAGCAGCAGAGGAGTATTATCTCTCCGAGAGAGCTCGAAGCTGGGTAAATCTGCTCGTGTGCATCGCCTCGATCCGCTCTTTGTGCAATCTCCCCCCTCCAACCACAAGGGACCCAGTCCCGTAGGTGCTCGTGGGACACGATCAGTTCTCCCCGACAGGACCCCCTACCCGAGATCCGCCGGTTTTGACACCGACAATCACAGCTAAGCCACCCACTGGGGGATTTGAGCACACATTCTTATGCGAAAACAATCATTAAGAGACTGCAAAAATCATGTCTTTGATAAGAAAACTGAAGGATTCTTATTACAACTCATTGATTCGAGTGTTTAGGAATAAAAACGGCGGAGCAGATCCATATTCCACGAGCGTGGCTCGTCTTCTTTCTTGGCTACATTGTAAAGGTGATCTGCCCCGTTGTGGAGCACCTTGGTGATGATGAAGGGCCCTTCCCAGACCGGAGCGAGCTTGTGAGGCCGTTTCTGGTGCACTAGGAGCACAAGGTCTCCTTCCTGAAATGCTCGGCCTCTGACATTTCGGGCATGGATTCGACGCATGTCCTGTTGATAGATGGTCGACCGGATCAGAGCCATTTCTTGTTCCTCCTCAAGCAGATCAACTGCATCCTGGCATGCCTGTTCTGCTTCAGCTTCTGAGAAGAGTTCCACTCGGGGGGCATTGTGCAGCAAATCACTCGGAAGCATAGCTTCAGCACCATAGACCATGAAGAAAGGGGTTCGATCAGTCGACCGATTGGGAGTTGTTCTTGAAAGCACAAGTGCTCCCTGGGTGATTTTGGTAATTAATGTCAACATATCTCTTGTTGGACTAATGTTTCTACCAAGTATGTTTCAGATAAGTTCAACGATGGAGTGGCATGGACTAGAGGATGTGGAACCCCTTCAAGATGCTAAAGACAAAGGATTGGCTCAAGCTCAAAGCTCAACACTATACGTTTTCTATTTTAGTGATCAATTATCACATTGAGTCCATAGGAAAGCCAATACTATTAAGAAGGGATGAGGTGTTGCTTAATGAGGTTCTTGCTCAAAGTGCTTAGTGATATGCTCCAAAGCCCTCCACTACTTTCTCACATCCACATATGTCCCAAACAAAAAACTCCAACTCGGCCCCAACGAAATTTCATATCCGGAGCCACCGAGTTCAGTTGACATAGCCACTGCCAGAAACCCTAATCAATTCGGTCTCACCGATAGTGATCTCGGTTTCACCGAGATGGGATTGCAAACTCTCTGTTGCGTATTGCAATAATTACGGTCTCACCGGAATATGCAATCGGTCCCACCGAGATTGCAATGCAAACTCTCTGTCACCCCTTCGTAACATTTCAGGCTAACCAAGATGAGCGAATCGGTCCCACCGAGTTTGCCTGACCAACTCTCTGTTAGTCTATTACCAAAATCGGTCTCACCAAGTTTGTGTAATCGGTCTCACCGAGATTACGTTATGCCCTAACCCTAGCACATCGGTCCCACCGAGTTGATCCAGTCGGTCCCACCGAAAAACCTAACGGCCACATTATGAACCAAATCGGTCTAATCGAGTTCTTTGAATCGGTCCTGCCGAGTTTGGTGATTTGTATGTAACGGTTAGATTTTGTGTGGAGGCTATATATACCCCTCCACCCACTCTTCATTCGTGGAGAGAGCCATCAGAACATGCCTACACTTCCAACACATATTTTCTGAGAGAGAACCACCTACACTTGTGTTGAGGTCAAGATATTCCATTCCAACCACATAAATCTTGATCTCTAGCCTTCCCCAAGTTGCTTTCCACTCAAATCTTCTTTCCACCAAGTACAAATCCTGTGACAGAGAGTTGAGTGTTGGGGAGACTCTCATTTGAAGCACAAGTGCAAGGAGTTCATCATCAACACACCATTTGTTACTTCTTGGAGAGTGGTGTCTCCTAGATTGGCTAGGTGTCACTTGGGAGCCTCCGTCAAGATTGTGGAGTTGAACCAAGGAGTTTGTAAGGGCAAGGAGATCGCCTACTTCGTGAAGACCTACCCTAGTGAGGCACGTCCTTCGTGGGCGACGGCCATGGTGGAATATACAAGGTTGCTTCTTCGTGGACCCTTCATGGGTGGAGCCCTCCATGGACTCGCACAACCGTTACCCTTCGTGGGTTGAAGTCTCCATCAACGTGGATGTACGATAGCACCACCTATCGGAACCACGGATTAAAAATCTCCATGTCTCCAAATTGCGTCTGCACATTCCAATCCCATCCCTTTACATTCTTGCAACTTGCATACTTTAATTTCTGCTGCTCATATACTCTTTGTCATGCTTGCTTGATATGTATTGTGAATGCTTAAACTTGTGCTAAAACTCCACATCAACATAAAGACTTAAAAACTGCAACTTTTCTTGATTAGAGTCTAATCACCCCCCTCTAGACACCTCTTCTCGATCCTTTCAGTTCTCAATCCCCATAGGACAGATGGCAACTCAGTCACCCAAGCTCCAGCTGTGTGCTTGAGGTCGCGCATCAATCGGGGTTTCAACCCTTGTAGGATCAAGCCATTCGCTCTTTCTGCCTGTCATTCGACTGCGGGTGAGCAACGGATGCGTAATCGACCCGAGTTCCCTGGGAAGCATAGAATGCTCTGAACTCATTAGAATCAAAGTTGGAGCCATTATCTGTGATAATGCTGTGAGGGACTCCATATCGGAATATCAGCTCTCTAACGAAACTAATGGCAGTGCTTGAGTCAAGATTCTTGATAGGCTTTGCCTCGATCCATTTGGTAAACTTGTCAACTGCTACGAGCAAATGAGTAAAACCGCTTCTGCCTGTTTTCAAAGGTCCAACCATGTCCAACCCCCAAACTGCAAATGGCCAGACGGGTGGAATAGTCTTCAAGGAAGACGTAGGCTTGTGAGACATGTTTGAGTAAAACTGGCAGCCCTCGCACTTGCCGACTATATCTTTAGCCATCTCATTCGCACACGGCCAGTAAAACCCTGCTCGGTATGCTTTGGCCATGATGGTCTGAGAGGACGCGTGGTGACCATAGGTCCCCGAGTGAATCTCATTTAAGATTCAGTCGACCTTCTTCTGGAGTGATGCAACGCTGAGCTACTCTGGTAACACTTTCTCTGTAAAGTTGTCCACTTATCACTGTGAAGGCTTTGGATCTGCAGACGATATGGTGGGCCTCATCTTCATCCTCTAGGAGCTCCTGCCTGAGCAGATAAGCATTATATGGCACCGTCCAGTCAGGAGTGATCACTAAAACCTCCATGACCAAGTCAACTATAGCTGGGACTTCAATCTCAGTCAGTTTGGCTGAACTTATCGGTTGTGGGGGCTCCTTCGTAAAGGGATCTTCTCAAACTGACGGGGTGTGGAGATGCTCCAAAAACACATTAATGGGAATGAGTTTCCGAGTGGAACCTATCTTCGTCAGATCATCAGCCGCTTGATTCTTGAGTCGGGGTATGTGGTGGAGCTCCAACCCTTCAAACTTCTTCTCTAACTTTCTCACAGCATTGCAGTAACCAGTCATGGTTGGGCTCCTGATGTCCGACTCCTTCATTACCTGATTGACTACCAAATCTGAGTCGCCGTAGACCATCAGGCGATGGACGCCAAGTGAGATGGCCATACGCAACCCATATAAAAGTGCCTCATACTCAGCTTCATTGTTTGAGGAGTCGAAGTGAATTTGAAGGACATAACTAAGCTTGTCACCTCTTGGGGATACCAGGACCACTCCAGCACCAGAACCGTTCAACATCTTGGACCCATCAAAGAACATGGTCCAATGTTCCGGGTGAATTTGAGTCGGTTGCAGCTGTTCAATCCACTCGGCAAGGAAATCTACTATTGCTTGAGACTTGATTGCTTTCTTTCCTTCGAAATTGATATCCAAAGGAAGGAGTTCAATTGCCCACTTGGCCACTCGACCGGTTGCATCCCGATTGTTCAGAATTTCTGATAATGGAGCATCGCTGATGACTGAAACCGAGTGGTCTGCGAAGTAATGTGCAACTTTCTTTGTGGTCAAATAAATCCCGTGGACAAGCTTCTGGTAATGCGGATACCTTTGCTTGGACGGAGTCAAGACTTCAGAAATATAGTACACTAGGCATTGAACTTTGTAGGCTTTGCCCTCTTCTTCTCGCTCGACTGTGAGCACTGTGCTGACAACTTGTCTAGTGGCCGTGATATATAGCAGTAGAGGCTCTTTGCTAATTGGGGCAGCAAGCACCGGCTGGGCAAAAAGCAGGGCTTTGAGCTCTACAAACGCTGCTTCGGCTTCAGGGGTCCACTCGAACTTATCATACTTCTTCATCAGTCGGTAAAGAGGCAATGCCTTTTCATCGAGACGAGAGATGAATCGGTTCAATGCAGCCAAACAACCAGTAAGATTCTGAACATCATGCACACGCATAGGGCGTTTCATTCAGAGAATTGCTCCAACCTTTTCTAGGGTTGCGTCGATCCCTCGTTCGGAAACAAGGAAACCGAGTAACTTTCCGCCTGGGACTCCGAATGTGCACTTTGACGGATTGAGCTTGATATCATATCTTCTTAAGTTGGCAAAAATTTCAGCTAGGTCAGTAAATTGGCCGGAACCTTTGTGTGACTTGACCACGATATCATCCATGTACGCTTCCACGTTCCGACTGATTTGTGTGAGCAGGCACTTCTGAATCATGCGCATGAACGTGGCGCCAGCATTCTTGAGACCAAAGGGCACGGTAGCATAACAAAAACACCCGAATGGGGTGATGAAGGCTGTTTTTAGTTCATTAGGTCCATACAGTCGGATCTGATGGTACCCGGAATACGCATCCAAAAGGACAAACGCTCACATCCCGCAGTCGAGTCGACAATCTGGTAGATGCGGGGGAGAGGGAAGTGATCTTTCGGGCAGGCCCGATTGATGTGCATGAAATCTATACACATACGAAGTGAATCATCTTTCTTGGGGACCATGACAATATTGGCGAGCCACTTGGAGTGGTATATCTCGCGGATGAACTCAGCTGCCAGAAGCCGAGCTACCTCTTCACAAATTGCCTTCCTCTTATCCATGGCGGACTGACGAATATGTTCTTTAAAAGGTTTTGCTTTTGGGTCAACGCGCAAACAATGCTCAACCAGTCCCCTGGGTACACCTGGCATGTCAAATGGTTTCCATGCAAAGATGTCCCAGTTCTCACGGAGGAACTGGATGAGCGCTTCTTCCTATTTGCTGTGGTGTTGTTGAGGTGTGGATCAGAGCAGCATTGGGATCAGTCGGGTGAACATGTACAGGCTTTGTCTCTTTGGTCGACTGAAACGCAGACTCTGAAGCCGGCTTCTTGGCTCACAACAAACCACTCGGATCTGCATTCTTTTGATATTCTTCCATCTCTACTATTGCCATCTGTTGATCAGCAATCTTTGAGCCCTTTTGGAGGCACTCCTCCGCTCTTTGCCGATTCGCTATGACTGTGATCACGCCTCTGGGACCAGGCATCTTCAACTTGAGGTATACGTAACACGGTCGAGCCATGAAACAAGCATATGTGGGCCTGCCTAGCATAGCATGGTAGGCACTATGAAAATCCACCACCTCAAACGTCAACTTTTCCTTGTGGTAATTCTTTGAATCACCGAAAACCACATCAAGAGTGATCTGACTGAGTGAATCTGCTTTCTTTCCTGGGATGACTCCATGGAATCGCATGTTGCTCTCATTGAGCTTGGACATCGGGATGCCCATATCTCAAAGGGTCTCAGTATACAGAATGTTCAAGCCACTGCCACCATCCATCAGAACCTTGGTCAGTCGGGTGCCCCCAATGACTGGGTCGACCACCAGCACTTGCCGCCCGGGGGTAGCAACGTGCGCTGGGTGATCAGACCGGTCGGATGTAATGGGAGTTTTTGACCACTTCAAATATGTCGTAGTTGCCGGAGCAACCATGTTCACCTCTCTATTGATAACTTTCAGTTGACTTTTGCTCTCGATGTCAGCAAAAAATCACCAAAGTAGCATTGACATTGGGGTAACCATCATCTCTCTCTTTATCCTCTTCCTTATCAGATTCCTTCTCCTTCTCACTGGGATAACCCTCTCGGAAGCTCTGAATCAGGAACCGACCCTGTTGAGTGGTATGCTTGGCCAGAATCAAGTTACCCTCTTCATCTTTTTTAGTGTGTATGTGACACGGTAAATCGAGAACATTGTTTCCTGACTGATCTTTTACTTTCTTAGGGATCCATGGCCCTTTAGGCTTTCCCTTGAACTTCCTTTGATTCAAAACTGCAGCCTCAGCAGGACCTGTGGGTTCAGCCTTGCGCTTCTGCTTCCGACTGGAATTTCCACCTCCGATGTCCTGGGCGACTGGTTTACTCTTGCCACTGCGAAGTCGGTCTTCCTCTTCGCCATTGGCGCATAGAGTGGCTATTTCCATCATTCGGGCCAGGGACATGTCTCCTGACTGACCGAATTTCAAGTTGAGCTCTCTGTATCCGACGCCCTCTTTGAAGGTGCAAACTGCCTGGTGCTCTGACACATTTTCCACAGTATGATGAAGAGTATTCCATCTGTGGATGAAGTCTCTCAAAGTTTCGTTCTGCTTCTGAACACAGTGCTGCAATTCAGTCAGCCCAACAGGTCGCTTGCAAGTGCCCTTGAATGTTTTGATAAACACTCAGGCCAGCTCTTTCCAACTAAAAATATTTCCAGGGGCTAACTGATTCAACCAAGCTCTGGCTGAACCCTCAAGCATCAAGGGGAGGTGCTTCATGGCTACATCATCGTTGCCGCCACCAATTTGCACTACCACTCGATAATCTTCTAGCCAAGTGTAGGGTTTCGACTCACCGGTGAACTTACTCACGCCCGTCGCCAACCTGAAGTTGAGAGGGATCTCAGCAGCTCGGATGGCTCTATTTAAACATTCAGGCCGAGAAACATGTACTCTGCTTCCACTCGGACGGTTTCTGTCTTGTCCTTCTCTATATTTCCGGCCCCTGTCGACCAAACCTTGTACGAGGAGTGATCTCGCATCGAACCCAGGCTCTCTTGGGTCGACTGGAGCTCTCCGCTCTTCACCATACGGGCACCTGCCATCATACCGTCGGGGCGTGTACGATCTGCCCCTCGGAGGGGGCGTAGGCACTCGATGGTGGTCGTCACGGGCGTATAGATGATCATACTGTCCGAGGCCCCGATCAGGTACTAATCCTGGCGGTGCCCATGATCGTCACACCGCGGAGGCGATCTTGGACTATGAGCCGACTGAACTGTGTCCGCAACCACAGATCTGCTATGGATCCTGTTGCGCGACTGAGAAACAACCAAGTTTTGTTCACCCGGCGCTCGGAGCAGTGCTCAAATCTGCACCAATCCTCTACCAGCTTCTGAACGAGATGGCTGAATCAACTCTGCTATACGGGCTGCCGCTGCAAGATTCTGGACTGGAGTGCGGTATACCTGAAGTTCAGGCGGAAACAATTGTCGTGGCCGTCGACTGGATTCAGGGATCTGCTGACGGGCACATTCCTCGAGTGAATGTTGAAGATTCTCCAGACAGGTGCGTTCAGCCAAGGTGGCCAGGCGCGCAGCCTCCAAGGCCCGACCCTCGAAGGTCTCCCCCACAATGGGGGTCTGGAGCGCCTCCATGTTGTGGCGATGCAGCTCTTCCCTCTTTTCCGAAGTGAGGGCTTGGGGTTCATACTCATCATGAACGTACGACGGGCCATCACCGTCGCCGCCGCCACCACTGCGACGGAACCCGGGTGAGCTGCGACTGGTATCAACCATGAGGACTTCCGCCGCGAGGTCGCTGCTTCCGCACTCGGAAAGAGTATCCGCGGAACCAGTCAACAGATTGAATGGTCCGCAGAGAGATTCGTCAGGCTCGATTGCCGCAACTTGAGGGGTGACTGACAGGCGAGTCACCACATGCTTCACCCACCGCTGGAGCCGCGATCGATCGAATCGCTTGTGGCGGTGTACAGCAGGGAGAACGGATGATGCGGGATCCGACCGATACTGGGTCGACGGTTGCCGCAGGAGGACGCGGCAGGCACTCGCACAGAAGTGCGCAGCCCCGCAGATGGAAAGGGCCTCGACATCAAGAGGGGCCTCTTGGAGCCAGGCGGAGTCGTCAGCGATGAAAACAAGCGCGCTGAGACGGATCTCACGGCCCAAAGCCAAACCACCGCTAGAAACCATGTTGATGGAGAACAGAAAAACTGCAACCTCACCGGAAGTCACTAAGACGCCGGCCCCACGGTTGGACTGTCGTGGGTGTGAGTCTGACAGTAAGAGTAGGGGGTACGTAGGAGGAGGCAAGGCCTTCGCTACAACGAGGTTGTGCACGCAAGGTTTACGAGTTCAGGCCCTTCTCGGGGGAAGTAATAGCCCTACGTCTCGGTGCCCGGAGGCTTCTCGACTGGAATATGCGTGAGAGTTACAGCGGGTGCGAACCCTTGTGCCTGAGGAGGGGGGTCGCTTATATAGAGTGTGCCAGGCCCCTCCAGCCCTCAGTTACACAGGTTTGAATGTACGTTAAGGCAGGGGCGTTACTGGTAACGCCTACTATAAATGACTATTAATGATCTTTAAGACTATAGAGTGAACGCCTGACAGTTGCCATACCGAAGTGACTATAGGTCTTCTGTGTTCTGAGTCATTCTTATGTATGGTCGAGTGACTTATGTTGGTCGAGTGGAATTGGGATATCCGAGTGGAATATCTGGTCGAGTGGACTGCACTCCAAGGCATTTCAGTCGGTATCTTCTGTTGGACTTTGAATTTCTCTGACTCTAGGGCAGTGTCCTTTGGTAGGGCGTCTAGGTCAGGCCTATGACCCTACCGTAGGTACGTGTCATTGTCAGACAGCTCCTATTTCAGAATGTTTGAAGAAATAGTTGATTAATAATTGGGTTATAAATGTCGGGTAGAATTGATATCTATTGGTTGTCAGCTTAATGAAGGTGGTGCTAGGCTTTTGGCTAATGATACTGATGTGGATTGTATGTATCTAAAGCTAAATCTAGGGCACCGCTTTCAAATGATATACCTGGATCATTTAGATAGCCACATTTCTGGTGGAGGAGCAAAATGGGGTGATGTTGTGGCTAATCTAGTAGCACAAATCCCTCGTGTTTTCAGCTCAAGGAAGAAGGAAAGGAATGCAAGTGAGAATAAATATCCATGTGAGAGCAATGCTTCTTGTGGTGTTGTGGATGAAAGTGTTGAAACTGAGAGCACTTAGCAGTTCTTTGTGAAGTTGAGACCAAGGGGAAAGAAAACAGAAGAGGTGGAAGAACAATATGCAGACTCAGATTCCTCAGACAGTGATTATGCACCTGAGATTGTGGATAGTGACTATGACTTGGAGGATGGAAATGATGATCTGTTGCAGGAGCAGTTGCAACCAATGCATGACAAGAAAGGGAAGAAGGTGGTTGAAGATTGCAAATCAGAAGATGAGGAATTAAGTGCTCCAGATTCAGATGAGGATGATATGAAATTCAATTTCAAGTCTTTCACAGCAGCAAACATGCATGAACCTAAGTTCCATGCAGGGCAATTGTTCTCTTCTGTGGAGCTCTTGAGGAAAGCTGTGAGAGAGTATAGTTGCATAGAGAGTTAACATCACATTTCCAAAGAATGACAAAATCAGTCTTGCTGCAAAGTGTGAAAAGGGTTGCCCCTGGTATCTGTATGCATCATGGGATAATAGAACAAATTTCTATAATGGTGGAAACATTTAATGAGCAACATACTTGTGAGAAAAAGTGGCAAGTTGCGGCTTTATAGCTAGGTACATTGCTCACAAATATGTAGACAAAATTAGGGCATGTGAAATTATCATTGAAGGCTTTTGTAGCTTTTGTGTAAGATGATTGGAACATGACAATTAAAAGGGGAAAGCTGGGGAGAGCTAGGAAGATTGCATATGATATCATATATGGAGATGAGATTGCACAATACAACTTGCTATGGGACTATGCAAATGAGCTGAGTAAACCAAACCCGGGAAGTACTTTCCTTCTTGGACTGTTAGAAGAGGGACAATTTCAAAAGTGCTACTTTTCTTTTGATGCATGCAAGAGGGGGTTCTTATCTGTTTGCATGCCTATCATTTTCCTTGATGGTTTCCACTTAAAGACACAGTATGGAGGTGTTCTATTAAGTGCAGTAGGAATCGACCCCAATGATTGCATTATTCCTATTGCTCATGCAATGGTGCAGAGTGAGGACACCAAAGCTTGGAGGTGGTTTCTGAAAGCACAAGTGCTCCCTAGGTGGTTTTGGTAATTAATGTCAACATATCTCTTGTTGGACTAACACTTTTATCTAGTATGTTTCAGATAAGTTCAACAATAGAGTGGCATGGACTAAAGGATGTGGGAACTCCTTCAAGATGCTAAGGACAAAGGATTGGCTCAAGCTTCAAGCTCAAGACTCTTCATTTTACATTTTAGTGATCCAAGATCACATTGAGTCTATAGGAAAAGCCAATACTATCAAGAAGGGATGAGGTGTTGCTTAATGAGCCTTTTGCTTCATGTGCTTAGTGATATGCTCCAAAACCCTCCACTACTTCTCACATCCACATATGACCTAAACCTAAAGTCAAACTCGGCCCTTACCGATTCTTTCTATCCGGCGCCACCGAGTTCAGATGTCATAGCCACTGCCACAAACTCTAAGCAAATTGGTTTCACCAATAGGGATCTCGGTCTCACCGAGATGGGATTGTAATCTCTCTGTGTATGTCCATTACCAAAATCGGTCTCACTGAGTTTGTGCAATCGGTACTACCGAGATTACAATGCAAACTTTCTGGTTAACTTATTACCCAAATCGGTCTCACCGGGTTTGAGTAATCGGTCTCACCGAGTTTGCCTGACCAACTCTCTGGTTAGCTAATCACCAAATTCGGTCTCACCGAGTTTGTGTAATCGGTCTCACCGAGATTACGTTATGCCCTAACCCTAACCATATCGGTCCTACCGAGATGCATTTAAGTCCCACCGAAAATCCTAACGGTCACTAGGTTTACTAAATCGGTCTGACCGAGTTTGATGATTCGGTCCCACCGAGTTTGGTAAATTGTGTGTAACGGTTAGATTTTGTGTGGAGGCTATATATACCCCTCCACCTCCTCTTCATTCGTGGAGAGAGCCACCAGAACAAGCCTACTCATGTGTTGAGGCCAAGATATTCCATTCCAACCATATGAATCTTGATCTCTAGCCTTCCCCAAGTTGCTTTCCACTCAAATCTTCTTTCCACCAAATCCAATCCTGTGAGAGAGAGTTGAGCGTTGGGGAGATTATCATTTGAAGCACAGGAGCAAGGAGTTCACCATCAACACACCATTTGTTACTTCTTGGAGAGTGGTGTCTCCTAGATTGGCTAGGTGTCACTTGGGAGCCTCCGACAAGATTGTGGAGTTGAACCAAGGACTTTGTAAGGGCAAGGAGATCGCCTACTTCGTGAAGATCTACCGCTAGTGAGGCAAGTCCTTCGTGGGCGACGGCCATGGTGGGATAGACAAGGTTGCTACTTCGTGGACCCTTCGTGGGTGGAGCCCTCCGTGGACTCGCGCAACCGTTACCCTACGTGGGCTGAAGTCTCCACCAACGTGGAAGTACGATAGCATCACCTATTGGAACCACGAGATAAACATCCGTGCCTCCAATTGCGTTTGATTTCTCCAAACCTTTCCCTTTACATTCTTGCAAGTTGCATGCTTTATTTTCCGCTGCCTACATACTCTTAGCATGCTTGCTTGTTATGTATTGAGAATGTTAAACTTGTGCCTAAACTCCACTTAAACCGAAAAGAAGTTAAAAACTGCAACTTTGGTACTTAGTGTCTAATCACCCCCCCCCCCCTCTAGACACCTCTTCTCAAGATCCTACAAGTGGTATCAGAGCATTGGTCTCCATTGCCTTGGTTTAATCACCATTGGAGGAAGATGGATGAGTCTACTTTGGGGAGTCTTAGACATGGAGTGCCTATTCTTGATGGAGAGTATTTTCATGAGTGGAAAAATGAGATGCTTGTGATTTTCAATCAATATCAATTGAACAAGTACATTGCTAGCCCTTGTGCACCTCATGTTGATCCTATGAATCCTACCCTTGATGAATCTATTAACATGACTAGAAATCTTAGAACTGTTAATCTTATCACTAGAGGCTTGCCTAGAAACTTGATTAGAATCTTGCCTACTTTTGAGTGTGCCTACACTATATGGAAATTCCTTGAGGAACGCTTTCCAAATTATTCCTTGAAAAATCTAGATGAGATTCTCTATAAGTCTATTGCCTTGAGTAAGATGAATACTAGTGATCCTATGTTTGGTGATCGTCTATTTGAACTCACCGACCTTATGCGTGCCAAAGGAGATGTTGGAATTATTGGTGATATTATTTCCGAAGCTATAAGAATTCATAAGCAAGATGTTTGTCAAACTCACTCTAATGAATTACCCTCTCTAGGATTTGATCCACCACATGACGATGTTGCACATGGATACTATGATGAGGATGATGATAGTGACTTCGATCTTGATGATGCAATGAGACATTTTGGTCTTATGGCAAATCTTCGGGGATATGTGTCAGGAGGAAAGGAATGGGTTCTTGACAGTGGATGTACGGATCACATGACCGGAGATAAAGACATGTTTCGTGAGCTTGCTAAAAATGATAGTCCTCCAAAGTATGTCACTTTCGGTGAAAACTCAAAGGGTAAGGTGGTTGGCCTTGGTAAGGTGGCCATCTCACATGATTGCTCCATTCAAAACGTCATGCTCGTTGAGTCTCTTGGCTACAACTTACTTTCAGTATCTACACTTGCTGATTTCGGTTTAAATTTCCTATTTACTGAAGTAGATTGTAAAGTGTTTCGTCGAGGCAACCATAAAATGGTCTTTACCGGTATACGTAGAGGTGATATTTACATTGTTGATTTCTCTAAAAATGCACAACCTAAAACTTGCTTCATTGCTAAATCCTCAAAAGGTTGGTTATGGCATAGATGACTAGGTCACGTTGGCATGATAAACCTTGACAAGCTTATTAAAGGAAATCATATCCTTGGAGTTAACGATGTCATATTTGATAAGGATAGACTATGTAGTGCTTGTCAAGCAGGTAAACAGGTCGGAGGAAGGCATCCCGTGAAGAACATCATGACCACAAGGAGGCCACTCGAGCTACTTTATATGGATCTCTTTGGTCCCAACGCTTACAAAAGCCTCGGTGGAAATTCTTTTGGTCTAGTTATAGTTGATGATTCTTCAAGATTTACGTGGGTGTTCTTTCTCGATGATAAATCGCAGGTCCAAAAGATCTTCAAAAACTTCGCTAGGAAGGCCCAAAACCAATTTGAAGTGAAGATCAAGAAGGTTCGCAGCGACAACGGAACGGAGTTCAAGAACGCAAATGTGGACACCTTTCTTGATGAAGAAGGGATTTCACACGAGTTCTCGGCTACGTACACACCTCAACAAAATGGATTTGTTGAGAGGAAGAACCGGACGCTCATTGAAATGGCGAGAACGATGCTTGATGAGTACAAGACACCGAAGCACTTTTGGGCAGAAGCGGTTGAGACAGCTTGTCATGCAACAAATCGCTTGTATCTTCACAAGCTACTCGGCAAGACGGCATACGAGCTCCTCACCGGTAACAAACCCCAAGTTGGATACTTTCGAGTATTCGACTCAAAGTGCTACATTCTTGATAAGCATCGTCGCTCAAAATTTGCTCCTATGTCTCATGAAGGTTTCCTACTAGGTTATGGCTCAAACTCTCACACTTACCGTGTCTACAACAATTTCACCCGAAAGGTTGAAGAGACGGTAGATGTGAAGTTTGATGAATCTAACGGCTCGCAAGTAGAGCAATTGCCAATTGATGTAGGAGACAAAGACCCTTCGGAAGCAATCCAAGACTTGTCTATTGGCAAGGTCCGTCCAACGGAGGTGAAGGAGAGTACCTCGTCTATTCAAGTGGAAGCTTCTACTTCACGACAAGGTGAACCAAGAGTTGAAACGGAAGCATCCACAAGTGGAACACACCAAGATGAAGAAAACAAGGAAGAACATCACGAACGTCAACAACCTCCTTCTCCACCTCGACAAGAAAACGACAACGCCAACAATGAAGATGATCAAGAAGAAGAAGAACAAGATGAAGAAGATGTTCAACCGAGACCCAAGCAAATGCTTTCACGAGTTCGAGCAAGAATTGCTAAAGACCATCCCGTCGAGCAAATCTACAATGATATTCAAACCGGGAGAATCACTCGCTCTAAAACTCGCTTAACTAACTTTTGTGAAAACTATTCTTTCATCTCTAGCATTGAACCTATGAAGGTCGAAGAAGCATTGGAAGATCCGGATTGGATAAATGCTATGCATGAAGAGCTACACAACTTTGAGAGAAACCAAGTTTGGACATTGGTTCAGAAGCCCGGCAACAACCACAACATCATCGGTACTAAATGGGTGTTTTGCAACAAGCAAGATGAAGATGGACAAGTAGTTCGCTACAAAGCACGTCTCGTCGCCCAAGGCTACACACAAGTCGAAGGTATGGACTATGGTGAGACTTATGCTCCCGTTGCTAGACTTGAGTCCATACGCATCTTACTTGCCTATCCTAATCACCATAATATCACTTTGTACCAGATGGACATTAAAAGTGCTTTTCTAAATGGTGAAATAGAGGAGGAAGTTTATTTCAAACAACCTCCCGGCTTTGTTAATCCTAAGAAACCAAATCAAGTTTACAAACTTCACAAAGCCCTTTATGGTCTTAAACAAGCTCCTAGAGCTTGGTATAAATGCTTGACCAAGTTTCTTCTTGAAAAAGGCTTTGAAATTGGGAAGATTGATTCCACACTTTTTACTAAAAGGGTTAATGGAGAATTATTTGTATGCCAAATTTATGTTGATGATATCATATTTGGATCAACTAACCCTCAACTTAGTGAAAAGTTTGGAAAGCTAATGTCGGAGAAGTTTGAGATGTCAATGATGAGTGAACTCAAATTCTTTCTTGGGTTGCAAATCAAGCAAACTAAGGAAGGTACTTTTGTCTCTCAAATGAAGTACACTAAGGACTTATTCAAGAAGTTCAATATGCAAGAATGCAAAGGTATGCCTACACCCATGCCTACTAGTGGACATCTTGATTTGACCAAAGATGGTAAACCGGTTGATCAAAAGGTTTATCGCTCTATGATTGGATCATTGTTATACATATGTGCTTCACGTCCCGATATTATGCTAAGTGTGTGCTTGTGTGCAAGATATCAAGCTGCTCCTAAAGAATGTCATCTTAAGGCCGTAAAAAGGATAGTGAGATACTTAATTCATACACCAAATTTTGGCATTTGGTATCCTAAGAGGACCTCTTTCGATCTTGTTGGCTATTCTGACTCGGACTATGCCGGAGACAAGGTTGATAGAAAGTCCACTTCGGGTACATGTAAATTTCTTGGTAGATCTCTTGTGTCTTGGTCCTCCAAGAAACAAAACTCGGTATCCTTATCTGCAGCCGAAGCGGAGTACATTGCCGCTGGTTCATGTTGTGCTCAATTACTTTGGATGACCCAAACTCTTAAATATTATGGGATATATGTGAAACATGTTCCATTGCTTTGTGACAATGAAAGTGCTATCAAAATTGGTCATAATCCTGTACAACATTCTCGAACTAAGCATATTGAAGTTCGTCATCATTTCATTCGAGATCATGTTGCTAAGGGTGACATTAATCTTAAGCATGTTCGCACCGAAAAGCAATTAGCCGATATATTTACTAAACCACTTGAAGTGAAAGTGTTTTGCAGGTTGAGAGGAGAATTGAACATCATTGATGCTTCAAACTTGGAGTAGAAACTCCATTGGATACAGGCAAGACATGAGCCTATGACTAATCCATGATATCTCTCTTATGATGAAAATATTATATCTTGGATATATTTGTATCTTGCATGTTATCTAACCCATGTAGGTACTTGGTTGAATCAAATTCCATGAGATTGTAATCTACTCACATATTGAGCAATCTCTACATCACCAAGTCTCTACCCTATGGTGGTTGAATACAAGGAAGCACAGAATCATTCAAACATATCCTTTTGACTAACTCTATGATTGAGCTTCATGATTGTCATTTTGGATACACAAGTGCTCTTCCTTGCAAGAACTAACCCATGTAGGTAGATGGACTCAAATTCCAAGTGGTGCTCCCAACTCTTGATGAGCTACATCAACCTTGAGCAACCCACACAAGTTCAACTACATGGACAACACCACCAACCAAGGTATGTTATTCCATCTTAGAGAAGCTTTACTCCAAGTCATGAGCTAAAGCAACTCGACAAGATGTGAATACATCAAGATGCTTAAACGAAAAATGGTAACCCCATTTTGAGCTTAAACGATGAGTATGACCCATGATCAAGTGATCTCACTTGACTCCTAAGTCAATATACTCTAACATAGGTGACTTTGTCACCGACCATCTCTAGATGAAGTTCTCTCGTGTTCTTATTTGTGTGTTTGCATTTGTCTCATGCATATTTGTTTCCCCTTTCAAAAAAAAAACTTCATCTAGATTTTTTTCTTTCTATTTGCTCTGCATTTTTCAGCATCCAATTCATTGCAAATCATTCAGTTAATTCCTTAAAAATCTTTGTGAGACATTTCAAGTCTAGTGAGCTGAGGTGACAAATGTTTTCTCTGCGACGAACTCGATTTCACTGATTTGTTGTTTTCGGTCCAACCGAATCTTTTCGGTACAACCGAAGCATACCACTCGGTGCCACCGATTTCCCAACAGGAAAAACAATTTGCCACTTATTCTGTGTTTCTTTCAATCCAGCTCCACTCAATGAATCTTGTCCTCTACAAGCATCACAAATTTTTTCCAGTGCTTTGTGTTGTGACTCAAGGACCAAACCCATACACAACAAATTCCAGAAGACCCTTCTTGGAAATTGATGTCAAAGGAGGAGAGAGAGATCACATCAAAGCTTATCACTTAGATAGATCACATCAGAGAGAGTATTAAGAGGGAGAAAGAGATCTCCAGGGAGAGAGAATACTCAAGTAGATAGTATTTCTCAAGGATCCCAGATGCTTGGTATTCAAGAGGAGAGATGCCACATGTCTTTTTGGGGGAAAGACATGTTCATGTGTGCTTATTTGGGGGAAAGGATGTGGGAACTCCTTCAAGATGCTAAGGACAAAGGATTGGCTCAAGCTTCAAGCTCAAGACTCTTCATTTTACATTTTAGTGATCCAAGATCACATTGAGTCTATAGGAAAAGCCAATACTATCAAGAAGGGATGAGGTGTTGCTTAATGAGCCTTTTTCTTCTTGTGCTTAGTGATATGCTCCAAAACCCTCCACTACTTATCACATCCACATATGACCTAAACCTAAAGTCAAACTCGGCCCTACCGATTCTTTCTATCCGGCGCCACCGAGTTCAGATGTCATAGCCACTGCCACAAACCCTAAGCAAATCGGTTTCACCGATAGGAATCTCGGTCTCACCGAGATGGGATTGTAATCTGTCTGTGTATGTCCATTACCAAAATCGGTCTCACCGAGTTGTGCAATTGGTACTACCGAGATTACAATGCAAACTTTCTGGTTAACTTATTACCCAAATCGGTCTCACCGAGTTTGAGTAATCGGTCTCACCGAGTTTGCCTGACCAACTCTCTGGTTAGCTAATCACCAAATTCGGTCTCACCGAGTTTGTGTAATCGGTCTCACCGAGATTACGTTATGCCCTAACCCTAACCATATCGGTCCTACCGAGATGCATTTCAGTCCCACCGAAAATCCTAACGGTCACTAGGTTTACTCAATCGGTCTGACCGAGTTTGATGATTCGGTCCCACCGAGTTTGGTAAATTGTGTGTAACAGTTAGATTTTGTGTGGAGGCTATATATACCCCTCCACCTCCTCTTCATTCGTGGAGAGAGCCATCAGAACAAGCCTACACTTCCAAAGATCCTATTTACGAGAGAGAACTACCTACTCATGTGTTGAGGCCAAGATATTCCATTCCAACCATATGAATCTTGATCTCTAGCCTTCCCCAAGTTGCTCTCCACTCAAATCTTCTTTCCACCAAATCCAATCCTGTGTGAGAGAGTTGAGTGTTGGGTGGATTGTCATTTGAAGCACAGGAGCAAGGAGTTCACCATCAACACACCATTTGTTACTTCTTGGAGAGTGGTGTCTCCTAGATTGGCTAGGTGTCACTTGGGAGCCTCCGACAAGATTGTGGAGTTGAACCAAGGAGTTTGTAAGGGCAAGGAGATCGCCTACTTCGTGAAGATCTACCGCTAGTGAGGCAAGTCCTTCGTGGGCGACGACCATGGTGGGATAGACAAGGTTGCTACTTCGTGGACCCTTCGTGGGTGGAGCCCTCCATGGACTCGCGCAACCGTTACCCTACGTGGGTTGAAGTCTCCACCAACGTGGAAGTACGATAGCACCACCTATCGGAACCACGACAAAAACATCTGTGTCTCCAATTGCGTTTGATTTCTCCAAACCCTTCCCTTTACATTCTTGCAAGTTTCATGCTTTATTTTCCGCTGCCTACATACTCTTTGCATTCTTGCTTGTTATGTATTGAGAATGTTAAACTTGTGCCTAAACTCCACTTAAACCGAAAAGAAGTTAAAAAATGCAACTTTGGTACTTAGTGTCTAATCACCCCCCCTCTAGACACCTCTTCTCAAGATACTACAGTTTCTAACTGCATTGAAGCAAGATTTAGGAATTGAGAACACTGAGTTTTGGACAATCATGTCAGACAAGCAAAAGGTATGTCTTTAATTTCTGTCAAATAGTTGTGTGGTATATTTCTATCAAATAATTTTGTTCCTATAATTCTATGATATATTTCTGTCAAATAATTTTGTTCCTATAATTCTGTGATATGTTTCTGTCAAGTAATTGTGTGGTATATTCTGTCAAATAATTGTGTTCCTATAATTGTGTGATATATTTCTGTCAAATTATTGTGTGGTATATTTCTGTCAAATAATTTTGTTCCTTATGTTTAATATGTTTCATGCAGGGTTTAATAAAGGCAGTTAAAGAGTTGTTTCCTCTATCACCTCACAGATTTTGTGTGAGGCATATGTGGCAGAATTTCAACAAGCACTTCAAAGGAGAAGCTTTGAAAAATCAACTATGGAAGTGTGCTAGGAGTACTACAGAGGCCCATGATTTTGGGAAAATATGAACAAGATGTTAGTGCTCAGCCAGGAGGCCCATGATTGGCTTGCAGAGTTGGACCCAAAAACCTGGGTTAGGGCTTGCCAGAATGATTTCCCCAAGTGTGATGTGCTGTTAAATAACAATTGTGAGGTGTTCAGCAGATATATTTTGGAGGCTAGGGAAATGCCAATCATAAGCATGATCTAAAGGATCAAATGGCAGAATATGGGAAGGAATTTTGCAAAGCAGTAGGAGAGTTTGAAGTGGCATGGTGCTATATGTCCAAAGATAAGAAAGAAACTGGAGAAGAGTGTAGAATTTTCTAGCACTTGTCAAGCTGCACCAGCTGGCAAAGGACTGTTTGTAGTGAATGATAGAGGAGTCACTACAAAAAAAAGACACATCCGTGAAATTTTGGGCCGAACGAAATTTTTTTCTGTCATACATATGACACTTCTATGACGATAATTGTGACAAAACCCGGTATCATCATAGATGTGGTGGGCTCCTACTTCTATGACAAAAAATCATGATAGAAAATGGGCTTTTCGTCCTGGGCGGGCCGGAGACGCAGCTGCATGACATTCTTTGGGTCGTCCATGACGGAAAAAACCATGGTAGAAGCGAGGGGGAGGAAAATTTCGGGGAGTTGCCGGTTACGGTGGGAGGTCGGGGGCCGAGCGATGCACGTTTCTCACGTACACGTGCGAGGCGTTGGCTCTAACTGAACCCGTGCGAGGCGTGGGCTCTAACTGAACCCGAGCGATTGAACTGCAGGCTACGCGTTACTGAACCGAGCGATCGATCGATGGATGTTAACTGAACCCGATGGAGCGATTCCTTTGCTACTGCTGCTAACTGAAGCCGATCAATTGGATGAACAGTGAGTGTTGTGGGGGGGGGGGGTTGGATGAACAGTGAGCGGTGGCGTTGCCTCTGGATGAACAGGACCCCGTGGTGTGGAGGGCTGGATGAACAGTAGACGGTGGAGGGGTGGCCGTGGAGGGGTGGTTGAACAGGACCCGTGGTGTCGAGGGCTGGATGAACAGAGACGGTGGAGGGTGCCCGTGGAGGGTGGTTGAACGATGGCGGTGGAGAAGCGCGGTGGAGGTTGGATGAACAGAGCCCATGGAGGCTGGAGGAGGTCGACGGTAGCCCGTGGAGGCTGGAGGAGGTCGACGGTGGAGATGAACAGATCCGTGGAGTCCTGCTTTGCGAGACGCCACAGCCCTCCCGGCGAACGGGACCCCTGTTTCGACCGTGGCGCCCAACACAAGTCCGTTTCGTCCGTTTTGCGGTACGCCACACCCCTCCCGATGAACAGGAACCCCGTTTCGACCGTAGCGCTTCAACACAAGTCCGTTTCGTCCGATTTGCGATACGCCACACCCCTCCGATCAACAGGACCCCCGTTTCAATCGTAGGAGGTCTGTTTCCTCCATTTTGCGGTACGCCACACCCCTCCCGATCAACAGGACCCCCGTTTCGACCGTCGGAGGTCCGTTTCCTCTGTTTTGCGGTACGCCACACCCCTCCCGATCAACAGGACCCCGTTCCGAATGTAGGAGGTCCGTTTCCTCCGTTCTGTGGTACGCCAGGCATCGTTTCCATCGCCTGTTCCGTCCAAGCCCTCCCGATGAACACGACCACACATTCGGTTCCAACCCAGCCGGTTGGCTCCCACGCGTTTCGTTGCCTCCCGATGAACACGACGCAATCCATTGCCTCCCCATGAACACGAGCATTCCGTTGCCTCCCCATGAACATGACGACGACATTGTTTCTCTGTTCCGACCCAGCCATGTACACGAGCCCTCGCCGTACGTATGCCCAGTAGGCGTTCGAGACCCCGCCCGTATGTACACATACATGGCCCCATTTTCTTTCTTGCACCCTGGCCGTTGTACGTACGTGTACATGCTACGTGCGCGCCTCTACTACGACATGTGCGCGCCTCTACATCCACCAGTATATATGTACGTACACGTTCGCGACCAGAATGACAGTGCTACGACGCTCGACCAGGTGGGTCCCGGTATCGAGCACTTCCTTTCCTGCGAAGATGTAGCTGGTGGGTCCCAGCAGTCAGGGGGGAGAATCATTTTTTTTCCCGGACGCACTTCCTTGCGTGCCAAGATGTAGCTGGTGGGTCCCAGCAGTCAGGGGGCGAATCATTTTTTGCCCGGACGCACTTCCTTGCGAAGGTGTAGCTGGTGGGTCCCAGCAGTCAGGGGGGAAACGTTTTTTTTGTGAAATACGGTGGCCCGTCCGATGGGTCCCCGCTGTCAGGTGGAGGAATAATTATTTTGCGCGTAATGAGGAGGCACTTCCTTGCTGCGGCCGTGGACCCAGCTGTCAGCCTCTCCACGCACAGTACTCTTCCGATGGAAGTCGGTCGTTGACCACATTGACCACGCTGCGCTGAGAGCACCACGGCGGTGGACGAGGGCGAGGCCTAGGAAGGGGACGACACGGAGGCAGGGAAGACTTGGCAGTTGTTTCCCACGCGGAGGGGAGTACAACTGTACGAGGGTTTACTGGTTCGTCTGTCGTCGCCGGAGAATAACAGCAGGTGTGGGTGAGTAGAGGGATGGCTAGACCAGCGATGGGAGTATGGTGGGGTGGTGAGGCTCAGTGCAGCTGACCCGCCATGGGAGGAGGGAGCAGGCAGTCCCGCCGGCGCTTGTTTGAGCGGCTATAGCAGGAAAAGCAGAGATTGAAGAAGCACGACGGTCGTTGGATGGACATCCAACCGTCAATGCTTGTGCGTCAACCTTTTTTTAGGAAAGTCTCAAATCAGTGGAAAACATCATACAACCCATCTGCCATTATTTCTAATAATTTACAGCCCATTTGCTAATTCTTAAGGTTTTTTTTGGAGCCCATATTCTTTTTGTTAGCATTACAGCCCATATTGTGGCCACGGTTAAAAAATTATACGAAATTTTGCATATTTTGGTGCGGTCCGAACTGTTTTTAATCCCGAAATTTCGACTCACATTCAAACTGATTTTAAAAATAAATGTATATCAATATAAAATCCAACAAATTCTCCACGCAGAAAAAATTAATGTAATTTAAAATCTTGAAATGAAAAAATATATTTGAAACTAATTGCGGTTTGATGTGTTTTAAAATGTACAGCCCATTTCTCATTCTTGATGGGCCATTTTCTCGCCACCGAATGAAAGCTCTCCTCGCCTTGAAAGATTTGCAGCCCAACAGGCCTAACAAAGCGACTTACTTGGCAAATCACAAAAAACTGGGCTGTGGCGTGGACCCACTGTCGGCCTCTCCACGACAAGATACTCTTCCGATGGAAGTCGTTCCTTGACCACGTTTACCACGCCGCGCGGAGAGCACCACGGCGGTGGATGACGACGAGGCCTAGGGAGGGGACGACGCGGAGCCGGGGAAGATGCGACAATGGAAGCCCGCACGGAGAGGAGTACGAGGGTTCACTGGTTCGGCTGCGGTGTGAGGCTGCCATTGCCGCAGGGCCTGGCCAGGTGGGAATAGTAGGGGGCGGTGAGGCCTCCGCGGCAGCACAGCCGGCCACGGGAGGCAGGAACATGCGACACGACCGGCGCTGCTTTGGGCGGCTGGAGCAAGAAGACCAGAGGTTGAAGAAGCACTACGGCCATTGGGTGGACATCGTACGGTCACTGGAGCTAGAATCGTTCATATTGACTAAGTTGAGAAAGCCCTTCGTCCCCGTCAACTTAGTAGGCCCACAAGACAGCCTCCCACGAAGGTGGGTCCCAGCTAGCCGGGGGAGTATTCATTTTTTTGTGCGTAATAAGGAGGCACTTTCGGTGGGTCCGAGTGACAATGGGGAATGTTTTTTATGAATACGGTGGCCCGTCCGGTGGGTCCCAGTAGTCAGCGGGAAATGATTTTTTTCGCAAAATACTGGTGGCCCGTCCGGTGGGTCCCCGCTGTCAGGTGGAGGAATAATTATTTTCCGCGTAATAAGGAGGCACTTCCTTGCGGCTGCCATGGACCCAGCTGTCAGCCTCTCCACATACAGTACTCTTCCGATGGAAGTCGGTCGTTGACCACATTGACCACTCCGCGCCGAGAGAACCACGGCTGTGGACGACGGCGAGGCCTAGGAAGGGAACGACTCTGAGCCGGGCCACGGGAGGCAGGAGCAGGCGGTAGCACAGCCGGCCACGGGAGGTAGGAGCAGGCGGCACGACCGGCGCTGCTTTGGGCGGCTGGTGCAGGAAGACCAGAGGTTGAAGAAGCACTATGGCCGTTGGATGGACATCATACGGTCACTGGAGTATTGACTAAGTTGACAAAGCCCTCCGTCCCCGTCAACTTAGTAGGCCCACAAGTCAGCCCAACAATATGGTGGGTCCCAGCTAGCAGGGGAGTATTCATTTTTTTGGGCGTAATAAGGAGGCACTTCCTTGCGTGCGAAGATATAGCTGGTGGGTCCGACCTGTCAGCGGGGGGAACGTTTTTTTCGCGAAATACTGAGGCCCTTCCTGTGGGTCCTAGCTGTCAGGTGGAGGAATCATTATTTTGCGCGTAATAAGGAGGCATTTCCTTACGTGCGGCCGTGGACCCAGCTGTCAGACTCTCCACGTACAGTCCACTTTCGATGGATGTCGTTCATTGACCACGTTGACCAGGCCGCGCCGAGAGCACCAGGGCGGTGGACGACGGCGAGGCCTAGGAAGGGAACGAAACGGAGCCAGGGAATACTCGGCAGTTGTTTCCACGCGAGGAGTACGAGGGTTTATGGTTCGCCCGCCGTCGCGGAGAATAACAACATGTGTGGGTGAGTAGAGGGATGGCTAGGCCAGCGATGGGAGTACGGTGGGGCCGTGAGGACTCTTGCGGCAGCATAGCCCGCCGCGGGAGGAGGGAGCGAGCAGTCCGCCGGTGCTTGTTTGAGCCATTTGGAGCATGAAGGGCAGAGATTGAAGAAGCACGACAGCCGTTGGATGGACATCCAACGATCCCTGCCTCGTGTGTTGACTAAGTTGGCAGGCGTTGCAAAGGCCAACCTTTTTTATGAAAGCATATCGTCAACCTGTAGTAGGCGCACAAGTCAGCCTCAAATCTGTGGAAAACAGCATACACCCATCTGCCATTATTTCTAATAATGTACAGCCCATTTGCTAATTCTTAAGGTTTTTGGAGCCCATCTTCTTTTGTTAGCATTACACCCCATATTGTGGCCACAGTTAAAAAGTATCTGAAATTTTGCATATTTGGTGCGGTCAACTGATTTTAATCCAGAAATATCGATTCACATTCAAAATATTTTGAAAATAATTTATATAAATATAAAATCCAAATAATTGTCCAGCATAAAAATCAATGGAATTTAAGATCTTGTAATGAAAAAATTTGAAACTAATTCCGGTTTGATGTGTTTTAAAATGTATCGCCATTTCGGGCAAACCGAATGAAATTCTCATCGTCTTGAAAGATTTGCAGCCAAAGCAGGCCGCTAAAGCAAGTAGGCCTTGTTTGGGTATTTCTTTTAAAAAATAGAACCGGGCTATCCATTTTCAGCAAGAAAAAAAACACAACTGGGCTCATGATGTGGTAAACATAAATAAAACCATGGCTAGACGGGCCACAGCCCAAGACAGCCCGTTGTTACCACGATCCTTCGCTAAAACTAGTATAAATAACAACCGCTTGTTCCTCAAAAAACTGCTGGCGACTTCTTTGGGTCCCTAGTGTCACCGCTCTAGTGTAGTTCTCTCGTTTATTGACTACGTTGACAATGGCGTGAGCCCCAGATGTCCAACCATTAGGAGGAACCATATTTTTTGGCTTGTACTATAGAGGCACTTGCTTGCGTACTGCCATGACGCTGTTGGGTCCCTACTGTCATCCTCTCCACGTACAGTCATCTCCTTGTTCCTCTCGGTTGTTGACGATGTTGATAATGCAAGAGGGAGGCGCACCGCGCACGGCGAGTGAACCAAGGCCGCAAGGCGGAGGACGACGGCGAGGCCTCGGACGGAACGAACGGGAGCCGTTGAAGATGCGCCGGTCCAGTCGCAGGCGGAGGGGAGTACGAGGGTTGACTGGTTCGGGCATGGGTGCGTGTTGGGGCTGACGTCGCCGGAGAATAACAGGACGTGTGGGGGAATATAGGGAGGGACTGGCCAATGTTGGAGGGTACGTATGGTAGGGCGGCGGAGGCGCAGCTAGCCATGGGAGGCGGGAGCAGGCGGAGCCGACGGGGTGGTTTGGTTTGGGCGGCTGGAGGAAGAAGAAGACAAGAGATAGAAGATACACGACAGATGTTGGATGTCAATCCAATGGCTGGTAGGCAGAATCATTTGTTGACTGGCTAGTAAGTCGACACCACCTTGGATAGGCTATTTCCTCGCGGGTCCCAAATGTCAGAATCCAAACTTTTCACGGTCATGCAGCCTTTCCTATGAAAATTTACAGCCCATTTGATGTGCTAGTTCGAAATAAGTTTGTGGGTGCTGGTGGGGGCTAATCACTTGGCTTTTGTAATGCACAATGAGCTCAAGCAGCCGGTGTGAGTGATGTTATTTCCCTTGGTTGTGATTTGTTACAATATTTCACTCTAAATTAAACGAATGGCAAGCCATTTGCCTTGTTTCAAAGAAAATATGATAGTCACAGCCGAGTTGAAAAGGGCAGGAACATCTAACTCCAGCTTACAAACTGTACAAAAGCACGAGGGTTGATTGTTCATCAGGTTTACAAAAAACCCAGATTGAAAAGGGCAACAACATCTAACTCCAGCACTATTTTCGGCAGTCACAGTCAAATGGATCGGTCAGGTCCATAGAATGAACATCCTGGGTCGTAAAATTTACTGGATTATGACCACAATATGTTGTAAATAGAAGCCCGACACATTCAGAAGCTCTTTTGCCCACCTGAAACTCCTTTTTTGCTCTTCGACATACCCATCCGTCAAAACCATGCTGCTGATAAACTTAAGCAAGATGGACAATAGTAACCTCGCATTCAGCAGGAAGAATGTGACAAATCTTGTGTTTGCACGGTTGGCTACATATCGTTCTAGCGTTATTGTCTTCAATCGAATCTCATGAGAAGTGAGAAAATCCCGATGCTTACGAATCCACCGATTGGTTATAACTTTCTTAACCCGTCCTGTTGCCTAAATAGACATGAAGATTGAAAACAGTTAAGGTCTAAAAGAAGAGTGTCGAAAGAGCAACAGCTGAACGGTTAATTCTAGTACACTATATGCGGGCTTCCAATGTGCGTGAAATTATCACCTTTATATACAACTTCTCCAGACATGGAAAGCATTGCAACAAGCTAACAATCTTGTTGAGATCAAAACTATTCATTTGGATATATAAGATCTTGACAGAATCCAGCACCATTGATAGGCCATCCATGGAGAAACTCTTCATTGAGCATAGAACATAATATTAGTACAAAATGTGTACTCCAAGATGATATATAAATTATGCGCAGAAATTTAAAATGCAGCTTATGGTTACAAGTGTAGATGATAATATAAAGTACCTGAAGAACTGTGGAGCCAAACACCATATTGAAATGAGCACAGAGATCATGTATTACACCCAAGGTCTCCAGTTTAGGCGCAGAGAGGATGGTTATTTGCAACGGTGAATAACTAGAATCAAGGATCAACCTTTGAAGTGAAGGGGCATCTTGGATGATGAGCTGCCTTCCATCAAAAGAAATTCCAATTCTTACAAGGTTAGGCAACTTTATTTGGAGACAACCGATTCTAACTGTGAAAACAAGCACCAAGCACTCCAGCGCAGGGCAACAAGAGTGGATGATGTTGTGCAATGAGGCCTCCGATATACGAACCCACACAAGTGAAAGTTTCTTGAGAAATGGGAGTCGAAGGTTTAGTACCAGATTGTCTGGTAGGTAGCACAGCACAAAGGTGGCGGTGTGGAGAGAGGAGGAAAACCGCGAGATTGACATCGGTGCTGAGGGCACAAGTTCATGGTGTTCGGTATGTGGTATCTGATTTCTAGGGGAATAGTAGAACTCAACCAGTTGTAGTTCTGTGAATTGAGGGATTTCAGCCAAAGGCCCACTGCAGGGCATGGTATGCTTGCTCGTAGCATGACGGGATGAAGAGGCTTTGAACGGAGCCCTGGTGGGAGGAGATGATAGCTCTGGGGATTTCAAAATAATTGAAGAGAGATAGCTGACGACAGTCGAGATTAAGGGGCACGACACGCCATAGAGGGTGCCACCGAATTGAGAGGACTTGGGTGCGGCAGCAATCTTGGTGGGGAGAAGCGAGATGATCTCCCCAAGGATGGCGTCCGAGAAATAGCTGATGCAGTCCACCCGAGATTCTACGGGTTCCTGGGATCCGGTGGGAAGGGCCGCGCCGCTTCTTCCAGCTGCCGGGTGTGGGATCTACACAAAGCGTCGCCACAAGGGAGCCTCATCTTCTTGGCGCTGGGTCAGCCGACTCCATTTTCCTTGAGGGCCTCACGTCAAGGCCACGAATTTGAGCAGAGTAGCGAATGATAAGCCTAGTTGTAGTGCGAGCGAAGAAGAAGGGGAGCTGGGGGTTTTCTGTAGGAGTAAGGAAGAAGGGGAGCTGGGGTTTTCTGTCGGAGTGAGGTGAGGAATTTAGGGGTACGAGTGGAGCGAGCTGACGTGAGGTGGGTGGGAGCGAGGAGGAAGAAGAGCACCCAGGTTTTTTTGGGGGGGAGGGGGGCGGTGTGCTGGGTGTGGGTAGCACCTTTTGAATTGATTTTACTATTTACTAGTGTGGATTGGCTGTTCTGTCTTGGGCCCAGAGAAAAAATTACTACTAGTACAGTGGAGACACTCTACAGCTACCCAGAAAAACAATTACTACTAGTACAGTGGAGACACTCTACTGCTTTTGGCTCCTTGTCGGTGTCAAAACCGGCAGATCTTGGGTAGGGGGTCCCGAACTGTGCGTCTAGGCGGATGGTAACAGGAGACAAGGGACATGATGTTTTTACCCAGGTTCGGGCCCTCTCGATGGAGGTAAAACCCTACTCCTGCTTGATTAATATTGATCATATGGGTAGTACAAGAGTGGATCTACCACAAGATCAGAGAGGCTAAACCCTAGAAGCTATCCTATGGTATGATTGTTGTTCGTCCTACGGACTAAAACCCTCCGGTTTATATAGACACCAAATAGTGTTAGGGTTACACAGAGTCGGTTACAATGGTAGGAGATCTACACATCCGTATCGCCAAGCTTGCCTTCCACGCCAAGGAAAGTCCCATCCGGACACGGGACGAAGTCTTCAATCTTGTATCTTCATAATCCAGGAGTCCGGCCAAAGGTCATAGTCGAGCTATCCGGACACCCCCTAATCCGGGACTCCCTTAGTAGCCCGCGAACCAGGCTTCAATGACAACAAGTCCGGCGCGTAGATTGTCTTCGGCATTGCAAGGCGGGTTCTTCTCCAAATCATGTGTCCCTGTTTGAATAGTGTCCGGCTTCTTGTAAACATCGCGCTCCTTGGCTTCCATGCCCAATAATGGACATCTTCCACGTGTTGAATGAATGCGAAAAGCCAGGGTATTTTTATATTTACCCCCCTAGCTGCGCAAATGAGCTGCCTATATAAGAGACGAGGATCTAGATCCAAATCACACCACCTTCCCTTCATGAAGCTTTCATCGGAGCGCATCATCGATGTAAACCCATTCCATCATGGACGATCAACGCGCTCCTCCTCTCGCCTCCTAGTCCTCAGCACGGAGATTGGGAGAGATGTCCGTCCCGACAAATGAAGTTAGTGACGCCCAAACCAAGGGGTTTCTTCCCCAGCCTTCATCGTTCGGTTCAAGCCGGACTCGCCACCTATAAGGGCGGAAAACAAGCGGAGAGCGTCCCCAGTCCCTCCCGAGGAGAGCGGGTATGCCTTGTCCCTTATTTGATAAGAGGGCTTGGATCTCCAATTCATCTGTTTCTCCGGGGGCTCCTGGAGTTCTATGGCCTCCAGTTGCACAACCTTACGCCTGCCTCCATTCTGCATATTGCGGGCTTCGTGGTCCTTTGCGAGCTGTTTTTGGGCATCGAGGCTCATTTTCGCTGTGGAAGAGGTTGTTCGCCTCGCACTTCGCTCTCAAGAGGGGTCGATATATCAAGTGGGCGGAGCCGAACTATGGCGCATCGCCGACCAGATATCTATCCGAACCCGAAGAAGGCGTCAAGACTGGCCTTGAATGGTTTATATAGAAGACGTCCCCCGCTGCACCTGCTCGGATCGGCCTCCGGAGTTTGATAATGCTCCTCTCAAGAAACGGCTAAGCGGCGCCCTCGGAGCCCCGGAGGGAGAATGACAAGGACATCCTTTACCTAATGAGCCGAATAAGGTTGTTGGCTCATTCCGGATTGACCATGATCGGGGTCATGGCCACATGCATTATGCGGGGAGTGTAGCCGCTCCAGTATAGGGGCCACCCCATGTGGGATTTCAACAGGGAGGATGATGCCACCCATCATGGTCGTAAGGGGCCGGGATCGGTCGCTGATCTGATGAAGATCTTGTCCGCATTGTACAAAGGAGAAGAGGAAGAATTTCTTCGCGTCAATCCTCAGGACGGGATTTCTATGAACAATCCTCCAAGATGGGTAAGCGGACATTTCTTTATGCCCATCCGTTCCATATTCCCATAGTTAAGTACCTTATCGTGTGATCTTGTCGCAGGAATTGCGCCGGGCAGTAAAGGATATACACAGCCCACCTCCACAACTTGAGGATCCGGAACGGTCCCTCGATCCGGCCTCCCAAGAGGATCCGGACATATCTGTGGAGCTGATCGATGGGGTATTTTACGAACTGAGCATCGACAATGCCTTGGTTGCCATTACGGCTGATTACCCCGGAATATTTCCAGCCTCACAGGTAATTGAGACCGAAGTCCCAATACTTTAGAAACGATCCCTCCGTGCTTATCTTTGACCACCGTATATCGATGGTGTTTTGCAGGGGAAGCCCTTGAGGCGGAAGGCCGAACCTGCGGTGGCCAGCCAACAAGGGGCAGCACGACCCAGCAGGCTAAAACGAAGTGCGGTCCGGACTGGAGCGTCGGTGCAATGGTATGGCATGTCGCCTTATTCCCAGGTTTTATTCCGGAAGGCATACTAACGCTCGCGCTCTTTTCATGAAAAAGAGCGCTCGCCTGACTATATCCGGAGAGGTTGCCCATCGAGCCTCCGCCAGCCAGGCTTCAAAGCCAGGCCCAGAAGCGGAGGCGAACACTAGGCGTGCGTCGGACGCTCCTCCGACAGAGGATGCCGACATATTGTCCGCCACCAACTCCGAGGTGGAGAGTGCCATGAATCAGAGGCGCCGCCGGACAATTCTTTGTGACGCATGTTTCTCCCAAGAGGCATTGGATGCCTTCAATTCAAGAGATGCGCACCTCCGTGCCGCTCAAAATGGTCTAGCCAGAGCCACGGAGCAGTATGTGAAAGACATAAGGGGGAGAAAATTTGATGGTTATATATACCAGTAGCCCCCGAGACTTAAAATAGTTATAATAACTGATTTAAGGATCATTTATTGTGCAGGATCTTACAGAAAAGAATACCCAATTGTCCTGTGAGCTTGAAGAGTGAAAGCCCAAATTGAGGCCGCACAAGCCGCATGTGGGAAGCCAAGGAGACCCCTCCGTAACATACGCTTAAAAGATAAGTATGTTATGAAGTGCGGCGTGTATAGATCGACAATGACATTGCAGATGGCACGGGTAGATCCGGACAAGCAACAGCTCTTGCGCGGTTAAAGGCGGGCGAGCGTGCTTACGAGGGTGAGGCAGGAGAAAATAATCTCCAAGATGCCAACACCCAGCTGGGTGAGGAGCTAAAGGCTGTTCGTGCCCGGTTTGTCCGACTCTAAGGAGAATCGGCGGCTTCGACGCGGCATTTTAGTAAGTGCTTAAACAAACTTGAAAAACAGAGTTCGGCGAGGAAGTCGACTAACGAGTTATGTCTCAGAGGTATGCTCACAGAGCCGCCCCTGCAGAGGAAATGCCAGTTCTACGGGTGACCTTCTTCCCGAGTTTATAACCGCATTTAACGAAGTTCGACAGTGATGAAAGGCATCGCCTGTGCCTTGTGGCTATCTCTCCCTGCCCGAAGGCCTTGGGGAGCTTGCGGAGAGGCTCCAGGGAGCGCGGCGCTTCCGATTATGGAAGATATCGGCCTGCCGTCAAGGCGCCAGGGAGGCCTGGGCCATGGTGAAGACGCGGTACATGAAGGCTGACCCATACCACATGGCCGAGGTTGGACCTATGGGGCCCGACGGGAAGGAGATCCCTTTGAGCTTAGTGTACGACCAGGTAGAATTGGCCGCAAAGTATTCCCAGCAGGACTGTAAACTAGACAGCATGTTAGATGGCATTGAAGAGGAATACAATCAGTCAAATTGACTATGTAATTTAAAGTGACATGTAAAATGCCTTCTAGCCGGATTGTAGATCGTTTGTATTAGCGGACCTTTTCGCTTCAACCTCGGGACCCGATAGTCCGAGTGTGTCTCGAATACCTCGCGGTTATATAAAAACCGTGCATGCGTGGAGACCAGGCGTAGGGTCATTAGTGCTTTATCGCATAAGTGCCCAACTAGTTATGTTATATTACATGGTTAGTAAGAAACATCTTCCGTGGAGAATAATTTCGTTAGGGGTTCCTTTCTCAGGAGGCATGCCCTAAAGTGCATGTCCGGATCAAAAAAAGCAGTAAAACATCCGGGGCAGATAAATAAATAGGTAAGAAATCTTCTTTAGTTCACCGACCGAATATTCTATGAAGAACGCTAGCTTTCGGCTTCACCTACCGAGGTACACATCCGCTGACCCGCAAGTAATAATCGCAGAGGTGCTCCTTTACCACCTAGCCGAACAATCGGGAACGAGGGGTAAGCACAGAGCCGAGCAACCCAGCTTGGCCAAAACTTAAGTCATATCGATGCATATAATGGTGAATAAAAGGTACATGCGGAAGTGTGACACATGTATTGGGCATGAAGCCCTTATAATTAAGCTTCGTGAAAGAAGCCCCAGTACAATGAGCGCGGATAGCGCGTCAAGGGTGTCTTGAACAATGTGCTAACGAGCCTTCCAAGGCTTGAAAGAAAAAGTAGGGAGAAGGAGAAAATAGAAGACAGCTAAAATGTAAAATATGGATAGAGGAAGGAGACGAACTCAGAATCCGCGCTAGGCGAGAATCTTCGGAGACGGCTTTGCGTTCCATGGGTTCGCTCGAGTCGCTTATCCGATGCATCTCGCAGAAGGTACGCCCACCGGTCAGGACTTGTTCGATGATAAAGGGACCTTCCCATTTGGGCTTTAGTTTGTCCTTTTTCTTGTCCGCAGCGAGAACTAGCTCGCCAACATTGTAAATTTTGGCTGTGCTTCTCGCTTTGATATCTTCGTGCCTGCTGTTGATAGAATGCGGAACGGGCTTTCGCTACGTCACGCTCCTCCTCCAAGGCGTCCAAACTGTCCTGCCGATCGAGCTCGGCTTCTCTTTGTTCGTACATGCGCACGCGAGGTGAGTCATGAATTATGTCGTAGCGCAGAACTGCCTCTGCGTTGTAGACCATAAAGAATGGTCCGGTCGTGCAATTCGGAGTGGTCCGCAGCCCCTAGAGTACGGAGTCGAGCTCCTCTACCCAGTGCGTGTTAGATTCCTTGAGGGACCGCACTAATCTGGGTTTGATGCCACTCATAATTAGACCATTTGGTCGCTCAACTTGACCGTTAGTTTGAGGGTGATAGACTGAGGCGTAGTCGAGCTTAATGCCCATGTTTTTGCACCAGAGTTTGACCTCGTAAAGTTCGTGCCGTTATCAATGATGATGCTGTGGGGGACACCGTAACGGTGTACGACCCCTGATATGAAGTCTATCACCGGTCCGGATTCGGCCGTCTTGACAGGCTTGGCCTCTATCCATTTGGTGAATTTATCCCCCATGACCAGTAGGTATTTTTACTTGTGGGTTCCCCCTTTAAGCGGGCCGACCATGTCAAGCCCCCAGACCGTGAAGGGCCAGGTGATGGGTATAGTTTTGAGGGCGGTGGGTGGCATGTGGTTCTGATTAGCAAAGAGCTGGCATCCGACGCATCGTTATACTAAGTCCTGAGCATCTGCCTGGGCCGTCGGCCAATAAAATCATGTACGGAAGGCCTTGCCTACAAGGGCCCGGGATGCGGCGTGGTGCCCGCCGAGTCAGGCATGTATTTCAGCAGAAGATTTCGCCCTTCTTCTTCGGAGATACACCTTTGAAGGACTCCGGTTGTGCTTTTCTTATAAAGCTCTCCCTCATGGACTTTGTAGGCTTTAGATCGCCGAACTATGCAGCGGGCCTCGTTTTGGTCCTCGGGGAGTTCCTGCCTGGTTAGGTAGGCTAGGAATGGTTCTGTCCATGGGGCAATGACTACCATTATTACGTGGGCTAAGGATGTTATTTCGTTGGTAGAACCACCAACTGTGTCAGAATGTTCGGTGTGGGGCAGTGCGGTTGGGTCCGGATTGTTATTTTCGGACTCTTCCTCCCATAATATGGATGGCTTAAACAGCCTCTCTAGGAAGATGTTGGGGGGGACAGCATCGCGCTTATACCGATGCGTGCTAACACGCTCCGCTGCCTGGTTGTTGTCCCGGCTATATGGTGAAATTCGAGCCCCTCAAACTGAGCTGACATTTTTAGGACGGCATTGCGATAGGCTGCCATTTTCGGATCCTTGGCATCAAAGTCTCCATTTATTTGTGATATCGCGAGGTTCGAATCCCCACACACCTCTAGGCGTAGAATTCCCATGGAGACTGCCATCCGGAGACCATGTAGAAGGGTCTCGTATTCGGCTGCGTTGTTGGAGTCTGTATACATTATCTGGAGTACATATTGAATCAGTATCTCCGGTTGGGGACGTCGAACGACGCCAGCCCCGAGCTAACCAACATTTTGGAGCCGTCGAAGTGCATTATCCAGTTGGAATATGCGCCGTACATTTTAGGGAGTTCGCTTGGTCCATTCGGCACGAAGTCGGCCAAAACTTGCGACTTAATAGCTCTCGTGGCTTATAGGTTATGTCGAACGGGAGGAGCTCAATGGCCCATTTGGCAATCCGGCCCATCGCGTCACGGTTGTTTATAATGTCGTTAAGGGGTACTTCGGAGGCTACTGTTATTGAACACTCTTGAAAGTAGTGTCGCAGCTTCCGGGATGCCATAAACACCACGTACGCTCTCTTTTGATAATGTGGGTACCGTGACTTGCATGGAGTTAGGACAGTGGACATGTAGTAAACTGGTTTTTGAAGAGGGAACTTGTGTCCGTCCGTTTCTCGTTCGACAACGAGCACCGCGCTTACAACTTGATGAGTTGTCGCGATGTATAATAGCATTGGTTCGCCCATGTTGGGCACGGCCAGGACCGGGTTTGTTGCCAATATGGCTTTTATTTCTTCGAGTCCGGCCGTGGCGGCATCCCCACTCAAAGTGTTCAGTGCGTCGGAGGCGATAAAGGGTAATGCCTTTTCTCCCAAGCGGAGATGAAGCGGCTTAGAGCCGCCACGCATCCAAATCAATTTTGTATTTGTTTGAGGTCTTTGGGATATCCAATTGTGACAGAGCTCGGATCTTGGCTGAGTTTGCTTCAATTCCTCTACCGGATACAATGAAGCCCAAGAGCTTTCCGGCGGCACGCCCAAAACACATTTTTCGGGTTGAGCTTAATGTCATATGTTCGGAGATTATCGAATGTGAGCCTCAAGTCGTCTACTAGAGTTTCGACGTGCTTGCTTTTGACGACCACATCGTCTACGTATGCCTCCACTGTTTTGCCGATCTGGTTTGCCAGACATGTCTCAATCATGCACTGATATGTTGCGCCGGCATTTTTGAGCTCGAAGGGCATTGTGTTGAAGCAGAATGGGCCGTATGGAGTGATGAATGCCGTTGCGGCTTGGTCAGGCTCTGCCATCTTAATTTGGTGGTAGCCGGATTATGCATTGAGGAAACACAATGAATCATGTCCTGCGGTAGCATCGATGATTTGATCGATGCGGGGGAGGGGGAAGGGATCCTTTGGGCAAGCCTTGTTGAGGTCCTTGAAATCGACGCATAGGCGCCAAGATTTGTCCTTCTTTGGTACCATCACCAGGTTTGCTAGCCAGTCCGGATGTTTTATATCTCTGAAGAATCCGGCCTCCAATTGTTTGGCTAGCTCCTCTCCCATGGCCTGTCTCTTTGGTTCGGAGAAACGCCGAAGAGCCTGTTTAACTGGCTTGAATCCTTTTAGGATGTTTAGGCTGTGCTCGGCCAGCCGGCGTGGGATTCCTGGCATGTCCGAAGGGTGCCAGGCAAAAATGTCCCAATTTTCGCGTAGGAATTCTCTTAGTGCGGCGTCTACATCAGGATTTAACTGTGCCCCGATGGAGGCCGTTTTGGTAGGGTCTGTTGGATGGACTTGGAATTTGACTATTTCGTCCGCTGGTTTGAAGGAAGTGGATTTGGATCTCTTATCGAGTATCACATCGTCCCTATTCACCATGGAGCGTAGCGCAGTGAGTTCCTCGGCCGCTAGGGCTTCGGATAGTGCCTCAAGGGCGGTCGGTTGTCTTATTTTGGTAGCAGAGTGCTGTGTCCGGTCACTAGCAAGAGTAATGATTCCGTTGGGCCCGGGCATTTTGAGCTTCATGTACCCATAATGGGGTATAGCTTGGAAAATTGTGAATGCCTCTCGCCCTAATAGAGCGTGGTATCCGCTGCTGAACGGGGCTACTTGGAACGTGACTTCCTCGGACCTGTAATTATCCGGTGTGCCGAACACCACATCCAGTGTGATTTTTCCTGTACAGCGTGCTTCCTGACTGGGGATTATTCCTCTAAAGGTTGTGCTGCTTCGCTCAATGCGGCTCCAGTCTATCTCCATTTTTCGGAGGGTTTCCTCGTAAATGAGGTTCAATCCGTTGCCACCGTCCATGAGTACCTTGGTAAGGCGAAAGCCTTCCACTATCGGACTGAGGACCAATGCAGCTAGTGCTCGGGCTGTTCGGAATTTAGGTTCTTCACTGGCATTAAAGGTAATAGCCGTGTCACTCCATGGGTTTATTGTTTCTACTTGGTAGACTTCGGCGAGGCTACTGAGTGTTCGTTTTCGCATATTATTTGATGCGTAAGTCTCGAGGACTGTTAATACCGTACTGGTATCCTTGGGTTGGTGCTCTAGAGCTAGAAGCTCTTGGCCACTTTTGGCCACCTGCCGTAGGATCCAACATGCTCTAAGGCTATGAGTTGGAGTGGCGCCCTCTGTATTATGAATTTTATAGGGTCCATTGAGCCATCCCTCCAGTATGGTTCCATGCCCTATAGAGGGTTTTTGCTTTTTGGTATTTAACCCAGGTGCCTGGCGATGATGCACCCTTTTATTTCGGACTGGGGTTGTATTCAAGGCCGGATTGTCCCAAAATCTTGATTCAGTTTTCCAGGAGCTTTCCATCGCATAGTACTTTCGTACTATGGACGCCAAGTCGGCAAAGCATGTGATGTGATGGCGACTTATTGCGTTTAGGATCCCGTTGTCCGTGCAATTGCAGCAGAATAATGAGATTGCATCCTCCTCGCGGCAGTCCTTTATCCTGTCCATAACCAGGAGGAATCTGGCCTAGTAATGGTGTACTGTTTCTGCGAGCTCTTGCCGACTTTGAGATAGGTCGCTTATGTTTGGGTGGGCGGGTGGAATTAAATCCGGAACCGTGCCCAATCTCAGACTTAAGGGCCAAGGAGCTTCCGAACTTGGAAGCTTGGATTCTTGGATGTTGTCCAATGAATCTAGCCCGCTGCCTGACTTTAGGTTCAGGGCTTGAGTGACATCCTCTCCTCCGCGGGAATCCGGCATGGAGGGATTGGGAATCCGGACGTAGCTAGTCCTTAAGATAGAAGAAGGGTCGCCATATTGTTCCTCCACCACAGCAACGTGGTGGGTAACCTGGGGAGAGTTAATCTCTCTCGGATCGGGTTTAGGCCCAATCTGATCATAGTTTGTGGCGACTCCCAGGGCGGCGATGCGATCCAAGAGCTCGTTTAAGGAAGAGAGCTCCATCGGATCTAATTGCTCGGCGAGCTCCGAGTTAACGTGAAGATTGCTTTCGATGACCCGAGAAGTCATCGTCGGTAGCTGGCAGAGCCGAGCAGCGGTCATAAGAAACCGCTTAGCCGGAGAGTTTGGCCGGGAGCCAAAACTTCTTTAGCAACAGTCCCATCTATAAAGACGGGATGAGGCATCCTTCCTGACAGTGACGACACAGAGGAACTCTCAATGAAAGCACCAACGTCGGTGTCAAAACCGGCGGATCTAGGGTAGGGGGTCCCGAACTGTGCGTCTAGGCGGATGGTAACAGGAGACAAGGGAGACGATGTTTTTACCCAGGTTCGGGCCCTCTCGATGGAGGTAAAACCCTACTCCTGCTTGATTAATATTGATGATATGGGTAGTACAAGAGTGGATCTACCACGAGATCAGAGAGGCTAAACCCTAGAACCTAGCCTATGGTATGATTGTTGTTCGTCCTACGGACTAAAACCCTCCGGTTTATATAGACACCGAATAGGGTTAGGGTTACACAGAGTCGGTTACAATGGTAGGAGATCTACACATCCGTATCACCAAGCTTGCCTTCCACGCCTAGGAAAGTCCCATCCGGACACGGGACGAAGTCTTCAATCTTGTATCTTCATAATCCAGGAGTCCGGCCAAAGGTCATAGTCCGGCTATCCGGACATACCCTAATCCGGGACTCCCTCACTCCTCCTAGGTCATTGAAATGTCTCCCTCTACTGAATGCCGTTATACATTTGTTCACCGACATGTGGGCCATGCAGCGCGCGGGCCCAAATGCCATCCACCAAATTAGAAGGCAGTATGCAAAGTGAGAGTCACCCAGTCGTCAGGCGCGGCGAGAACGAGCCGTCGATCACAAAACCCCACCTCCCCGCAGTCTAAGTTTGACGGACGAAGCAACCATCATTTCACTCTTCGCTGAATCCCCTTCTCCCTCACCGTCTTCAAGAAAGGCAACACTCGCATCTGCCACTGTTCTTCTCCCCCAGTGAAGGGAAGGTAAGCGGATCCATTATGTTGGTATATTTTCGTTCAGAGAAAAAAAGAACTTTTGCAAAGCAGTAACCGGTCCTCACTCTCTTTTTTGTTTCATTGTCATTGCGATTGTGTTTTCCTTTCAGTTGTCTCCTAATATTCGTCAGTTTCATGATGGACCAAGGAGAACCAGGCAAAGATCTGCCGATATTGGAGTAGACGTGGGAGGCTGATCCCCACGAGATAGAGAGCTCCAAGAAGATGGTGGCAAGCACCGAGCCGGCCCCAGATACGCTCACGGCCACTACTGAGATGGTCAACGCCCCGTTTGAGGTTACAGCCCCCGTGGCATTGCAGGAGCAGTTTTCCCCCTTCGAGGATGTGCCCCCGCTGAGCTGCCCAAGGTGATTTCCTTCTTTGCCGATCTCGATTGTGGTTTTCTTCTAAGTATGTGGTGATTTTTTTAGAAAAGGAAGTATGTGGTGATTAATAATGCAAAATTTTATTAGCCGATGCCATGCTATACATAGTGGTTTAAATAACTTGTGTTTCTTATCTTGAAAAGTAATTCAGAATTTGTTTACATTTCAATTAGAGCCCTGATGCGCATAAGGATTGTGTGGTTGTGCATGTCACTCGCTATGAGGCGGACGACCTGAATATACGCACTGGGAAAACAGAGTTCTTAGGCTGTTGGATCCTGGAAGCCATTTGTGGTTATACCAACGAAGAGGTGTATTGCAGCCTCACTGTTGTCAGGCGTGTTGTCCAGGGTGTACTGAAGCACAAGAAGTTCAAATCTACTCCTTCGTTTGTGAGGCATACTGTTCTTGTCAAGCTTACGCAGGAAGATGACGTGGCATGCCTCCACAAAAAAGTTTATCAGTGGCAAGGCCACAAGGTTGTCTTCATGAAGGTTCACAGGATTGAGCTACTGCGGGACGTCCTCGATGATGTTCATGGCAAGGTCCGTCTTGTCTCCAGCCCAAATTAGATCGAGGCATGAAATAGTTGCCCCAACTAGTGTTTAGTAGTAGTTTGGATTGTGTCTAATTATCCGAACCTTGCCTGTTATCGACCCCTCTGGGGCTAGTACTCTGTTTGAATCTGTCTATGGGAACTGCTGCTAGTTTTGTGTGCCCGTGAATCGTATAAGCAACTATGTATTTTGTTACAGTGGTTCATGAAGTTAATTGAGGCCACAATGTAATAAATTCCAAACGTTCAACGCTAGTCTAGCGCTCATGTGGAACACTCACATTAAACTCGTCTTCATAAAAATCTTGAAAAGCATAAGTTAAGAAGTTTTATACATCTCAATGATTCATAGAACATAACAAACATATACTAGTTCACAACAAAAGACAAAGTTGTGAGAAGGTTTACAAATTAGGAAAAAACAAGCAAGGCTTCTCTGAGCAAAGGGCCTCCCGGCAGGCTTAAATTTCCTGGAGTTCACTCTAGTTTTTTCTTGTTGCCACCATCCGAGGTTAGGTTCTCTCATTCCGAATAACCAATTATAATTGTGGTCTCATTTGGAATGCTGAACTGAACCATGCGATTATCTTGACCAGTGAAATTCTTGTGCATTCCACTAAATTTAAGCACCGCTATTTGCAGAAATAAGCAGACCACAATGCCTCTTGTCCGCGCACCTGTCCAAAAAACCGTCGTGCAGCCGTGCCAGCTAGTCCTCGGTCCATGGATGAACTGGTAGAAAGTGCATTCCGGAGTAGGATGCAGTTGTTTTCGCTCGTCCCCTGCTTTGCAATCAGGAAGTAAAACGTCTGAATCAACTTCGTTTAGATTGCGTTGGTCATTCTACCTTAGTTACTACCAATGTAGGGATACCTTGAAGACGGGAGGTTAGACGGCGACAACGAGGATAGCCATCTCATTTTATGCAGTTGTACTAAAACTGAGTGGTGTGCTTTTGATTGCGCGGATAGAAACGATACGGAGACAAACATCCCGAAACGATATGGAGACAGACATCCCTGTTTGCGCAAATCCGAAATACGGTTATTTAAACAGTGACAAATATTAATACTTTCCCCTGTTTCCTCTTAGAACCAAGTCCTAGATTCATGCTACAGCTTCCCACTTTCTTCCCTGTTTGAACCAACGCTTTGAGTTGACTGTATGAACTAGCTTTACTTCTAATAATAGTAGAAGTCTAGGTGGCTTTGGAACAACGGACGGAAGTAGAAAATGATCCACACGAAGGGGGAAGAGCTTGGGTAGTAGAGCAAGGCAGGTTTCGAAGGAATATATACCTGAGGGTCGTTGGCATGTGGCAAATACGGCGTCGGGAGGCCGCATCTTGGCCACAATACCGCAGGGAGGAAGAAGGGCTTGAGGCCCTCCGAGCCGGCGCTCTCTCGAAGAGAACGGCGTGACCACCGATCGGGACGCGGGCAGCCGTTGGTCTCCTCTCCTCGCCGACGACAAGATGAACGATGCACCTACACCCCCGCCTGGTCGAGGTTGTCCGGCGGATTTGTGACCAGCCGTGAGTTGGGAGAGAGAGTGTGGCCACCTATGTCTTGCTTAGATCTGGAGAGCATGAGAGAGTGAACGAGAGGAACCCTAGTAAAGCAAGCGCTGAGGCTCTTGCTTTTATATATAGTGGAGTGATTTTGTTGTACCAGCTTCAAAAAAATTCACTCCTACGTGTACCCACGAGTGGGTGTGAGAGAACTAGTGCGTGCCTGCACCGCTTCTCTTCGTGAGAGTACAATATATACTATGCCCAAAGAACGTTCGCCGCTAGAGTAATAATATAAGTGTGACGTGTGAGCTAAAATAAAATGTGCGTGACGTCTTTTGTTTTTTAGAAGTTCTGAGGGTAGGGTGTGAAGAGCACATATGTGCGTGACGTCTACTGCTGAGATAGACGATGGGTGCCACGTCTTGAGTCTATGAGAGGACTCGGGAGAGTTGTGACTCGTGAGGTGCGTCTGCGTGAGAGAGAGGGGGCACGTATCAATGCAATGCATGTGTCATAAATCATTATCCGACAAGCGTTCGCCACAAGCCTTTTCTGATTTAACGCCAGAAGAACCGTTAGATCGGCATCCGGCGATGTCGGTTTTGCCATGTCATTTAATGTAACAGCCACTCCTCCTACACACAAATCTTCCACGTGAGTGTTAGTAATTGCCGTATGCTCCCTCCGTTCGAAATGCGGTGCATATAGCTTTATTGAAAATTAGAACCTCGCAAACTTTTACCGAGTTTTCGTGTACCAAATTGCACATGTAGAATACCCAGATATATCATTTCATTCATCTTGAGAGGTAACTATAAATATGGGTGAGGAGTCTACAAAGAAAGACCATCGTATCACCTACAGCAATTTCAACCATCCTTTAGTGTCGAGGAATATCATAGGAACTCTATATGATATGATTTTTATAGGATTTTTTTCCTTTAGAGCCAATTGGTTCATAGGAATAGATTCATATACTCTACATTTCAAAGGAAATAAACATGATATCATCTCTATAGCTTTAGAGCCACTTGGTTCATATGAATGGATTCCTATACTCCCTTAATTTCAAAGGAAAATAAACATTAGCGTATATTCAATAGAAAAGTTCCTATGATATGAACCAAATTACATCTCTTTACTAATCCCTCATCATAGGACTGGAGATACATGTCATCTCTAGATTCAATAGAAAAGTTCCTATGATGTGAACCAAATGACATCACTTTTCCAATCCCTACTCATAGGAATTGAGACCCTCCATGTCATCTCTTTCCCTACAACTTCCATGTATACATCTTCTATTCCTAAATAGATAGTACAACCCACTAGTAGCTTTTTTCCAAAACATGAAACTATGGCACAAGAACTATGTAGTGTGCCAATAAATTTGAAAGATGGTCGCTGGATGAAGCTAACTCAACAGTGCAGAGATGGGCAAATCCGAGCAGTACTAGCCGTTGGATATCATCAACATTCCACCAGATCTGCCACATGTACAATTTAGAAGACTCCATGGTTGAACTTAAGCATAATGCACAAACCTCAAAATACAAGCACTTCTCCTTTGTTCTAGAATCTTCTGTATCATAATTGATTATTTTTTTCTAAATGAATTGCCATTATTTGTTTTTTACTTTATGATTTACAATGCACAACCCCATGAATCTTAAATTTTTTATAAAACTAATTGATTTTGAATGAGATGAACTATAAGAACTAAACAAACATCTACATCATGCATATATGACTCAAAGCTTTACATGCAATAGTGTGTATTTATTCATAATTTGGTTTCGAAATCTCATGCGTTTAATACATGTGTACCTTACTAGTTTTGAGTAGAGTAGCAAATTTCATGTGGCCCCGGGTATATCAAAATGCAGGGCCCATGCATCATTCCCTTTCGGTCGAACCTACATCCACAATTTTTTGTACGTGCTATATCTCCACTGGTCCCCGAACCCAAAATGCTGCCTCGTTCCCGTAAAACCAAGCAGCCCACACATATTTAAGGCGTCGACTCGAACCCGTTTACTACGACGTGGCCCCACATGCCATAGTACTCCTACAAACCCTACCGCCGCACTCATCATCGGTTTTCTTCAAGAGGACGAGGGAGAAGCCGATTTGTAGTGGAGGCGCTTTCAAAAAAGGATCTGTAGTGGAGACCCCTACCCTAGGGTGCCCTAGGTAGCTGCCGCACGCATCATTGTTTTCTCTTTTTTTATGCTCTTGCGCTAGAGTGAAATGATGGTTGCTTCGTCCATCCGACTTAATGCGGGAAAGGTGGGGCTTTGTGATTTGACCCTCATCGCTCATTTTCTACTCTTTGTGGCGCTTCGACCGGGTGCCTCAATTCAACCGCTGCTCCAAACTGTGATTTGGTGCATCATACGTGGAACAAGGCGATGGATGAGCCACATGTCGCCAAAGGGGTCTGTTAAGTGTGTCGCCATTTCGTATGCGGATGACCGCTTGAGTTGCTACGCCAAAACAGCAGGAGCAGCCTACCACTTGGTTTTGCTCCTTGGTGAATCCGACTATATTGATCTAAAAGATACGTCTGAACTACCCTCTCCGTCTCGGTTTTTTATTTGTAGGCGTCTTGGTTTATAGGCCTGCACGTAGTTCTAGGTCATCCATTTGACTAACTAAATATGAGTTACTATGTCACAAAAAGTATATCATTGGATTCTTATTGGTTGATATGTGAAGAAACAAGAAGCGAGGTAGAAGTTAATGCACCACGCCTTAGTATTTTGGGATTATTTGGTTTTCAGTAAGATGATTTACTCACCTAGGCGGAGGGAGTAGTTGTATTTAAAAGTCGAGGGCGGGGCTTTTCCTGCTGCGGTAGGCGGGCAGTTCCGCCTAGTCGGTTCGACAGAGACGCGAGAAGACGAGTGAGTAGGCTGCTGCAAACGTAGGGCTGTGTGATTTGATAGCGAGTTCTTTGCTGGACAAGTGGGGCCCGTGATTTGACTTGCCATTATCATTTTAAGCTGCGGCTTCGACCGGCGTGAGTCTCCGATTCTGACCACCTCCATCTGGTGCCTCTCCCAATGCTCCACCATGTAGTAGTAGAGGCTGGCTCTTGCATGAGAGCCCACTTCTCCACTTTTTCCTTGCCTCTCTTTCCTCCACATATGCAAAAATGCCATGTAAAGCGCACTATTGTACTTACTTGCTCCTACAGGTGCTTAAGCTTGCCACATAGGCATAAAGTTTAATGTGGCAAGTTAATCAAGAAGAGAGAGACTAGTTTGGTGACCCAAGGAAGAAACGGTGCTAAGCGTGTGTACCTAGGTGAAAAGAAATTTTTGAGTCTATAGCTAATTAAATGAAGCAAACTTAGCAACACCATTTCATTGGAAGAGGTCACTCCTTGGCAAATGCAATAAGTACTAGTACTCCCTGTGTCCCATTATATAAGAACGTTTTTGACACTACACTAGTGTCAAAAACGTTCTTATATTATGGGATGGAGGGAGTATGAAGAAAGAGATAGAGAGGAGTAAAAAAATACACTTATAGCTAACCTTATAGCCAACCTTGTTGTAGTATGAGTGACTAAGTGATGACTATGTATGACATGCCAACATCGGATAGCCTAACGCACCGTGTTAAATCTCAAAGGCGCGACAGCGCGGCAGACGCGACGGTCGTGGTAGGCGCGACCATGATACGGGCTGCTGGCAGGCCTTGGATCTGAGATCAAATGGTCGCATGCTAAGTTGCTGAAAATTTGCAGAATAACCTTTCAAGATAGGATATTCACCCATAGGTCTAGAATCACGCCATGCAACCGTTCGATCTCAGATCCAAGGGCTCTCGGAAGCCTGTATCATGGGAGAATGGAAAGCCACTACCCTGCCGTTCGCACGCTGGCAGTTCGCTCCTACTCATCCCCGCACGTCCTTTAATACTATGGCGGTTCGCTCCTAGTCGTCCCGTCCATTCACATTATGGTAGTTCCACTAATCCTAACCCTCCTCCCAAATCCATGGTGTCCCAAATCTCCCCGATCGGCGGTGAGTACAAGGTTAGAACCATCACCGGCGATGAGTTCGACGTCATCTACACCCGTACTTCCGCGACGGAGAAAGGATGCCTTTCTTGCTTCAGACGCATGTTCGAAAACTCACATGATGAGTGGGTCGCTGGGGTAGATGTTGAGTACACCACAGTCTTGGGACGAGAGAAGGATCTAAAGGACGAAGAGAGGAAGAAGCCCACCGTGATCCAGGTTTGCGTACATAACGTTTGCTTGGTCTACCACATATGCCATGCCGACGTTGAGTGCCAGGATTTTAAGAACTTCCTCGAGGACTAAACAGTCAAATTCGTTACTGTAGACTTTAAGAACGACAAAGAAGTCCTGCGTCGGATAGGCCTCGTTGTAGGCAACCCCTTCGACCTCCGGAAGAATCGGTGGTGCCCTCTCGTCGACCTTCAATGCTGACCCTAGCAGAGCCATGGTTCATCCTTCATACGGTGGCGGAGAAACCTCCATACACGTTTCATCGTCATGCATGGCAGCGGAATGTACTAGATATAGACCACATCTAGTACGCTGCAATGGATGGCTACCTTTGTTTCAATATCTACAAGGGTTGGATGAAGAGCAACAGCCAAGTTGGCGGTTCAAGCAAAGAAGTATCGGCCAAGAGGAAGAGGGACAAGGATGAAGTCGAGGGCGTGGGCGAGGACTCCAGTAAGGTGGCGATGTTGTTGCTCATGGTGGTTCTAAACTTCTAATGCGAGTGTCTGCGGATTAGTTGCATAGTTTAATTTCAGGTGTGCTTAGTTTAATTTGAGGGTGTGTTGTCTGAGCCCCAATGAGAACTATGTTATGTTTCTTCTCGTTACTTTAACTCTTCAGTATGTATACATACTAGTACTAGTATTTCTTTAATAGAATTTAGCACCCCAATTAAGCACGTACTAGCTTTTTAATAGTACTATATGCATAATTTGGCGACGAGCGCTCTCTATATGTACCACCTTTTTTTTAAATTTCAATTTTTGCTCCATGGCGCAATCCATCGATAGTGGAGTACTACTGTACAAAAGTATACATTTTTTAAAAGGCTAGCATACTGTTCATCACATATATATAGCCAGTTAAATTCTCAACCTAGAACGACGTGCATGCCATGTAATAAACCGATACGGAGGAAGTATAGTAAAAATGAGGTGATTTTACCGAGCGATTGGCGGGGGAGCATGGCCTGTCATGCGGTCCCACGTGTCATGATGTACCAAGGCGATGCACGTGCCCCTCTTGAGGCAGAAGCAATACTAGTACGTGGTTTGAGATGATGTTGAACTGAAGTGTGAAATAATGGTTGCTTCGTCCGTCTGGGAAGGTGCGACATTGTGATTTGACGTCTCATTGCTCATTACTACTCTTGGGCGTCTGAGTGGGGTCGTCCCCCTGCTGTTCTGCTTTGTTATTTGGTGCTTGACACGTCGACCGGTTGCTATATGTCCCACATGTCGTGACAGGAAGTACTGAAATTCATGAAAGGGAGCATCGACGGAGGTATACTACAGAATTCATGAAAGGGGCGACTTAGTTTTGAAAAATCTGTTTTACGGATGCGTACCCACTAGGGTTTATAGGGCTCATCTAACAAACATTTGTTTTCCGTTTGATAAGTCTCAATTCTACTATACTAGTAGTAGTACCATTACATGTTGGATTTGAGGTGCGTTAGATCACCCGACGCATAGCGATGTCAAGAGGAAACTAACCAATGCATGTACAAGTTCATGGAAATTTAGTGGTCATTCATGCATTCGTTCTAATTAATGCCTCGGTAAACATAGCTTCTTGAGAAAAACGAGAGTACTGTGCAAACTACGAAATTATTTCGACCACTCACCGTCTACCTTGGTTGGAGAGATTTTGAAATTGAGCCATAAACTAGAAAGGAGGGAGTAGTAACTTTTGTCTCGGTTACTATTTGTGGCCTTGTATAGATGCAAAATGTATTTTTTTATAGTGGCCTTGTATAAGTAAATAGAGGAGTACTAACCAAAGTACGTAGTAGGGACGAGGAGTAAGCGGAGGAGTAGTAAAATTTTCTCCTCGTGCATGAGCCACCCTGTGGCATGGGCGAGGAAGCGGGCGTAAAGGCGTACAATAGTAGTAAGCTTCACCTCATCCTTGAGCCACCGCGCCCATGGGCGGGGAGGCGGCGACTAAGCAAGTTTCTCCTCGTTCTGCGAGTTGTGGGACACATCAAAAGTACTCCAGTGTATAGAGCCTTGCCTCTAAGGTAGGCCCCACATGGTTTGCCTCTTTTTTAATTTAACATAACGCGTCAAGTCGCAATTTGTTTGTTCACCCGTGGTAGGCGATCCTCCCTCCACCAAGTGGACAACCAGTACGTGCCAAATTACCACGTGGGATGCCTTTTTCAGTCAGAAATGAGCTCCACCGTGTACCAGCAGGTGTGGTTGGGAAAGAGGCGGAGAATCGTGCGCCGTGCGTGCACCTCTTCTCTTCGTGCACGTCCCCCACCTGTGGGTGTGTGTGAGAGAGATACAAACCTAGACATAATGCGCAGTCCATCCCAATGCCTCCGCTTGATCCCGCCACCACCACCACCACGGCACCATGCCCCTCCTCCTCACCTTATCTCTCATATTTCTCCCTCCATTTTTATATACAAGGGCCACTATCAAAATTACAATTTGCAGATATACAAGGCCACTAACACTAATCAATGCAATATTAATGGTGTTTGCCTCGTGGTACTAGCAAAGGAGGACATTAATTATCCCTTGCATGCATGCGGGAGTTTGTAAAAATGCATCTTGATGTTCCGCCCAATGCACGGGCATCTTGCTAGTCCATGAAAACAACACATGGCAAAATTCCACGGCAAGCGAGGATTTGAATCTGTTGGGAGGGCTGTTTGGATCTTGCCGGGGTAGCCAAAATATTGGCGACCCTTTTGTCAACAGTGCCTTTGCCACCGATGAGCGAGAATGGCTCGGTGCTCATGCTGTCATGCATCCTCCAGTAGCGACGTTGGAGACGAGCTCGCACGAGCTGTATTTTTTTGTCCGACAACGCCGCCCAAGCCGCCCGCAGACTGACCGGTGACCCCTAAATTATGCCATCCAACCGTAGCCGCACACATTATGACAGCAACTCAACCAACCGGACGAAATTCACGCAAACACGTAGACAAACTGATATTTCATATAAACAACGACGGAAATCATATAAAATACCGGATTTTCACACAAACATGACGGATTTCATTACATTCAAATGAACTACGCGGTGGTAGTTCTGGACAACACAGGTATATAATACCTGGCCTAAATGGTCGCCCGCCGATCGATTTGTGTTCTCCATGTCCGGTAGCACGATCACCGGACTGCCGGGAGCCCCGGAGGTATATGCTTCAGCGCAAAGGACGGCTCGCTTCCCCACTGCCCAACTGATATCATTGGCTGGTGTTGAATATGATGGTGGCCGGCACCGGTTCGAGTTCATCACCGGCCACTACTTCACCATGGCCGGCACCGGCTCGAGTTCATCCTAACATTCCCCTCTTTCGTGGAGCCCATGCGGGGTCGACGAAGGTCCTCGCAACAAAAGGATCCGGCAAGACACCTGCTGTGTACACCGGCGTCGCCTCCGCGGTGGCCTTCATGGGACCCAAGCAGCGGCGGCCTCCCGTGTTCTACTTCTCCTCGATGATGGCGGCGGACGCGGAGGCGCTGGCCACCGACTCGTCGCTCTCCGCGCACCCGGCTTCTGTCGCTGCTTGCATGGCGCGGCCGCCGGCATGGGAGTCTCGGCCACAGAAACGGGAGACGCGGTACGAGGCGGCGGCGTGGACGACAGCAACGATGCCCGTGCGCCGCTCCTCGTCGAGCTGGCCTGGAGCGGCGAGTTGCTGAACCGCGCGCCGGCTTGGGGCGGCAACTGGCTTCATCGGGCGAGGGGAGGGAGGTGGATCAGCAAGCTGCATAGCTCGTATCCGGCGGGCTACCCAGCCGGCTTGGATGCGGAATAACTACTCTTCGTAAGCCATTGTAAGAGTGGACAAAATGGTGGAGGAGATAGGGGAGCGGCGAAGGTGTGCGATTCTTGGCCGACGTTTGGCCTCGTTTAAATAGGAGATTAAATAGACGGCAGACGGGAAGAGCTCGGCCAGCGTTGCGTTTAACACCGGCCCGGTCATGAACGGACGTGTGTCCAGAGTGGGTTTCTCGGCTTCCACACAGGCGGGTTTCATGGAGGCGTTTGAATGCAGCACGGAGGCGTGTTCAGCCAGGCGTGCCGCGAGTGGAGCCCTCGACTTTGACCTAGGACACCGCGTCGTTCTTCCACTGACGTGTGGGCTCTTTGGGTGCATGGCCTGCATGTCAGTGACCCAACGCAGGCAGCGCACAGCAGAGGAACCTTTGGTGGGCCAGGGCGGTCAGAAGCGGGCATTTCATAAACCGATGATTGTTCATTGAGTGTGACGTCATATTTTTCATGTAGTTAAGCCTACTATGTTCGATACGTTGTGATTCATAAAGACCGATGCAAACATCAATGTTCTGCTTGTCACAGATAAGATTGATTAATACCCATAACAATCCATGTCCTTAATAAAGGGTGCATGCACATAAAGGTTGAGCGTGTGTCTTGCGTCGTGTGTTGTTTGCATGCAGGCGTGCGAGTGTTGCGTGCGTGCAAGGGTGCGTTTCAGTGTTGCATGCATGGGTGCGTACGTGCGTGTGTTCGTGAGTGCATGTGTACGTGTCAGTGTTGCACGCCAGCATGCGTGCGTGTGTACGTTATGTGTACGTGTCAGTGTTGCATGCCTACATGCGTGCGTGCATGTGTACGTGCGGGGTGAGGCTACATGTCAGTCGATTGACTTTTTCATCTACATGATCTTGAGATTTTACGAAGTCACCATAGGTGCCTCGTAGTCGAGTGGACGTCTCCTCCCACTGAACGTACATCGCCGGAAAATACTGAAATTAACACAAGATAAATACGAGCACCGAGACTTTAACCTTGGTGGGCTCGAGAAACCACTGTCCTCTAACCATCCAACCACATGTTGGTTAGCACGACAAAATGTATGTGGTGACCGTGATGAGCTTATTCTGAAGTCCAGTGACCATATCGTGCTTTCGCTTCAAATACAATGACCGTAAGTATCGTCACAAAAATACGGAGCACGCATCAAATGCAAAGTCCGTCAGTGTCATCAACAAAATATGGAGACGTATCGTGAGCTAGATACCGTTGTATTATTGTATATGCTTATTTTCTTAGTGGCCGATTGTGTGTGTGGTGTGGTGGGCACATCATTTCTAGTTGTGGTGGGTCAACATGAAGACTCATGGGTCGGTTCCATCCTGCACCACATATAGGTTGGACCGAGACGTGTTATACGGAGACCCATGTGGAGGACTCGGCGTACAACACGAAGCTACCGGAGTCGCAGAGGACTCTATCCCCACTAGTGATAAGCCGACTATATATGATTTGTAACCCTAGGCCCTTAGTATGTTATACAAGCTTGGGGGCTAGTTCATCGATAGTATACACACACGCACAATGCCTGGTATTCACGTGTACTTTGTACACACCCCTATCACTAATATACAGTACCAGGAGTAGGCTCTTTCTTCAACTGCAAGGGTCCGATCCGAACTAGGGTAAAACTTTGCCTCGTATTACCATCCAGCCTAACAGCCAGGGATATCCTACCGAATGATATGATGAAATCATATCTGCCAACTACTATTAGAGAGGTGTGTCGGGGGGCAATGTGTGCGAGAGAGGCCTAAAGATAATGTGCGTGCGGGAGACACGTAGGCACATATATGTGCGTATAGAGGGCTAGTAGAGACCGTGCATGTGTATATATGCATGTGAGAGAAATAATTCCAACTGAGATTAGTGAAAAGAGTGGTACATAGTAGTCAGAAAGAGAGAGAGAGAGAGAGAGGGAGAGAGAGAGAGAGAGAGAAAGAAAGAGCATGTGCGTGAGACACCCCGACACCCTGAGAGAGATTGCGAGCATGTGTGAAAGAGAAATGCCGATGCATATAAAGTGTGTGCACTTATGCGTTAGATACAGAGATATATAACACATTTGTGAGAACGGGGCGAGGCATAGTGCATCTACGTGTAAAAGGCGGTTCTACGCATTAAATTGAAATATAAATGGCATTATTATTTTTGGATGAGATCATGAATTTTGCAAAATTGCATATGGACGAAAATTGGTCTATCAGACACCCATACTCTATTGAATTCTAGCATGTGCATGTGTTTATTTCATATTATCGATCCATAGAGTGAGAGCGGTTTGAAATACAGGCAATGGATGCTTTTGCAATTCATATATAAACATTAATTAGTGCACTCCATGTTGTTAGTGTGAAGCACTTTATACATTTGTCACTTGCATGGATACATTCCAAATTGCTAGCTACGAAACAAAATACATGTCGAATTCAACATAAAGGGGTTTGAAGATTGAATTCATAGGAAGTGCATTCATCTATTTGAACCGAGATAATGGCATTTGTAAATCAGATGTAAAGGGGCATCAATATTTGTTGTGAGTTTTAACATGCTATATATATTCATACGCATATCTAACTTTTTTTTGCATCCAAGGAGATTATTCCTGGAACCATGCATGAAATGAGGTAAGTTGCATATTTTTTAATATATACTCGTGTACAATGTATATTAAAATGTACCCCCTCCATTCCAAAATAATCGTAGCTTTAGGATTTTCAAGAGTAAAGATTTGTGAAGTTTGAAAAATCCTGAAAGTTCAATTCAAGAGAACCGAAAATGTTAATGCTTCTGCTCCCAAATATTGAACGAAGAGCCAAATAGGCCTCTGGTCACCCAAAATCACGCGAGACTAATGTTTTGGTTGTAGGAAATTACTGTCCTAACTCTGGCCGTGTAGCCTATCGGCCCGATGTCCAAAGGTCTAAACCGAGGTAGGTTTGTAACTTCACCAAGACGCCAGTCTCAACCGCCTCTGAGAAGCACTCATACGCCGTGGGCGCCTAAACACCCATGCGCTCGGCCAAAATCTATCCCGCCCACATTTGGGACACCTAACATGACTGTCCTACTCCCAACCCGCAATATGTCCGAAATTTTAGATGCGGGCAAAGTTTGTAACTTTCCCCAAATTTCAAACAAGCGCGTCTCAAACGAAACATTGTTCCCCATAGTTCCCGCCTCCCTCCATTTCCCCATTCATACTCCATGGGCGCAGCGCCCTCTCCACCAGCCATGAAACCCCAGCCTCCTCCGTCCTCCACCCCATAGCGGCCAATCCACCGCCGCCCTCCTCCATCACGCCGAGCCGGTACCCGACATCGTCGTCCAGCATAACCGCAACCATAGCGCCCTCAAGGACTTAGCAGTGAAGCCGAGGCAGAGCTGCCTCCACGACTCCGGCCGACATGCGCCGTGCAGAACCACTCCGACCACGCCGTCCTGCGCCTCACTCGCTGCTGCTCCCTTGCCGCAACCGTCCACCGCACCGGAGCTGTTCCCTTCGCCGTCGTTCGCCGCCTCGGATCTGCTTCCCCGCCGACAGACAGCCACCGCACCACACTCAACAACTTGGCCATGGGTTTGTCCAAGGCTGCACCGTCCTCCACAACTTCGGTTTCCGCGAACAACAAGATCGTCGGAAAAGCGAAGGAGGACACAGCACTGCCAGCAGAAAGAGGTACTCCTCTTCCCTTATTCGTGCAAATCTTACGTCTCCGCTCACACCGTATTCATCCCACGAAAGAAACTAGTTGAGCGCTTCTTACTGCATCTTCTTCGTGATACTAAATGCACAAGGTTTCCTCCCTTTACTATTTCACCTTTGCTAGAGGTTGATAGCCTGCTGGATTTCAATTCAGGTCGGTCGAACCGCAATTAAAGAAGCAACACCCGCTTAGCGCGCGGAGCACCTAGTCCTTTGTTCCCGGGAAGCGGTGCATCGGTGTCTATCATAGGGGTGTGGGGTGCAGGAGCTGCTTGCGCCCGATCTGGAGGTCGGCGGGGCTTGAATGGATGGCGGGGGGGGGTGCCAAGCACGGCGGTGCGGTGAGGTCGAGGGGAAGGCGCAGGCAGGGGAGGAATCTGGGGCGGTGGTCGCTGGCGTTTCGAGGAAGATCGTCAACACCGGTGGTGGAGGTAGATGAAGGCGATCTGCCCGTTCTTTGTACATCGGACGGTGTAGAAAAAATGGACTGACCTATTTGCTTTCAGTCGACTATTATTTTCATAGAATCCTGTAGTAATTGAGTGTGCCATGCATGTTGTAGAGCTATCATATGTCTCCCGTCATTTATTTCTCACCGACCTGCTATCTGCTACCTTTACACTGTACTAATTGTGCACACACTTCACCCATACTCACACTACTATTTTTTTATGCATGGGTATTTCAGACTCTGACGCAGTGTTGATGAATGCAGAAAAGAAAAGACAAAAATCGCTCGGTGTAATTGAAGATAAGCACTAAGCGTTTCAGCGCTCTAATGGGTGCGATGTCGTAGATTGGAGAGTAAACATAGCTCTGCGATTGATGATCTCAATTGCCACACACAACCATCCAGTGTGCTTGCTTTAACCCGCATTTGTCAAATGTGGTTGCATGTTGCATATGGTGTCTAGCTTGTATTGCTTCCAATTTGGTTAAATTGCATCTGCTTACTTTACACATTATACCTTTGATAATGACATGCCTTCCTGTTTTTGATACATACTACATATGTCTATTAACCATGTTAGTACATCAAACTAATGCTCTTTTGTATCCTCGTCAATCACTTATGATGAGACAGTCACCGGGTGGAGTTCTTGTGAGGCGCCCTACTCGTTTAAAGAGTGCGGTGTCATCCTCCCACATGATTCTCAAGAAATAGCAAGGCTAAATGAAGATAGTCAACGTAGCTCTCTAGTTGATCACCGCAATTCCCCACACCACCATCACAGTGCTTGCTCTTACTTGGCAGTGTGATATGTGGTTGCATGTTGCATATGGTGTCTACCTTGTAATGCTTCTAATTAGGGTAAATTGCATACCTTAGTTAACACATTATACTGTGAATATGACATGCCTTCCTGTTTTTGGTACATACTACGTCTTTCTATTAACCATGTTCTTACATCAAACTACTTTTCTTGTGTATCCCTCATCAATGCTCCTAATTTGTTAAATTGCATCTCCTTAGCTTACACATTATACATGTGAATATGACAGGCCTTCCTGTTTTTTGTACATACTACATCGCCTATCACACCATGTTCTTACATCAAACTCTGTTCTTGTGTATCCTGCGTCTATCGCTTATGATGAGACAGTCCACGCGTGGGTTAATATGAGGACTAATACTCTTATAAAGAATGCAATTTCATCCTCTCCACATGATTCTCAAGAAACAGCAAGCCTAAATGAAGATATTGAGCGTTGCTCTGTACATGAAGACAACACTTCCCTACACCACCATCACAGGTGCTTGCTCCAACTTCAGCGATGTGATATGTGGTTGCATGTTGCATCTGGTGTCTAGCTTGTAATGCTTCTAATTAGGGTAAATTGCATCTGCTTAGTTTACACACTATACTGTGAATATGACATGCCTTCCTATTTTTGGTACACACTACATCTATGTGTTAACCTTGTTCTTACATGAAACTACCTCTCTTTTATATCCTGCATCAATCACTTACGATGAGTCACCTTTATTCATTGCATATTGCATATTATTTCTAACTTTGTTGCCATGTATTGCTTCTAATTTGGTCAAATACATTTGTTAGGGCACCCTTTTAATTTAGCGAGTGATATTGGTTTCATCTTTCATATGGTTTCTAGCTTGCATCAATTCTAACAAGTTCAAGCACCTTGTGCTTAGTTTACACTTTATACATCATACATGTCAATATGTCACGCCGTCCTATTTTTCATACATATTCCATCCTCCTATCATGCGGCTGCCTTACATGAAAGTAGTGTTAAATCGGTATCATGCATCAATAAGTTCGAAGAGCAAATTTTATTCCTTTTTCTTGTGGGTTTGACTTGACAAGGAAAATCAAGAAAGAGGAAGGAAAAAAGTAAGGAAGGCGATGATGGTGGTCCTCTCTGCAACAACGTAAGCAGACATCTGTATCGATTCTCCTTGTCTTGATAGTGCATTACATGGTCCAAGTCTCCGCTCCCTACTCCACCATCCAAGGTGCTTGCTCTAACTTGGTAGTGTGATATCTGGTTGCATGTTGCATATGGTGTCTAGCTCGTATTGCTCCTAATTAGTGTAAGCTGCATCTGCTTAGCTTACACATGATACATGTGAATATGACACGCTTTCTGTTTTTGGTACATACTATATCATCTATCACACCATGTTCTTACATGAAACTACTCTTCTTGTGTATCTGCATCAGTCACTTATGATGGAACACCTTTAAGTTGGCAGTGTGATATTGGTTTGCATCTTGAATATGATTTCTAGCATGTATTGCTTCTAGTTTGATGAGCGCCACCTATGACGAGACAGTTTTAACTTGGCGAGTGATATTGATTGCACCTTCCATATGGTGTCTTGCAGTGTTTCTAATTTGTTGAAGTGCCTTCGCTTAGTTACCACATCATAGGTGTGAATATGTCAAGCCATCCATTTTTTCGTACATATTCCATCCTCGTATCATGACTTTGCCTTTCATCGAGTAGTGTTAAATCGTTATCATGCATGAATGAGTTACGAAGAAGCGAATGATATTCCTTTTTCTTGTCGGTATGACCTCACAATGCAAAATCAATAAAGCTGAAGGAAATTGGCAAGGCATTGGATGATGGTGGTCCTTCCGAGCAACTGAAACGGAGGTTCTCTATAGATTCTACTCCGCCATCCTCCCAACAAGATTCGCAAGACAACGCAAGGCTAGACAGTCAACGTAGCTGTGTAGATGATGATCACATCTCCCCTACTCCACCATCACAGGTGCTTGCTCTAACTTGGCACTATTATATGTGGTTGCATGTTGCGTATGATGTCTAGCTTGTATTGCTTCTAACTTTGTTGAATTGCATCTGCTTACTTTACACATAATGCCTGTGAATATGACATGTGTTCCTGTTTCTACATCAGACTACTATTCTTGCATATCCCGCATCAGTCACTTATGATAAGGCACCTTTAAGTCGCCACTTTGATATTAGTTGTGTCTTGCATATGATTTCTAGCATATACTGCTTCTAATTTATTGAAACGCCATATAGTTTGAACTTGGCAGAGTGATATTGATTGCATCTTTCATATGGTGTCTAGCTTGCAGTGCTTCTAATTTGTTGAAATGCCTTCTGCTTAGATACCACATCATAGGTGTGAATATGTCACACCATCCTGTTTTTCATACATATTCCATCCTCGCATCATGTGTTTGCCTTTCATCCGAGTAGTGTTCGTCATTATCATGCATGAATGAGTTCTGAAGAGCGAATTTTATTCCTTTTTCTTATCGGTTTGACTTCACAATGCAAAATCATTACAGCTGAAGGGAATTAGTCCGGCGGTGGATGATGGTGGTCCTTGAACAACTCAAACAGGGGTCTCTCTGATTCTACTCCGCCATCCTCCCAACAAGATTAGCAAGACAACACAAGGCTAGGCAGTCAACGTGGCTGTGTAGATGATGAGCACATCTCCCTACTCCACCATCACAAGTGCTTGCTCTAACTTGACACTATTATATGTGGTTGCATGTTGCGTATGATGTCTAGCTTGTATTGCTTCTAACTTGAATTGCATCTGCTTACTTTACACATAATGCCCGTGAATATGACATGTGTTCTGTTTCTAGAACATACGTGTACATGATGAGCACATCTCCCCTACTCCACCATCACGGTGCTTGCTCTTACTTGGAACTGTTATCGTGGTTGCGTTTTCCGTATGATGTCTAGTTTATATTGCTTCGATTATGTAGAATTGCATCTGCGTAGCTTACAACTTATACCGCTGCGATCACTTACCCATAAGACACATTTAACTTGGGACTGTGATGTAGGTTGCATCTTGCATTGTCTTCTAGCTTGTCTTGCTTCTAATTTCTTGAAATGGCACTTCTGACGAGACACTTTTTACGATAGAGTGATATTGGTTGCATGTTCATATGGTGCCTAGCTTTCATTTCTTCTAATTTTGTTGAAATGCCTTCCGCTTCATCGTTTTTTCATACATATTCCATCCTCCTATAAATGCGTGTGAATATGAAACGCTGTCTTTTTGTATATATTCCATCCTCCTATCCTGCGCTTGCCTTACATCAAAGTAGTGTTAAATGCATATCATGCATCAACCAGTTATGCAGAGCTAATTTTATTCATCTTCTTGTGGTTTTGACTTCATAAGGCAATATCAGAAAATAGGAAGGAAAAGAGTAAGTTAGGGGATGTTGTGGTACTCCGCACTTTTGGCATAAGCAGAGACTCTCTAGATTTACCACTCGCTACGCTAATGAAGTTGAAGTCCCAAGTCTACATGATGAGTTCATCTCCCGCTCCACCATCGCAGTGCTTGCTCTAAGTTGTGATGTGATAATTGGTTTCATGTTGCATATGTTGTCTAGCCTGTATTTCTTCTATTTTGATTAAATTGCACTGCTGAGTTTATCGTTATACATGTGCATATGACATGGCTTTCGTGTCTAGAATACCTGCATCTATCTATCATACCATGTTCTTACATCAAAGTACTGCATGTATATCCGCATCAGTAACTCATGATTGGGCGCCTTTAACATGGCAGTTTGATAGTGGTTGCATCTTGCATTGATTTCTATGTTGTCTTGCTTCTAATTTTTGAATTGGCACTTATGACAAGACACTTTTAACTTGGCGAGTAATATTGGTTGCATCTTTCATATGGTGTCTAGCTTGCATTACTTCTATTTTCTTGAAAATCATACCTTGGTTTGCACATCGTAGCTGTGAATATGTCATGTCGTCTGTTTTTTTTACATATTCCATCCTCATATGGTTGTCTTACATCAAAGTATTGCTTGTCTGTATCATGCATCAATGAGTTATGAAGGGTGATTTTATTCTTTTGTGTTGTGGGTACAGCTTGACATGGAAAAGTCAAAAAAGAGCAAGAAAATAATATAGTAGGGAGTGTTGTTACTCGTCGGGTGAAAGCGGAAAAGGTTACGCCGTCGAGATTCTGCTGGTACTTATAGTGCGATAGAAGGTCCAAGTCCACCGGCTAAATCTACAAACACAGTATCACTGCTCCACCAGCTGCAGCATCCGCTTCAACTATACCGACATCTCAACGAGTTACTTGTTCGTTTGCTCGGGCGGCGGTTCCCAAGCTGCCTTCACACCTAACACTACTTCGAAGCACTTGCGACACAACAGACTTGGCAAGATCAGATGAACCTCATGAGCATCAACACCAAGGCGGTACTGGCCGAGTCAAGTTGCGATTGCATGCTCCTTTATATGTACTCTCACGGTTTGATGTACACTAACACTTTCCATATTCGTTGTTGAACTAGCACCACGGTGCAAGCGGAAAGCAGACATCGGGGATAATGCTTGACATGTTAACAAAATCTAAAGGAGGAAGAATGGAGATCCATTTGAGGCAGGTTTAAAAGTCCACGTGATGCTCTGAGTCAGCCAAATTAGTATCGAGAGGCAGCCGTTGCCGTTAGGTGTCATGCGCATATCCTCCCAACGTGGATCCGATGCAGGAATGAGAAAGACAATACCAGTTTAACACCTTCCTTGACCATTTATCCGTAAGTAATGTTATTCATCGCAATTAGTAATATTGTCTTGCTCATCCCATACTTTCTAGCTTCCTCCTAATAAGACTCACATTCTTTTTCAGCAGATGAGGTTCAAGTTGGATCCGAAAGATGATGCAACTAAACAAGCATGCACTCATGTTTTTCGATGCGCTTTCTGCGATAGTATCGCTACCACCTTAGAAAATCTCACTTTGAAGGCAAGGCTAACAATGAAATCGCCCTAACATCTCCAATGGAATATATTACGAGATGAAGACTGGACAACCCTCATTAAACACAGTGCGATCCAAAGTATCAGGTAGGCTATATGTATTTGATCAGACCACATATTGAACTTGTATTTATGTATGTGCCTTACAAGTGTATCTTCTTCTAGGCTAACTGTTTGAAGAACAAAACCAACCGTTCTAAAGTGAAATTCCAACAGACAACAGGATCTCGTAGCTATATTGCACACTGCGAGGCTTTTGTAAATAGCTGCTACTTCCTTCTTTTTTTGTGCCATATTATCGTATCTATATTGACTTGTTCCAAATACAGAGGAAAGCCCGTGCGGACCAAAAAGAACCTGAACCGAATGCGGTGCAAATCTTCAAGGATTGCCACACCAGCAAGATGAAGGGCATGAGCACACCAGTTCAAGCCATTGTTGTAAGTCCTTACTCCTCCTGCCTTGAACTGATTGGTGCTGTGATGTGTTCATTTAACTACTTGGTTTGCAGCCAATGTCGATTACTCTGTTCACTTTTATACACAATTGTCTTAACGTATCATTTCACCTTACATGGTTTAAAAGAGATGAAGGATATTCTTTTGGTCTTGATCTGTAATCTAGTTGTTATGTTCACGTGCGCACACAATGATAAAATAGCTTGTTTGTTTTATATCTGTTTGCCCATGATATGAATGATGTCATACTATGTTCATCCTACTTTAAACCATGTCTCTTTATCCTTAGATGTCAACGAATGTGAGGAAATAGACAATACAGTAGGCATGCTACATGGACATATGTTCCGAAAGTGATTTTATTATGTAGTTGGCACTACAATACATGCTAATGTATTACGGTAGTTCACCAAAATAAGTTATGTATAAACGTTTAACCTACTTTGTTTGTTTTTGTCTCATTAGTAACTTATCCGGTACACTAATCTACAAGTTCAAACTTTAGGAAGCTATGGAACAAATGATTGAACAGCCACAACCACACGAAGGTGGCGAGGCTACTACAGGCACAATGTCACCTCTTGCTGCGATCGTCGGTATCTCTCCACTAACGATTGCAAAAGGCACCTTCTGCATAATTCGGGTTGGTTGTCAAGGTAACCTCGTCCAAATCGCCCTCTTGAACAAAATCTTCCTGCTAGGCAGTGATATATCGTGCTCCGGACACAAGTCCAATCCCTAATGGGCGTTGTTTGGAAACAAGAATAGTGGTTGAGAAATGTCGTCAAGATATGAATGGTTTTTAAACCAGACTATCAGACATTCGCTTTGGTGTTGAAGAGGAATGGCGGAAAAAAGGTGGAGATCGTGCTGCTCCATCAGATTCTACAGCCTGAAACATTAGCACTGAGGTCAAATGATCTGTGCTTCTATACATCTGATAGTGCCTTTATCTGGAAGGACTATAAACTTTATGCCAACAGGCCTTTTGTTGTATGATTGGAATTTATTTTGTTGTGATACAACATTTGTGATGCTGCCACATGCTGCAGTAATTACGACGCTATTTTTGTATAGTGTAGGTTTATCTTAGTAATGTATTCGGCCAAAAGCTTCGTAGGAGCCCAACATGCCAACATTCGTCGGGCCCATTCAATTGGGCTAAAAGCGATTCTGGGCGAAATTGGCATGTAGCCCACTAAAATATATGGGCTTAAATTAGCATAAGCTTTCAAATTTTTACGGTAGGCTGTGCCGATAGTGGGCCTTTAATGAGGCCTAAACATAATTTGGGCCCTCGGTAAAAATAGGCCGTTTACAGTGTAAATATCTCGAGCCCATAAAAACATGGGCCTTTAATAGACCGAAAGTGAGATTGGGCCCTGATTGTGCCAAATAACCCTTTGGACTTAGCAGGCGAAATGGTGGCCCATTTACGATCGCGGATATTTGACAGGCGAAATTGGACGGGCCGTAAATCGCCGACCTAATACACGGGCCTTTAACAGGCGGAACTTTGGTCGGGCTAGATTATCGTCATTTTATATGGGCGTTAATGGGCCCGATATGACGTTGGGCCACATATGGCCCATGGTTTACGTCCGGCATTAACGGGCGAAAATGAAAACAGGCGAAAGTGGCCCAAATCTTTAGTGGGCCTCTAACGGGCGATTAGCGAACATGGCGAATATGACCCAAATCCTTCACGGTGGTTTATCGGCGAAAGTTTTGATGTCCCGTAAATGGGCCCAAATGAAGCCGGACCTTTAACGGGCCGAAATACACGGGTCGTAATTGGCCCAATTACTTAGCGGATCGTTAACGGGCGAAGTGACCATGGGCGCATTGATGACAAGTTTAGACCAGGCCGTTGGCGGGCGATTTGTGAAGAATGTTGGGCCTTTAGCTGGGCGGCCCATTATGGTCTGCAGAATCTTGTGGGCCTTTAGTGGGCCAGCCCATTGTGGTCCATAAAATCTTGTGGGCCTTTAGCTGGGCTGGCCCATTATGGTCCGCTAAATTTTGTGGGCCTTTAGCTGGGCCGGCCCATTATGGTCCGCTAAATCTTATGGGCCTTCGGTTGGGCTGGCCAATTTAAACTTTTTGGGCCACTTTTGGGCCGGTCCAGCTAAAGGCCCACAAGATTCTGCAGACCATAATGGGCCGGCCCAGCTAAAGGCCAATGAGAATTTTTGGTATTGGTCGTGGCTGTTAACGGGTTATCGGATCCAAAATCCGACTCGATAGCTTAACGGCGTTCCGTTACGGTGGATGCCACGTGTCGGTCACCCTTGACGAAAGCACTTCTGTGACGCGGGATTTATCGTCATGGAAGTGGACACTTCTGTGATGATAATTTTGGTAATGTCATGGAACATTTCTACGACAGCACAGGTATGACTATCTTGATTCTGTCATAAATTTGTCATGGATGTACATGCATGACAAAAAAGCGACCTACTGTGACAAACACGTATCATCATGGAAGTGTATTTTTTGTAGTGAGTTGATTTCAGTGTGGACACAAGGAGGGAAATGTGCAGTTGTAAAAGATGGGATTTGTCAGGTATACCTTGTTTTCATGGGGTTTCTGCTCTTAGGTATGAAAAAATTCCACCTGAGTCTAGGGTCAACTCATGTTACTCCATTGCAACTTATTGCAAAGCATATCAGCACATAATTATGCCTTGTAAATATGTCAGTGAGTGGGCAAAGATGAAAGGCAGAAAAATCTTACCACCACCAATTCAGAAGAAGAAAGGAAGAAGGGCAAAAAACAGAAGACAACAACCAGAAGAGAAGCAAGGAAAAAGAGGAGTGCAAATCACAAGGGCACGTGCTGTCATACACTGTGGCTATTGTGGTGGTCCTGGCCATAACATAAATGGCTGTTTGGACTGGAAGTTGGGACTTAAACCAAAGAAAAGAGAAAAAAACACAGAGTTAGAGTAGAGCCAGATGTGTCATCTTCTGATGAAGAAACTGTGGGCATTACTCAGGTAATGTGTGTACTTCTCCAAGCATTGGATGATTTCCAAATAGTAATGTGTGTACTTCTCATAGCATTGCATGATTTGTATATACTAATGTGTTACTTGTCAGCAGGAGATTAATCTTCAAACAGCTGGTTTCACTAACCAAGACCCACCATTGTATGAGCCAGAGATAATAACTGCTCTAACACAGGAGGTATGTTCAACTATTTGGACAAGGTAATAGATTGTCAACATAATTTGCACACACTAACAGCTACCTAAACACTAATGCAGAGAGAGACAAGGCTTGTACAAGAAGCTGTGCAAGGGTCACTACCTCAGAGTGCTTTCATACATGAGAAATCCCTCTCACAGCCTCCAGTTGAACACAGCACAACAACAAAAGGGGGAGATGTTCACAGGAAAAGAGAAGTGATAGCACTTGCCAGACTGAAGGCTGCAGCAGAGAGAAGGGAGATAGCAGATCAGGCCAAGTATGATGCAGCTATGGCAAAATTAAATGAAGAGGAAGAGAAATTAATTTATCTGCTCAAAGGAGGAATGATGAACTACTTGCCAAGAAAAATGCTCTTTGAGGAGAGAAAGAAAGCTGTTCTAGAACAGAAAAAGACTTTCTTCTTGAAGAGAAGAAAAAAGCTAGTGAGGAAAACAAAAGAAAGGCCCTAGAGGAAAAACTTGCGGAAGGCGGACAAAGAAGAGAAGCTATGGAGGAAAAGAAAAGAATTACAGAAGAGGCAAAAAGAATAAGAGCAGAAGAGAAAATGAAGATTGCTGAAGAGAAGAAGAGACTTTGTAGGACTGCATATGATGCAGAGGAGGCAATGTTTCTTATAAATCAAGCTGAAGAGTTTGAAAGAAGGCAATTGTTTCTACAAACACAGGAGGCATGAAGACAAGAAGCTTGGGAGCAGAAGAGAAATCAGCAGGAAGAAACAAGAATTGAGGCAGACTTGCAAGAGAAAAACAAGACTGAGGCCCAACAAGCAAGAGAGGCAAGGGCAGAGGAAGAGAGAATGATTGCATGTTAGTCCAAACCAACACAAATGAAGAGAAGTGCACCAACTTCAAGTACCAACAAGAGAGGATTTAAAAAACCTAGAAGACTGAACATGTTTGATGAACCGAGATAGGAAAAATGGTTTCATTTTGTGTTCTGCTTATGATCAGCCGTAGAACATGTTAATGAACATGTTCTGTTCATGATCCTGCTCCAGATCATGTCGTCAAGTATTTTGTAATATGATATTAGTACTGGATTTAAAACCTCTCACTACAAAAAAAGACACATCCGTGACATTTTGGGCCGAACTAAATTTTTTCTGTCATACTTATGACACTTCTATGACGATAACTGTGAAAAAACCTGGTATCATCATAGATGTGGTGGGCTCCTACTTCTATGACAAAAAATCATGATAGAAAATGGGCTTTTCATCCTAGGCGGGCCGAACACACAGCTGCATGACATTGTTTAGGCCGCCCATGATGAAAAAACCGTGGTAGAAGCGAGGCGAGAAAATATCGGGGTGTTCCGATTCACGGTGGGTGGTCGGGGCGAAGCGATGCGTGTTTCTCTCTTACACGCTTGGCGTGGGTGCGGCGTTGGGCTCTAACTGAATCGGCGATTACCTTTGCGGCTACTGGCGTTCTTGAACCCGGCGATCGATCGATGGCTGTTAAGCGAACCCGATCGGCGATTCGCCATCTTGTTGCTAGCGAAGCCGATCGATGATGCCTCTGGATGAATAGTGAGCGTTGCTGGGGGGTTTATTTGAACAGTTCTCGGTGGGGGTGGATGAACAGGATCCCGTGGTTTTGCCTCTGGATGAACAGGACCCCGATCGATCGAGCCGGTTGGGGCTGGATGAACAGGACCCCGTGGAGGGCTGGATGAACAGGACCACCCGTGGAGGGCTGGATGAGCGATAGAAGGTGGAGGGCTGGATGAGCGAAGCCCGTGGAGGGTGGTTGAGCAGTAGCCCGTGGAGAGGGCTGGTTGAGCGATGGCGGTGGAGTAAGCGCGATGGAGGCTGGATGAACAGGACCACTGTGGATGAGCGGTCGCGGTGGAGGTGGAGGAGGTCGACGGTGGATGAGCGATGGCCCGTGGAGGCTGGAGGGTCGACGGTGGAGATGAACGGTATCCGTGGAGTCTCGTTTTGCGGTATGCCACACCCCTCCCGATGAACAGGACCCCCGTTTCGACCGTAGCGCTCCAACACAAGTCTGTTTCCTCCGTTTTGTGGTATGCCACACCCCTCCCGATCAACAGGACCCCTGTTTCGACCGTAGGAGGTCCGTTTCCTCCGTTTTGCGGTACGCCAAACCCCTCCCGATGAACAGGATCCCGTTTCGAATGTGGCCGGTCGAACACAAGGCCGTTTCCTCCGTTCTGCGGTACGCCAGGCCTCGTTTCCATCCGCTGTTCCGTCCAAGCCCTCCTGATGAACATGACGACGCATTCCGTTCCGACCCAGCCGGTTAGCTCCCCATGAACACGACGACGACGCAGTTTCTCCGTTCCGCCCCAGCCATGTACATGAGCCCTGGCCGTACATATGCGCGAGTAGGCGTTCGAGACCCTGCCCGTATGTACGTACGTGGCCGTATTTTCTTTCTTGCACACTGGCCGTTGTACGTACATGTACATGCTATGTGCGCGCCTCTACTATGACACGTGCGCGCCTCTACATCGTATATTGGGACTCTTGATTCGTCTCCAACGTATCTACAATTTTTGATTGTTCCATGCTATTATATTCTGTTTTGGAAATTATTGGGCTTTATTATACACTTTTATATTATTTTTGGGACTAACCTATTAACCGGAGGCCCAGCCCAGAATTGCTGTTTTTGCCTATTTGAGTTTAGCAGAAAAAGAATATCAAGCGGAGTCCAAGCGGAATGAAACCAACCGGGAATGTGATTTTGGAGCGAGCGTGATCGGAGGACTTGGACCCTCGTCAAGGCTGCCGGATTTGGGTTCGGCAGACCCTTGAGGTTGAACCTTTGGGGTGCACGGAGATCCAACCCTCCACCGTCTCGCACCTCGCCAAATCGCTGGGACCTAAACTACTAAACGGAACAACACAAGAGACACGAGATTTATACTGGTTCAGGCCACCATTGTGGTAAAGTACCCTACTCCAGTGTGTGGTGTGGTGGATTGCCTCTTGGGCTGATGAGGAACAATACAAGGGAGAACAGCCTCGCGAGGGTCTGTTCTTGGCGGGTGTGAGGAACTGCTAGGTGGTGTTCAGTCGCTCTAGCTACTGGTTTCTTGATGAGGATCCGGATCTGGATCCCCTCCCTTCTCTCCCTCTTCCAGATGCCTCTAGCTCTGGGTGTGGCTACTCCTATTTATAGGCGAAGGCCCTGGGCCTCTTCCCAAATATTGAGCGGGAAGGGCGCCAACAATTGGCCATTTTGAAGGAGAACAGCGGGTACACTTATCTGGTGAAGTTGGTCCTCGCTTTGCCAAAGGCTCTGGTGATGGCCTTTGCTTGGGCTCCACAATGACTCCATTCCAGCCGTTGGGCTGGTCTTGGTCTTGTTGCACGAAGCGGATGCCTTTGCTTGATGCTCTCGCTGCGCTTGCTCCCTTTGCACCAAAGAGGAAAGGAGGGCGCTTGCTGGGCTGGCGCCCGCCCGGGCGCACTGGTCGTCATGGCTTGCCTCATGGGCACCTCGCGAGTACCCTGCCTTGAACTCTCCGCCTCCTCATGAGCCAGCTGATGAGGCCGTGCACGAGAAGCTCCTTGTCGTCCGCCCGCGAATCTGGCCCCTCGCGAGGTCTTGATCTTCGTTGATGAAGATGGGCCGTCTTGGGCCTCCTTTGAGCCACGCCGCAGCCGTGGCGAGCAAGTCTGGGGACCCCGTTCCCGAACGCCGACAATAGCCCCAGGCCTGGCGCCCGAACAGCGGCGAGAGAGGCGAAAGGGCAAGTCACGAGCGTCGCGGGCCCTAACAGCCTGCGGCCTTAGGCGGCAGCGTGGCGGTTGATTGGGCCGCGTGCGTGCTTGCTTCCCGCGATGCCTCGGTAACCACCCGGATTCGACAAGTCCCTGCATGCAGAGTCGGTCATGATTATCGGTGATCGTGGAGGCCGACGGTTGGCCTTCGCCGGCTATAAGTACGGGACGGTGCGCGCCCTTCCAGTCTGTCCTTCTACTTCTCCTCCTCCTCGTTTTGTCTGGTTGCCATGGCTCCGATCCGCAGGTTCTCCACGGAAGAGAAGGGAAAGGCTCCTCAAGAGGATCCTGAGCTGCTCCCCCCAAAGAAGCGGCTTGCCCTCTGGTGTCAGGGCAAGAGCGCTCGCCAGGAGGCGCCCATGCCCTGGTGCGTGCGGCCGCCACCAGGCTTCCCTCTTCCCTTGTACGCGTGCATTGACGGCTCTGAAGGAGGCGACGCCGGGCGCCACGAGCGCCGCCGCCGACGATGCCGGCGAGTCACAAAGGTGTGCGTCTTCCCCCCTGGAGTCCACGCCGAGGGCTCCTGCCGGGAGTTCGTGCTTCACGTCGCCACACCTCCTAAGTCTTGGATTCGTCTTCCTTCTTTCTTCGCCTCCGTCGTCCGTGAAGGAACCCACAGGACTCTGGCTGCAGACACCGGCTGCGGCACCCTCATGACAGGGGTAGAGGTGTGATAGTTGCCCCAGGCGAGGTCTTCATGACTAGAGGCTGGGGCGAGGTCGCCTGGTCTGCAGGGACGAGGCGCCCTCACGATCCACGAGTCTGATGGTGCTTGGTGGTGTCCTTCAAGGTCTTGACGGAGGGTCGTCGGTGGAGTGCTGCCGGGAGAGGTGGTCGGGGTCTGCTGCGGTGAGGCGAGGCAGGCGACCACTCCTTTGGCATTCCTCGAGGCGGCGAAAGCGCAGGAGGATCCAGCGACTCCGCCGAGCTCTTTGCGGCGCGGAGACGAGCGATGACAGCTCTGAGCCCCAAGCCTGCGCCGTTCGGGCGAGGCGGGCTCGTCGGTCGTCGCCGCCCGATCTGGATGGGGTTGGCGCGGTGCGGACGGCCCACTTGTTGATGATGGCATGCGCGCGATGCCCCCTGTAGTTAAGATTCCTCGAGATTCGCGTCTTTTGTTCTGCGAGGAGCCAGAATGTACCCAGCGGGGTTTGTAAGATGTTTGTAACCGTTTCTCAATATAACCCTTTTATGAGGCGATGCGAGATGCTTATTCCGTCTTAGCTTAGTTTCCTCCTTCCGGACCTCGTGAGGGCTCGATGCTCTTCGCCGACGGTCCAGTCCCAAAGCGGCTTCGGCCGTCGCTGGTATGCCAGTCGCGATGCGTGGTCAAGGCCGGGAGGTGGCGGCCGAGGTCGATGAAGAGCCTCGAGTCGCGATGCTCAGGGGGTCCCCCTTGGCGCTCAAGCAGCCATCATTCGGTGAGAAAGGAGAGCGACGTTGCTAACACGGAGTTGCATTGAGTGTGGGGATGGTGTTGCGATAACTAGTGTGTCCGGGGGGTGACTTATCTCGAGGGTCGGGACAATTCTTCCTGATGCGACGCTAGGTCCGTGCCTAGGCCGGCGAGAGATTGCATGGCGAGGTCGTTTCGTGCTCCTTGGAGGGACCCTGCAGGTTCACCACAAAAGGAACAAGAGCTCGCAGTGGCGATCGTTAGTCCTGCCATTAGTTGCTTGGGAGAGGCACGAGAGGCCTCACGAGGTGTGTTGGGGCCCTACCTCAAGGCGGGTTGCGCCTGGCTCTGGGCCTTATCTTCGAGTGTTTTTCTGCAAATTTGGCAGATGCCGGTGCTCTACGTCTTCGGGTCCGGCTCTCGGGCTGGTCTCAGCCGTCGCTGGCAAGCCAGGTCGCGATGCCATGGACAAGACCAGAGGGTGAGTGTCACAGCCCTAGAATTTGTTTGTCATTAGTTGCATTAAGGCATTCTTGTCATCATGTTTAATTTTCTCAGAAACTTGAAATGGGGATTGCCTAAACCCTAGCATTAAAGGAATTCACTAGGTTCAACCAAAATATTTCCAGAAAATCCAAATGGCTTCCCAAAAATGTTCATCATTCTTGGAAAATCTTTGAAGCTTGATAACGAGAGGTGATGCACATTTTCCATGACATATTTGGGCTCTGGATTAAATCATACTCTATTTGCATTTGGGTATTTAAATGCTATAAAATATTTTAAATGTCCAAATAATCATAAACTAAAATGTTCACTGTAGGATATATTCCCAACAGTGATCATGAGTAGTTTCATGATTTTTGGAAGTGTCTAGGTAATTTTAATAAAGCCCTAAAACTACAGAATAATAGAAAACAGAATATATTAGAAAAGGAGGAGAGAGAGAGAGAAGCCCGGCCACTTACAGAGCTGGCCCAGTTGGCCCAGCCCACCAACCCACCTTGCAGTCATCGCCTACCTCTGCGCGGTGGCGAGAAGCGAGGGACCTGGCGCCTGCGCCCGAGAGCTCGCCATGCCTCCTCCTGCTACTTTGCCTCGCCGAGGCGCCTCAAGCCCCTCCTCGGCGCCGCTCTGGACCCCAGCCCCTCTCCTCTCTCCTGGACCTTTCTCCTCCTCTGCTCTCTCTCCCACAGCGCCACCGAACACGCCCGTCGCCGCCCGCTCGCCACCACCGCGGCCACAGCCACCTCCTCGCCCCTCCCGTGTCTGGAAGGTCCAAGACGACTCCATCTCCCTCTTCGCCGAGCCACGCAAGCCAAGGATCGCCACACCGTCGTCTTGAGCTCGCCATTGCGCATCTACTACATGGGCCGTCGCCCGTCGTTCATGTGCTGGAGGTCGTCCCGAGCCTTGAGCTACCTGCTGCCTCCTGTGAGCTTGCCGTCGTTTCCCCTCACCTCTCTCTCTCACTAGGCGCATACAGCAGCCGCCATGCGAAAGCACACAAGCCGCCGTCCGCCATAGCCGGCGAGCTCCGTGCCCCCGAGCACCTCTGCCTCGCATAGTAGCTCCGACATGCTCCTGCTGCCCTTTAGGTGCTGCCTAGCACCTCCGTTCACTCGCCTCTGAGCTGCAGCACCTGCTGGCCGCACTTAGCCAAGCTCGGCGCGCTGCCGAGCTCGTAGCCATCGCCTCCGGCCACCACAGGCCGGCTAGCACCACCTAACGGCCGCGGCGGCGGGCACTCCGACGCGCCTAGCCGCAGCTCGAATCGTGCCACTGTGGGCGATTCCGAGCCTCCGCCCGCGTCTCAGTCGTTGCCCGGCGGCTAGGCGCCGGTGGATTAGCCCGGTTGACGAGGATTTGACCCTCTGGGTCAGCGGCGTGTGGGCCGCCACGCTAATTAAACCTAGGGTTAGGACTAACAAAAATTAGTTAGTCTAATGACTCGACCCGTGGGTCCGCGCCACAGGTTTGACTCTGGTCAACCCTGTTGACTTCTGACGTCACCACAGCGTCATCTCGATGATAAAGTATTTGGAATTAAAATAAATCAGGAAATGATTTATAAATTTCGTGAAATACCCCAAACTTCTAAAATCATATAAAATCAACCGTAACTCCAAATCAAATAAATTATATATGAAAAATGATCAGAAAAATATGAAGAATCTGTTTATGCCATGATCATGCATGATTGAACAAGTTAACCTCACTAAATAGGATGAATCATGATTAGGGTAATTTATGAACTAGTATTTGGAGTCGGAGTTTAACCTTGTTTGAATTCCACATCAATTAACTTGGCTTACTGCTGCATTAGGTCAATTCAGTTCCTTAACATGATCATGCATCATATATGTGCATTGCATTGATTGTGTTCTTTCTCAGTTGCCGGTGTTTGTCCCCTATCAGTAGACAACGTACCGACGATGAGTTCGATGACATCGATGAAGAACCATATTATCTTCAGAAGTGCCAGGCAAGCAAAACCCCCTTGTTCATTCCGATATAATCCCACTCTCTTGCTCCTGCTATATTTTACTGCATTAGGACAACAACGACTCATGTGTTACTTGCTGCGGTAGCTGAACCCCTTTATCCTCTGCATGACCTGTCATTCCACAGTAAATAGATGAAACCCACTAGCATGAGTAGGAGTTGTTTGAGCCCTGATGTGCTGTCACGCCCAATATGTGACCCTATCCATAAGGAACTTGAAGATCCCACCAAGGATAGACCCGCATATTGAAACGCTTTTGCAAGGTGGATATCATTACATCAACATTACATAATAGATGGGGATACATACATAAGGCACAAATGCCACAAGAATACATCAACAACATATACAAGATCAACATCCGCTACGGATGAAACATAAACGAAACTCAAGCGACATCCACCCTGCTAGCCCGGGCTGCCGACTGGAACCTATCCCCGATCGAAGAAGAAGCGGAAGAAGAACTCCAATACAAGCAAACATCGCTCTCGCGTCATGATCATCGCAAACCTGTACTGCAACTGGTGGTGTAGTAATCTGTGAGCCACGGGACTCAGCAATCCCATTACCATGGGTATCAAGACTAGCAAAGCTTAATGGGAAAGGAAGGGGTAAAGTGGTGAGGTTGCGATGGCGGCTAAGCGGGATATGGTGGCTAACATACGCAAATGAGAGCGAGAAGAGATACAAAGGGCGGTCGTCAACTAGTAATGATCAAGAAGTGATCCTGAACTCCTACTTACTCGAGACATAACCCGAAACCGTGTTCTCCTCTCGATCAACCCCGAAAAGAGACACTCACGGTTACGCACACGGTTGGTGTATTTTAGAAGAGTTTACTTCAAGTTTACTACAACCGGATATTAACAAATTCCCATCTGCCACATAATCGCGGGCACGGCTCTCAAAAGTTCAAACCCTGCAGGGGTGTCCCAACTTAGCCCATGATAAGCTCTCGCGATCAACGAAGGATATTCCTTCTCCCCGGGAAGACCCGATCAGTCTCGGAATCCCGGCTACAAGACATTTCGACAGCAATAAAACAAGACCAGCAAAGCCTCCCGTCGAGCCGACACCCTGATAATAGCCGCACGTATCTCGTCTCAGGCCACGACCGGATGAGCAGTCCGTACAACTAAAACCAGACCCCAAGTTTCCTTGAGGGGGCGCTGCAAAGCACTCTAGTTTGGACCAACACTTAGACAAGCATTGGCCGGGGGCTGAATAAAGATGACCCTTGGGTTAATTACTCCCAAGGAAATGTAGGTGGTGGTGAGGCAAATGGTAAAACCGATGTTGGGCCTTCTTTGGAGAGTCTTATTCAAAGCGAACTATCAAGGGGTCCCATCAATCACCCGACCGCGTTAGGGACGCAAAATCCGGGAACATAATACCGATATGAAGGAAACTAGGGCGGCAAGAGTGGAACAAAACACCAGGCATAAGGCCGAGCCTTCCACCCTTTACCAAATATATAGATGCATTAATTAAATAAGAAATATCGTGATATCCCAACAAGTAAACATGTTCCAACAAGGAACAACATCTCCATGTTCCAACAAGGAACAAACTTCGTCTTCACCTGCAACTAACAACGCTATAAGAGGGGCTGAGCAAAGCGGTAACATAGCCAAGCAACGGTTTGCTAGGAAGGGTATCAAAGGTTAGAGGTTCATGGCAATTTGGGATGGCTTGATAAACAGGTAATAGGTAGCGCAGCATAGCGATAGAACGAAGCAACTAGCATAGCAATGATAGTAGTGAGATCCAGGGTGACGGTCATCTTGCCTGAAATCCCGCAAGGAAGAAGAACGAGTCCATGAAGAAGATGAAGCCACGAAGACGAACCAAGCGTAGACGAACGAATCCTCACGATCGCAACGAAACGGGAACTATCGAGAGAAGCACACAACAAAGTAAACACACCACACATGAACAAGACATGAGGCACAACAGGCATGATGCATGACAAGGCTACATGAGGCTACTCATGGCAAGAGATGATGCAAACAAGAGCAACACATCAAAGCAAGTTTAAATGAGGCCGGGAACAACATATAACAATTCCGGTAAGTCCTCATATGCAAATTTAGAAATTGGTCCAGATCTGAATAAACCTTATGTTCAAGTTGTTAAACAGCAATTTAAAATGCAACAAGATGATCTACACGAAATTCTAGTCAAGTTACATATAAAGTTCATTAGATTCGGAGCTACGACCTAGAAGATATGAGCAAAACAAGTTAAACATGGCATTGATGTAAAATGCATACAAACATCAAGCAAACACCTCAAAACAAGGATGCAACATGATAATATGAAGTTACATGCAAAATCAAGCAAGTTTCATATGGAGCACACTCAAAACGGAGCAACGGTGCAACACATACACACAATACAAGTTATAGCAACAATCTGTCCATAACAGCAAGTTGGCATATTGCAAGCATCACAACACTATGCTACAGCATCTCAACATGATAACAAAAGGCATGGGCATGATGTACAGATAAAGCATGACAAAACATGAACACTGAGCTATCTCCAGAAATCACTAGAACATGCTCAAACACACATGGCAAGATTGCAAATAATAACAGTTTCAGACTCAGCAGAATTCACAGGACATGGCAGAAATAACATCAGGTTAACATGTTTAGAGCTATGAAACAACATGTTACAGCAAGCTATCAAGTCAAACTAGAGTATGGCATGAATCTACTCAAAGCATAGAACAAAAGTCCTTTACTGACCATGAGCCAAAAAGGATCAGAAAATATGATGGCAGCCATGTAAACATAGCAAGTTATAATACAGATTTATACATGGCAGGAACAACAATAAGTAGGCATGTTGGTGAGCTTGAACCACTCACCACAGAGCAATACATGGCATGGCAAGGCAACTCACAGTAAGAAGACATGGCATAGAAGCTAAGCATGGAAAGAACAACATCATAGCATACACAGATCAACTACAACAACCTTGGCAAAATTCAATAACATGTAAACAATCTGCCAGGAAACATTTTATAGCAAAAGTAGAGCTCGATTGACTCAAGCTATGGCACTCCATAATTCCAAACAAGGGCATGGATGGATAGAGAATAACCATATGTTTAAAACATCCTTACTGAAGTATCTCAAAATAAGCATGGATCTCTCGGTAGCATCAAGTTTACATCGCATAAAAATATCAACAGAACAGGGGCTGAAATCAGCAACATCATGAAGCCTAGTTTGAATGCTTGTGCTAGTCACCACAGAGATCAAAAAAATACATGGCATACACCCTTGTAAAGATGGAATGGCATATTACAAAACACATGTAGGACTCAAGATCATAGGATGCACACATCAATCATGGCAAAAATGACAAAACTGCATGTTCTGATAAGAATCTGAAACTAACATCACATAGCCCTCTTGCAACGAAGATTCAGACATCAAGATGAACTCAAATGAACATGATGCAATGGAATGAAATGATGTAGTCGTCGAGACGAACAATTTGACATATCACACGCACGAAACGGAGTAGTGAGCATGAAGTTATGATTCGATGAACATGGCATGATAATGCAAAATCATTTCGGGACTTGGCAGAAAATCACCTCGCGAAAAAAACTGGCAGGTCGGGGTCGTCTCCTTCTCTCGTACAGAATGGAGGGCACGGAAGTCAACGCCGGCATGGAGGGGGCTTGGGACTCCGGCGAGCGCCGGGAAGGCCGTGAATGGGTAGATCAGACGCACGGGCAACCCATTCCGGTGTTAGAGCGGCTTAGAGGCGGCTTGGCCTTGGAGATCAGGCGGCCATGGAAGGTCTGCAGAGCTCGGGAGAGAGAGAGAGAGATCGTGAGGAGAGGGAGAAGCACGGAGAAGGGAGGAAAGAGGAGGCGCTGACTGGCTGCCATGGGCGACGCCGTGGCTCAGTCGCCGTGGCGTCCTTCTCCGTCGAGGGCGACGCAGGCGACAGGGAACTCCTCCACGAGCTCGGGAGCAGACGGGACGAGGGGAGCGGAGAGCTCGGGAGGGCAGCGGCGCTTGGCGGATCCGGGCAGTGGCGGGCCCGATCTGGCCCGGCGGGCCCGATCTGGGCTCCCTCGGGCCATGGCCAGTGGGTGGTCTTGGGACACGTGGCGGGCGCTGGTTGGACGAGGCGGCGGGGCGTGTCCGGCGCCGGGTGACGCGTCCGGCAGCGGGAGGAGGAAGAAGGCTAGGGTTAGGGTGGATTCATCCGAGAATTTCGGGGGAAGGTGTGTTTATATAGGTAGAGGGAGCTAGGAGAGTCCAAATGAGGTGCAGTTTTTGGCCACGCAATCGTGATCGAACGGCGGAGAGCATGGAGGGGGTTAGGATGGGTTTTGGCCACTTTGAAAGGGGTGTTGGGCTGCAACACAAAGAGGGCCTCTACGGTTACCCGGTTAACCGTTGGGGTATCAAACGACCTCCAAATGGCACGAAACTTGACAGGCGGTCTACCGGTGGTATACCAAGGCCGCTTGGCAAACCTCGGGCCATTCCGAGAAAGTTTAATACCCGCACAAAAGAAGAGGCAAAAGGGGGCGCCGGGAGACATAGGAGTGCCGGATTGCAAAACGGACAACGGGGAAAATGCTCGGATGCATGAGACGAACACGTATGCAAAATGAAATGCTCATGATGACATGATAAAAAGCAACACGCAAGAAAATGACATGGCAAAGACGGTGAATAACTGGCAGACATCTGGCGCATCGAAACCGGGGCGTTACATGTGCCTACTCATTCATGCTTGTTTGTCGTGCCTGCTACTGCTTAGAGTTGAGTCAGCTCTGAATCATCGGGAATGAATTGGAATGGTGTGTAAACATGTCCTACTGTGTGTGAGCTAAGTGTGTGAACACGATTTGGTAAAGGTAGCGGTGAGAGGCCATGTAGGAGTACATGGTGGGTTGTCTCATTGCAGCCGTCCTCAGGAACTGAGTTCTGTGTTTGTGATCCATGAAACAGTTACTACCATGCATTGGGCCCGAAACCAATGGACCCTCTCGGCTTCTTAACCATCCTTGTTCTCTGTCCAGGAGTTGCAACTAGTTTCTGGTGTTTGTAGGATATGTGTTGGAGGCCGTGCGTAGCGCTGACCCTAGGGGTGGGCTATGATGCGGTAGATACACCGTGGCCCGGTGTATCGAATGCCCGTTTGGTATCTCGGGAACCCTGCACACATCGTTCGGGGCCGTTAGTGGAAACCTCGGCCGGACTCCCTGCGGATGGAACCCGAATAGGCGATAAACCTGGACTAGGGACTTGAGTGTTTAGGTAGGCTGTGGCCGACAACCACTTTGGTCTTACGCTTGAAGGTTGCGAGTACATGTCGTGTAAGCGACGGTAAGTGGTGAGCGTGTGTGAAGAAGTACACCCTGCGGGGTTAATATGATCTATTGAATAGCCGTGTCCGCGGAGAAGGACTTACGGGTTGCCTATATCAGTTCATAGACAAGTGAAAGTGGATACTCTAAAATGCGCAAGATAAGCGTGAGTGCTATGGATGGCGTTCTCGTAGGGAGGCGTGGCGGGTCCATAGTGGTGTATTGATATGGTGAATATGTGGACTCGTGTGCGCCACCTCAAAGAGTTACTTGCAATCGTAGTTCGGGATAGCCACCGAGTCAAAGCTGGCTTGCTGCGGTCAAACTCCACCACCCCTTTGTTGATAATGATGCATATGTAGCTAGTTCGATGTAAGTCTTGCTGAGTGCGTTTGTACTCACGTTTGCTTATTTTATGTTTTGCGAGAGAGGCGTCGGTCTCGCTAGTAGTTCGCTTGGGCTTCAACGTTTAGCTTGTTACCTCAGCTACGATCTTGTGCCCTCGGCGGAGATCTGGTAGATAGTCGAAGCTTCGCAGCCTTTTCATTTTAACATGTCGTACTCGGACATGTTTAGCTTCGCTTGTGCTTTGACTTGTATGCTCTGAGTGTTGGGTCATGAGACCCATGTTTGTAATATCTCGCTCCTCGGAGCCTAATGAATAAATATTTGAGTCGTAGATTTATGTTGTGATGCCATGTTGTATCTACACATATTGAGCATATTGTGTGTATGTTTGAAATGCTTGGTATGTGTGGGTTCCGACAATCTAGTTGTTTATCCTTGGCAGCCTCTCATATGGGGAAATGTAGTCTAGTGCTTCTCGAGCGATAGTAGTCCGCTTCTGACCGGTTCACGGAGTCCTGCTAGCCCAGCACTACTGCTTTGGACACTTGATGGCCGGCATGTGTTTCACTTCATTCCTATGCCTGTCCCTTGAAATGTCACGCGGTGATATTGAGTCCTGCCTAGCCTGCTACAGCCGGGATACCGGAGTCTGTTAGCCCAGTGCTACAGCCCGAATTCATACGTTGATGACCGACATGCTCGATGTGATTCATGTATGCTGTCCCCATGGGTTAGTGCCGCTTTGGGTTCACGACTAGCCATGTCGGCCGGGTTCTTTGTCATATGGATGCTAGCGACACTATCATATCGTGAGCCAAAAGGCATAAGCGGTCCCGAGGCCATGGTAAGGCGACACCGTGGGAATACCGTGCGTGAGGCCGCAAAGTGATATGAGGTGTTACCGGCTAGGTCGATGTGACTTAGAATCAGGGTCCTGACAGCGTTGGTATCAGAGCCTGACTGCCTGTAGGTTTACTAAGCCAAACTGGTCGAAGTTGAGTTTAGAAATGCTTTAGTTATGTAAGGGAATTGATTGTGGAAGGGAACGTAAGGCTCTTTTTACTCCTTATACCTCATGGCCTTCTAATCTGAGTCATCCTCTTCTCTTCTACGGGGATTAAGAACTAGGCTTCTCATCTATCTATCAGGATGACGTGTTACTAATCCATAGACCTTTAATATTGTTGGTTTTAAGCCAGTTCAGTTTCTACTACTTCCGTATGTTAGCTGTTGATCTCGAAACCTTGATATGATGTTGTTGAGTGGTTATGCCACCATTCTTGCAGGATGTCTCAAATCATTTTGAGCATTTACAGCCGTTATGCTGTCCGAGTCATCCCAGGTCTCTAAATAGTCTGATGCATTTGCAAATCCTTTCCTTCCGAACCCAATGTCCTTTTTGGTCAGAATAAGCACACTAATCGGTAAGTTGAGGTACTTCGTTGCCTCGGCGTAGATGTTGGAGATATTATTATGACCCTAGGTGTTTAGGAAGTCACCTAGTAAACTAGCCATGTTTTGTGTTCCCCAGTGCGATGATTCTGGCCATTATTCTTGAAAGCATCCCGTGATGTTATTAGTTAGTAGGCATTCTATTCCTGGGTTCTTGAACCCGAGATTCACCCTACTTCATGTTGTTAGTATTTGCTAGTTCCTTTAGGATATTAGTAACCTTGCGCGAGTCCTCGAGGTCCGTGGTATTTCCTTCTTCCAAATACTATGAACTAGTTATGGCGAAGTTCTTTTGAACCAAAAGATCACAACAGAGTGCTCTTGAGGAGTACTCCATTCATATTGTGACTCTGCCGGTCCTACCTTCTCTGCATGGGTTATCCGGAGAAATGTTGAGCTTTGCTCGATATACTAATCCATGCCTCCACAACTCGAAAAGTTATATGTTCCTCGAGTTGTCCCTCCTTAGTTGTATTCGATCCCGTCTATCGGTTGATAGTCGGGAGTAGTCGTGCTCTCGTCCTCATCGATGCCCATTTTCCTTGTGGTCCATCAAGCCATTCTATTACGGAATGACTAGGAGAAACAAACTCCGATTACCTTGTCCATTTCTAGGATTGGGTCAAAGCAGTTGTATTCCGCAGATCAAAGTGCCCATCCAGCTTTTGATTCTGTTCTATCTCAAGCATTACCCACTTTATGTCGGGGAACGTCATGAGAATTGCACCTTCTCTTATGAATTCTTGACGCAGTGATACTTCTCGCCATCATTATTCATTCCTCGGTCCCGAGTTGTTGTAATCGGAATGCCGACAAGTGAATTGTGGTGTGTGAAATCAATACTCCGAGCAACTCGTTGCTTGGTAGCTAATGGACGATATCCTCATTCTTAGCGTGTTGGTTATTAAATCATCATCCTAAGATTGATCGTGCTACCTAGTCCTTATTTCTGGTACACACTTCGATTGATGAGTTAGGATCTTGTCAAGTCCTCACTCATTTGATCATATCGTCTTGCCCTCAAAAGCAAGATTGTTCTCGAGCTTAGTAACATACCGGTGGCTCGTGACTTTCCAAATATCTTCTTGGAGGTGTTACCGGGTTGTTCCCTGACGGTTATGTTGAGCTCGTGATCAACTTGGTTTCTTGTGAACCACCCTTTCTCCAAGAATCTGTGTCGGATATCCCTGAGCTAGTTGGTTAAGCTAGACAACAACTTGGAGAGTTGGAAGATAAAAGCTTGCCTAACTTAGTTCGTTACAAAGGGATATTCTTGTGTAGTGTGTGTTGAAGAAAGATGATATCTTCATCGAATGATCCCCGTGATCAGTTGTTGAACCTATTGTCTTATCAAACTTTGACTTGAGTATGGGCTATTATTAAGTCAAATCAGAACCAACGATGTTCGTAATGTTGTCTTACTCGTGGTTGATCCCTCGAGCATACACCATTACATCTTTTGGTCTGACCAATACTATCACCGTGTTCACATGATGGCGGAAGTCCAGTGATATGGAAATTTCAATGAGTTGTTGTTGAGCCCATCAGCAACATTTTTGTCTCCCCCGTGATTCATGTTGAACATCAACCTAGTGTTGAAAACTTTGTAAGCAATGCCTTCGTGTTCCGTTCATGAAGCTTATGCTTGGATGGAAAGAGTGACTTCCTCGAATTCATGTGCTTTAGGTGTAAGTTTCCGCCATGAATTTGAGAAAGGTTTGTTTTGTTTCCTTTGGAATCATCCCAAGTCAGTCATGCGTACGTGCGAAGTATTCTATGGTTTGGTAGATTAATTACCTCCACTCCATATGTGTTCCTAGCACACTAAGCCACTGATTGACTTGTTCTAGGAAAAGGAGTTAAGTGCTAATCCATGGTAATGCACAAGACTTCGATATCCTCGAAGATGGTTCCCCACCTGAACTTGGTAGTGTTTTATCATAAGACTACCGTGTGGTCATGCTTGTCTGAGACAACGTGTTGACATGTCTGTAGCAGAACCAGCTCATGTTTTGGAGCTTGCTATCGTAGTTCATTTCCCGAGAATCTCGCAACGTCATCTCGTCGATTTGTGTTGCAAACTTTCATTTCTCTTTCTAGACTTGATGAGTCTGGAATGTCCTGACACCAACCAGATCTGAATCTCAGGCAGATATGATAGTTGGGCCATTCCCAGTATTTGGATTTTGTTCCCAGCTCACACCCGTCATTGTGTCAGTCTGCCATGGGTCCCCTCCACCTCCAATGATAAGCAAAATCATCCATTGTGTTGTCTTCAACAAGGTAGTCCACATCATCCATTCTAGTCCGAGTATGCCATTTCTTCGAGCTCTTTCAATCAATCAACTGTAAATTGCCTTAAGCTGGTATGAAGAGTTCCAATGATCTATGGATCAAAAGTAATTCTTTTTGCCACTTAAGGGAATAGTTCTTTGCATCACCTTTCTCGAGGTGCACCGTTACGGGATCATGGTAAATACTTCCTCGCCACCTTGACACCATCCACCATCCCTCTGAGCGTGGAATTGTTTCCCACCAAATCAAACCCTGTCATTGTTCTTCCATCTCTCTCGATGTGTTTCGTGTCTCAGCTCGAGAGATGTTTCAATATCTCACTCAATGAGTGATCCTGAGTTGTTCGATCTTCGAGAAGATTGATCCTTCTAGAGTTATCCTTTTCCTCTCGTTGTCATGATAGTTGGGGTACTCAGAGCAAAACATCGAGACAAAGATGGTGATTGAATCAACGTTTATTTTGAAGTGCAACCTGGATCGTGAAGATTGTGATAGTTTTGTGACTCCCCTTTTCCTCTTACCTCACGTCTTGAATCTCGGGGCGAGATTCTTGTTTAGTGGGGGTGAGCTGTCACAGCCCTAGAATTTGTTTGTCATTAGTTGCATTAAGGCATTCATGTCATTATGTTTAATTTTCTCAGAAACTTGAAATGGGGATTGCTTAAACCCTAGCATTAAAGGAATTCACTAGGTTCAACCAAAATATTTCCAGAAAATCCAAATGGCTTCCCAAAAATGTTCATCATTCTTGAAAAATCTTTGGAAGCAAATAACGGAGGTGATGCACATTTTCCATGACATATTTGGGCTCTGGATTAAATCATACTCTATTTGCATTTGGGCATTTAAATGCTATAAAATATTTTAAATGTCCAAATAGTCATAAACTAAAATGTTCACTGTAGGATATATTCCCAACAGTGATCATGAGTAGTTTCATGATTTTTGGAAGTGTCTAGGTATTTTTAATAAAGCCCTAAAACTACAGAATAATAGAAAACAGAATATATTAGAAAAGGGCAGAGAGAGAGAGAGAAGCCCAGCCACTTACCTGGAGCTGGCCCAGTTGGCCCAGCCCACCAACCCACCTTGCCGATGTCGCCTACCTCGCCAAGAGATGAGGAGGGACACCGGCGCCGCGCGCCGAAGCTTGCCACGCCTCCTCCTCCTGCGCTTTGCCTCACCGAGGCGCCTCGAAGCCCCTCCTCGGCGCCGCTCTGGACCCCCTGGCCCCTCTCCTCTCTCCCTGGACCTTTCTCCCTCCTCTGCTCTCTCTCCCCACGACGCCACCGAACACGCCCGTCGCCGCCGCTCGCCACCACCGCGGCCACAGCCACCTCCTCGCCCCTCCCGTGTCTGGAAGGTCCGGCGCGACTCCATCTCCCTCTTCGCGAACCACGCAAGTCAAGGATCGCCACACCGTCGTCTTCGAGCTCGCCATTGCCGCATCTACTCGCCGGCCGTCGCCTGCGTCGTTCGCGTGCTGGAGGTCGTCCCCGAGCCCACTGAGCTACCCTGCTGCCTCCCCGTGAGCTTGCCGTCGTTTCCCCTCACCTCTCTCTCTCGCGCCAGAAGTCACCGCCCATGAGCACCTGGCCGCCGGCCCGCCATGGCGGCGTGAGCTCCGTGCCCCGAGCACCTCTGCCTCGCATAGTAGCTCCGACATGCTCCTGCTGCCCTTTAGGTGCTGCCTAGCACCTCCGTTCACTCGCCTCTGAGCTGCAGCACCGCGCCCGCCTTAGCCGAGCTCCGGCCGCCGCTGCCGAGCTCGAAGCCGTCGCCGCCGGGCCACCACAGGCCCGGCTAGCACCACCTAACGACGCACACCGGCGAGGGCACTCCGAGGCGCCTAGCCGCAGCTCGAATCGTGCCCTGTGGGCGATTCCGAGCCTCCGCCACGTCAGTCGTTGTCGCCGGCTAGACGCGGTGGATTAGCCAGATTGACAGAGTTTGACCCCACAGGTCAGCGGCGTGTGGCCCGCCCCGCTAATTAAACCTAGGATTAGGACTAACTAAAATTAGTTAGTCTAATGACTCTGACCCATGGGTCCCGCGCCACAGGTTTGACTCGGTCAACCCTGTTGACTTGTTGACGTCACAGGCGTCATCTCGACGATAATGTATTTACGGAATTAAAATAAATCAGAAATGATTTATAAATTTCGTGAAATACCCCAAACTTCTAAAAATCATATAAAATCAACCGTAACTCCAAATCAAATAAATTATATATGAAAAATGATCAGAAAAATATGAAGAATCAATTAACTTGGCTTACTGCTGCATTAGGTCAATTCAGTTCCTTAACATGATCATGCATCATATATGTGCATTGCATTGATTGTGTTCTTTCTCGATTGCGGTGTTTGTCCCTGTCGATGAGCGGCGATCGAGCGATGAGTTCGATGACACCGATGAAGGACTATATTATCTTGAAGTGCGTGCAAGCAGAACCCCTTGTTCATTCGATATAATCCCACTCTCTCGCTCCTGCTCTATTTTACTGCATTAGGACAACAACGACTCATGTGTTACTTGCCGCGGTAGCTGAACCCCTTTATCCTCTGCATGACCTGTCATTCCACAGTAAATAGATGAAACCCACTAGCATGAGTAGGAGTTGTTTGAGCCCTGATGTGCCTACTCATTCATGCTTGTTTGTCGTGCCTGCTACTGCTTAGAGTTGAGTCAGGTATGAATCGTCGGGAATGAATTGGAATGGTGTGTAAACATGTCCTACTGTGTGTGAGCTAAGTGTGTGAACACGATTTGGTAAAGGTAGCGGTGAGAGGCCATGAAGGAGTACATGGTGGGTTGTCTCATTGCAGCCTTCCTCAGGAACTGAGTTCTGTGTTTGCGATCCATGAAACAGTTACTATCACGCATTGGGCCCGAAACCAATGGACCCTCTCGGCTTCTTAACCACCCTTGTTCTCTGTCCAGGAGTTGCAACTAGTTTCTGGTGTTTGTAGGATATGTGTTGGAGGCCGTGCGTAGCGCTGACCCTAGGGGTGGGCTATGATGCGGTAGAAAAACCGTGGCCAGGTGTACCGAATGCCCGTTTGGTATCTCGGGAACCCTGCACACATCGTTCGGGGCCGTTAGTGGAAACCTCGGCCGGACTCCCTGCGGATGGAACCCGAATAGGTGATAAACCTGGACTAGGGACTTGAGTGTTTAGGTAGGCTGTGGCCGACACCCACGTTGGGCTTCCGCTTGAAGGTCGCCGAGTACATGTCGTGTAAACGGCGGTAAGTGGTGAGCGTGTGTGAAGAAGTACACCTGCGGGGTTAATATGATCTATTCGAATAGCCGTGTCCATGGAGAAGGACGTCGGGGTTGCCTATATCAGTTCATAGACAAGTGAAAGTGGATACTCTAAAATCGCCAAGATAAGCGTGAGTGCTATGGATGGCGTTCTCGTGAGGGAGATGGGAGCGGGTCCATAGTTGTGTATTGATATGGTGAATATGTGGACTCGTGTGCGCCACCTCAAAAGAGTTACTTGCGGTTGTAGTTCGGGATAGCCACGAGTCAAAGCTGGCTTGTCTGCGGTCAAACTCCACCACCCCTTTGTTGATAATGATGCATATGTAGCTAGTTCGATGTAAGTCTTCTTTGAGTACGTTTGTACTCACGTTTGCTTATTTTATGTTTTGCAGAGAGACGTCAGTCTCGCTAGTAGTTCCGCTTGGGCTTCGACGTTTAGATTGTTACCTCAGCTACGATCTTGTGCCCTCGGCAGGATCTGGTAGATAGTCAGGCTTCGCAGCCTTTTTCATTTTAACATGTCTGTACTCAGACATGTTTAGCTTCCGCTTGTGCTTTGACTTGTATGCTCTGAGTGTTGGGTCATGAGACCCATGTTTGTAATATCTCACTCCTCGGAGCCTAATGAATAAATATTTGAGTCGTAGAGTTATGTTGTGATGCCATGTTGTATCTACACATATTGAGCATATTGTGTGTATGTTTGAAATGCTTGGTATGTGTGGGTTCCGACAATCTACTTGTTTATCCTTGGCAGCCTCTCATATGGGGAAATGTAGTCTAGTGCTTCTGAGCGATAGTAGTCCGCTATAGCCGGTTCACGAGTCCTGCTAGCCCAAACACTACTGCTTTGGACACTTGATGGCGGCATGTGTTTCGCCGTTCTATATCCGTCCCTTCGGGAAATGTCACGCGGTGATATTGAGTCTGCCTAGCTGCTACTGACCGGGATACGAGTCCTATTAGCCGAAAGTGCTACAGCCCGAATTCATACGTTGATGACCGACATGCTCGATGTGATTCATGTATGCCTGTCCCCATGGGTTAGTGCGCTTTGGGTTCACGACTAGCCATGTCGGCCGGGTTCTCTGTCATATGGATGCTAGCGACACTATCATATACGTGAGCCAAAAGGCGCAAACGGTCCCGGGCCATGGTAAGGCGACACCCGTGGGAATACCGTGCGTGAGGCCGCAAAGTCATATGAGGTGTTACCGGCTAGGTCGATGTGACTTAGAATCGGGGTCCTGACAGTGAGGGCCGGAGAGCCGGTAGGAGCCCTGAGTCGCGATGCTCAGGCACCCCCCTTTAACGCGCAAGCTGGGTTAGATGCAGCAACTCTACGTCCTCGGGTCCCGGCTCTCGGGCTGATCTCAGCCGTCGCTGGCAAGCCAGGTTGCGATGCCATGGACAAGACCAGAGGGTGAGGGCCGGAGAGCCGGTAGGATCCCTGAGTCGCGATGCTCAGGCACCCACCCTTTAACGCGCAAGCTGGGTTAGATGACAAAACTCTACGTCCTCGGGTCCCGGCTCTCGGGCTGGTCTCAGCCGTCGTTGGCAAGCCAGGTCGCGATGCCATGGACAAGACCAGAGGGTGAGGGCCGTAGAGCCGGTAGGAGCCCTGAGTCGCGATGCTCAGGCACCCCCCCTTTAATGTGCAAGATTCCGTCACCTAGGAAAAGGCACCAAATAACAAGCATGGTGGAGCGAGAGCATAATCCTAAGGAAAACGTAAGAAGGATACATGCCACTGGGACAGGCCCGAGCGGCTTGGGGATGATGCAGCCCGAGGGGCGCCCCCAACAGGATAGGCTAATGACATGAAATAAAAGGGATACATGCCGCAGGGCGGACCCACGCGGCACGGGAATAATGCAGCCTCAAGGCGCTCCCACGGAAATAAAACTTAAAGATGTCACTGGTGATGTTGGGGACGAAGGGGTGTTGGTGTAGCAGACTCGGTGGGCTGCGGGAGCCGATCCTCACGAGCCCCAGCCCGGGGCCTCGGGAGGACCCGAGGGCTGGTGGCTCCTCGGGAGCCATCTCCATCTCCGCCAGGCTGCGGCGTGCTCGACCTCTCGAGCCTCGGGATGGCCCTCATGAGATGTTGGTGCAGCAGCCGCGTTTAGCAGACCATGAGGCATGCGCCTGCGTAGGCTGTGGGCGGGCCTCTGGCGTCCCACTCGCGAGGGCAGGCGCTCTTGAGATGCGGCTCGGTTGAGCCTGGTATGTCGATGCAGAGACGCGCAGCCCACCATCCTCGCTGGATGGGGGGCCACAGTGAGTGGCGGCGGCTGCCCCTCATGACCCTTGACTCCTGTTGCTCCTGAATGGCCTTGCTGACGAACTCCTGAGGGTTCGGCCCTCCTTGTCTTGCTCCTGCTTGCGGGAAACGTGCTTCGAAGCACGCCTCCACGTGGTGCCCAAGCGCCTCCCTCGTGGCCTTGGCGAGGTTGGCGGCCTTCCAGGGAAGAGCCCCCGAGCCCGGCCTGAGGAGGGCGCCGGACGCGCTTTCCTATGCGATGGAAGGAGGCTCCCCCTGGCCCGGGGCGGGCCCTGAGGGGCCTGCCTCTTGAGGAGCCGGGTCGGTCAATGTCTTCTTCTTCTTGGGTGCGGCCTCGGGAGGCCTCCTGCTGCTGTCGTCTGGGTCTTCTAGCGATGCGGCCTGAAAGGCTCGCTCCAAGGAGCACACTGCGTCTCTCTCTTCACAGGGCACCGTGATGACTCTGCCGCTTCCTGGCATCTTGAGGACATTGTAGACGTGGTGAGTTACGGCCATGAATTTGGCCAGCGCCGGGTACCCGAGGATGGCGTTGTCTGGCAAAGCGAATCGCGGGGGCGTCGAAGTCGATGAGCTTGGTGCGGTGGTTATCGCGAGCCCGAAGGTGACGGGAAGGCGGACCTGCCCGATCGGGACCGTGGAGCCGTCGGTGACTCTGGAGAAAGGCTTGGTTGGCTGAAGTCGATCAGTAAGGCACTTGAAGATTGTTGAATGTTTCCACGGACGGGCGTTGAGTCCTGCCCGCCCGTCGATGAGGGTCTTGGTGACCAAAGACGTTGTCGATGATTGGGGAACAAAACATTGGGAGAACTCCGGTGTGGCGCGCGACTTGAGCTGATCCGCTGAGCTGAGCGTGATGGCGCATGCCGACCACGAGAGGCGCGTGGCCTCGAGCTTGGGAGGACTGCATTCACCAGCGGGCGAACTGCTTGAAAATCGCCGAGAGGCTAGGGCTTGAGCTCCGCCCGGGATCTGAGCGATCGCCGCGGTTCTGGAAGCCCCAGCCCGTCGTCGATGGCGGTCCTCATTTCTCCTTGGCGGCGGCGGCAGTGGAGGGAGGCCTGCGTTCCCCTGCGGGTGATCCTCGTGAGGCTGATCCCTCTAGCCTCCCTCGCGAGGCGGGTCTTGCCAATGGTCCTCGCGAGGTTGGTCGCGCCACCCTTGGCGCGGGCCGCGGTCTTCCCAGCGTCATGCATTCCTTCCTCCTCCTCAGCCGTTGCCCCGGTCGCTGCGCTCGGGGCGTCTGCCGACTCTTCCTTTGCGTACGGCACGGAGTTCTTGGCATTCATTGGTGTTGTGGGTGTGGAGGTCGTGGTACACGCAGTAACGACTGCCCTTGGAGGACTCGGGCTGATCTCTGCCTCGCTTGGTATGCGGTTCGACGCGAGTACGGCAGCCCCTTGCGCTTCACGTCCTTGGCCTTGGACTTCTTTTCTTCGGGATCCGCGGCAGGCAGCTCGAGGAGGGAGAGGCGCCCCTCCTCAGCCCTGGCGCACTTGGTCGCCAAGTTGAATAGCTCCAAGGAGGTGCACAGATCTTCATGCATCGCCAGCTCCTCCTTCATCTTGACGTCACGCACGACGTCGGAGAAGGCAGAGATGATGGCCTCCTCCGTTACCCTAGGGATCTTGAGGCGTGCGTTGTTGAAGCGCTGGATGTACTTTTGCAGGGTTTCCCCTGGCTGCTGCTTGATTCGGCGCATGTCGCTCACGGCGGGTGGCCGGTCGCGAGTACCCTGGAAGTTGGCGATGAAGCGGGTGCGCATCTCGGCCCAGGAAGAGATCGTGCACGGGGCCGATTCAGAGCAGTGCGGGCTCCGTCCTTGAGCGCCATGGAAACCAGTTCGCCATGACCTTTTCATCCCGTTGGCAGCCTCGATGCCCAGCTCAGAGCTGGAGGAACTCCAGACGGTCGGCTGTGCCGTCGTAGTGAGGAGGCAGGTCTGGCTTGAACTTGGCGGGCTACGTGGCGCTGCGCCTTCGGAGGTGAAGGCGCGGCAGCCCGCCGTGGCAGCGGGGGCCTCGGACGACGAGAGCTTGGTCTTGCGGGCCTCCGCACCTTGGTGGGGGGCAGCAGCGAGGTCTGACGTGCGGGAGCGGGGAGTGCTCGGGCAGCTTCTTGTCGACGAGCAACTTCTTGACAGCTCTGCTCTTGCCGCGCCGGCGCCTGGCAGAGCGGGTTCCGCCCAGGGGCCGCGCGCCTTGGGGCGGCGCCTTCTTGAGGAGGCGCCTCGGAGCTTCATCGCCCAGCGAGGCGGGTGCGGTGAGCGAGACGGATGGTGCGGGCGCCTCTGCAGCGCGGACGAGCTTCGGCGACTTCGGTCGAGCCATTCTTCATAAACGTCGTCGACGGGCGTAGCGCAGGAGCTCGTTTGCCGTGATGAGTGCAGCTTCGGGCCTCCATGGCCGCCGCAGTGCGCGTGGCGAAGAACCAGCGGGGTGGCGGCGTGGCGGTGCGGCCATACCGCCTCATGGGCCGGGTCTTTGGGGCGATGCTTGCTGCTCGTTCCCGCCGGGCGATGGCGGCGTTAACGGCGAGTGACGGAACAGCGAGGGCGCCGCCGGCAGGAGCTGTCTGGCGACATGGGAGGCGGCGGCTCGGCGCTTCAGCGCGAGCCCGACAGGCGTCGGACATGGTTGTGGTGGTCGGGAAGAACGAGGCGACGAAAGGCAGATTCCGGCGCACCCCTACCTAGCGCGCCAAATGTCGGATTTCGGGTTCCGGCAGACCCTTGAGGTTCGAACACTGGGATGCGCGCGAAGATCCAACCCTCCACCGTCTCGCACCACGCCGAATCGCTGGGACCTAAACTACTAAACGGAACAGCACAAGAGACACGAGATTTATACTGGTTCAGGCCACCATTGTGGTGTAATACCCTACTCCAGTGTGTGGTGTGGTGGATTGCCTCTTGGGCTGATGAGGAACAATACAAGGGAGAACAGCCTCGCGAGGGTCTGTTCTTGGCGGGTGTGATGAACTGCTAGGTGGTGTTCAGTCGCTCTAGCTACTGGTTTCTTGATGAGGATCCGGATCTGGATCCCCTCCCTTCTCTCCCTCTTCCAGATGCCTCTAGCTCTGGGTGTGGCTACTCCTATTTATAGGCGAAGGCCATGGGCCTCTTCCCAAATATTGAGCGGGAAGGGCGCCAACAATTGGCCATTTTGAAGGGGAACAGCGGGTACACTTATCGACTAAAGTTGGTCCTCGCTTTGCCAAAGGCTCTGGTGATGACACTGCTTGGGCTCCTAATGACTCCATTCCAGCCGTTGGGCTGGTCTTGGTCTTGTTGCACCAAGCGGATGCCTTTGCTTGATGCTCTCGCTGCGCTTGCTCCCTTTGCACCAAAGAGGAAAGGAGGGCCTGCTGGAGGCTGGCGCCCGATGGCGCCCTGGTCGTCATGGCTTGCGTCATGAGCACCTCGCGAGTACCTGCCTTGAACTCTCCGCCTCCTCAAGAGCCCGGCTGATGAGGCCGTGCTCGAGAAGCTCCTTGTCGTCCTCCCATGAGGCTTGGCCCCTCGCGAGGTCTTGAGCTTCGTTGATGAAGATGGGCGTCTTGGGCCTCCTTTGAGCCACGCCGCAGGCGCAGCGAGAGCAAGTCAGGGACCCCGTTCCCGTAACGCCGACAAAGACATCAACCGGGAAGACACGAGGTAGGGGCGCGCCTACCCCCCCTAGGCGCGCCCTCCACCCTCGTGGGGACCACGTTGCTCCACCGACGTACTTCTTCCTCCTATATATACCTCGTACCCCAAACTACGGATATGGAGCCAAAACCTAATTCCACCGCCGCAACCTTACAGACCGTGAGATCCCATCTTGGGGCCTTTTCCAGAGCTCCGCCAGAGGGGGCATCGATCACGGAGGGCTACTACATCAACACCATAGCCTCTCCGATGATGTGTGAGTAGTTTACCTCAGACCTTCGGGTCCATATTTATTAGCTAGATGGCTTCTTCTCTCTTTTTGGATCTCAATACAATGTTCTCCCCCTCTCTTGTGGAGATCTATTCGATGTAATCTTCTTTTGCGGTGTGTTTGTTGAGACCGATGAATTGTGGGTTTACGATCAAGTTTATCTATGAACAATATTTGAATCTTCTCTGAATTCTTTTATGTATGATTGGTTATCTTTGCAAGTCTCTTCGAATTATTAGTTTGGTTTGGCCTACTAGATTGATCTTTCTTGCAATGGGAGAAGCACTTAGCTTTGGGTTCAATCTTGCGGTGTCCTTTCCCAGTGACAGTAGGGGCAGCAAGGCACGTATTGTATTGTTGTCATCGAGGATAACAAGATGGGGTTAACATCATATTGCATGAATTTATCCCTCTACATCATGTCATCTTACTTAAAGCATTACTATATTCTTTTGAACTTAATACTCTAGATGCATGCTGGATAGCGGTCGATGTGTGGAGTAATAGTAGTAGATGCAGGCAGGAGTCGGTCTACTTGTCGCGGACGTGATGCCTATATACATGATCATACCTAGATATTCTCATAACTATGCTCAATTCCGTCAATTGCTCAACAATAATTTGTTTACCCATCGTAATACTTATGCTCTCGAGAGAAGCCACTAGTGAAACCTATGGCCCCTGGGTCTATTTTCCATCATAGTTAATCTCCCGACAACAAGCTATTTCTGGCGCCGTTTTTTTTGCTTTCTTTACTTTGCATCTTTATCATAAAAATACCAAAAATATTATCTTATCATATCTATCAGATCTCACTTTCGTAAGTGACCGTGAAGGGATTGACAACCCCTTTATTGCATTGGTTGCGAGGATTTTATTTGTTTGTGTAGGTGCGAGGGACTCGTGCGTGGCCTCCTCTTGGATTGATACCTTGGTTCTCAAAAACTGAGGAAATACTTACGCTGCTCTCTGCATCACCCTTTCCTCTTCAAGGAAAACCAACGCGATGCTCAAGAGGTAGCAAGAAGGATTTCTGGCGCCGTTGCCGGGGAGTCTATGCAAAAGTCAACATACCAAGTACCCATCACAAACCCTTATCTCCCGCATTACATTATTTGACATTTGCCTCTCGTTTTCCTCTCCCCCACTTCACCCTTGCCGTTTTATTCGCCCTCTCTCTTTTCCGTTTGCCTCCCTCTTTCTTTTTGCTCCTCGCACTTTCTGCCATTATGTCTGAAATTGGGGAAACTATTGTCGATATGGACAATAGTAATAATATGAAAAATTCTGACGCTCCTGCTGAAGAACCCCCTATCTTACATACAAAAAATTCCGAATTGGTAGTGGTAATATTATTGGAAAAGGAGTTATCCAAGATTTCTTTACTTCTGCCAGTGCTTTGACTTCTATGGGCAGTTATATTCTTCATAGAACTAGTAGTATTGCGGACGCTATCACCATGCTTGTAGTTGAACTTGAAAGGCAATTTATGCACATGCACCCTTGCATACAAAGGATTTTCCTAGAATTTTCTAGTATTGAGCATTCTTCTGTTAAACATGCCGCTACCATCTTTTTGGCTCATGCGTTTAGATTTATAATGAAAGAGGCCAAAGAAATCTTTGTGCACTATAGGGTGGACGCTGGTCGTCCCCCCATAGAGACTATCTTATTTGATCAAGAGGAACTAATGCGTTTACAATCTCTGGACTATGTTGCTTTTAATGAAAACATTAGAAAAAAGGTTCCTACCAATGTTCTGGTTGATAGAATTTCTGAACTTAATAATGATTTCGCTATTCGAAATAATGAGCTAGGATATTCTCTCGAGTATAGGCTCACAAAGTTCTGTTAGAAGAATGCTTATAATGATGAATTGTTTGTGCAATACGAAGGGCCGAAGGAGGAACCTATACCTACTAAAGTTGATCTTGGGGACTTTTGTCCCATTAAATTTAGCCCTTTTGATTACTTTTGCTTGCCTCAAAGAAAACTCGCTGCTGAACGTAAAGAATATGAAATGAGTTTTAATGATCTATCCTATTATTATGGCAATACCTAGATCTATCCTTGCTTTTATGCCTAGCTAGGGGCGTTAAACGATAGCGCTTGTTGGGAGGCAACCCAATTTTATTTTTAGTTTTTTGCTTTTTGCTTCTGTTTAGGAATAAATATTTGATCTAGCCTCTGGTTAGATGTGTTTTTATGTTTTAATTAGTGTTTTTGCCAATTTTAACCTATAGGATATTCTTGGATGATAGTTATTTGATCTTGCTGAAAATTCCAGAAACTTTCTGTTCACGAAAATAATTGTTAAAAATCACCAGAACGTGATAAAATATTGATTCCAATTGATGCTGATCAATAAACAAATTTTCCAGGTCTTCCTATTTTGGCTGAATTTTTTGAGGTCCATAAGTTTGTGTTAGTTATAGGTTACTACAGACTGTTCTGTTTTTGACAGATTCTGTTTTTCGTGTATTGTTTGCTTATTTTGATGAATCCATGGCTAGTAAAATAGTTTATAAACCATAGAGAATTTGGAATACAGTAGGTTTAACACCAATATAAAGAAATAATTAGTTCATTACAGTACCTTGAAGTGGTGTTTTGTTTTCTTTCGCAAACGGAGGTCACGAGATTTTCTGCTGAGTTTTGTGTTGTGAAGTTTTCAAGTTTTGGGTAAAAGATTTGATGGATTATGGAACAAGGAGTGGCAAGAGACTAAGCTTGGGGGTGCCCATGGAACCCCAAGATAATCTAAGGACACCTAAAAGCCAAAGCTTGGGGATGCCCCGGAAGGCATCCCCTCTTTCGTCCACTTCCATCGGTAATTTACTTGGAGCTATATTTTTATTCACCAACATGATATGTGTTTTGCTTGGAGCATCTTGTATTATTTGATTCTTTGCTTGCTAGTTTACCACAATCATCCTTGCTGTACACACCTTTTGAGAGAGCCATATATGAATTAGAATTTGATAGAATACTCTATGTCACTACTAGGAAAAGGCTAGCAGCAGTGCTGGTTTTAGATGTATCGAGCGGGTATAGGCGCTACTAATAAAGCGTCGCAGCTATTGTTAGCAGCAGCGTGCCAGCCAGCGCTACTGCTAGGACAAATAACTTCAGCGTTTGTTCGTTACCACGCTGCTGCTAAGGTAACTACTTGCAGCGTGTTTTCTGCCCATCGCTACTAGTACTTTTTTTTTATTTTTTACTTTTATTGTATTTATGCCATCATACAAATATTTGTACAATACTAGTTATGAGGTTTACATCATTATGTCCATAACAGTGTATCAAATGAAGGCGGATTAGGTTCAAGTGGAGGCAATATGTGGTGTATGTCAAAGTATACTACTAATCCAAACTTGATCTAGTTTGGACTAGTAGTACTTTCGATGTGCACCACATGTTGCCTCCACTTGAATCTAATCCTTGACACAAGATATTTAATCATCATCATGGTCATTACCACCAACAGTATTTATTTAATCACCACTAACATTAGCTAATAATAATCATCATAGTCATTACCACCAACACTAGCTATTTTATCATCATAGTAATAGTGTAGCACATCATCATCTTGAAACTCATTTCTAGCTAGCTAATCACTCCTGCTTCACTTATATCTTTTAGAGCACGGTGGTGGATTATTTTTATAGAAACTATTGTTCTCTCATGCTTCACTTAGATTATTTTGAGAGTCCTACAAAATAGCATGGTAATTTGCTTTAATTATGATAGGCATTCAAGATTAGTAAAAAAAATTCTTATGAGTGTGTTGAATACTATGAGAAGTTTGATGCTTGATAATTTTTTTGAGATATGGAGATGGTGATATTAGAGTCATGCTAGTTGAGTAGTTTTGAATTTGAGAAATACTTGTGTTAAAGTTTGTGATTCCCGTAGCATGCACGTATGGTGAACCGTTATGTGATGAAGTCGGAGCATGATCTATTTATTGATTGTCTTCCTTATGAGTGGCGGTCGGGGACGAGCGATGGTCTTTTCCTACCAATCTATCCCCCTAGGAGCATGGGCGTAATACTTTTCTTTGATAACTTGTAGATTTTTGCAATAAGTATATGAGTTCTTTATGACTAATGTTGAGTCCATGGATTATACGCACTTTTCTTCCTTCCACCATTGCTAGCCTCTCTAATACCGTGCACTTTTTGCCGGTATCATACACCCACCATATACCTTCCTCAAAACAACCACCATACCTACCTACCATGGCATTTCCATAGCCATTCCGAGATATATTGCCATGCAACTTACCACCGTTTCGATTACTATGGCACGCTCCATCATTGTCATATTGTTTCGCATGATCATGTAGTTGACATCGTATTTGTGGCAAAGCCACCGTTCATAATTCTTTCATACATGTCACTCTTGATTCATTGCATATCCCGGTACACTGCCGGAGGCATTCACATAGAGTCATATTTTGTTCTAAGTATTGAGTTGTAAGTAAATAAAAGTGTGATGAACATCATTTTTTAGAGCATTGTCCCAAGTGAGGAAAGGATGATGGAGACTATGATTCCCCCACAAGTTGGGATGAGACTCCGGACTAAAAAAAAGAGAAAGGCCATAAAAAATAAAAGGCCCAAAAAAATGACGAGAGAAAAAGAGAGAAGGGACAATGTTACTATCCTTTACCACACTTGTGCCTCAAAGTAGCACCATGACCTTCATGATAGAGAGTCTCCTATGATATCACTTTCATATACTAGTGGGAAATTTTCGTTATATAACTTGGCTTGTCTATTCCAATGATGGGCTTCCTCAAAATGCCCTAGGTCTTCGTGAGCAAGCGAGTTGGATGCACACCCACTTAGTTTCTTTTGTTGAGCTTTCATACACTTATAGCTCTAGTGCATCCGTTGCATGGCAATCCCTACTCACTCACATTGATATCTATTAATGGGCATCTCCATAGCCCGTTGATATGCCTAGTTGATGTGAGACTATCTTCTCCTTTTTTGTCTTCTCCACAACCACCATTCTATTCCACATATAGTGCTATGTCCATGGCTCACGCTCATGTATTGCGTGAAGATTGAAAAAGTTTGAGAACATCAAAAGTATGAAACAATTGCTTGGCTTGTCATCGGGGTTGTGCATGATTTAAATACTCTGTGTGGTGAAGATAGAGCATAGCCAGACTATATGATTTTGTAGGGATAACATTCTTTGGCCATGTTATTTTGAGAAGACATAATTGCTTAGTTAGTATGCTTGAAGTATTATTATTTTTATGTCAATATTAAACTTTTGTCTTGAATCTTTCAGATATGAATATTCATACCACAACTAAGAGAATTACATTGAAATTATGCCAAGTAGCATTCCACATCAAAAATTCCGTTTTTATCATTTACCTATTCGAGGACGAGCATGAATTAAGCTTGGGGATGCTTGATACGTCTCCAACGTATCCATAATTTTTTATTGTTCCATGCTATATTATATTATGTTTTGGACATTATTGGGCTTTATTATACACTTTTATATTATTTTTGGGACTAACCTATTAACCGGAGGCCCAGTCCAGCGTTGCTGTTCTTTTGCCTATTTCTGAGTTTCGCAGAAAAAGAATATCAAGCGAGTCCAAGCGGAATTAAACCTTGGGAGCGTGATTTTTGGAGCGAGCGTGATCCAGAGGACTTGGACCCTACGTCAAGACATCAACCAGGAAGGCACGAGGTAGGGCGCCCTCCACCCTCGTGGGGCCCCATTGCTCCACCGACGTACTTCTTCCTCCTATATATACCTCGCACCCCAAACTACAGACACGGAGCCAAAACCTAATCCCACCGCCGCAACCTTACATGCACCGTGAGATCCCATCTTGGGGCCTTTTCGAGCTTCACGGAGGGGGTATCGATCACGGAGGGCTTCTACATCAACACCATAGCCTCTCGGATGATGTGTGAGTAGTTTACCTCAGACCTTGGGTCCATAGTTATTAGCTAGATGGCTTCTTCTCTCTTTTTGGATCTCAATACAATGTTCTCCCCCTCTCTTGTGGAGATCTATTCGATGTAATCTTGTTTTGCGGTGTGTTTGTTGAGATCGATGAGTTGTGGGTTTATGATCAAGTTTATCTATGAACAATATTTGAATCTTCTCTGAATTCTTTTATGTATGATTGGTTATCTTTGCAAGTCTCTTCGAATTATCAGTTTGGTTTGGCCTACTAGATTGATCTTTCTTGCAATGGGAGAAGTGCTTAGCTTTGGGTTCAATCTTGCGGTGTCCTTTCCTAGTGATAGTAGGGGAAGCAAGGCACGTATTGTATTGTTGACATCGAGGATAACAAGATGGGGTTAATATCATATTGCATGAATTTATCCCTCTACATCATGTCATCTTACTTAAAGAGTTACTCTGTTCTTTTGAACTTAATACTCTAGATGCATGCTGGATAGCGGTCGATGTGTGGAGTAATAGTAGTAGATGCAGGCAGGAGTCGGTCTACTTGTCTCGGACGTGATGCCTATATACATGATCATACCTAGATATTCTCATAACTATGCTCAATTCTATCAATTGCTCAACAGTAATTTGTTTACCCACTGTAATACTTATGCTCTCGAGAGAAGCCACTAGTGAAACCTATGCCTCCCGGGTCTATTTTCCATCATATTTAATCTCCCGACAACAAGCTATTTCTGGCGCCGTTTTTATTTTGCTTTCTTTACTTTGCATCTTTATCATGAAAATACCAAAATATTATCTTATCATATCTATCAGATCTCACTTTCGTAAGTGACTGTGTAGGGATTGACAACCCCTTTATTGTGTTGGTTGCGAGGATTTTATTTATTTGTGTAGGTGCGAGGGACTCGTGTGTGGCCTCCCACTGGATTGATACCTTGGTTTTAAAAAACTAAGGGAAATATTTATGCTGCTTTACTGCATCACCCTTTCCTCTTCAAGGGAAAACCAACGCAATGCTCAAGAGGTAGCACCTCTCCACGTACAATCCACTTCAGATGCTTGTCGGTCGTTGACCACATTGACCAGGCCGCGCCGAGAGCACCAGGGCGGTGGACGACGGTGAGGCCTAGGAAGGGAACGACACGGAGGCAGGGAAGACTCGGCAGATTGTTTCCCACGCGAGGGGAGTCTGTTGTATGAGGTTTCTTGGTTTGTTTGCCATCATTTGGAGAATAACGGCGGTGTGGGTGAGTAGAGGATGGCTAGGACAACGATGGGAGTGCGGTGGGGCGGTGAGGCTGCTGGCAGCCTGACCCGGCCGCATGGAGGAGAGAGCGAGCAGTCCCACCGACGCTTGTTTGGCGGTGGAGCAGGAAGAGCAGAGATTGAAGAAGACGACGGCCGTTGGATGGACATCCAGCATCACCGCTGTCGTCAACCTTTTTAGGACAGCCTCAAATCTGTGGAAAACATCATACAACCCATCTGCCATTATTTCTAATAATTCACAGCCCATTGCTAATTCTTAAGGTTTTTGGAGCCCGTATTCTTTTGTTAGCATTACAGCCCATATTGTGGCCACGGTTAAAAATTATACGAAATTTTGCATATTTCAAAAGCGGTGCGAACTGTTTTAATCCGAAATTTGAGTCACATTCAAACTGATTTTAAAAATAAATTTATATCAATATAAAATCCTATAAATTGTCCATGCATAAAAATCAATGCAATTTAAAATCTCGAAATGAAAAAATAAATTTGAAACTAATTGCTGGTTTGATGTGTGTTAAAAATGTACAACCCATTTCTCATTACTGATAGGCCATTTTCTCGGCCAGCTGAATGAAGCTCTTCTTGTCTTGAAAGATTTGCAGCCGAACAGGCGTGACAAAGCGAATTACTTGGTAAATCACAAAAAAACTGGGCTGTGGCCGTGGACCCGGCTGTCAGCCTCTCCATGTACAGTACTCTTCCGATGGAAGTCGGTCGTTGACCACATTGACCACGCCGCGCCGACAGCACCAAGGCAGTGGACGACGACGAGGCCTAGGAAGGGACAACGAGCAGGGAAGATCGGCGGTGGATGCCCACGCAGAGAGGAGTACGAGGTTCACTTTGTTTGGTTTGCGGTGTGAGGCTGCCGTCGCCCAGAATAACGAGGGGTGTGGGTGAGTGGAGGGATGGCCTGGCCAGCGGTGGGAGTAGTATGGGGGCAGTGAGGCCTCCACGGCAGCACAGCCGGCCATGGGAGGCAGGAGCAGGCGCCACGACCGGCGCTGCTTTGGGCGGCTGGAGCAAGAAGACCAGAGGTTGAAGAAGCACTAAGGCCGTTGGATGGACATCGTACGGTCACTGGAGCTAGAATCATTCATATTGACTAAGTTGACAAAGCCCTCCATCCCCGTCAACTTAGTAGGCCCACAAGTCAGCCTCCCATTGTGGTGGGTCCCAGCTGGCAGGGGGTATTCATTTTTTTGTGCGCAATAAGGAGGCACTTCCTTGCGTGCGAAGATATAGTTGGTGGCTCTGACCTGTCAGCGGAGGGAACCTTTTTTCGTGAAATACAGAGGCCCTTCCAGCGTGTGACGCCCAGATATTTAAGCTACATTAAACCTCTGCTAATGATGCCATGTCACCTCGATTACTGTTGCTAATATCGCGTTAGTTCGAAACCAGTTCGTATTCAAGATCAAAAACCAAGTCAAACAGTAAAAGTTTTCAAACATTAAAACTAAAATGTTCTATGAGTGGCCCATAATCCATAATGAATATTGGTGAAGAAAACACACTTTTATAAAATATTTAGATGCTCCAAAAAAGTAGAGCAGTAGCAAAAAAAATTAATTAATTGCCTTTTATAATTAATAAAATATTAAACTATTTTAATTGGGTGCCATAATTATTGTGACAGTAGTATATTTATAAATGCAAATTTAGGTACTAGTGGTAAGTTTTATAAAACTAAATTCAAAAGGTAACTAAAATAAAAACAGTTAAGAAAAGAATAACTAAAAAGTAAAGGCAAAACAAAATGAAAAGGTTGGGGGAAAAGAAACCCCTCCCCGTATCCCCCTGGGCCTAGCCCACCGGGGGCAAAACCACCCGACCAGGCCTAGTCCACACCACACTTGCCCCCCTCATCTCCAGCTACAAAAGCAGGGATGGGCGTGGCGCTCATCCGCCGGCGCCATTGCCGGCGATGCACACACGTCGGCCATCCGCACCCCCACCCTGCCTACAAGACCTACCCCGCGCCCCCCGGCGAACCCTAGCGCCATTCATTCCCTCCCCGCGCCGCTTCCCTTCTCTCCCACGCGAATCCGAGTATAGCCGTCGCCATGGATTTTCTGCCGGCATGACCACCGACCTCCCCTCGCCGCTCTATTGTGTCCAGCCGCTGCGCAGTGTTCCACTACGCCCTCTACGCCAACGAACGCGACCCGGGAGCCGTCACCGCGTCGAGATCGAGCCGTCTTCCACCTCTACACCGCCGTCCCCATCGCCGGAACCCGTCGCCGTCGAGCTCTCCCCCGAGCCCGCTTTGCACGTCTACAGGCTCACCTTAAGCATCTAGTACCTTCCCCTCTCTCTCCCGCGCGTATCCACCACGCTAGTCGTTCCCCTGCTCGAGGCCGAAGCCGTCGTCCGCCTTGGCCACGAGCTCGTCGTGGCTGTGCGCGCAGCCCAGCTCACCGCGGCCAAGCCTTGCCCCAGCCTCGCACTCCGCTATGCCCGGCCGCACCCGCGAGTGGTTGTGCCCGTCTGCGCTCGCGTCCGCTGCCGCTGCTCTGTTGCTTGACTGCTACTCTGCTTACTGCTGCCGCGTTTGCTGTTGCCTCTGCTCCCTGCTGCCGCTCCTTACTGCTGCTGCTTGCGGCCTCGTCCAGGGCGCGCCCTGTGCGGCCCTGCCCACCGCCGCATAGCCTCGCGCCGCCGCTGCCTTCCACTACGCCCAGCGCTGCAGCCGTCCCGGGGCGCCGCTGCTAGTTTTGGCCGCCGGCGTTCCTCTGTGAGGCCGCACGCGCGAGGCCGGCGAAAGCTGGTTGGCTCCCTGCCAATGGGGCCTGGCCCCCTATGTAGTTAAGGTTAATCCCCTATTAGCCCCAAAACACCCTGTTTAGATTATTAAGTTTAATTAATTTGTTAGTCTAGACCCTATGACATGTGGCCCCGTGTTAAATTATAATAATCAGATAAATTAAAAATGCCTAAGTCTATGACACGCGGGACCCATGCACTATTCACTGGTTGACCCAGTCAACAGTTGACTGTGCTGTTGACTTTGACCTAGCCCCACATTTCATTGACTGTGGCTGGCACATCACTAGGTGACAAGAGTATTTACTCTTTTCAATTCGAATTAATATAATCCAGTAATTTTAGAAATTCAAATAAACTTTGAAAAATCATAGAAAATAATCCGTAACTCAGATGAAGAAACTTTGTACATGAAAGTTGCTCAGAACGACGAGACGAATCCGGAAAGGTGGCCCGTTCGTCCGCCACACATCCCTAACCTATCGAACCTGCAACATTTCACCTTCGGTTCATTTGTCTGAAACGCGAAAACACCGAGGATACTTTCCCGGTTGTTTCCCCTTTCGCCGGTATCACCTACTACCGCGATTGGGCACGCCTAGCACCGTGCATTGTCATGAATTCCATCGTCATGCTTATGTTTGCATTATATGCGTTGTTTCTTCCCCCTCTTCTCTCCGATAGACTACGAGACCGATCTCATTCTTTGGTGCCCCGACCGACTACTGTTGTTGGCGACCCCTACTTGCGAGCAACCAGGCAAGCCCCCTTGATCACCGGATATCGCCTATTCTTATCTATCTTGCTTGCATTAGAGTAGTGTAGCATATTCTTGTTTTCGATTAATCCTATCACGATGCATAGCGAGTCCTTGCTACTCTTTGTTGTTACCTTTACGCAAACCTACATCTTAGTATAGGATGCTAGTGTTTCGTCGGTGGCCCTACATTCTTGTCCGTCTGCCATGCTATACTATCGGGTCGTGATCACTACGGAGGTGATCACGGTATATCTATATCCTCTATACATGATACATGTGGTGACTAAAGTCGGGTCGGCTCGTGGAGCACCCACAGTGATTCATGGATTAAATGAAAGGACCTTTGTCCCAACGGCCCTCTGTGTGGATCTTTGTGGCGGGCGGCAGGCAGGAGGTTGAGACCGCCTAGGTGAGAGGTGGGCTGCCACAGTCGGTGTCATGGTTACATCCTTAACACGCTTAACGAGATATTGGTATTTGGCGTGAGTCAGGCCATTTGGTCAATACGCACTAACCAACTACGTGGGAAAGATATGGGCACTCGGCGTCGTGGTATCGGCCGAAGCCTTCGTGGACGTCGGCCGGCGGCGGCGCGTAAATTGGTCCTCGTAGCGTGACTTCCTTTGTAATGGAGGTTGCTAGGTGCGCATACGGCCATACGCATAGCGTCTTGGTGTGCTAAGGCGATGGGCCTAGACCCTGTGCGCTTAGGTTTAGACCGGCGTCTTGACCTCTCTGTTGGCCTAGGTGGGGCTGCGGCGTGTTGATCTTCCACGACCGGTCATGACCGAGAAAAGTGTGTCCGGCCAAATGGGATCGAGCATGTTGGGTTATGTGGTGCACCCTGGAAGTTTATCTATTGAATAGTCGTGATCTTGATAGCAGGACGACTTGGAGTTGTACCTTGACCTTATGACAACTAGAACCGAATACTTAATAAAACACACCCTTCCAAGTGCGGATATAACCGGTGATCGCTCTCTAGTAGGCGATGAGGAGGGATTCTTTGGGTATGATTATGCTATGCGATGCTACTTGGAGGACTTGATCTACTCTCTTCTACATCTTTGCAAGGCGGAGGCTGCGGAAGCATAGTCTTGACATGATTAGTTATCCCCTCTTATTACGGCATTCGCGATTCGGTCAATGATATGGCCCTTTACACCTATACCCATGCATATGTAGTGTACTTCCTTGCTTGCGAGTACTTTGGATGAGTACTCACGGTTGCTTTCTCCCCCTTTTCCCCTTTCCTTTCTTTACGGTTGTCGCAACCAGATCTTTGGAATCAAGAGCCAGACGCCACCGTCGACGACGACTCCTACTACACCGGAGGTGCCTACTACTACGTGCATCCCGCTGACGATGATCAGGAGTAGTTAGGAGGATCCCGGGCAGGAGGCCTGCGCCTCTTTCGATCTGTATCCCAGTTTGTCCTAGCCTTCTTAAGGAAAACTTGTTTAACTTATGTCTGTACTCAGATATTGTTGCTTCCGCTGACTCGTCTATGATCAAGCACTTGTATTTGAGCCCTCGAGGCCCCTGGCTTGTATTATGATGCTTGTATGACTTATTTATGTTTTTAGAGTTGTGTTGTGATATTTTCCCGTGAGTCCCTGATCTTGATCATACACGTGCGTGCATGATTAGTGTACGATTGAATCAGGGACGTCACAAGTTGGTATCAGAGCCGACTGCCTGTAGGAATCCCCTTTCCAACTCCTTGGCCGAAGTCGAGTCTAGACATTGCAAACTTTTACTAACATGGTTGTGTGTCTTACGGGCACACATTGCCATTGGGTGGTAGTAGGATCTTTTATTTCTCGACCTATACTCTGGGACTCTGACATCTCTTCTATTCGGGTGAAACGATTTTACTAACTCTAACTCTAGGTTCTCGATAATACTTTCTCCCGGAGAGCCCCTTATTACAGATGATCGTCTGCTGCACTAGAAGAATCCGAAGATACTCTACGATGTTCTCTTAAGACTTTATGGCATCGCTTTTGCAATTCCCTTCCATCTATAAACCCCTATGGATAACCACGTATACTCGCCATTCATACAATGCTTCCCAGTTGATCTTGTTATTATAAGATATCCCGAAATTGTCTCTGTTTTTCCGAGAATCCTTGAGCTTACTGCCTTGCTGTTCTTTGCCACATGAATACCACTATGGATAATTTCTAGCACTCACCGGATATTTGCTCATCCCCAGTTGATTCATGTATTTCACAAAAGTATTCAAAATACTATTTGAACTTCCGAAAATCCTGAGTAGCCTATTGCTCTTGAAATTCTTACTTGCTTGCATTATGGATAATCCCATAAGTTTATAATCTTATTGGCATCCCTTGTCATTATCATTTTGAGTCCGTTGATTCAAAATGTTGCGAGTGCTCGCCATACTCAATCAGATCCTAGAATTCATCCTTCCACTCGGGCGTCATTTTAAACATGAGTGGTTATCAACCAATCAAATTGCCGTCGATTGTACCCTAAGTCTATTCAACTTATCCATCCTTGATCGAGCATTTGCTCGATCCCTTGATTTGAAAATCATAATTCCTTTGCTATTTAAACGTTGAATTATTCAGATGTTCTGTAAACCGATGCATTTGCATTCTTTCTTCCTCTGATTGGGTATCGATACTCACATCAGCTCCATTGTGGATCGCCATATCCACTGTTGGATTATTATCTGACAGTGTCCATAATTAATCACTTTATGAGTTCTTTATCCGATATATAATGCCTTCGGTAAATTGTATCCTCTCCTTTTGTCAACCATGCTCTACCTTCGAGCTTGTGTTATTTACTCTTTACGTTTGTGGTATATGTTCCTAAGATGCCTCGATGGGTTGAACCAACGCCTTCCCTGATCTGTTTGAACCCATAAGATTTCACGAGTCATACTTATCTGGTATTGCACCAGGTAAGACTTTCAATAACTAATGTCATTTTTGAAACACGAGAAGTGAATGAAAGGTTATGCATTAGAGAAGTGGGAGTCGACCTTGAACTTTGTGTTCATGCCATGGACCCAATGTGGAACTTATCATGAAAGCTTCTTGTAATAATAATTGTTCCCTTGTTTTAAAATCATCTTGTACTTTGTTTTGGTCCTTTGCAATCGTGGTTTTAAACATGATTGTTCTTCTTTGATCCCATTTCGAGGACAAGTTTAAGCACTTGTATTTTGCAAGTCAATACACCAGTCCAACCTCTACCTTGATCTACCGTCGAGTATTACCCTCTAGTATCTCGAGAATATCTAAGAACTGTGTTGCATCTTATGAGTCTAAACTCTAAGAAATTTTTGTTGCTTATGAGTTTAATAATCCTTCAAGTCATCCCAAGCCTGATCGGCTATATCATTATCATGCTAAATTTTAACCGTGCTACCTGGTCTTTATTCCCGGAGCACAACTTTTGACGATGAGCCAAGCTTACGTCGATCTTCCTCGTCTTATCATTTCGCCTTGAACATCAAGCTTGATTCCGAGTGTGTGTCGTATCCGTGGTTCCAATGACCCTTCACTTCACCATTGTTTTTTTCTTGATGTCATCGCTGTTCGATTGCTTCTTCGTGAAATCTCTCGACAATTGTGTCGTGATCATCATCAACATTTTGAGCTCTTCCAGGATATCAATTGAATTCATGAAGAGAAATACCATCCTTGCCCTCGATGATTTGTATTATCATCGACCACTTTATTGCCTTCCGTTCAACAGAAACTTGTTCGTGTTTCATGTTATACCTTGAGATCCGTGCTATCCAGCAATTGTTCTTCCTTACCTTGGAGTATTACCATCTTTTATGTCAAGAATGTCGTGAGGATTACTCCACCTGTTAAGAATTCTTGGTATAGTGATACTTCTCACCATCACCATTATTTCTTGGTCCCCGTGTTGTTTCTAACCGAAATACCGACAAATGGTCTGTGATGTGTAAATTCTAAACTTCTAGCAACCCTAATGCTTTGAAGTTATTGGCCTATAGTTTCATTCTACGTCTATGGCTTATTGAATCATCATTCGAACATTGATCGTGCTAATTTCAACCAATGTTTAACTGTGTATGTTTTCCTCGAGCATACATTATTAAGTCATTTGATCTAGCTAATGTTATCTCCTTGTTCACATAGTTGTGGGAATCCATATTTTTGGAAATCCCAATGGATTATCGCTGAGTCAATTAGTCACCTCCTCACCTCACCTTGATTTAATGGTGAACCCTTGTTCGGAACTCGCTTCCATAGTTCATTTCCCGATAATCATATAATGTCGTCTCGTCAATTGTGTTGCACCTCTTCTTCTCAGGCATCCTGAGTCTGAGGTGTCCTGACACCAATCAGATTTGAAACTTGTCAGATATGCTGGTTGGAACATTTTCCATAAGTCATAGCATTGATCTTTATATACCCCAGTAAGGTGATGACATGACTAACACACCTGGCCGGAGGACCTATTGTAATAGTTTCCTTTTTGGCAAGGTTACACATTCTTCCATGAGGAAATTGTAAGACTTATTCTATAAGTTGTTCCTGATGGATCCTTTGTGTATCCAAAGTCCGATCTTTGCTTGAAGACCATGCCAATGCTATCTCTAATCATGTCTGTGGTACTCCGATTTTCAACAAGAACATTTGAAGCCCAATGTTAAATGTTTCTTGCTCAATTATCCAAACACCGTTGTATGGGTAATGTCATGAAATTTCTCTCCCCTTACCTAAATGGTTTTCTACTTTCTATCCTATCATGGATATCATGCTCTGCTTAGCCTTGGGAAGGATATACCCCTGAAATATGTGTTTAAACACATTTTCCTTTCCATTGTTCTATTAATCTGATAAACACCTTTTCCTTTCCATTGTTTTGTTTAACCTTTCTGGTGATCATTATGGTCTAAGCAGTATTAATTCCCTGCTTATGTAAACCCTTGGTGTACAATTCATCGGCAAGACCTGTTACTTTTGTTGATGACATTCCGGTAACCACCGATGGGCGAGAACTTTGCCTCTTGGTCCGCCTCGTTTCAACGAAAGCGGAAAATGGTTCTCTTCGTCCCTCGCCCTTAATCTTGACATTGTTGCCGACATAAGCGATAGGCTACCCTCTGACATGTCTTGCTATCATGACCGTGCAAGATGTCAACACCCTTCCTACTTTTAACCACATGGTGGGCCCATAACCCACAGTTCCACAGGATCGAAACCTGACTCTCCTGTACACCCCCTGTTCCCAAATTTATTCCTCTCGCGTGGACTTGTATGTAATTCATGAGCCGCCTTCCGATGAGATCATCAATTCTGGCATCGGACACAATAACTATTCCGTTGCTTTGAAACCCCTTTCACCTTCTGACTAGGCATTGAACGATTGCCTGGATGCTTGAAACTTATTATTGTACCTTCGAACTTTATCTCGATGTGTGTTATTTGTTCAAACTCGAGAGGTACTCATATGCTCATTCATGGGTTAATCCCAGATTATTACCCTTATAGCATTCTGTCGTTGTCGATCTGCCCGGTTACCTATTTCACTACAAAAAAAAGACACATCCGTGACATTTTGGGCCGAACGAATTTTTTTCCTATCATACATATGACACTTCTATGACGATAATTGTGAAAGAACCGGTATCATCATAGATGTGGTGGGATCCTACTTCTATGACAAAAATCATGATGAAAATGGGCTTTTCATCACTGGCGGGCGGAGACGCAGCTGCATGACATTCTTTGGGCCGTCCATGATGAAAAAACCGCGTAGAGGCGAGGGTAGGAAAATTTCGGGGAGTTGCTGGTTATGGTGGGAGGTCGGGGGCTGAGCGATGCGCGTTTCTCTCGTACATGTCTGGCGTGTGTGCAAGGCGTTGGCTCTAATCGAACCCGAAGCGAGGCGTTGGGCTCTAAGCGAACCCGGCGATTGCCTTTGTAGGCTACGTGTTCTTGAACCGAGCGATCGATCGATGGCTGTTAAGCGAACCCGATGGAGAGATTCGCCGCTCTGCTGCTAAGCGAAGCCGATCGATTGGATGAGCAAAGTGGCGTTGCGGGGTGGGGTGGATGAGCGATGGCGTTGGCGTTGCCTCTGGATGAACAGGACCCGTGGTGTGGAGGGCTGGATGAGCGATGAGCGGTGGAGGGTGGCCGTGGAGGGTGGTTGAACAGGACCCGTGGTGTGGAGGGCTGGATGAGCGGTAGATGGTGGAGGGTGCCCGTGGAGGGTGGTTGAATAGTAGCCGGTGGAGAAGCGCTTGTGGAGGCTGGATGAGCGAGGAGCCCGTGGAGGCTGGAGGAGGTCGACGGTAGCCCGTGGAGGCTGGAGGAGGTCGACGGTGGAGATGAACAGTGTCCCGTGGAGTCCCGTTTTGCGGTACGCCACACCCCTCCAGATGAACAGGACCCCCGTTTCGACCGTAGGAGGTCTGTTTCCTCCGTTTTGCGGTACACCACACCCCTCCCGATCAACAGGACCCCCATTTCGACCATAGGAGGTCCGTTTCCTCCGTTTTGCGGTATGCCACACCCCTCCCGATCAACAGGACCCCCGTTTCGACCGTAGGAGGTCCGTTTCCTCCGTTGTGCGCTACGCCAGGCCTTGTTTCCATCGCCTGTTCCGTCCAAGCAAGTTGGCTCCCACGCGTTCCGTTGCCTCCCGATGAACACGAGCATTCCGTTGCCTCCCCATGAACACGACGCATTCCGTTGCCTCCACATGAACACGACGCATTCCGTTGCCTCCCCATGAACACGAGCCCTCGCCGTACGTATGCGCGACTAGGCGTTCGAGACCCCGCCCGTATGTACACATGCATGGCCGTATTTTCTTTCTTGCACCCTGGCCGCTGTACGTACGTGTACATGCTACGTGTGCGCCTCTACTACGACACGTGCGTGCCTCTACATCGACTAGTATGTACGTACACGTGCGCGACCAGGATGCCAATGCTACGTACGCTTCGACCAGGTGGGCCCCGACTGTCAAGCACTTCCTTGCCTGCGAAGATGTAGCTGGTGGGTCCCAGCGGTCGGCAAAGGGAGAATCGTTTTGTTTTTTGGATGCACTTCCTTGCGTGCGAAGGTGTAGCTCTTGGGTCCCAGCGATCGAAGCGAATCGTTTTTTGCGGATGCACTTCCTTGCGTGCGAAGGTGTAGCTCTTTGGGTCCCCGGCGGTCGGGGCGAATCGTTTTTTGCGGACGCACTTCCTTGCGTGCGAAGGTGTAGCTGGTGGGTCCCAGCGGTTGAAGCGAATCGTTTTTTGGGCGCACTTCCTTGCGTGCGAAGATGTAGTAGTGGGTCCCAGCAGTCGAAGCGAATCGTTTCTTTGGACGCACTTCCTTGCGTGCGAAGATGTAGCTCGTGGGTCCCGGCGGTCGGCGAATCATTTTTTCACGAAATCGGTGGCCCGTCCGGTGGGTCCCCACTGTCGGTGGAGGAATAATTATTTTGCGCATAATAGCGGGCACTTCCTTGCGGCTGCCGTGGACCCGGTATCACCTCTCCACGTCTGATCCACGTCCGATGGAAGTCGTTCCTTGACCACATTGACCACGCCGCGGGCGGGGAAACGCGGCGATGGATGCACACGCAGCGTGAAGTACGAGGTTCTTTGTTGGCTGCGCTGCCGTCGCCGTAGAATAACGGGGGTGTGGGTGAGTGGAGGGATGGCACGGCCAGCGGTGGGAGTAGTAGGGGCGGTGAGGCCTCCGCGGCCTGACTGACCCGCCACGGAGGAGGCGGAGAAGGCGACACGACCAGCGCTGCTTTGGGCGGTGGAGGAAGAAGACCAGAGGTTGAAGAAGCACGACGGCCGTTGGATGGACATCGTCACGGTCCGCTGCGGCTAGAATCGTTTATTATTGACTAAGTTGACAAAGCCCTTGATACGTCAACTTAGTAGGCCTGGTCGACTTCGAAGCAGTCGCCCCATATGTCGTGGGAGGAATCATTTTTGGGCGGGTGAAGCTAGAATAAGCGAGATTGAAGAAGAAGCCACGGCATCCGTTGGATGGACATCCAACGACCATTCTTACTAGAACCGTGTGTTGACTATAAGTTGACAAAGCCTTGCATCTGCGTCAACTCTGTTTTTTAGGGGCGTGTCAACTTAGTAAGGCCAGAAGTGTGTGTCAGAGAACTTATAGCCCATTTGAGATTTGTAAGAATGTGTAGCCCATTTTTTAATTCTAATGGAATTTACTACAGCCCATTTACAGTTTGTTAAAACTACAGCCCATTTCAACCAACCGTTCAAAACAGAATTCAATATAATTTCCCACATTTTGATGGGATCCGAATATTTTTATCCCGAAATTTCTAGTCAGATTAAATACAATTTCAATATATATTTATATTACGTAAAATCCAACGAAACATTGCGCTCGCAACAATAAATGAAATTAAAATTTTCAATATTCCAAAAATAATATTTTATAAAGTAATCACTGTTTGGTGCATTTTTTAATAGGTACTACCCAGTTTTTATAATTACATCCCATTTATTATTTCTTAAAGCCCATTTTCTTGTCAAGCCTAATGCATCCCTCCTAGGAAAGATTTGCAGCCAATGAGCGGTGAATAACAACTTGACCTTGCACAGGTATTCCTAAAAAAGCTGGGCTAGCCATTTTCAACTTGAAAAAATTAATATCTGGGTTGGATATCGCTTTGGGCTAGGCAGGCCTGACCCCTTGATTAATACTGCAGCGATGTTTTTGTTGTTGTTCAGAGGAGAAAAATTAATATCTGGGGTAAACATCGAAAAAATCTCTGATTGCTCACCTCAAAAACACAAATCTTGCTCGAGCTGCTTGGTCCCGGTATCGGCGCTTCTTGTGCAATTCTCGTTTATTGACTAAAGTACATAGGTTGATAATGGTGTGGGACCGTGATGTCGGAAACCGGGAGGAAGCAAAATAAATTATAGTTATATATAATAATAATAATAATAATAATAATAATAATAATAATAATAATAATAATAATAATAATAATAATAATAATAATAATAATAATAATAATAATAAGGAGACACTTGCGTACGTGAGGCTATGGACCTGGTGGGACCCCATTGTCATCCTATCCAAGTAAAGTCATCTCGCCCACGCCAGCGCTCACCAAAAGCAGTCATCGGTCACTGGCCGCCCGCTTCGGTGCAAAGGCGATTGCTCGCCTTCAAGCGACACAAGTGTCGTCCGTCGAATCCATCTGCCGCACACATTAGTGATACACGGTTGCCGAGGCGGCTACTCGGCGCCACACGTCCGTCCCTCCGCCCGCCCACCATTGCTATATAAACTGCTGCGCCGCCATAGCGCGATCATCCGCATCCGTTCCTTTCTCCTGTCCACACTACTACGCCCACCATGGATACCTCGCGCTCCGGCGCTCTTTGGGACGGCGGACGATGGACCACAAGGAGATGGCAGCCATTGCTGCCGACCGGGTGGCGGCGAGCAGCCGGAGGGCAACGACGCCCTAATGGAGAACATGGTAGTCGACAATCCGGCGTAACCCCTCCTCTGTGCCATCCTCGCGGTGCATTGCACCATGACCATCGGCGAGGCCCGTGCTCAATATATGGATAGGGTGAGGCCGCGCGTGAGGAGCAGTTCCGGGAGGCGCAGCCGACGCCGCCTACAACCACCATCTCCTCCGGGAGCACTGCGGCGGAGGAGCAGATCGCCAGCGAGCGGGCGGAGGCGAGGCGCTGCTCGACTTCGTACCGCTCCGCCCGCAAGGGCCGCCTCGAGCACTGGCGGTACTGCATGCGGGTGGCGGAGGCTGCGGCCGCCTAAAAGAGGCTAGCAAAGAGGGCGATGAAGCGGGCGAGGCGCTGTTTGGTGAGACCAAGGACGAGGCAGAGGACAATGCCGGCTTCGACGAGTCACCGCTCCACTGGCGTCGACGACGCCCTGCTCCACCGAGGCCCCGCGGCACCAACAACGAGGCAGAGGACACCGCCGGCTCCGCCGAGGCCCCATCCCACCAACAACGAGGCAGAGGACATCGCCGGCTCAGCCGAGGCCCCACCCTGCCATCAACGTGGGGAGGATTTCCACAGCTCGCCGTGGCGCCGCCACCGCAGCGAGACGGAGGACATCGCCCGGCTCGCCGAGGCCCGCCCGCTGCCACCGAGGCCTCGCCACATAAGCGAGGAAGAGTAGAACACGGTAGGTCGCCGCCGCTCGGGTCCAAGTAAGGCCACCATCGCTACCCTCGGTTGAAGCCAAGCTAAGCGGGTTGACCATTGACGGCGGTTAGCTTCTTGGCGGCAGCGTGGAGTCGGAGAGCTGTTGGAGAAAACGCTGCTTCTACTTAGCTGCTGGTGCGGTTGGTGGTGACACGTGGGCCCAATAGGCCACATGTCGATTACGCAATCTGCGTCGTGATTAAGTCACTAAAAGCTTCTGTTCGGCTCAGCGGGACACATGGGGGTAACCGGTTAATTAATTATACCTCTAAGCGCACTTTTTAGTTTTTTTTCAAAAGGAGGATGACCCGGGCCTCTGCATCAGGGAGATGCATGCGCCCTAAACACCCTTTTAGTTGAAGAATGTATGAAATGTAATGAAATCCGGCATGTTTATATGAAATCCGACCGTGTATGAATGAATTTATTTTGGTTAGTTCGAATTCCTGTATCACTGGCATTGGATGAACATGCAAAACAATACGTACTAGCATTATTCCCAGGGTGATCACCACGTTTGCAGCAGTTTCACATGTACTCCCTCCGGTCCTTTCTAGTCTGCATACAAGTTTTGTCTGCAGTCAAAGTATCTCTACTTTGACCAATCTTATACAAAAAAGTATGCACTTTCACAATGTGCGAAGTAAAAAGGAACAGAAAGACAAAGAATTTGAGCAGCTTTTTAGTGTTTCTGTACATTGCAATCAAACACACAGGCCTGGCAATTCATAGAGAACATTCAAAACAATCAATGATTATGCATCTCGGCGACTCACATCTCAGAGGCAATATTTACTTCACAACTAAAGAATAAAGAAAAAATAATCGCCGCTGCTGAGAGCAAAGGGCGTCCCATTCGAAAATATCAAACGCATATCTTGCTAAAATCAATGAGCAAAATTTGACAAGGTTGTCCCATTCCAAAATATCAAATGCCTACGATTGTGGAATGGGTAGGGTTTGCCATCAGTTCGGACATTGACATGGCACCTCGTGCTAAATAAACCAGTTGTTCTTTTGTGCGGTTCCACCAAAATCAACCAAATTCAGCGTAGCTTGTATGATTTCGCCCTTATATGTTGCAATGCCTTGAACTTATGGGCACCTCCTTTCTTGTGGTGGAAATGAATGATTCGATGTATTCATGAACATTTTGTGCAGTTCCGCTGAAATCAAAGTGAGCACCCTGTTTGCACAAATACAAAAAAGTGATTAGTATAAAGCAAACTGTACTATGAATTGACAGTTTCAACAGCACATACATGGTCCATGTAGAGCACACTTTTAGAAAAATGGAACTCACCGGAAAGAATCCTAGAACAACATTGTACTCGCGCATCACAGCAAAAAATGGAGATTTGTCGGTCATACAGGCTGAAGTTAGTTTTGTCTTGTGGGGAGTAATGTAACCATCCTTCAAGTGCTCCTTCCGATGAGAAGATAAAAGGGCTTCTTCATCTGGCATAATCAGAACTAGTCATAACGTACTCCATATTCTTCTTGAGAGGAAGATGATCCTGTTTGCTCGAAAAAGGAAAGGAAATATTTAAAACAACACAGATGAAGCACTTCTCAAGGACAATACCACTTTTTCATGACAAGTATCTAAACAGTAGCACAACACCAATAGAGATGACAAAGCTCAATCATATGGATGAAATCGGTGGGTGAGTACCAACATTTGTCGGGAGGTTGATTGTGTAGAGCATACAGATAAAGCACTTCTCGGAACCATCATTTGCTATCTACGGGGTGGCCATGCTTACTATGTACCCCTCGATTAGTTTAATGTTTCCAACATCTTCTTGTGCAGTTCCACTAAAATATATGGTATCTTCAAAGAAGATCCTGTTTACACAAGTAGAGATAATTACGTATGGCATCAAATCGGTGGCAAAGCGATTGCTCGTTCCAGCCATAGCAATAAATTAAGATGCAAAACTATATCATTACTTGTGTCATCACAGTTCGATGCTTCATTACAGACTTGGGAGTTGATTTTGTTTTTCTTCCCTTGTTCTTCCCCTTCATCACTTGGTTCAATAATGAGACAAGCTTCGCCTTCAATGTAAGATTTGGCATGTCAATTAGGGAGCAAAAGTATAGTACTAAACTTAATTTTACGATGAAAGTGGCAAAATACAGGCTGGCAGTTGTGAAATATCCTTATCTTACCTCAATGGGATATTACGGTGCACATAAAGATTGGAAGTCTTGTCTCCATTTGTGCAGTTCACTAAAATCAAGCAGCATTATCATACAAGTAGCACAACATATTAAAGGACACTGCAGAATCATGTGAAGGAAGGCTAGTATTGACCTCTCATGATCATAATTCAAACAACTCACAAGAAGAAGATCTGAACCAAATTAAGCCTTAGCGGATAGGAAGTAAGATCTCCTCTTGTGCGATTCCACTAAGATCAAGCAATCAAGCAACATTGTCGATTGTGAAATTTTGGTTGAACTGCACAATACACTCTTAAAACAAAAGTGTTTTGTGCAGTGCAACAAAAGATCACAATGGCAACGAGGTGAAGTAGATAACCCTGTTTACACAGAGGTGCAAAGGAAACAATTAGTGGTCAATAATGGTGGATGACACAGAAGCCAACGAAAAGAAGCATCTACCTTATCTAAATGGGAAAGAAAGCAAGACAGTAGCATTTCTCAAACGGTGGCATCTCTACTACCTAAAAGAAACGTAAGGTTCTGTCTCCCCTCTTACGTCAATTGTTTCGTCCACACCCCCAGCCCGAGTCATCGCTTCGTGAAACATCTCGTCCCTCCTGATTCCCCTATTTATTCATTTCCGTATAATTCCCGTTGAGTTTCCTATTTTTAACCCTCGCAAGTCGCAATCCCGTGTCCCTATTCCTTTATTTAATCGCTCCCGTAATTCCAGTTCTTTTTCCTGTCTTTTGGTCCTCACAAACCCGCCTAGCCCGATCTTCCACCCCCGCTCGATCGATCCGATCTAGAGGAAGGGTTGCCTCACATCCTGGCCTTTCTCTTGCTCCGCCCATGAAAGATGCTAAGAGGGAAAACAACAGCGAGGAGATCAGTCGTGGTGCTTGCTGGTAAAGGCACGATCGATCGGTGTGGAAGGCGAGCGCCTATCCACCCTGCAGCTCTGGATATACGTAGAACTGATCAAATCCAACAGACGCCCGCACACGATCTCTTCCAATCCCGCCACCGATCTGCTTCTCCCGGCTGCCGTCAGCGGTACCCACCCAACCCGTCCGCCGGGTGGTGATGCCATAACCACGCACCCGCTGCTGTTCGCCGCTCCATCTAGCCGGCTTCCGCCAATCTCCAACGCCCACTCCGTTGTAATTGCACTCTTGGACTGGGTAGAGCGAGCACGGTTGCAATTGGAGCTGTTCCGCGACGTGCCTTCGCTTCGCTCCAGGTTTCACACGATGCAACTACGTTTTCATCGAGGAAGTCATATTGTGAAGCCGGAAGATCTCATCCTTCCATGCTTCCGCCCCATGCGGCATCAACTGCTGCATGTCTATTGTGTGTGTACAACTCTTGACATGCAACCTGTTCAGCAGAATGTTTACCATGCCTTTGGTAGAAGATCTGAAGTAGATTGTTCTATCGCCCTTATTTGTCCCTCCTTGCTTCTTGAAATAGAAAAATTGGCTTACAATTTGACGGTTGTTGTATGCCTACGTGATGGCGCATGAAGCTGATTTTTTTTTCTCTTTGGTGCCTTTGAGAGAGGCTTTTGATGTAGCAACTGTAAGTATAGAAAATTTGTGCGGTTTCACCTCTTACATGCTCTGTTAATTTCTTAGATGACTGCAAGTTTGTTATCCAACAAGAACATGTCATGATGGTTGTCTTATTGCCCTCTGTAGGCCTTTTAAAAACATGTTGTGATTGATCTATTACCCATTGGTATATTTAAAGTTCTTGTATATTGCTTTGAAAGATCTTGCAAATTTGGAAGCTAAAACGAGGTAAACCAGATACAAGTTTTTAGGTTAATTCCAAGTCATACAATTTCAACTTCCTGTGGACTCTTGAAAATAACTATTTTGTTTGCTGCAGTGTATGTTCTTCCAACGAGAGGATGCTCTCTTTGGAAAATTCTGAAATCTTATTCAGCTTTGATGTAAAGTGGCATAGTTTGTTAATAATCTCTATGAACACTTGCACAAATGGTGACAAAATGTTTATTATAACCATGGAATCATGACATGGAATGTATTGTGTATACCTTCAATGTGGACTATAACATGATGTACATTGTCAGGAACTTTCCTTCTCGAAGGCTAATTTCGTTCCATATTCATGCAAAAACTTCTCTGGGGATACTGAAAATTTTGCTTGTACTGTCTTTCTATGGAGTCATTGAAATATCCCCTTGCATAGAAACTTGATTTCCACTGAATTTTTGTCAAGATACTCAGACTTCTTTACTAAAATTTACCATGTTACTGTTGTACTATAATTTACCTTGTTGGTCCTCGACGAGGCTACGTCTTGGAATTTTGCGTTCTTTGTACTAAATTTGCCTTTTTATTCTGGTATTGACATTTAACTATTTTGCGGGAAGGAAGAGCTCAAGGAAGCAAAAGGAACAAGGAGAAAGGAGCGCTCAAGAGAAGTTAACTCAAAGTCCAAGATGTGATCTTCACATAGCTTACAAATCTTAACCAGTAGACACTACTTGATTCATGATGGCATTGGACAAGACACACAACATCCAGTTCTATAAAGTATATAACTACAGGGTACTTGATTCCTATGTGTTGTTCCTCTTTAACTTGTTCGTTGAACTGGTTTGGTTTAAATTATACTCCCTCCATTCCTAAATAATTGTCTTTCTAGAGATTTCAATAAGTGACTACATACAGAGCAAAATGAGTGAATCTACACTTTAAAGCATGTCTACATACATCCGTATGTTGTAGTCCATTTGAGATGGCTAGAAAGACAAATTTTTGGGAACGGAGGGAGTATATGATAGAATTTAGTTCTAATTTTATTTTGATAGTGTGCTTTATTGAATTCATGGAAGAAGACAAGAGTGATTGTGGTAACAAAAAAGTTGGCTATGCTTTACTTAGTACTAAATATTTTATCTTATAGCTGGTTCATCCTATCAAAGATACATATTTTACAGAATTAATGTTGAACCACTAGAATACTTATTTCCCCGTTGCAACGCACGGGCAATTTCCTAGTTGATTAATATTAACATAGAGATTATATTAACAATAAAATTCGTTAAACATGTAATTTGCTTTTAACTGTGGCATTACATCAATTTTCCAGCGACATTATTAAAGGGTGTTTGTTTACAGGGACATTTTGGTGTAGGGACTAAAAAGCTCCATGTCAGTCACATATAAACCAAACAGGAGGGACTTTTTGGGACTAAAAGTGGGCATTTGGGACTAAAGAAAGAAGACCCCGAGGGAGTCTTTTTGGGACTTTTCCAACAGTTGCCCCTGTCACGCATCGCACCTTGTTTCTATTAGTTCATTACTAGGGGTAACATGGTCTTTTATCATGTCATTTAATAACCTCTAGTCCATGTTTAGTCCCTGGAACCAAGCAGGTAGGGACAAGGGAGTTTTAACCAAACAGGCCTTAGATTAACAACAACTAATGAGTTGCACGGGACGGTGGGCGCACCAGCTCCATGTGCATCTACCGATGTCTTGTGGTCATGCACGATCTATTGCAACAAAGAACAAACAACCAAGGAGCATATTTGTGTTGGTCCCAGTTTTGTTATCTTTAGACACCTTTCCCTATGTGAGCGCAGCAAATCTAGTCCTGCTCAAACTCTACAGCCTTGTCCCTTCCTTTCCTTTTTGAACTAGTACTTTCGCCCCCTTCCTTTCCTCTTTGAACCACGTCCTAGATTTATGCGATACAACTTTCCCCACAACTTTCCCCCATTCATTTCCTCTTTGAACCACGTCCTAGATTCATGCTATACAACTTTCCCCCTTCATTTCCTCTTTGAAGCACGTCCTAGATTCATGCTATATACAACTTTTCCCACTACTTTCCCCCACTCCTTTCCTCTTTGAACTACGTCCTAGATTCATGGTATACATACAGCTAGAGCAATGCATGTGGAGTAAGTAAAATATACCTTAAGGTTCTTGGGGTGTGGTTCGGTGGGCGATGGGACGAGTGCAAAGAACAAGGGGTCGGAGGCCCTCCCGCGCCGCCGCTGGGTGGAAAGTGAACAACAGTGTCGGTATTGGATTCCCTCCCTCGCCGACGGCGACAGCGTTAAGCCTCCTTCCCTTCCCGGCGGACGGATCCTGCCGGCTCTTTGAGCAGCAATGAGGGGAGAGAGAGGCCAACGAAGTCTTGTTTAGATCTGGAGAGGGCGAGGGAGTGTGAAGAGAGCAACTACAAGCGCTGAGGCTCCAGCGGGAGAGGGCGAGAGAGTGTGAAGAGAGCAACTACAGCGCCGAGGCTCCGGCATGTATATATATCTTTGGAGAGAAAGAGAGTGTGAAGCGTGCAAACCCTAGAAAACATTTTGACCAGTCAAAGAATCCTCTGGCAAAAATTATGCTCAAGTGTAGTTATCGAACCGGGACCTCAAGTTTGATGAGCGAACAGGCTAACCAGCTACACAACCCTCCGTTATGTTCAACGAGAGGAAAATAACCTTTATACATTCACGCATCCGTGTGACAGGCATGCCGTTTTTTTTGTGTGTGTGTGGGAGTCATTAGGATTTCAATCATAATCGTGTCATGTGGCTTTGGTGGTAAGACTATCCACAGTGGTGTAGAAATAATGCAGCCTTAGTCACCTTACCTCTCTCCACGTAGTACGTTGGGTCCCACCAGTCAGAGGGTGAAACAAACAAATTAATAAGAAAAATTAAAAGCGCCAGAGGTGTATCTTACTACCTCACACATCTTGCTACTGCTCGGGAACACTGTCCAATTGATCCCTCTGTTTGCTCACGTACTATTTTAAGTGAATCCTTATTATAACATGCACACAAATTTTGGGCACTTGTATTCGACTTAAGTCAGTGTGCCACCGTATCTCGTATACTTACTACTCCCTCCGTCTAGGTGTAATAAGTCACGTTAGAAGGTGCAACGGGACCAAGGTGCGTGCGTGTGCGTGTGTGTGTTTAACAGCATGTGTGTGTTAGAGGGTGCGACAGATCGACCTACTCCTACAGAGATATGGTGTGTAGTGTACGATTTTAGCCGCGAGAGTCGGTGCATCCTCTCTTTTCCGGGCGTGTCCGGTAGGGACATGCGGACAGCTGCCACGCCTGCTCCTCACCAGCCTGGCCCACCCAAGGCCCCTCCATCGCCCGCGCGCGCTTCCCGCCCTAAACGGTCAGCGCCACTCCAAAGAATCGGTGCCGCATTCATGCCCGGGCAGAGCGGACGCGACCTCTCACTGGCACAAGAGTGATGGTTGCTTCGTCCGTCCAACTTACTGATGGGTCTATGTGATTTTACGGCTCATTGGTCTTTATTACTGAGGTGGTAGGACTGCTGGATGTCCCATGCTTTCGGCGAAAGGAGGTAGTAGATTACAATTTTCTCCATTCTTACAGCGGAGGAGTGCAAGAGCAGTGAAAACACGCAGGCTCGGTGATTACATGGCCCACCTCACACTATCACCGCCCGACACCTAACTCTTTACATAGTACTCCCTCCGTTCCTAAATATTACTAGATGAGTCCCAGCGTTGTCATGAACAGCAGTATATCTCTCTGCATAAAATTATCGATTTCATAGAACTAAAAAATCTATAACCGCATGACAAATGTGGTAGCCAAACTAAATAAACTCCCATCATCATTTAGATCATCCCACGTAAGGAAAAAAGATCAGCCAACTCCTCTTGCATAATGGGATTATATTTTTCTTTTGACATGTTAATGGGACTTAAAAGCTCACTTACATGCATGCTACGGTGCATGCTTGCATGCGACATGTTGATGTGATTTAAAACCCACTCACATGCATGTGCCACGGTATTTCTGCATGCTTGCATGTGGCTTAGTGCAGAGCCTCTCAACGTCTAGATCAGACGGCTATTATGACTGATTTACTTCATCTAACGGCTACGTTAATTTTGATGATGTGGCTCAAGGAGAGGATAGAGAATTCCTAGTAGTGGGGGCTAGCTATTACTAGTAGATAAGTCTTTGTAGAGATTCCACTAGGTGAACTACATACGGAACAAAGTCAATGAATCTACACTTAAAATGCATCTATATACATCCGCATGTGGTTAATGGTGAAATCTCTACAAAGACTTATATTTAGGAATGGAGGAAGTACTAGTATAGTACTAGTATGCATCTTGTAATTTATCAGTGAGATAAATTTGTACAATGCTATGAAGCTTCCAGCTCTGTTACATGTATCTTGCGTCCAAGGTTGCCCGTTGCAACATTTCATCAAATACAAAGGAGACTAACATGCATGCTATTGCATCTCAATGATTGACAGATCATAGCAAATATGTACTCCTCCGTTCCAAAATAAGTGTCTCATCTTTGTGCAAACTTTAGTACAAAGTTGTACTACTACTAAAGTTGACACTTATTTTGGAACAGAGGCAGCTAAAGAAAAAACGATCCATGCAGTCCCTAGCCCTTGAACCGTGAACCTGACCAGGCTTCAATTTGTCGGCAACGTTCGAGCTTCCAAATAAATGAAGTTTGCAACCTTTTGACCATCGGATCATTTTGTGCAGTTTCACCAAAATCGTGATGAGCATCCCTGTGGCAAAGAAATTGAAGAAGCATGATTAGAATAAGATTACTAGGACTAGTTGATGAGACATAAACTCATCACAAATCTGAGACGAGAAGCCGTAGAGGTATCGGTATGTGCGGGCAAAGAAGTGAGAAATATCCACAGGGAGTGATGTGGGCAGCTGGAGCGATGGTGCAAGCCGTCTGTAAAGGGAGTTGTACACGAGGGACGAGCTCAACCTTGAGGAGGGCGGCGGAGGCGGAAACCGCCCACGTCGCGGTAGTGAGCAAGGGACGAAGGCAACCTCACCGGCTTTGTGAGAGAGAACGGCGGGGACCCCTGATCGGGACGTCTTGACGGTGGGTTTCGCCGTCGGCGGCCACCGCATCTACACTAAGCATCCACCCCTTCCCCAAGCGGACGTGATCTGCGGGATGTTAGAGATGTGGCCACAGTCATTTTGTGCGAGAGAGTATGAAGAGAGCAACCTTGACAAGCAACGTGTAGGCTGGCCCGTCGACTATGTATATAGTGGAGCGGTTTCCTTTTCTCTCCATATGAACCTATCATATTGCGTACGTGCCACTGAAGAAAAAAATATATTTATAAATGACGCGGCACCTACTAACCTTGCGCTTGGCATCTCCAAAATATTAACCTTGCGATTGGCTCTTCGCCTCTTCGGGAAGTCGAGAAATAATGGTAGTGCAGTATATATCGTTCTGGCTATATGAGACCGAATGAATTGCTGCACGTCCACCACGTATGCGAGGGTCGAGGGCGAGGGAGAGTGCTACTACATACGGAGCAAAATGAGTGAATGTACACTCTAAAATACGTCTATATACATCAGTGTTTGGAGTATGTACTAGTAGTTCATATTGAAATCTACTAAAGGACATATATATTCCAAACAATATGATATAATCTCTATAACCAAGGTAGTAGGGACGAGGAGTAAACAGAGGGAGTAGTAAAATTTTCTCCTTGTCCTGCAAGCCACCGCGCGCATGGGCGAGGGAGGAGCAAGCTTCACCTCATCCTGCGAGCCACCGCGCCCATGGGCGGGGGAGACGGTGTACTAAGCAAGCTTCTCCTCATTTTGCGAGTTGACGGGACTCATCAAAAGTACTCCAGTGTATAGAGCTTTGCCTCTAAGGTAGTCCCTACATGGTTTGCCTCTTTTTTTAATTTAACATAATGCGTCAAGTCGCAATTTGTTTGTTCACCCGTGGTAGACGATCCTCCCTCCACCAAGTGGACAACCAGTACACGTGCCAAATTACCACGTGGGCTGCCTTTTTCGTACAGAAATGAGCTCCACCGTGTACCCGCGCGGGTGTGCTTGGGAAAGAGACAGGAGTACGTGCACCGTGCATGCACCTCTTCTCTTCGTGCACGTCCCCCACCTACGTGGTTGTGTGTGAGAGATATAAACCGCGTTCGTGAGTGATTTTGTTTTGTGGTGGGGGGTGGGGGTGGGGTGGGGGTTGATTTCGTGAATTATTTGTGGGAATATGTGTCGATGACATCTCAAACAAAATTTTGCAAGCAATGTGTGTGAAATGGAGGCCTATCCATATCATACATTGAGGGTTGGGAAATCCACGAGAAGAGAGGGAGGGGTCATAGCTATCGATAGAGTCGAAGAGAGGATCAAGTGGGTGGGTGCGAGATCGATGAAGAGAGCCATCGAAATTGTGTGTGTGTGTGTGTGTGTGCAAGTCAAAGATATAGGGCAACTGGCCTACCGGAACGTTAGAGGGCACATGTCAAGTTTGTGTGTGGCAGGGAGACATGACTAGAGAGCTTGATGTATCAGTGTGTGGGGGGGGGTGTGGGGAGGGGTAGGCAGAGGCCTAACTATAGAGGTAGAACGACTCGTATATGTGTTGAGAAGGAGAGACCCAATTATGTCTTGAGGGAGATCGGTCGACATCCATACATAATTGAAGGACGGGAAATATGATGGGACGGAGAGAGAGAGGAGAGAGAGGGGTAGAGTGCTGGATGGGTGATGGAGTTGCTTCTCGGGGATGTTGGGAGAGGCCTACTAGACAAACTGATGGTGGAACTGCAATGTTATCAATAAGAGTGGGGATGTGTTTTTGTGTGTGCCTGTGCGTGATAGATCTGTCGGGACGCATCCATTGATGATGAAGGGGAACCATGTGTTTGGTAAGCAAACCTAACTAGATCGGTAGATCAATTGTTTTTTGTCGGAGGAAAGGGAGAGACACAACTAATGAGGTAGATCGATCGATGTGTGGGTAAAAACGAGTTATAAGGACCTAGCTGGCTATATGTACAGCGAGAGATCGGTCGGTGTACGTCCATTTGTTAGAGGCAAATAAGGCCCAGTGAGACGGATAGACAGAGAGAATGGAGCTAGGAGGTGGTGCGAGAGGCCCAACTACTAGCTAGATAGGGGGAGGAGTGTGCGGTTGTGAGATCGATGAAAAGAGGGGCGAGAGTTTACACGTGTGTCTGACCATATGAGAGACACGAGGCAAGGACACATAAAGGAGGAGATTGAAGCTGTGTGTTTATCTTGTAGGCAGGCATCATTTGGAGAGGTTTATCGATCGGTGTGTGTCGGAAAGGAGTTGTGGAGACTCGGGAGAACGACCTAAAGAAAAAATGAATGTGCCCGTGATAGAATGCCGAGGGAGGAGGAGGGCGAGGAGGGCGTGTGCATGCATGAGAGAAAGTTAGTGGTAGCTACAAAGGCTAGAGGATTGTGTGGGTGTAAGAGACTAACAAAGATCAGAATTTGATATGAAAGCGGATTCATATATTTGAATAGGAGACCATAGTGTTTTAAACATTGCATGCATGAATATAGCGGTGATACACGTGTTGTGCACATGTTATACCATAATGTGATAATGCATGGCGTTTGCAACTCACAGCTAAATGTCGAACAATCTAAACCTACTATACATCAAATAATCTCACATTTTATTTGAATTTGTGATAGTGTGCGGCGTTTGCAGCTTACAACTAAATATCGAGCAATCTAAACAATACTATATATCAGACATTCTCACATTTTATTTGAATTTGTGGTAATGTGTGGTGTTTGTAACTCACATCTAAATACTTGTAGGCGTAGGGGGTGGGGCACCATACATAATGTGATAAACACATTATACATATGAGACATGGTTTAGATTATGAAGATCTAGCTAGATCTAGAAATGTAATGTGATTTGAAATCAAAATAAAGTGGATTCAAAAAATCTAGTTCGAGTTCATATAGTACACATAGTTCATATGTAACTCGAGACTAATCATGTGGTGTGCTGTGAATATAATACACAAACGATGGTTTAACTTGACAATAATGATGATTGTAGATCTTATTAAAACAGAGAAACGAATTCAAATGCTTTGACTTCACAACAATCATCACTGTAGATCTTATTCAAATTTAGTTCATATTGAAGCGGTAGTATATACGTTTGGAATGCACTAAAACGTTCATTTGAGTAGTAGGTTGCATGCATTATACACATACCGAAATATTTTAATTGAACATAACATGAATTCAAAGTTTTGAATGACATTTATAGTGCACATTGATTTGGTACAGTACATGTTAGGCTTGTCCTGAAATTTCAACCCGCGCCTTGTTAGCCCGAAATATTTAAGATATATCTTTGTCTCATTGTGCTCCGACAACTCCCTCCATCTCAACCCGCGCCTTGCTATTCCAAAATTACAACGCGCGCGAAAACTCCCACCTCCTGTGAAATCCCAACACGCCAAATGCCCATGGTACCCCTGAACCGAAAGAACCGCCTCAAATCGGTGGGGGGTACTTCCGTAACTTACCCCACATTTCGGACAAGCACGTCTCTAAGCCATGGTTCCCCACTGCCATCCCATCCGCCCACCCATTCGTACACCGAGGCCGCGAAAACCCGCGACGAAACCCCACACCCTGCTCCGTCCGCCACCTAGCTGGAGCCTCTTCCCCGACGACGTCGTCCAAAGCAACACCTCGACGTCCCTCATCCACCGTACCGAATGAGGATCCTCGTCGATCTCATCGTCCCGCTGGTTCAGCCACCCTGTCCTCCACGTCCAAGGAGCTGCCCCGACGTTCCCCTCGTCTTTCACGCCACCTCCATTCCCACACCGCCGTCTTGACCTGCACCACCGGAAGAGCATCATCATCACCGTTTCCTCGGATGAAGCTGCGACCTAATCGGTGCCACCAAAGAGGTTGTACGCTAATCGTCGCATTTTCTTCTTGATTCGATCTCACGGTGCTGCCGGCGCTCGGTCCCGAGCCGACACGGCGCGGCTCCATCCACGGCGGCGTCGCCGCCACTTCCTCCACGGTGTCGCCTCTCGGCGGCGTCCACATCGATAGGAGCTGCTGCTGCTTTAGCTCTCACTCGCGCTGCTGCTCTGCTCTTGCTCTCGGTCCCCTACCAGTGCGCTCTTGCTATTGCTCTTGCTTTCATGCTGCTGCTCTCGCTCTTGCTCTTGCTTGCGATGCTGCTCGATTTGGCTACACTTGATCGATTGAATCGACTTTTGGGTCAGTCGATTTTCAAGGGGTGGGCTCGCCGGGGTGAAGGAAGAACCAGCCGCAGCGGGGAGGGGGGCTCGCCGGAGAGGTACCCCACTATCTATGTTAGGGTTCAGGATGGGGGCGGTGGTCGCCGGCGGTGGCGGGGCGTTGGGGGCGGTGGCGTGGGGATCGCCGGAGAAAAAGCTCGGCACGGGGGGGGGGGGCTAGAGGGATGGCCGGGGCGGCGGCGGACCGGCGGTGGGGAGTGTTTTAGGGGCGGGCGGGGCGGTGCACCGCCGGCCACGAGCGGCTGGGGGCTGCTGTTTGGCCGGTGGTGGCTGGCGGCTCAGTGGGTGGAGGTTGAAGATGAACCGCATGCCCTTGATTTCGTATCCAACGGCTGCAAAATAGACTGACCAGAGATGAAAAAGTCAGTCGACCGACGTGTAGCCTCACCTTGCTAGTGCATTCAGTTTCGACAGCAAAATTCAGTTTCAACAGTTAGGTTCAGTTTCGACAGTTAAGTTCTGTTTCGACAGTTAAGTTCAAAGATGAGCGGCTGGTGTATTTTACATCTAGCACTTTGTGGTTATGTATTTCACGTCATGTATTGGAGATGCTATTAGAATTCCACTCAGGTTAACGTTGTTCATTGTCTCTCTTGTCTGCTTCACCTCGGCGTCGTACAACTCACGGAGCTGCTCCAACAGCGAAACCCTCCATCACAGCGGAGCGATACCTCGGGCTCCATCTCCAGACGCCTAAGATCTTCTTCCCTCCTCCGGCAGCAAAGTCAGCGGAGCATCCTCACCGCCAACCCAATCACGCTGAGATCGACATGGCTTTGCCAAAGAGGTTGTACACTTGTTGCATCTCTTTTTACTCTACATGTTATATATATTGTCCATCGAGCACACGGATTTGTTCCTTTAGTGTCTCCTTGAAAGAAAAAATGTAGGAATTTTAATTTTCACTTGTCCTCCTTTTCAAATTCCTATTCATGAAGCACAAGACTAAGAGATAGTAGCATAATAGCATTATAACCATACATTTTCTTGTGGTTTGACTTAATCTCACCATGCTTCTTTGCATCCTATGATTTCCAATTGTTGTGAATCAAACACCCAGATTGGCAGAAATCATGTGTTTTTAAATTCTCTGTTTTGCACGTGCATTCCTATCCTATTCATGTCTATTTACTATCCCTTCATTGTTGGAATCCTCCAATTCAAACGAGCCCTTACAGAATTACTTCTCTTACAGATAGTTGTCAAAGAAAATCTTGCGTGGTTTGTCCCGCTCCTGCTGTGCCGTCGTCCACCCCAGCTCAGCAGCTCCAACGATAGAAGGGTCCAGCACAGCAGGGATCCGGCCTCCGGACTGTCTTTCGCCGCCTCAGATCTTCTTCCCAGCCGCTGGCAGCCATGAAAACTGGATTACCATCATCAACCGAGCAGATGACCTCGAGGACTACACGGGTCCGCAAGAGAGGTCGCACTCTTTCGTGTCTGCTTACGTTATGCATCGCTTAATATTACATGCTACTTTATCGTCCTGTTCACCGATTAGACTCCGAGTCAGCTCCAAACTAATGGTCAAACTTGAGTTTTTAAATGGTTGTGGGGTACATATCGGGCCGCTATCAATAGTATCTATCTACTATCTGGTTAATCTCCGGTGTCTTCTATGAGTCTCATGTTGGGTGGGAAACAAACAAGAAAGAAGCCATTATCTGTATTTATTAACTGAAGCCATTATCTGCCTGCTGTTATTGGTTTTGGGTCTATCCACAGGTTGCTACCATCACTCTGGATTTCTGCATGCACTCCTTACATAATCTAACTATGTTTTATTCCTATGCATGACAGTTATTGTAATCAATGGAACTGAACATGTAGAGCAAATAAGACGAGCCTTGCGTGGCAATATAATTTCATGCAGACGTCGCTCCATGGTAGGCGTAAAGGCAGCCCCCCCTCCACACATTTGGGATTGTAATCGAGAGGAAGATATCTTATCTGAGGGGGATTCAGAAGGAGAAGATAACTCCTATTTACCCCCTGAGGTCTTCGCTCTAACTTGGCATGCTGATGTTGGTTATATCATGCATATGGTGTCTTGCATTGCTTACTTTATACATCAAATATGTCATCTTCTTAGTTTAGACATCCTTTGTGCAAATGCCATCTGCTTAGTTTATTCATCGTTTATGTGAATTATGCAACGCCACCTTATTTAGCCAGGCATCATATGTGTGAATTTTGCAATGCCATCCTGCTTAGCCAGTCATCTTATATGTAAATTATATCAGGCCATCCTTATTTTTCGTTACATATTACATTTATCAACAATGTTAGTACATTCAACTGCTCTTCGTGTGCATCGGCCATTTGACACGGTGATGGCAAATTTTGGAGTGAAAACAAGGTCTTCTGAGCAGACTATGCTATCTGACGAAGCGCATATCTCGCTGGTTATGGATAGCTCCTCGGAGGAGGATTCAGAGACAGATGACCAGTCCTATCCCCCCCCCCCCCGAGGTGTATGCTCTAACTTGGCAGGGTTATGTTGCTCATATCGTGCGTATGGTGTCTCTCATTGCTATGCCATTTGATTAGTTTAGACATGCTTTGTGTGAATGTCACCTGTTCAGTGTGTAATTACCATATATGTGAATTATGCATTGCCATCTTGTTGCAATACATTATATGTGAATTATACAATGCTATCTTGTTGCAAAGGCATTATATATGTGAATTATGCAATGCCATGTTGTTTAGCCAATCATCATGTATGTGAATTATATCATGCTATCATTTTTTGTATTATGTGTTCCATTTGTCGAAACAACGTTTGTATATTCAACTACTCTTCTGTGCATCAGCCATTTGAAGTGGTGATGGAAGTATCTGGAGTGAAAACAAGGTATTGAGCAGACAATGCTACTGCTGAAGAGACATCTTGGTAGCTCTGAGAGAGCTCCTCGGAGGAGGATTCGAGACCGATGACCAGTCCTATTTCCCCCCTGAGGTCTATGCTCAAACTTGGCAGGGTTATATTACCCATGTCATGCATGTTGTCTTGCATTGCTTAGTTTTTATATCATATATAGATTGCCATCTGCTTACTTGCTTACTATATAAATCATATATTTGAATTATATCATGCCATCATGTTTACATAGTACATACACATCATCTATCTGAATTATGGCATGGCAACCCATTTAATAAAGACATCATATAGTTATATCATCTCATCCTGTTTAGTGTTTACAGTCATCATATTTAGAATTATGGCATTCTATCCATGAATGTATGTGAATTATGGCATGCCAACCTATTTAATAAACACATTATATAGTTATGTCATGTCATCCTATTTACATAGTCTCATATTTTGAACTATGTCTTTCCATCTTTTTTAGTTAGCCATCATAATGTGAAATTGTGTCATGCTATCCTGTTTAGTTAGCCATCATATATGTGAAATTGTGTCATGCTATCCTGTTTGGTTAGACAACATAAATATGAATTATTTCATGCCCTCTTTTATTCCCCACTATCCATTGCACTGTCTATCATACAATGTCTATACTTTCAATTACTTTTCTTGTTTATCAGCCATTTGAATTGGAGGCGTGATGGAAGTATCTAAGGAGTAACAACACGGTCTTCGAAAAGATAGTGCTACCAGATTGATGCAGATAGAACCACGGTTGTACTTGCCCAAGGACCAGATCCACCACACATAACCTGGACTCTCAGATTGTACCCCTACCCAGTTGGACGAGAAAACCAGCTACACCCCTTCTAACCCCAACCCGGCAGATAGTAACCTGATTCAGTTGACACTGCACCGTCTCCACCACAGAGCACCCAAACGCGGCGGTTAGTAAGGGAACTGCAGTGCCCAAAGCACGAGGAACACCACTCCGAATCCCAACTCTACGCTTAAAGGAGAAGAAGATTTGTTCTCAGGTCAGGTTCTGTAGCTATGGTTTATACTCCTTTGCTCTTGCATTACTGTATTTACTCATACCAACTATTTTCAAATTTGAAGGATGGAATTGAAACTCCAATGGCGCAACAGGTATGTTTTAAACCTGTTTCTTTAACTGGTTTGCTGTTGTAACCTGCTCTATGTTGATTTCAGTTTCAATTGTATAAACAGTTATGTTCTCATGTCACATTACAAGTGTTGTTACTGCTCTATAGTTACCCACACTTATATTCTGTCTATTCTGCTTTGTCATGAACAAATATTATTAGAACTGTGTCTCTATCTTGATTTGGCAACAAAAACTAGAATGATATAGACCATAAAGTGACCATGGTACATAGATATATCTTTGTTTCATGCTGTTATCCTGTCCACTTTACTCTTGAACTCATTTCTTGAGTTTCATATACAACATAGTAAACATGTGATGTGTGCGCTTGTTTCTCTTTTAGAATGCGGACAAAATATTGGAGAACAGTACCACATTATCCAATGGTAAAGGAAGTAATGCAGATAAGGTTCAAGATAGTGAGACATCCCTGTTGGTCTCCAAGAAAGCTGATAAAAACTATCTTGACGATAGTGAGGGAACCAAAAAGTCCTGTCTTGATGTAGTGTTCGAGTTACTGGCCACTACTGCTGGCACAAGCTCTTCGAACTCGCTGCATGAATCAGTTCGTCTTCTTGAGTCTCAACTTCAAGTTGAAAGACATCGATCAGATGTGCTGCAACAGGAAGCTGAAGGACTAATGAAGTCCCTGCAGAATTCAGATGCATATTTTCTGGTGCAACAGCAAGCGCTGGAGGATTTAAGCGCCAAACAAGAGAAAGTTAATAAGCTTGCTAAGCATCTTGCCAGGATTATGGGTACCCAGGATATTGTTTATTGAGATCTTGAAGTGGTTTGATTCTGGATTTGTTTTCTTCTTGGCGTTTATTTGCGCTGGTCACCAACTTTGACAACCGGTGTATATGATATGCTACTTTGTTCCCTATATTTGCCTTGGTGGCGAACTTTGATGCCCAGTGGATGTAATATGTAACAGCCGTGATAGCCTAGCATAAGTTGCTTGCTTATTTATTTCCTTGTTGTCTTGTTTATTTATTTGCTTGTAGTCAGTGCAGTTCTTTTTAAAACTAGGCCACAATAACCATGGGCTAATATTTACTGTAGTGACACTAGGCCTCCTACGGGCCGTAGAAAAAGTGGGCCTTCTGCGGGCCGTAGAAACAGTAGACCTTCTATGGGCCGTAGAAACAATGGGCCTTCTACGGGCCGTAAAAACAATGGGCCTTCTACGGGCCGTAGAAACAATGGGGCTTCTACGGGCCGTATCATCAATGGGCCTTATACGGGTCGTATGACCATAACGGGCCATCGTTAATAGGCCGTATTTGATGACGCTATGAAAACGACCCAACGTATTAATGGACCACAAATGGGCCGATGTAACCACGGGCTGAATTTGGCCCACAAGCAGAAAATGACAGTAAAGGGCCGTAAGTAAATGAATGCCGGAAATAAGACCAAGAATAAATGGGCTCTGAGAAGGCCGAAAGATAACATTTGCTGGAAATGGCCCAACTGTATAACGGTCCGTTAATGGGTATAAAGTGATATACTGTTCATTATGGGCCAGTTTCACCACGGGCCGTTAATGGGTGTAAAGTGATACCTTTGTTCATTGCGGGCGATTTCACCACGGCCGTTAATAGGCCAAGAGTTACATAAGGCCTCATATGGGCGAAAGACATCATGGGCCATACATGGGCCGAAGTGAAAAATTTGGAATCATATTGGATGGCCCGGATGGCGCTCTTGGGCCTAATTCGGATAGGGCGTAACGGGCCTTGGGTTAGCGGGCGTAAATGGGCTATATGCAAACAAGCCATTAGCGAGGCTTTCCATGGGCTGGCCGCCACCTTTTACCAAGTCAAGCGGGCGGCCTTTTCACGAGAATGGGCCTCTGTTGGGCCTGCCACGTGTCGACGTATCATAGGCGCCTATACGTCCAATGAGTGGATGATATCTGTCCCAGCGATGAGTCGCCACGCGTGTTTCCTCCGACCAATGATGATTTTACCGTGGAAAATCCCCATTGGTTGGGGCTGTTAACGGGTTATCGGATCCAAAACCCGACCCGATAGCTTAACGGCGTTCGATTCACGGTGGATGCCACGTGTCGGTCACCCTTGGCGAAAGCACTTCTATGACGCGATTTATCGTCATGGAAGTGGACACTTCCATGATGATAATTTTGGTAATGTCATGGAACACTTCTCTGACAACACGGTATGACTATCTTGATTACATCATAAATTTGTCATGGATGTACATGCATGACAAAAACGCGACCTCTTGTGACAAAAACGTATCATCACGGAAGTGTATTTTTTTGTAGTGTTTGTAAGTACGATGAAGATCCCGAAGAAAGGATGCCGACTTCATCATGATGACCTGAAGTAGAGAAATGAAGACATCAATGTATTGGACCGGCCTCTTCGAGAAGAGCAAGCCAGAATGAGAAGACCCGCTAGATTCGTTACCAAATCTCCCCCCTTTCACTGCCTCTTAAATCTCGGGGCGAGATTTCTTGTAGTGGAGGAGAATTGTGACGCCCAGATATTTAAACTACATTAAACCTCTGCTAATGATGCCACATCACCTCGAGTACTGTTGCTAATCTCGCGTTAGTTCGAAACCGGTTCGAATTCAAGATCAAAAACCAAGTCAAACGGTAAAAGTTTTCAAACGTTAAAACTAAAATGTTCTATGAGTGACCCATAATCCATAATAAATATTGGTGAAGAAAAACACTTTTATAAAATATTTAGATGCTCTAAAAAAGTAGATCAGTAGCAAAAATAATTAATTAATTGCATTTTATAATTAAGAAAATATTAAACTATTTTAATTGGGTGCCATAATTATTGAGGCAGTAGTATATTTATAAATGCAAATTTAGGTACTAGTGGTAAGTTTTATAAAACTAAATTCAAAAGGTAACTAAAATAAAAACAGTTAAGAAAAGAATAACTAAAAAGTAAAGGCAAAACAAAACGAAAAGCTTGGGGGAAAGAACCCCTCCCCGTATCCCCCTGGGCCTAGCCCACCGGGGGCAAAACCACCCCACCAGGCCCAGTCCACACTACACTTGCCCCCTCATCTCCAGCTACAGAAGTAGGGATGGGCGTGGCGCTCATCCGCCGGCGCCATTGTCGGTGCTGCACACATGTCGGACATCCGCACCCCCACCCTGCCTACAAGACCTACCCCGCGCCCCCCGGCGAACCCTAGCGCCATTCATTCCCACCCCGCGCCGCTTCCCTTCTCTCCCACGCGAATCTGATTATAGCCGTCGCCATGGATTTGCTGCCGGTGCGACCACCGACCTCCCCTCGCCGCTCTATTGTGTCCGGCCGCTCCGCGATGTTCCCTCGCCCTCTACACCAACGAACGCGACCGAGCCGCCACAGCGTCGATGTCGAGCTGTCTTCCACCTCTACGCCATAATCCCCATCGCCGGAACCCGTCGCCGTCGAGCTCTCCCAGTCAGCTTTGCGTCTCACAGCTCACCGTGAGCATCTAGTCCCTTCCCTCTCTCTCTCCGGCGTATCCACCACCGTAGTCGTTCCCCGCTTGAGGCGAAGTCGTAAATGCGTCGCCTTGGCCACGAGCTCGTCGTGGCTGTCTTGCGCAGCCCAGCTCACCGTGGCCAAGCCTTGCCCCAGCCTCGCGCTCCGCTATGCCCGGCCGCTCCATGAGTTGTTGTGCCGTCGCGCTCGTGTCGCTGCCGCTACTCTGTTGCTTGCTGCTACTCGCTTCTGCTGCTGCGTTTGCCGTTGCCTCTGCTCCCTGCTGCCGCTCCTTCTGCTGCTGCTTGCGGCCTCGTCCTCGGCGCGCCTGTCTGACCCTGCCCATCGCCCGCATAGCCTTGCGCCAAGCTTCCTTCCACTATGCCCGACTGCTGCAGCCATCCCGGCGCCATTGCTAGTTTTGGCATGGCGTTCCCTATGTAGTTAAGGTTAATCCCTATTAGCCCCAAAACCCCATGTTTAGATTATTAAGTTTAATTAATTTGTTAGTCTAGACCCTATGACATGTGGGCCCGTTGTAAATTATAATAATCAGATAAATTAAAAATGCCTAAGTTTATGACACGGGACCCATGCATTATTCCTTTGGTTGACCAGATCGGCTTTATTGTCTTTGTTGACCTTGACCTGGCCCCACATGTCATTGACTGTGGCTGGCACATCACTAGGTGACAAGAGTATTTACTCTTTTCAATTCGAATTAATATAATCCAGTAATTTTAGAAATTCAAATAAACTTTGAAAAATCATAGGAAATAATCCATAACTCAGATGAAGAAACTTTGTACATGAAAGTTGCTCAGAACGACGAGACGAATCCTGAAGCGAGGCCCGTTCGTCCGCCACACATCCCTAACCTATCGAACCTGCAACATTTCACCTTCGGTTCATCTGTCCGAAAATGCGAAAACACCGGGGATACTTTCCCGGTTGTTTCCCCTTTCACCGGTATCACCTACTACCGCGATTGGGCACGCCTAGCACCGCGAATTGTCATGTCTTCCATCGTCATTCTTATGTTTGCATTGTATTCATTGTTTCTTCCCCCTCTTCTCTCAGATAGACTACGAGACCGACGCCGCTGCTGGTGCCCCGACCGACTACGCTGTTGACGACCCCTACTTGCCAGAGCAACCAGGCAAGCCCCCCCCCCCTTGCTCACCAGATATGGCCTATTCTTCTCTATACTGCTTGGATTAGAGTAGTGTAGCATGTTACTATTTTCCGTTAATCCTATCCTGATGCATAGCCTGTCCTTGCTACTACTGTTGTTACCTTTACCTGCAAACCTACATGCTTAGTATAGGAATCTAGTGTTTCATCAGTGGACCTACATTCTTGTGCATGCGCCATGCTATACTATCGGGCCGTGATCACTAGGGAGGTGATCACAGTATATACTATATACTTTATACATGATACATGTGGTGACAAAAGTCGGGTCGGCTCGTGGAGCACCCATGAGTGATTCACGGATTGGGGCTGAAAGGACCTTTGTCCCAACGGCCCTCTGTGTGGATCTTTGTGGCGGAGCAGCAGGGCAGTTGAGACCACCTAGGTGAGAGGTGGGCCTGGCCTGGTCGGTGTTAGCGGTTACATCCTTAACATGCTACTTGAGATCTTGGTATTTGATCCGAGTCGGCCATTTGGTCTATCGCACTAACCAACTACGTGGGAAAGATATGGGCACTCGGCGTCGTGGTATCGGCCAAGCCTTCGTGGACGTCGGCCGACGGCGCGTAGCGCCAGATTGGACCGCGTAACGTGACTTCCTTTGTAATGGAGGTTGCTAGGTCTGCTTCCGGCCGCCCACACAATGTGCAGGTGTTCTAAGGGCGATGGGCCCAGACCCCTGTGCGCTTAGGTTTAGACCGGCGTGCTAACCTCTCTGTTGGCCTAGGTGGGGCTGCGACGTGTTGATCTTCCGCGGCCGGGCATGACCCAGAAAAGTGTGTTCGGCCAAATGGGATCGAGCGTGTTGGGTTATGTGGTGCACCCCTGCAGGGAAGTTTATCTATTCGAATAACCGTGGTCTTCGGTAATAGGACAAATTGGAGTTGTACCTTGACCTTATGACAACTAGAATCGGATACTTAATAAAACACACCCTTCCAAGTTCCAGATACAACCCGGTGATCGCTCTCTAACAGGGCGACGAGGAGGGGATTGCCGGGTAGGATTATGCTATGCGATGCTACTTGGAGGACTTGATCTACTCTCTTCTACATCTTTGCAAGGCGGAGGCTGCGAGCGTAGTCTTGACAAGATTAGTTATCCCCTCTTATTACGGCATTCTGCGATTCGGTCCACGATATGGCCCTTTACACATATACCCATGCATATGTAGTGTAGCTCCTTGCTTGCGAGTACTTTGGATGCGTACTCACGGTTGCTTTCTCCCCCTTTTTCCCCTTTCCTTTCTTTACGGTTGTCGCAACCAGATCTTTGGAATCGAGGCTAGGCGCCACCATCGGCGGCGACTCCTACTACACCGGAGGTGCCTACTACTACGTGCAGCCCGGCGGCGACATTTACTGTGAGTAGTTAGGAGGATCCAGGCAGGAGGCCTGCGCCTCTTTGATCTGTATCCCGGTTTGTGCTAGCGTTCTTAAGGCAAACTTGTTTAAGTTATATACGTACTCAGATATTGTTATACGCTGACTTCGTCTATGATCGAGCACTTCTATTCGAGCCCTCGAGGCCCCTGGCTTGTATTATGATGCTTGTATGACTTATTTATGTTAGAGTTGTGTTGTGATATCTTCCCGTGAGTCCCTGATCTTGATCATACATGTTTGCGTGCATGATTAGTGTATGATTGAATCGGGGGCGTCACACAGCGGGTCCCAGATGTCAAGTGGAGGAATCATTATTTTGCGCGTAATAAGGAGGCATTTCCTTGTGTACGGCCGTGGACCCAGCTACCAGCCTCTCCACGTACAGTCCACTTCTGATGGATGTCGTTCGTTGACCACGTTAACCACGCCGCACCGAGAGCACCACGGCGGTGGACGACATTGAGGCCTACAAAGGGAACGACACAGAGCCGGGGAAGACACGGCAGTGGCTGCCTGTGGTGGAAATCGAGGTTGATTGGTTCATTTGCCGTCGCGGAAAATAACAGGAGGTGTGGGTGAGTAGAGGATAGAGCAGGCCAGGGATGCGAGTATATGATGGGGCCGTGGGGCCTGCCCGACAACACAACCGTCCACGGAGGCGGGGAGCAAGCGGTTCCAACGGCGCTGGTTTGGGCGGTGGGCGGGAAGATCGACACGAAGAAGACGATTGCCGTTAGATTGACATCTAACGGTCTGACGCTGGTAGAGTTGATTGTTGACTAAGTTTCTTTTTTGATAAACCTTGTGTATGCATGAACTTAGTAGGCCCACAAGTCATCCTCCAAATTTGTGGCAGACAACATAGAGCCCATTTGCTATTTTTTAATAATTTGCAGCCCATTTGCTAATTCTTAAGTAATTTATTACAGCCCATTTTCTGCCTAGGACCACGGTCAAAAAGTTCAACCTTATTTTGCATATTTCGGTGAAGTCTGAACTTTTTTAATCCCGAAATGATAAACAATTTTTAAGAACTTATTGATTTGCCAAAAAATCATTTTATTTTTGTAAGCAAATAAGACGTGGGACAATTGAGTTGGTTTAAGGGAAAACCAGTGGTAAAAAACAAGTGCTGGGAGGGAAAACAAAAACAAAAATAAGGATGTAAATAAGAAAAGGGAATTTTATGTATTTTCAATATAATGATACGTGTATATGAACTAGTAAAACTATAGGTAGAGATTAGAAAATGGATGTAGGACATGCGTTTCAAGAGGAAAATAGAACTGGGTTGTGTGTTTGATTCAGTAAAAAGACTGCCTGCGGATGTTGTAAGACAAAATATAACTAACTTATTTGGTGGGCGAGGCCAATAGATACCTCTGGATCTTTGTGCCCGTTGTTGTCATGGGCTGGGCTGTTAAAAACAAAACCAAGCCTGGGCAGTCTACATCCCGATTGGAACTTGCTCGACTGAAAAAACAATATCGTGTGAGGAAGTCTGGACTAGGGGTGTCGGATAGCTGAACTATCATCGCGGCGGCCTCCAAGACTATGAAGATACAAGATTGAAGACTTCGTCCCATGTCCGGATGGGACTTTCCTTGGCGTGGAAGGCAAGCTTGGCGTCGGATATGTAGATCTCCTACCATTGTAACCGACTACTGTGTAACCCTAACCTATCCGGTGTCTATATAAACCGGATGGTTTTAATCCGTGGGGCGAACAACAATCATACCATAGGCTAGCTTCTAGGGTTTAGCCTCCTTGATCTCGTGGTAGATCTACTCTTGTACTACCCATATCATCAATATTAATCAAGCGGGAGTAGGGTATTACCTCCATCGAGAGGGCCCAAACACTGGGTAAAAACATCGTGTCCCTTGTCTCCTGTTACCATCCGCCTAGGCGCGAGTTCGGGACCCCCTACCGAGATCCGCGGTTTGACACCGACATTGGTGCTTTCATTGAGAGTTCCTGCGTGTCGTCACCGATAGGCCCGATGGCTCCTTGATCATCAACAATGGCGCGGTCCAGGTGAGACTTTTCTCCCGGACAGATCTTCGTATTCGGCGGCTTTGCTGCTGCGGGCCAATTAAGCAGCCATCTGGAGCAGATCGAAAGCCACGCCCCCGCCATCAGGTCAGATTTGGAAGCTTGAATTATCGGCCGACATCGCGGAGACTTGATCTTCGACGTATCCGAGCCACAGCCAAGCGCGCCGCACTGTCTCGATGGGCATGATCTAACTCTGCCGCCGCAATGTCCTGGAGGCCGCACTAATGTCCGCTCCGAACATTGATTCGGAGCCGATCTCGCCGATTGAGGATGGTTGGTTGGACACCACCTCGGGGGCTGAAATCTCTAAGGCGATTAAGCCGAACACAATCCCTGTCCTTTGCGAAGACCGTGACTCCCAGGTGCCGGATGTTGGGGAACGTAGTAATTTCAAAAAATTTCCTACGCACATGCAAGATCATGGTGATGGCATAGCAACGAGAGGGGAGAGTATTGTCCACGTACCCTCATAGACCGTAAGCGGAAGTGTTATGACAACGCGGTTGATGTAGTCGTACGTCTTCACGATCCGACCGATCCAAGCACCGAACGTACGGCACCTCCGAGTTCAGCACACGTTCAGCTCGATGACGATCCCCGGACTCCGATCCAGCAAAGTGTCGGGGATGAGTTCCGTCAAGACGACGGCGTGGTGGCGATGATGATGCTCTACGGCGCGAGGCTTCGCCTAAACTCTGCGACGATATGACCGAGGTGGAATATGGTGGAAGGGGCACCGCACACGGCTAAGGAACGATCCGTAGATCAACTTGTGTGTTCTGGGGTGCTCCCCTGCCCCCGTATATAAAGGAGGGAGGGGGAGGTGCGGCCGGCCCCCAAGGGGTGCGCCTGGAGGAGTCCTACTCATATTAGGAGTAGGACTCCCCCCCTCTTGCCTTGTTGGAGAAGGAAAGGGGGGAGGGGAAAGAGGAAGGGGGCGCCACCCCCCCTCTCCTTGTCCTATTCGGACTAGGCGGGAGGGGGCGCGCGGCCTGCCCTGGCCGGCTCTCCTCTTTTCCCTCATGGCCCACTAAGGCCCATTATCCCCCGGGAGGGTTCCGGTAACCCCCCCGGTGTTTCGATAAAATCCCGATTTCACCCGGAACCATTCCGATATCCAAATATAGGCTTCCAATATATCAATCTTTATGTCTCGACCATTTCGAGACTCCTCGTCATGTCCGTGATCATATCTGGGACTCCAAACAAACTTCGGTACATCAAAACTTGTAAACTCATAATAAAACTGTCATCGTAACGTTAAGCGTGCGGACCCTACAGGTTCGAGAATTATGTAGACATGACCTAGAACTATTCTCGGTCAATAACCAATAGCGGAACCTGGATGCCCATATTGGTTCCTACATATTCTACGAAGATCTTTATCGGTCAAACCGCATAACGACATACGTTGTTCCCTTTGTCATCGGTATGTTACTTGCCCGAGATTCGATCGTCGGTATCAATACCTAGTTCAATCTCGTTACCGGCAAGTCTCTTTACTCGTTCCGTAATACATCATCTCTAACTAACTTATTAGTTGCAATGCTTACAAGGCTTATGTGATGTGTATTACCGAGAAGGCCGAGAGATACCTCTCCGAGCAATCGGAGTGACAAAACCTAATCTCGAAATCGCCAACCGAACATGTACCTTTGGAGACACCTGTAGTACTCCTTTATAATCACCCGATTACGTTGTGACGTTTGGTAGCACCAAAGTGTTCCTCCGTAAGCAGGAGTTGCATAATCTCATAGTTACGGAACATGTATAAGTCATGAAGAAAGCAATAGCAATATACTAAGCGATCAAGTGCTAGGCTAACGGAATGGGTCATGTCAATCACATCATTCTCCTAATGATGTGATCCCATTAATCAAATAACAACACATGTCTATGGTTAGGAAACATAACCATCTTTGATTAATGAGCTAGTCAAGTAGAGGCATACTAGTGACTATATGTTTGTCTATGTATTCACACATGTATCATGTTTCCGGTTAATACAATTCTAGCATGAATGATAAACATTTATCATGATATGAGGAAATAAATAATAACTTTATTATTGCCTCTAGGGCATATTTCCTTGATCTCCCACTTGCACTAGAGTCAATAATCTAGTTCACATCATCATGTGATTCAACACTAATATTCACATATGTATGTGATTAACACCCATAGTTCACATCGCCATGTGACCAACACCCAAAGGGTTTACTAGAGTCAGTAATCTAGTTCACATCGCTATGTGATTAACACCCAAAGAGTACTAAGGCGTGATCATGTTTTGCTTGTGAGATAATTTTAGTCAACGGGTCTGTCACATTCGGATCCGTAAGTATTTTGCAAATTTCTATATCTACAATGCTCTGCACGGAGCTACTTTAGCTAATTGCTCCCACTTTCAATATTTATCCAGATTGAGACTTAGAGTCATCTAGATCAGTGTAAAAAGCTTGCATCGATGTAAATCGTTACGACGGGCTCTTTTATCACCTCCATAATCGAGAAATATTTCCTTAGTCCTCACTAAAGATGTTCTTGACCAATGTCCAGTGATCTACTCCTAGATCACTATTGTACTCCCTTGCCAAGTTGAGCAAGGTATACAATAGGTGCAGTACATAGCATAGCATACTTTATAGAACCTATGGTGAGGCATAGGGAATGACTTTCATTCTCTTTTATATTTTCTGCCGTGGTGGGATTTGAGTCTTACTCAATTTCACAACTTTGCAACACAGGCAAGAACTTTTCTTTGACTGTTCCATTTTGAACTACTTCAAAATCTTGACAAGGTATGTACTTATTGAAAAAACTTATCAAGCGTCTTGATCTATCTCAATAGATCTTGATGCTCAATATGTAAGTAGCTTCTTGAGGTCTTTCTTTTAAAGAACTCCTTTCAAATACTCCTTTATGCTTTCGGGAAAAATTCTACATCATTTACGATCAACAATATGTTGCTCACATATATTTATCGAGAAAAGGCGGTAGTGCTCCCAATCACTTTATTATAAATACAGGCTTCACCGCAAGTCTGTATAAAACTATATGCTTTGATCAACTTATCAAAGCGTGTATTCCAACTCTGAGATGCTTGCACCAGTCCATAGATGGATCGCTGGAGCTTGCACATTTTGTTAGCATCTTTAGGATTGACAAAACCTTCTGGTTGCATCATATACAATTATTCTTTAATAAATCCATTAAAGAATGTAGTTTAGACATCCATTTGCCAGATTTCATAAAATGTGGCAATTGCTAACATGATTCGGACAGACTTTAATCAATGCTAGAGTTGAGAAAATCTCATTGTAGTCAACACCTTGAACTTGTCGAAAACCTTTTTGCAACAAGTCGAGCTTTGTAGATAGTAACACTACTATCAGTGTCCGTCTTCCTCTTGAAGATCCATTTATTTAACTTGACTTGCTGATCATCGAGCAGGTCAAACCAAAGTCCTCACTTTGTTCTTATATATGGATCCTATCTCAGATTTTATGGCCTCAAGCCATTTCGCGGAATCTGGGCTCATCATCGCTTAATCATAGTTCGTAGGTTCATCATGGTCTAGTAACATGACTTCTAGAATAGGATTACCGTACCACATTGGTGCGGATCTTATTTTGGAAGACCTACGAGGTTCGGTAGTAACTTGATCGAAGCTTCATGATCATCATCATTAGCTTCCTCACGATTGGTGTAGGAATCACGGAACTTATTTCGTGATGAACTCTTTCAATCGGGAGAAGGTACAATTACCTTATCAAGCTCTACTTTCCTCCCACTCACTTCTTTGGAAAACTTCTTCTCTAGAAAGGATCCATCTTAGCAACGAATAACTTGCCTTCGGATCTGTGATAGAAGGTGTACCCAATAGTTACCTTTGGGTATTCTATGAAGACGCACTTTTCCGATTTGGGTTCGAGCTTATCAGGTTGAAACCTTTTCATATAAGCATCGCAACTCCAAGCTTTAAGAAGCGACACTTAGGTTTCTTGCTAAACCATAGTTCATACGGTGTCATCTCAGCGGATTTAGATGGTGCCCTTTTAAGCGTGAATGCAGCTGTCTCTAATGCATAACCCCAAAACGATAGTGGTAAATCGGTAAGATACATCACAGATCGCACCATATCCAATAAAGTGCGGTTACGATGTTCGGACACACCATTATGTTGTGGTGTTCCATGTGGCGTGAGCTGTGAAACTATTTCACTTTGTTTTAATTGAAGACCAAACTCGTAACTCAAATATTCATCTCTACGATCAGATCGCAGAAACTTTATTTTCTTGTTACGATGATTTTCCACTTCACTCTGAAATTCTTTGAACTTTTCAACTATTTCAGACTTATGTTTCATCAAGAAGATATACGCATATCTGCTCAAATCATCTGTGAAGGTCAGAAAATAATGATACTTGCCACGAGCATCAACACTCATTGGATCGCATACATCGGTATGTATTATTTCCAATAAGTCGGTAGCTTGTTCCATTGTTCCGGAGAAGCGGAGTTTTAGCCATCTTTCCCAAAAGGCACGGTTCGCAAGCATCAAATGATTCATAACCAAGTGATTCCAAAATCCATCTTTATGGAGTTTCTTCATCGCTTTACACCGATATGACCCAAGCGGCGGTGCCACAAATCAGTTGCACTATCATTATTAACTTTGCATCTTTTGTCATCAATACTATGAATATGTGTATCACTACGATCGAGATCCAACAAACTATTTTCATTGGGTGTATGACCATTTGAAGGTTTTATTCATTTAAGCAGAACAACAATTATTCTCGACTTTAAATGAATAACAATTGCAATAAACATGATCAAATCATATTCATGCTCAATGCAAACACCAAATAACATTTATTTAGGTTTAACACTAATCCCGAAAGTATAGGGAGTGTGCGATGATGATCATATCAATCTTGGAACTACTTCCAACACTCATCGTCACTTCCCTTCAACTAGTCTCTGTTTATTCGTAACTCCTGTTTGAGTTACTAATCTTAGCAATGAAACAAGTATCAAATACTCAGGGCTACTATAAACACTAGTAAGGCACACATCAATAACCTGTATATCAAATATACCCTTGTTCACTTTGCCATCCTTCTTATCCACCAAATATTCAGGGCATTTCCGCTTCCAGTGACCATTTCCTTTGCAGTGTAAGCACTCAGTTTTAGGCTTTAGGTTCAGCTTTGGGCTTCTTCGCGGGAGTGACAACTTGCTTTTCATTCTACTTGAAGTTCCCTTTCTTTCCCTTTGCCATTCTCTTGAAACTAGTGGTCTTGTCAATCATCAACACTTGATGCTCTTTCTTGATTTCTACCTTCGTCGATTTCAACATCACGAAGAGCTCGGGAATCGTTTTCGTCATCCTTTGCATACTATAGTTCATCACGAAGTTCTACTAACTTGGTGATGGTGACTAGAGAATTCTATCAATCACTATCTTATCTGGAAGATTAACTCCCACTTGATTCAAGCGATTGTAGTACCCAGACAATCTGAGCACTTGCTCACTAGTTGAGCGATTCTCCTCCATCCTTTAGCTATAGAACTTGTTGGAGACTTCAAATCTCTCAACTCGGGTATTTTCTTGAAATATTAACTTCAATTCCTGGAACATCTCATATGGTCCATGACGTTTAAAACGTCTTTGAAGTCCCGATTCTAAGCCGTTAAGTATGGTGCACTAAACTATCAAGTAGTCATCATATTGAGCTAGCCAAACATTCATAACGTCTGCATCTGCTCCTGCAATAGGTCTGTCACCTAGCGGTGCATTAAGGACATAATTCTTCTATGCAGCAATGAGGATAAACCTCATATCACGGATCCAATCCGCATCATTGCTACTAACATTTTTCAACATAATTTTCTCTAGGAACATATCAAAATAAACATATGAAAGCAACAACGCGAGCTATTGATCTACAACATAATTTGCAAAATACTACCAGGACTAAGTTCATGATAAATTTAAGTTCAATTAATCATATTACTTAAGAACTCCCACTTAGACAGACATCTCTCTAGTCATCTAAGTGATCACGTGATCCAAATCAACTAAACCATAACCGATCATCACGTGAGATGGAGTAGTTTTCAATGGTGAACATCACTATGTTGATCATATCTACTATATGATTCACGCTCGACCTTTTGGTCTCCGTGTTCCGAGGCCATATCTGCATATGCTAGGCTCGTCAAGTTTAACCTGAGTATTCTGCGTGTGCAAAACTGGCTTGCACCCGTTGTAGATGGACGTAGAGCTTATCACACCCGATCATCACGTGGTGTCTAGGCACGACGAACTTTGGCAATGGTGCATACTCAGGGAGAACACGTCTTGATAATTTTTAGTGAGAGATCATCTTAAAATGCTACCGTCAATCAAAGCAAGATAAGATGCATAAAGGATAAACATCACATGCAATCAATATAAGTGATATGATATGGCCATCATCATCTTGTGCTTGTGATCTCCATCTCGAAGCACCGTCGTGATCACCATCATCACCGGTAGCGACACCTTGATCTCCATCGTAGCATCGTTGTCGTTTCGCCAACTATTGCTTCTCGACTATCGCTACCGCTTAGTGATAAAATAAAGCAATTACATGGCGTTTGCATTTCATACAATAAGCGACAACCATATGGCTCCTGCCGATTGCCGATAACTTCGGTTACAAAACATGATCATCTCATACAATAAAATATAGCATCACGTCTTGACCATATCACATCACAACATGCCCTGCAAAAACAAGTTAGGCGTCCTCTACTTTGTTGTTGCAAGTTTTACGTGGCTGCTACGGGCTGAGCAAGAACCGTTCTTACCTACGCATCAAAACCACAGCGATAGTTTGTCAAGTTGGTGCTGTTTTAACCTTCGCAAGGACGGGCGTATACACACTCAGTTCAACTAAAGTGAGAGAGCAGACACCGCCCGGTCACCTTTAAGCAACGAGTGCTGTGGCGGTGAAACCAGTCTCGCGTAAGCGTCTGGCGTAATGTCGGTCGGGGCGCTTCATCTCACAATACCGCCAAACCGAAGTATGACATGTTGGTAGCGGTATGACTTGTATCGCCCACAACTCACTTGTGTTCTACTCGTGCATATAACATCAGCGCATAAAACCAGGCTCGGATGCCCTTTGTTGGGGAGCGTAGTAATTTCAAAAAATTCCTACGCACATGCAAGATCATGGTGATGGCATAGCGAGAGGGAGAGTATTGTCCACGTACCCTCGTGAGACCGTGGCGAGGCGTTATGACAACGCGGTTGATGTAGTCGTGCGTCTTCACGATCCGACCGATCCAAGCACCGAGCGTCGACACCTCCGAGTTCAGCACATGTTCATCTCGATGGCGATCCCGGACTCCGATCCAGCAAAGTGTCGGGGATGAGTTCCGTCGACCTGACGGCGTGGTGGCGATGATGATGCTCTACGGCGGGGCTTCGCCTAAACTCTGCTGCGATATGACCGAGGTGGAATATGGTGGAAGGGGCACCGCTGCAGCTAAGAGCGATCCGTAGATCAACTTGTGTGTTCGGGGTGCTCCCTGCCCCGTATATAAAGGAGGGAGGGAGGTGCGGCCGGCCCCAAGGGGTGCGCTGGAGAGTCCTACTCCCAGGGAGTAGGACTCCCCTCTTGCCTTGTTGGAGAAGGAAGGGGAGGGAAAGAGGAAGAGGCGCCGCCCCCTATCCTGTCCTATTCGGACTAGGGGGAGGGGCGCGGCCTGCCTGGCCGGCTCTCCTCTTTTCCCTCATGGCCCACTAAGGCCCATTATCCCCGGGAGGTTCGGTAACCCCGGTGTTCGATAAAATCTGATTTCACGGAACCATTCCGATATCAAATATAGGCTTCCAATATATCAATCTTTATGTCTCGACCATTTCAAGACTCCTCGTCATGTCCGTGATCATATCCGGGACTTCGAACAAACTTCGATACATCAAAACTTGTAAACTCATAATAAAACTGTCATCGTAACGTTAAGCGTGCGGACCCTACGGGTTCGAGAACTATGTAGACATGACCTAGAACTATTCTCGGTCAATAACCAATAGCGGAACCTGGATGCCCATATTGGTTCCTACATATTCTCTGAAGATCTTTATCGGTCAAACCGCATAACGACATCGTTGTTCCCTTTTCATTGGTATGTTACTTGCCGAGATTCGATCGTCGGTATCAATACCTAGTTCAATCTCGTTACCGGCAAGTCTCTTTACTCGTTCCTTAATACATCATCTACTTAACTAACTTATTAGTTGCAATGCTTGCAAGGCTTATGTGATGTGTATTACCGAGAAGGCCAGAGATACCTCTCCGACAATCGGAGTGACAAAACCTAATCTCGAAATCGCCAACCCAACATGTACCTTTGGAGACACCTGTAGTACTCCTTTATAATCACCCGATTCACGTTGTGACGTTTGGTAGCACCAAAGTGTTCCTCCGTGGCAGGAGTTGCATAATCTCATAGTTACGGAACATGTATAAGTCATGAAGAAAGCAATAGCAATATACTAAATGATCAAGTGCTAGGCTAACGGAATGGGTCATGTCAATCACATCATTCTCCTAATGACGTGATCCCATTAATCAAATAACAACACATGTCTATGGTTAGGAAACATAACCATCTTTGATTAATGAGCTAGTCAAGTAGAGGCATACTAGTGACTATATGTTTGTCTATGTATTCACACATGTATCATGTTTCCGGTTAATACAATTCTAGCATGAATAATAAACATTTATCATGATATGAGGAAATAAATAATAACTTTATTATTGCCTCTAGGGCATATTTCCTTCACCGGACTCCTCTCCGGACTCCGAACCCTCCGCGCCCCAGCCAATCGAATCCGATCGGGCGCCGGTCATGGAGTTCACTGCCGCGGACATCTTTCTGCACTCGCCCTTTGGTGACATCCTGAATTCACTAAAGTCTCTCTCTTTATCCGGAGAGCCATGGCCGGACTATGGTCAGGAAGGTTGGGATGCGGACGTCGAAGAAATTCAACGCCCACCCACCACCCACTTCATAGCCACTGTCGAAAGCTTACACGACGTGCTCGATTTCGATTCCGAAGACATCAACGGTATGGACGACGATGTAGGAGACAACCATGAACCAGCGCCTATAGGGTGCTGGACGACCACCTCATCCCATGATGTATACATGGTGGATACACCTAAAGGAAATGAAGGCGAGGAACAACGGGGCGCTCGAAGGATAAATCCCTCGAGAAGCGATCAAAGCGGCAGCGTAAGCGCGAACCAAGTCCGCCTCAACAAAGACCCAGCCATAGAGCAGGGCGAACGGTGGGCAGCGAAAATGCTATCGAGAAATCGTCCGAACAAGACAACTTGGATAAACAACCCGTCCCGGCGAAGACAACAGTCCGGACAATCTCCGCCCGGACAAATTGTTGGAACAGAATAACCTCCACAAAGGCTCGTCGCCACTGCGCGTAGCTGAAAAAGCAAGTGGAAGCTCAAAACAGCGGAAGATGCACCCGAGAATCAGATGGGCGAGTATTCAACACCGCAGAAAATACGGCGACCGTCACCGAACAAAGAGCTACCCAAAGAAAACTACTGCCCGAATTTGATGAGGAGGCCATAGACCCCACAATAAAAAAAGTAAGAAGGCCACCGGTCGGATGGGCGACCCCACGGCAAAAAGAAGCGGCAAATGGCACCGCACACAAGCGATGCTGCGATCCGCATAAGATTCACATCAAAAGGATGGCCCGATTAGGTCCGTCTATGGGCGAAAGCAAGCTCTTCAAAGCAATGCAACCGCCAAATATCCGAACATCACGGCACACCCAAATACCACAGGCGCCGACATCCCTATGTTTCACCGATGAGGTCTTTGGATCATGAATTTCCGTGAGATTCAAACCCGTAAACATAGAGGTATCTGACGGAACAACAGACCACAGAGTGCGGATTGAGGATTACATCCTCCACATACACATGGCTAGAGGAGATGATCTCCATGCCATAAAATACTTACCCTCAAACTCAAAGGGCCAGCTCAGCATTGGCTTAAAAGCCTCCCGAAAATACCATTGGAAGCTGGGAAGAGCTCGAGGATGCGTTTGGGCAAATTTTGGGGACCTATGTCCGCCCTCCGGATCTGAGCGATTTAAGTCACATAACTCAACAGCCGGAGAGTCAGCCGGAAATTCTGGAACAGGTTCCTTACTAAAAGAACCAAATAGTCGACGGTCCGGCGCCAAGCCTTAGCATCCTTCAAACACAACGTCCAGGGCGAATGGCTCGCCAGACACCTCGGCCAAGAAAAGCCAAGAACAATGGCTGCATTAACAAGCCTCATGACCCGCTTTTGCGCGGGAGAGGATAGCTGGCTAGCAAGATGCAGCACCAGCGACCCAAGTACATCCGAAGTCGGGGATGGAAGCGGAAACCCCAGGCGCAACAAGGACCAGCGCCTTGATTAAAGGAACAGTCCAAAAGCGTGGCGGTCGCGCCAGATTCAAAAGCTCACGGCGAACAATAAAAACTGCCCCTTAAGGACAATAGCAATGAGCTATCCAACAAACAAAATCTTGGACAAGATATGTCAAATCCACAGTACTCGGGAGGCACGCAAACCATACCCACGAAATTGTTGGGTCTTCATACGATCCGGCAGACTCAACGCCCGAACACAAGGGGCTCGACACACCAAGTGAAGATGATGGCGAGCACCACCAGTGAGCCCCGAAAACAAAAGAATTTCCCACAAGAAGTTAAAACAGTAAACTCACTTCACGTGATAAAAGGAAAAAAGCAGGCGGCGCCCATTAAGGCCAGCGCGCACATACTAGCCTAGCGGAGTACCAACCTTTGGTTGTCAAAACCAATCACCTTCGACCATCGGGACTATTCGAAAGTATTCGGAATGCAGGATGGACTGCCTTGATATTGGATCCTATAATTGATGGATTCCAGTTTACACAAGTCCTCTGGATGGCGGCGATGACATAAACACGATATATCAGGACACAATCCATGAGGATGAGGATAGACCCAACCAAAATTCGCCATAGCAACACCTCCTTTAAAGGGGTAATGCCAGGCCCATATGCCCATTATGCGGGCTCCCTCTGCTAGAAGTTGTGTTCGGTTCATCGACAACTTCCGTCGCGAAAAGTTAGTCTTCCATGTCGCCCCATTTAAAAGTAGCCATCAAGCACTATTGGGACGCGAAGCTTTCGCCCGCTTTAACGCAATACCGCATTATGCATCTCTTACACTTAAAATGCCCGGTCCACGTGGCATAATCTCATTAAAAGGGAGTATTAAGTGTTACTCGAGCACGGAAGAATGCGAGGGTGCCTTGACATCCCCACACCGATCCAGCTCCGCTAACCAAAGCACCTGAATAGGTAATTCGAACCCCGGACACGGCTAGACGAGTCCGACGCCTACTAGCGGCATGCCCACATACAAGGGGTTGCATGCATGTACAACAAGAGACAATAAAGCTCAATTTTATTCACTTCTTCGAATCGTACTCTGTTTATTTAATATAAAGTACATCTTTTGCACGATCCTTTTTCCTTTAAACTAAGTTCCTCTCTTTTCTGAGATGAGCAGCGTGCTACACCCGTCGAGGATCGGCACTGCGGAGAACCACACAGTGAGGCGTGCGGTGAGGGACCCGTTGCAAGATTCTTTTCAGATTAAGACCACATGTAAACCTTTTTCTTGTCTCTTGTTGATATACATCCCTGGTTTCTTACCATAACGAGGAGGAGGCTGGCGTTTTGGCATTGGCGCACCAGAATTTTTGTGCGTGCACGGACACCGGGGCTTAGGGCATTACTCGCCCGTTGTTATAAAGACCGAATACCTTAGGGAGTATTCGGCATCTCGAGATTAGGCCTTATATGCATCAGCTCTGAATCATGTCTTTGGTCAAATGTTGGGTTTGCCCGGCTCCTGTGTTTTGCTGCCTTCGTTCCGTTTTATCGGCTAGCGGCACCGGAGAACTCTGCGATTGTGCCCGGTTGGCGGGCGAGCACCTCGATGAAAGCGAAAACTGATTGTCATGATATAGCGAGAGACTGGTCAACCACTCGATGACTCACCGGAATGTTTAGAATTCCTCCGCATTAACGAAGGACCGTTTTTCGGCCAGGCACATACGCACCCCGAATTCGGGAGAGTGCGGTGCCCCCAGGGGCTATATAGTAGCCCCACCCTCGAACTCCTATGGCTAAGTGAAAGTGATAAAGCATTCGGTTGCCTAGTTTGCTACGCTACCACCTCCTTAACAGGACCAAGACGTTGGATTAAGTGTGAAAAAGCGCCTTCTTTGCGAACACCCCCGCACTATGTGCGTGGGGGCTGAAGCCAAGGACTGCCATCTTTCAGGTTATATATACATATACATCAACGGCCGCACAGGGAGTAGTTTACTACTTGAATGCACAAGTATAAAAAAGCTCTTATATTATATTGAAACATTGTTTCCACAAATCATACATGTCATTTAAACATGATATCCTTCGAGCACTGCGTCTCTATTAAACGAGCGCCCTGCAGGACTTCCTCAAAATAGTGCTCGGCAGGTACTCGGCTTCTTTCCGAATCTTGGGACGCAACATCGGTGGCCTTCATCTCCGCCCAGTATGTCTTAACATGGGCTAGAGCCATCCACACTCCCTCAATGCACGCCGACCGCTTCATTGCGTCGATACGCGGTACCGCACCAAGGAACTGCTGCACTAAGCCAAAATAACTCTTGGTTGGGTCCCTTTGGCCACAAATGAGTCATGACATGCTTCATGGCAAGTCCGGATAATCGGTTCAGCTCGGCCCATTCGGCCAACCGATCGGTCAACAGAAGAAGATGCTCCGGACTATGGAATTGCGACCAATATAGCTCTTCCTTATGTGCCCCTTCGGCCTCGGAAGTTCTCAATCGCGTCCATGGCGCTTCGCCGCTAAGTCGAGATAAGCATCCTCCGAACTCCACAACTTGTCCAAGCGAGCATACTTGGATCCGTATATTTTCTCCATAGCGAAAGCGGTTTTCCAGCCGCAATAGACCGGCTGACTCAGCTCCTCCTTGGCGCTCTCCAGCGGACCGGGCATCCTTGGATTCGGCGGTGGCCTTTTGAGCCCTCTTGCTCCGCAGCGTTCTTTTCAAGAACCTCGCAGCGGTCGGTAGTATCCTTCAATTTTCGGCCATATTGGTCATTTCCTCTTTGCTTGGCGATGAGCAGCCCGTTAAACTTCTAGCTCTTGGCCGCCTTAAAGCAGCCGCATTACTATTTCTGGCTTGCTCTTTCACTCGGGCGAGTTCCGCCCGCAGCTCCTCCACAGCAGCGGCACCATCTGCATTAAGCATACAAGTAGTAAGGCATGGGTGTCAAGCTCCGTTACCAGGTGTCCACGTAGAAGTCGCATACCTTGTGACTCGTCAAACCGTTTATTGACCAGCGCGATGTCCGCATCCGCCTCGTCAAGTTGCCGCTTTAGTTCGGCATATTCATCAGTCCGGCTGGCCACCGAACGCCTCGCCACCTATTTAGGAACGTCGATATGTTTTAACTGAGATTATGATCCTCGGCACACTGTCAATTTTGACAACATACCAAGTCTCAGGGGCTACTATCTATACAGGGCGCATTCTATATGCATAACTATCAGAAGGTACATCATTTTGCGTACCTCAAACCCCGTCGATAAACTTACGGCGGCTTCATGCAATCCGCTCTCGCGGATGCAATTCTTTAAATCACCGTACCCATTAGAAACACGGTGATCTTACGAATAACCGCCGCCCGAGCAGATCCTTCAGCTCCTCCGACCGCACGCCAGTTGGCACGGACCTTCCGGCCCGCCGGACTTGGGGAAACCCTCCGCGATGACACCTCAGGGTCGTCCGCCTCGCATGAGGGTGCGACAGGTGGAGGCGTTTTGCTCTCCATCATCTCCGGAAGAAGATCCCCTGAAGACGAGCTCTGCTGAGAAGGGCTGAGATCCGAACTACAAGGTACAATTTTGGTTATCTTTAGAAATAGATGCAGGGATGTTCCTTATTTACAAGACCCCTTCCTTTTTACTTACGGCTCGCTGGAGGGCTGATCCCCTTGGGGAAACAGTGCCGCTGGGTTGCTTCCCAACGCCGGACTCTTTGACGAAGATTTCTTTCCCCTCTTTGAGGCCTTGACCTCCGGAGCTTCAGAAGCGGTCCTCTTCTCTCCTTGGAGGGTGGGACTTTTGATCCCTCCTTCCTCAGAAGCCTCCTTCGTGGAGGCAGTTCCTTCCCTGCTCCCCCCTTCGCCTTCTTTAATAGGCGCGGCCTTCAACATCTTGGTCAGCATGGGATCCGGCGTGGTCTCTGGGAGGGGAGCCGGACACCTTATTAACTTTGCCTTGGATATCCACTCCTGTTCAAGAAACGGCTCCTTTAAAGGGCATACATATGATAAATGAATGAACAGCCTGTCCGATTCTGGGACTACTTACTTGAGTGTCTGGGCGATTGCAGCTTAGTCCTGCGTCCTCGGTCAGTCGGACACTTCTCTTGTGATCCAAAGAACAGTTTATACATCTCCACGGCGTCGTGCCCATAAAATTTTGGAGGCTCGTGGTCCCTCGGATTAAATTCCCACAGGCGGGGGCGACATTTGCAGGGAGAAGGCGCGGATCAACATAACCTGCGCCACTGCAAGCAGATTGATCTCTCTTTCTTGGAGGTCTCGAATCGGGCCTGCAGCAAAGGCGTCCTTGGGCGGCCCCAGACGAGCCCCTTGTTGACCCATGGCGCTTGCCCGCTGTGGTGGACTGGCGGAGGCGGGGGCGCCACCATTTGGTGCCCCTTGGAGCGGTGATATAAAACCACCCCGTTGCCACAAACCAAGCTCCCCTTGAAAAGAGCCCTCGGGCCACGGAGCATCAGCACATTTGCTTATGATCGCCCCTCCGCACTCTGCTTGCTGCCCCTCGATCATCTTTGGCTCCACCTTGAAGGTCTTGAGCCACAATCCAAAGTGAGGGGTAATATGGAGGAAGGCCTCACATACGACAATGAATGACGAGATATGGAGGATGGACTCCGGATTCAAGTCATGGAAATCCAGCCCATAATAAAACATGAGCCCCTGCACAAAGTGATCCGTCGGGAAGCCTAAACCCCGAAGGAAGTGAGACACGAACACCATGTTCTCGCCGGGCTCGGGAGTGGGAATGACCTGCCACAGAGCAGGCAGCCTATCACGAAATCTCACGGTTAGATACAGGCGTCTCGCAGCTTTAGCACATCTTCTTACGTGGCGGAGGAAGACATCCATCGGCCGTGCTGGTCGGAGCGGACATCGTCGAAGGTCGAAGCGCCTAAATCTGAAGCTTTGGGTGTTAGAACTCAAGCGCGGCGAACTTCGATGGAGGGTGTAAAAGAAGAGGGCCTTGGTCTCATTATAAAGAGGTTGAATACCAAGAGCCCTCCCGTGGTCGATTAGGACTCGCCTTTGATAGAGGCGTGTCAGCGGGCACGATTGGGTTACCCACGTCCGTATTGATGGGAATCCCGGAATAAGGGGCACGATCTATGCTTTGATAAGGCGTGCCGGAAAACCGCCTCGCTAAAGCGCTGAGGTGGAACAGTAAAAACGATTCATATAAAGGTCGGTCGTGGTGTGATGTCACACCGCGGAATCGTCGAGCAGATCTGTGCAAAATTATTCTCTCTCGGTGGTATCGGAACTTGTTTTGCGAGCGGACACTATCTGGTGTTCAAAACCTTCTATGAAGTATTCGGAGGAGGAACCCGCCTTGCAATGCGAAGACAATATCGCGCGGACTTGTCGTCATTGAAGCCTGGTTCGAGGGCTCTTGAGGAGTCTGGACTAGGGGTGTCCGGATAGCGAACTATCATGTGGCGGACTCCAAGACTATGAAGATACAAGATTGAAGACTTTGTCCCGTGTCGGATGGGACTTTCCTTGGCGTGGAAGGCAAGCTTGGCGATACGGATATGTAGATCTCCTACCATTGTAACCGACTCTGTGTAACCCTAACCTATCCGGTGTCTATATAAACCGGAGGTTTTAGTCCGTGGGGCGAACAACAATCATACCATAGGCTAGCTTCTAGGGTTTAGCCTCCTTGATCTCGTGGTAGATCTACTCTTGTACTACCCATATCATTAATATTAATCAAGCGGGGTAGGGTATTACCTCCATCGAGAGGGCCGAACCTGGGTAAAAACATCGTGTCCCTTGTCTCATGTTACCATCCGCCTAGACGCACAGTTCGGGACCCCCTACCCGAGATCCGCCGGTTTTGACGCCGACAACGTGCTCAATAAATGAGAGAATTCTGCAAGTACAGGCTGATAATTGGGATGCAGCAGGGATATTGTTTTTTCATCTGGATAATAAGAGCATGGACTTGTTTCACAAAATTTGGAGAACTGGGAATTCGAACGGCAGGTGCTTATGCTACCCATCAAATAAAAATCAGGTGCCTGAAAATTCGTTTCGAAACAAATGATTCAGCTTTTATTTCCACGTCGACCCTCGGCATGATGGTTGGAAGCAAATGCCAAGTTCATACCAAAAGATCGTTAACAACAATACCAACTTGCGGACGACAAGGTAGAACAAGTACCAATACCAAACTAACTTATAATATTTTTACTCCTGGCCTAGTGTTAAATGCGGTAGAAAATCTTGCAGAGGACCAGCTCCTGCTCCTTCTCTTGCTCCAGGTCCCCGAGGCGGTACTGGTGCATCACCCAGTTGGTCCTCTGCTGGTCGAAGTTATTGTTGGTGTGCAGCACTAGCACCTTTTTGCTGCCTGTCTGCCGGCCATTGACCATCACCGGCAAGGCATTGCCGGTGTTGTGCCACATCGCGTGCATGCCGCACTCCGACTGTATCTTGCGACACGTCCATGTGCCCCTTTTGAAGGCCACTGGAATTGCTGTTGGAAGAAATGCTTGCTTAGGCCACTCGATGTGATACTGCGGTATTATCGAATACATATTTTAGTGTATGTAGTTGGCATTTTCATAACATCTTTGGCATGTTGCAGTCACTTGTTTCACTTTTTATTAACTATCAAATTGTAATTGCTTCACCAGGTCCGCGTCTAAAAAGAAGAATAGAGCTATAAACAAAGGAATATGTTTGTGCAAGTAGACGGCCGATCAGTTTCTTACCTGGAAGTTTCTCAGGATGGATGTAGCATATGTCGTGCTCGCTGTCGATGGTTGGTATGAACAACTCGATGAGAGGGTGAGATCTCGCGCTATCAGCACTCACTTTGGCCTCAAGGTGCTCGATCAGCTCCTGATCCGTGGGATCGAACTTGACGCCAGCCGGCAGCACCGGCCAATCCTTCTTTGACTTGCATGGGTTAATTCCAGTTATATCGTACTCAATGTATGATCAATCGACTGTTTTAAGTGAATGATGAAAGATTTCGACAGATAAGTGGTACTCCAAATCTGAAGTCCAGAATACCCGAACACGCCGCCGGGATTCTTGTGTCACCTCACGCGTAGCATGTTGTCACGTCAATTCAATGTGTGGACATGATGAATAATTTGACCGACGTATACTAGTACTGCTACTGTACTACTTACTAGTCGTATTTAGTGTCACATTTTAACCATAGGTTTAACTAACAAGTACGCACTTGAAGCCTAAGTGATATATATATATATATATATATATATATATATATATATATATATATATATATATATATATATATATATATATATATATATATATATGCACATCATCTCCATCATCATTATCGGTACATCCTGCGCAGGTGAGTTAGGATGCACTTGATCCCGGAAAGGTATCTATCCTTCAAACCAGAGGAGTGCTTCAAACTAACGACAATACATAATATCCAACAAAATAGGGTCATGCTACAGCAGCAGAATACATGGCTCAGTCTACATATCAGTACGAATCAATTTGTGCATATTTTCTCTTGGCATGAACCACGTCGCCGCATGTCGGGTTTGCAAAAGCCATCCATCGCATGGAAGCTTGATGCCTTTCACACACTGAACATTATCTGGCAACAAGCTGTGTCGACGAATCTTTGGGTATGGTGATTCATGAAACCCATGGTATGATGTGTAAAAATAGTCCCCCATGGCGAATGGAAGTTGCATAGCACGGTAATCATCGCCGGTGATATGATCGATGATTGGTTGGATGATCGGATAATTGAGCCCGACGAACATGGAGTGCTTGCCGAGGCTATAAACCTGCCTCCAGTTGAATACGCCTGGCCCAACGGAGCTGGGATCTTTCTCGAACACGAACCAGCCATAGCCATCAATGTCACGAACGCCCCAGGCTTTGTACTGCATGTAGTTTGATGAAATGGTTTGGTCAATTTGGTACGTGCAAATGAGCTTCAAATGACCACCGTCAGTTGAACGAGCGATAAACCACCACCCATCGGCTGGTATGATTCCAGGTCCTGGAATCATGAAGGCCAGCGCATTTGCGTCTGCTGCAACAATTCAAATTGGAGACCAAAAGGACAAAATTGAACAATCATGTTCAGAGTATGTGTGGAATTAAGATTATTATAACAGTGACCCATATCATAGACAGAGAATTGCAATGTCGTGGTCATAATCATACCCCAAGTTAAAAAATTAGCCAATGGCTTTCATATTCTAGCAATATATCATGGTTCAAACATCATGTAACAATGAGAGGAAAACAGATATGACAGGGCCTACTCATATTCTACCATAGCACTTACTACAGTTATCATATCAACTCTAAGCAATAACATGCGTTGTTATAAAAATCCTGAAAATGAGAGTAACATATAGAAATCACGAGGTAATACTAATAATATCTATTCTAACAAACATTAGATACCAATTGTTCTCATATCAACTCTAACAATAACATGTGTGGTCATAAAAATCTAGGAATGAGAGGAACATATAGCAATGATGTGGTTATAGACATACTATATATTCTAAATTTGTAAGAATGAACAGGCAGTCGTATTCTTAAGGTAAAGATGAGATGGGATAGAACAATTACACGATGATAGATTCCACCAGTATAGGCAGCCAATCTGTGCGTCGACCGCATAAACGATGCCATCGTGCACTATAGCATCAGACAGAAGTGTTGGGTAAAGAGGATCGACGATGAGCCATAACCATGTATGGCAACCAGATTCCAGATAGACTAATCCCATGTTGAACACGGTAATGAGCTTGTAATCCATGTAGTCTTATGATGGTGTGGGCACTTCGCAGATTACAACCTTCAGCAAACAGAGGTCGAGCCAAAAGCTCGACGTGTCTCGTGCGTAGTAGGCAGGAGTGTCCGGTGGGCCGCTATGCTCGATGGCGGCAGTATTCAAAGATGGAAGGGTGATCTCTCGCTGGGTGTAGATATCCACGAGACGCTGCGGACTACCGGATTGGTGGGTGAGGACGATCCAGTTGGCCTTGATGCCCGCCCAGTAGTGGCCGTGCATGAAGGGCAGGTAGACGGGTAGTGGTAGCATGTCGAGTGGCACCATGACAACCTCTGTAGGATCGTCAAGTCGGTGTCTGGGCCACCTGCGAGGATCGGGCATCAGCAAGCAGGGTGTCTTGAAAAGAGCCGGCCGGTTGCAGACGAGTTGATGGTACAAAGACACCGAGCATGCGGCCAGACGAATGGTTCTGAGTAGGTCCATATGATCACATATCTTCTCCAAGAGAACATCAGGGAGGGAATTCCAATCGCGGCTCTGCGTGTCAGTTGGTTCTGCCATTGGGGTTTTCGGTGCCTGCGAGCCAGTAGGGAAGTGGATTCGGGCGGGCGAGCGAAGAAGCTTCTCCTCATGTGCCCGAGCAGTGAGCGGGGGGATATGGTATGCGCGAGCTACCAAGGAAGATAGCACGGGCGGGCGAGCAGTGAGTTTGCGGCCGACGAATGGGAAGAGAGGAGGAAGAAGAAGAGAGGAGGAAGAAGAGCGGAATACGGGGAAGAAAGTGCATTAAATCTCAATTCTACTACTACTACCAGGATATACCGTCCTTCGGAGTGTAAATAGTTACACCTATGACATGTGGGTCTACTACAAGAGGGCCCATATGTCAGTTAATGGAGGACATAAGCGTGCTCTACTGGCAAACATGATGGCAGTACTGGGTAAGGCTGATTTAGTAACACCAACACGCTGGTTCAACTTATTAATTAAGTGTCCCATCTGCTGCAGCGTGTATTGTCACTTCACTGCGAAGACTAGTTGAATATGAAAGTGTGTTATATCGACTAGAGGGGGGTGAATAGGCGATTTTTATGAATTCTTCACTGAGGAATTTTCCGGTGAGGAAATTCCTTAGCGAAGAAATACTTGCAGCGGAATAAGTACTCAGAAGCAAGCATAACAGATTACAAGCATAGTCATCATGATGAAATGAAGACAATCACAGTCTGAAAGCGTAATCACAGGATAACACAAGATGAAGACAAACAAAGTGAAGAAATTGAAGCGAGGAAATTGAGAAAGTCTTGATCAAAGTCTTCAAACACAGATATGAACAAACACTCAACACGATAATGAGGAAATGAAAGGGTTGAGGAAATAGGACCGATTAGGTTGGTGAAGACAATGATTTGGTAGACCAGTTCAACTGCTGTCTCGGTTATGCGTCTTGTTGGAGCGGTGAGTATTTAAACTCGAGGACACGCAGTCCGGACACCCGATCCTTGAGCACGCAGCTCGGGACACCAAGTCCTCACCGTATTCTCCTTGAACTAAGGTCACGCAGACCTCGTCCAATCACTCGTGGTAAGTCTTGAGCGACTTCAAACCTTCACATACTTGGTCACTCGGCGATCCACAATTCCTCTTGGATGCTCTAGACCTTGGCGCCTAACCGTCTGGAAGAAGCACAGTCTTCAAAGGTAACAAGCGTCGGATCCACGCAGGATCAATTTCTTGATGATGCTCAATCACTTTGGGTTTGTTGGGGTTTGGTTTTGGGTTTTCCTCACTTGATGATTTTCGCTCAAAGTCCTCGGAGGATGGGTTGCTCTCAAATGACAAGTGTCAAGTTCTCTCGGGCAGCCAACCAGCTAGTGGTTGTAGAGGCGGCTATTTATAGCCTAGGGAGCAACGACATGATAAGACATAAATGCCCTTCAATGATATGACCGTTAGGTGGATAAGATATTTTGGGACAGGTGGCGCGAAGACACAGCAGCGGTCGAATTTTGAATATCAAATTCCTCGGGGCTATCATGTTCCTCCTTGTGTAGGCAATTCAGACTGGCGAATTCCTAACTCCTCGATCGAACAAATTCCTCGGTGACTAGAAGAGCTTCGTCTACATCCTTGAAGAAATTGAGTGAACTGTATGAGATTTCAAAAGCTTCACTCAAAGGAATTGGTAGGTGTAGGATTTTGAGTTGAGCATCAAATGGAAATTTTTCCTTAGTATTTCCTCGACCCCTTTAACGATCACGGTGTTTCCTATGACTCAAGAAAGAAAATGAAACTACGAAAACAAAAGTCTTCACGCTTCATGTTCCTCAAATGAATACCAAGTCTTCAAGGTCACACCAATTTCTTCACTTTCAAAGTCTTGAGAAAGTCTTGAATATCAAAGTCTTGATTGAAGAACTTCATTTTTAGGGTCGACTTTCTCTGTAAATATCAAACTCCTCATAGACTTATAGACCTGTGTACACTCACAAGCGCATTAGTTACTTAACCTATAAGTCTTCAATACACCAAAATCACTAAGGGCACTAGATGCACTTACAATCTCCCCCTTTTTGGTGATTGATGACAACATAGGTTAAGTTTTCAACGGGGATAAACATATGAAGTGTAAATACTGATAATGAGGAATTTGATTGCAAGATATAGAAGAACTCCCCCTGAAGGTGTGCATAGTGAGGAATTTGCTTTTGAGGCAATGCACATTTGAAGAAATGAATCATGGAGATCTCCCCCTATATCTTGTAATTCATACATGCATTTAACATATAGTATGAAGAATTTGAAATGCATGATGAAATATGGTGCTTGATGTTATGCAATGTAACGCATCAAAAGTACGAGCCCAAAGGCCAAATTGATTTGCTATGAAGATTTTCAAGGAGCTCACGAGAATCGAGCATAACTACGAATCGAGCATAGAGCAAGAGCATAATGCATCAAAAGTATCAAAGCACCATCGGGTTTAAGATTACAACTCGATCCAATAAAGGTTTGGAAGAGCGAGTTGTAACTTAATAAAATACTGTATATAGACAAAAGCTAGACCCGCTTGAAGACTAACTCAAATTTCTCCCCTTTGTCATCAAATGACCAAAAGGATCGGCGAGGACTAACGCTCTTGAAGAATTTCAAGTTGAAGGCGGGCGCTTGACATTGTTGGGGTCGGTTGTTGAAGTAGGACCAGCAGAGTGTCTTCCAAATCTTCATTTTCATCGATTGTCGCGAGATGAAGAATAGGAGCTAGCCACCAAGGAAGGAACTTTGACCTTCTTGAATTTCTTGGAGGAGGTGCAGACCAGTCAAATTCTTCCTTGAGTCCCATTGATGTCAGTTCTTCTTCATTGTAGACATGTGAAAGAACAGCCAGTGCGCTTGAAGGTTTCATGAAGGTAGTAGTGGTTTTCTTCTTTGCATTGTGTGTTGAGGTCATGTTGTAAAGAAGAGTACCAAGCGGATGTTTGACCCACTTATGATTGCGATCAACCTTGATGAAGGCGAGGAGTAACTCACGATCATCATCACCACAGGTGCGATAGCTTGAGGACTTTGCTTGGTGAGGTATTTTCTGCTTTGAGTCATGTGTGGCGAGTCATCATTGGTGGAGTAGGATCTGCTGCTGAAACTGTCCATCAATGGGCGAATGCCTTCATCTATCACAGCAGCATAGCCTTGCCCTTTTCATCGGTGAGGTAATTGTCCGTTTGAGGACTTCAATCGAGGGCGGTAGCTGCGGTGGTTCAAAGTATCAGCCTTGTAATTTAGTGAAGACCTTGACTGATGAATCTCATAATCCAAAGGCGCATAAGGCTTCAGCTCAAAAGGTGACATGGCAATGTTAGCGAGTCCTCATGAAGAAATCATGGAAATTGAGGGAGCGCCATGGATGATGTTGAAAAGCATATTCTTCATGATGCCAGCGACTTCTTCATCGTCGAGTCGTGGCCTTTGATAGGACTCATAGTCTTCGTCAAAATTCGATAGACTGTCCGAGGCACATATAATAATTCCTTGACGAGGAATTTGGTTCTTGGGGCCTGCCTTGGCTTCAAAGGCTTCATCGGCACTTGCATATAGTGATTTGAAAGTTCTTTTCTTCATGAGATCGGCGTGCACCATCAAGCGGAGGACTGAGTGGTAGGGCGCGAAGCAATTCACTTCTTTGGTGCCTTGTAGTGAGTGTTTTCGGTCATCAATCTAAGACCCATGAATTTCGTCTTGGCGTCTCCGGTGATGTCGAGGTTGCATAGAATGAAGAATTAGCTCTTCATTCCGATCACAAATATCGGTCAGAAGTTTAGAAGTCTGCATCGTGAAGAACAACGAGGACTGGCTCAAAGCTGGCGGCGACTCCATATCCACATGAGGAATATGAGCATGATCGAAGATTTTGTCCTTGTTGAAAAGCGAGGAATAGAAGTTGGCTTGGTGGCAGTCGAAGCGCCTCTTCCTAATCGAGCAGAATCATAAGGATTATATTCGATGAAGAACACGTGCTCGGCAAAGAAATCTTCAGCCTTGAACTTTTGCTTGGTTGAGAGCGGATTCTTTTGCTTGGGCGGAGGGTGTCGATGAGTTGCATCACCACCTCGGGAATCGTAAGTTCAGGTTCTTGGTGAGGAATTTCTTGTTCCTCAACAGGTGCAGTCTGAGGATTAGCAGCAGCAGCAGTTTCATCAGCACTAGTGGCTGGAATTTCTTCATGCACAGAACCAGTGGGTTGATTTTCTTGAGTCCATTTGGACTTGTTTGTGCAGGGAGTGAGGAACTTGTTGGAGCGGGGTGAAGAGAGGAGTATTGGGATCTTGACTTTCCCAAAGTCATCATTTATCACTGGAGTGGTGCATCCAATATCCACATCTTCATTTTCAATTTCCTCAGCACCAGCTTGAGGAATTTCATAGTCTGATGAGGAAATAACTGGGGTTGAAGGATTGCTTCCACTTCAATTTCTTCATCAATTTTCTCTGACGAAGCAGCAGATTGATGTTCTTCATCAGATCCGATTGGGATCTCATAGTCTTCTCCAAAAGGAACAACTTCCTTTGATGGTATGGAGGAAATTGGAACAGCATCAATTGGGTTTTCAAATGAGCTGGTCATTGGCTTCATTTTCTTCGCAGCCGAAGAATCGCGCTTGGTGATGCTTTCCTTTTCTTCACAGCAGCTCGTTCTGCAGCCTTGGTTTCTTCACATCGAGCGGATGGAAGAATTGGAGTTGGAGTTGGCGCAGGAGGAGCTGAGGAATTTGGTGCAGTTTCTTGAGAGCAAGCGATGTAGTTCCCTGTCTTGAGCAATTTCTTGAGCGCACCACTAGTGGGTGCCTGGCAATTTCTTCAGTGGCTGGTATGGGATCATCAGCCTGGAATCAGCATTTTCTTCAGCAGGCTGAGCGTCATCAGCAGTCTTGGCATTTTCTTGATGAGGCTGAGCTGAGACTCCGGCTGAGAAATTTCATGTTGCCTTTGGGCAGCAACACTTGTGAATTTCTTCGTCGGGTTGTGAATCTGGTCTTGGCTCCTTGCCAATCAGCATAGTAGGAATCGAAGTTTTCTTTGAGGTCTTGAATTTCAGTTTGGACTGGAGAAGTTCCTCGGTGTCATCTTGACAACGTTTTCTTGAGGAACTTCTCCTTCTGTATTGAGCCTTTTGATTTCCCTCGCCTTCTCAAACTTCCATTTTCTTCAGCGATGAAGTGAGTCACGCATGACTTTGACCAGTGTCAAATGAAGATCGAGCGAGAGGGTATTGGGATCATTGTGCGAGAGATCAATAAAGTCGAGGACTTTCTTGGATCAATAGCGATGGCACAGATGTACCTTTGGCTCTAGCGGCCCTTACTTGCGGTCTCGATGATTTCCATAAGTTCTTCATCGGATGCCTCATCATCGGATGGCACATGAAGTACAACCTGTTTCTTCCTTGGACTAGGCCGAGGACCTCGTCCGATTGTTGCTTTGGTCTTGGTGAGCGGGCGGATGAAGAAATGGGGGCAGGTGAGGAACTTGCGAAATGCTCGAGGCAATTGAAAACCAGTGGTCCTTTGACAAGTAGCCAGTGCACAGGAACTAAAGGTTTTGCCGGAGCTGTTGAGGACTTTGGTGGAATGGCAGCGGTGTGAGAAATTGCTTGGAGGGTGCTCTTTGAGGAACTTGGCCGTGAGGGCGCAGATGATGAAACACTTGGCTTATGAGCAGGCTTCTTTGCATTGATTTCCTCGGTTTGACCGAGACCTCGATGGCGATAGCATGGCAGAATCCTCATTGAATTTCTTCTTGCCTCCTTTGCTTGCTTTGCCAATTTTGCTTGACGTTTAGCCCATTCATCGGAAAGTCCTCACGCGTTTGATGCTAGTGGGATCAGCTATTTGGCAGGTGCCAAAGGGCTCTTGGGCATGGAGGATTTAAGCGAATTTCTTCATGTACTTAGGAGTTACATATCTGTATTCCTTCCATTCCGTGCCCATCTCCGTTCAATCTTACGAATCGCACCTTGCGTTGATTTTTGCTTTCTTCATCCGGTGTGCAGATAGTCAGCATATATTTCCTCGGGGATTTCAAGCGCTGTCATAACCTCAGGTTTCTTTCCTCCCTTCTGTGGCTTCTTACCGTCGCCATTTTCTTGATTGAGAAATTGAACAATTGAGTTCTCTGAAGAAGTGTGCAGTTTTTCTTCGAGAACGCTGCAAATGAGTTAAGTTGATGAGAACCTAGGGATTCAGCAGCGGACATTTGTACCTGTGAGCAGAGTATAGGTGCGAGGAATTTGGAGAGGTCATATCGTTCTCGAAGGGTTTTCAAAAGAACAAGTTTTGAGGATTTTGACCAGATGAGCCTTGAAGAATTTCACTAAGCGTTCTTTGTCTTAGGTTCTAGAGTTGTATAGATCGAGGATCCACACAATTGAGGAATCTTGAAGAAAATCATTGCTTAGAAAGCGAATCAAGAGATTTGAGGTGTTCATATGTGTGAAGAATTTGAAGAATAAACACCTTTGAAGAATTTGAAGAAGATTTGAGAATCAAAGCGAGTAATAAAAGTAACTTTTAATTACCGAAGTGAAGAACACGACGAACTGAGAAGAACAGTTGGGAAGTTCGTCGTTCAGATCTTCCACGCCCTAACTTGGCAGAGGAAATCAGCTACTGGCGGCGGCGGAGTGAAGATTTCATGATCGGCGTAATCGTCGGCGAAGAGGTCAAAGCGATGAAGCTTTTCCTCACCGGCTGACGATGGAGTAGCGGCGGCGCTAGGGTTTGAGGAGCTCGGCGGGAGAGAGAGGTCGGCGGAGTAAAAGAGTGAGGAAGGGAGAGGGGTATTTATAGACACGGTGAAAGCGGATCGCCGAAGATTTAGGACGAACATGCCCTGACCGCTTCCTTCTCACGACATGTGTCACCCACGTCTTGTGTAGTGGAGATCGTGTCGATCGTGGGTGAATATAATAATGCATCGTGGGATGCGGAGCAGTTTAAGCGGTAAAATGAAGGTTTGGATAAGATTTGTTTTAAAAGTTCCGTTGCAATTTCTTCAGCTATCAAGGACACAGTGAAGATTTTGAGCGAGTTTCAAAGTAGAACGCACATGAAGAATTTGTGAATGGATTGGGTTGAGTATAGCATAGAGGGGAAGGGTCGATCACATTCACTTAGCGAAAAAGCGACTTGAAGAAATAGCCATAAGTGAATCTGTAGAGGACATAAATCCATATATATATATATATAGCCAATGAAGAAAGGCAGCGGAAGCAGTGAAGATTTTGCAAAGTTGAAGAATTTGAAAAACTGAAGAATTTCAAAACGAGGAAAAACTCAAATTGAAGATTTTCAACTTTGGTGGTGGCGTGACCCACCGTATAAGAATGATGATTTCAGACACAGCGTACAATTGTCGTAGGGTTACGAGAATCAAATTCTTCATTAATTTCTTCACACTTAGAGTGTTATTCTTCATTGATTGAAGAAAAGCGTTTCTTCATGTGTTGCACATCTAAGTCATCAATTTTGCATAAGTGTCAGGATGTGTGTCCTTTTCAAAGAACATTTGAAGATTCTAAGATATTTAGCTCACACGCAACTTGCTAAATCTCTTCTCATCCAAGGGCTTAGTGAAGATATCAGCTAGCTGTTCTTGATCTTCACGTGCTTTCGATGGAGATGTCGCCCTTCAACACATGATCACGAAGAAAATGATGGCGAATTTGAATGTGCTTTGTCTTGAGTGCTGAAGCTGGGTTGTGAGCAATCTTGATGGCACTCTCATTGTCACAGATGAGAGGCACATTCTTCACGTTGATGCCGTAGTCCTTGAGGTTTGCTTCATCCATAGTAATTGAGCACAACACGAGCGGCAGCAATGTATTCAGCTTCGCGATGGACGGTGATCGCAGTTCTGTTTCTTGAGGACCAACGGACCAAAGATCGTCGAGAAATGACAAGTACCAGATGTTGACTTGCGGTCCACGATCACCAGCATAGTCGAGTCAGAATATCAATGAGATCAAAAGTAGAGCCCTTGGGGTACCATAATCCTAGTGTTGGTGTGTGAGCTAGATATCGAAGAATATGCTTCACTGCCTTATGGTGTGATTCCTTGGTGTAGCTTGAAATCGGGCACACATGCAAACACTAAGCATTATATCTGGCCTAGATGCACATAAGTACAATAAAGAACCAATCATGGGCGGTATACCTTGTGATCGAAGTCAATACCATTTTCATCGATTGCATAGATGGCCATTTGTGGGCATAGGAATTTTGACACCTTTGCAATCTTGCATGCGAATTTCTTGAGGACATCTTTGAGGTATTTCTCTGAGATATGAATATGCCATTGTGTTGTTGCGAATTTGAAGACCTAAGAAGAATTTCAACTCTCCCATCATAGACATTTGATATTCTTCACTCATCATATAGACAAATTCATCACTATAACGTTGGTCGATACAGCCAAAGATAATATCATCAACATATATTTGGCACACAAACAGTTCACCATCATAAGATTTAGTAAAGAGAGTAGGGTCGAGTGAACGGGTGTGAAGCCATTCTTCACGAAGAATTCCTTCAATGTATCATACCACGCTTGAGGGGCTTGCTTGAGGCCATAGAGGGCCTTATTTAGTCTGAAGACTTTGTCGAGGATTCTTTGGATCTTCAAAACACAGGGGTTGAGCAACATATACTTCTTCCTCAAGCTTACCATTGAGGAATGCACTTTTCACATCCATTTGATATAAAGTGATATTGTGATGGTTAGCATAGGCAAGTAATATCTGAATAGACTCAAGTCTAGCGACAGGTGCAAAAGTTTCATCGAAATCAATTCCTTCAACCTGCGTGTAGCCTTGAGCTACTAGTCGTGCCTTATTCCTCACCACAAGACCATTTTCATCTTGCTTGTTGCGATAGATCCACTTTGTGCCAATGATATTATGCTTGCGAGGATCTGGACGTTTGACCAGTTCCAGACGTTGTTGAGCTCGAACTGATGTAATTCTTCTTGCATGGCCTGAATCCACTCCGGCTCCAGAAATGCTTCATCTACCTTAGTGGGCTCTGTGATAGAGACAAAAGCATAGTGCCCACAAAAGTTAGATAAATGTGAAGCTTTTGAGCGTGTGAGAGGACTGGCGCTTCAATGTCATCGATGATCTTGTCAACTTGCACTTCTTTTGCAGCGAGGATGAGCTGGTTGTCTTCGAGGAATTTGATCATTTTCCTCGGCACCATTTTCTTGACATTATCTTGGTGCATCAGCTCGGCGTTCTTGGCGTCTGAGAATGAATTCTTCAGCAGTTTCTTGATGGGAATGACATCCTCGGTTGCCTTGAACTGATAGAATCCTCGGTGCTGGTTAAGTCTAACATGAAGGTAGGTGCTCTCTTTGCGAGCCATTAGTTTCATCGAACCGCACATCTCTGATGTCAACAATCTTGTGAAGTGCGATGTTGAAGACTCTGTAGGTGTGCGAGTCCTTTCCATAACCAAGCATAAAACCTTCATGTGCTTTGGTGCAAATTTAGAGTTGTGGTGAGGATCTCTAATCCAGCATTTAGCACGAAGACTTTGAAATAACTTACATTGGGTTTCTTGTCGTGAGGAGTTCATAGGCAGTCTTTTGAAGAATTTGTGAAGATATACTCTGTTGATGATGTGGCACATGAGTGTCAATTGCTTCAATCCGAAAGCGACTAGGCGTTTTGTATTCATCAAGCATAGTGCAAGCCATCTCAACAAGAGTTATGTTCTTGCGCTCCACGACGCCATTTTGTTGAGGAGTATAGGAGCAGATAACTCATGAGTAATACCAAGTTCATCAAGATAGTCATCAAGACCGGAATTCTTGAACTCAGTTCCATTGTCACTCCTGATGTGCTTGATCTTCACACCAAAGTTAGTTGAAGCCCTCGAGGAAAATCGTTTGAAGATTTCCTGCACTTGATTTTTGTAAGTAACAATGTGTACCCATGTGTAGCGAGAGTAATCATCAACAATAACAAAGCCATATAGTGATGCTTCATTAATGATAGCTGAGTAATGATTGGGACCAAAGAGGTCCATGTGAAGCAATTCGAAGGACGAGTAGTGGTCATGATAGTCTTATTGGATGCTTGGCCTTGGTCATTTTCCAGCTTCACGGGCTCGCATAAGTGATCCTTGAGGAATTTGACATTCTCAATGCCAATGACATGCTTCTTCTTCATGGCGTGTGCAAATTCCTCATGCCTGCGTGACCAAGTCGTCGATGCCAGCCAGCCTATACGAAGCTTTTGCAAGTAGGCACACGGCTGGTTGTGGTCTGTAGAGAAGTCAACAATATACAAGTCTCCTCTCCTAAAGCCTTGAAGACTTTGGAATTGTCGACTTCCATAATCACAACACAGCGATACTTGCCAAAGATAACAACCATATCAAGATCACAAAGCATTGAGGCTGACATGAGGTTATATCCTAAAGACTCAACAAGCATGACTTTGTCCATGTGCATGTCCTTAGAGATAGCAACCTTACCAAGTCCCAATACGACTTTTGCCTTTGTCGGCAAAGATGATATGCTTGAGATGTGGCGGTGATAAGGTAGCATCCATCAATAGATTCTTGTCACCAGTCATGTGATTTGTACATCCACTATCGAGAACCCACTCAGTGGCTTTGGGTTGATCATCCTGCAGATGAATTAGTACAACTTACGATCTCATATACTTCATTAGTGAAGAATATGATATCAAGTTCATCAGATGAATTTCATCAGTCGGTATCAATCTGATAAGCAGTATGAGGACGTGTGAAATGAAAGTTCATTTCATCATGATTAACTGCGTCCTTCGAGCAATTTAGTCGGGCCCTGACAAATTCTTGAGACGTTGAGGCACGTGCGGAGACTGACCCTGCGAGAAGAGATTAGTTCTTTTCTTCACCACCCACATCTGAAGGGGTGGCAAAGAGTTCATCATTCTGCGAGCACCATATGAGAATGGTGGCATAGAGGCCAAACCATTTCGTTTCACATAAGAGGGTTAGGGTAAGCATATGAATAAGCGGAGAAATTCTTGAGGACTTATGAACATATTGGTTTGAAGAATAATGCACATATTCATAGCCCTTAGCTCTACCTGCGAAGCAGAGTTGTTAGCACGATGATAATCATATGAGGACTTTGATCCTTTTGAGGAATTTGATCCACGTGAGAATTTGGTCCGTATGAGGACTTGGATCCATATGAAGAATTTGGTCCATATGAAGAATTTGATCTGGGTTCCTATTCTTCACAGGTGGTGTCATGAGGACATTCACTGAAGACTTTCAAGGCACTTCTTGGGAACCCAGATTTTCTTCATAGGGGAACCGTTCTGCGATTAGTGCCAACATATCTAGCAAATACTTCACCATTCTGATTTTTGAACAGTTTATAGTTGAGTCAAATGACTCATCAGCAGAATGAGGAAATTCACATAAAACCAGATAAGGTAGATGGATCAAGCTGGAGGTCCCTTTGCAGCAACCCATGAGGTTTTGGGATCTTGCTCGGGCTTCGATACGTTCCATCAGCATTGAGTTTCCTCTCAAAGGCAATACCCTCTTTCCTAGGGTTCTGTTGAGGATCTGCTTTTAAGCACATCACAAAAGTCGATGCCCTTTGAGGCTTTTGTACATGCCTGTCATGTACAATTCCTTCGATCTGCATCGTCGGTGATACTAGCAATGTCCTCGGATGAGGAATTAGTGATAGCAGAGGCAGGTGAAGAATTTATAACAGTTGAAGCATTTGAACATTGGTGAAGAATTAGCGATTCACGTTCAATGCACTTTAAGCATGGAGGAACAAATTCTTCTTGAGAAGCGCTGATTTGTTGAGCAAGTAATGAATCGCGCTCCTTACGAAGATCTTCATAACTCGCTCTTAGCTTCTCAAGATCTTGCTTTCTTTGAAGAAATTCATAAGAAAGTTTCTCATGATCGAGATAAGAGAGTGTTATGATGACCTTGAAGGCTGTCAAGCCTAGGTGAAGTCTCTGAAGATTTTCGATCGAGCTTGAGTGCGATCCATTTCTTCACCTAACATATCATCACTCTTATCTAGCATGTTTTGAACCTTTTCAAAAGCCCTTTGTTGTTTATAGCAATCTTAGCAAGTTTAGAGTAGCTGGGCTTGAGATCCTCATCGATTCATTTTCACTAGATTCAGAGGAGGTGAAATTGAGTACCTTGGCACCTTTTGCCATGAAGCAATAGGTGGGGCGTAGTCATCATTTTCCTCATCGGGCTTGTCGGTGAGTCAGTTTCTTGATGTTGAAGATGGACTTGCTAACATAAGCGATAGCAAGAGCGGACTAGCCACACCAGATTCAGATTCTTGAGACTCCTCCTCTTCCTCATTTTCCTCGATTCAGCTTGAGTCCATTTCCTTGCCAATGAATGCAGAGCCTTTTGGAGCTGCTCTTCTTGTGAGAAAAAGGTTTTGAGGATTTTGATGATGAAGATTTCGATGATTTCTTCTTCTTCTTCACGTCATCAGAACTGTAATCCTTGTGTTTCTTCTTTCTTAATTCCTTTTCCCACTGAGGACAATCTTGGATATAGTGACCAGGTTTCTTGCATTTGTGACAAAGTCTTCTCTTATAGTCACTAGATGAGGAATCACTGCTTCTTGAGGATTTTCCAAAGCGACCACGTCTTGAGAATTTCTGGAATTTCTTCACGGCGCAAGTGCTAGCTCTGGCCAAATTCTTGAGGATCTCCAAGGCTACTACGAGTCTTCACTCTCAGATTCGGACCAGCCTTGGCCTTGAGGCACGTGTTTTTCCATAGCCAGAACCATAGAGATCTCTCTTTTCAGCAAGCTGGAACTCGTGAGTATTTAGCCTTTCGAGGATATCGGCGGGATCAAGAGACTTGTAGTCAGCTCGTTCTTGTATCATCAGTGCCAGAGTATCAAATGAGGAATCAAGCGATCTTAGCAATTTCTTCACCACCTCATGGTCGGTGATGTCAGTGGCACCAAGTGCTTGAAGCTCATTTGAGATGTCAGTGAGGCGATCGAAGGTTTGTTGAACATTTTCGTTGTCGAGTCTTTTGAAGCGGTTGAAGAGATTCCGAAGAACATCAACTCGAGAGTCACGCTGAGTTGAGACACCTTCATTTACTTTGGACAGCCTGTCCCAGATGAGTTTGGCAGATTCCAAAGCACTCACTCTTCCATATTGACCTTTGCTCAGATGGCCACATATGATATTCTTCGCTTGAGAATCGAGTTGCTTGAATCTCTTCACATCAGCATCATTCGAGAGAGGTGTGGTGAGGAAACACCTTTTGTCACAACATACCGAGATCGTTGTCAATTGCTTCAAGATGCATTCGCATTTTGTTCTTCGATGAGGGTAGTCCGTCCCATCAAGGTAGGACACCTGCTGAGACCTTGATCATACTGCGGTCGACATAACTAAAACTCCGGTGGTTAAACCAAAATCACACGAGAACAAGGAGTACCTTGCTCGATACCAATTGAAAGTGCGTTATATCGACTAGAGGGGGTGAATAGGCGATTTTATGAATTCTTCCTTTGAGGAATTTGCGGTGAGGAAATTCCTTAGCGAAGAAATACTTGCAGCGGAATAAGTACTCGAAGTAAGCATAACAGATTACAAGCATAGTCATCATGATGAAATGAAGACAATCACAGTCTGTAAAGCGTAATCACAGGATAACACAAGATGAAGACAAACAAAGTGAAGAAATTGAAGCGAGGAAATTGAGAAAGTCTTGATCAAAGTCTTCAAACACAGATATGAACAAACACTCAACACGATAATGAGGAAATGAAAGGGTTGAGGAAATAGAACCAGTTAGGTTGGTGAAGACAATGATTTGGTAGACCAGTTCCAACTGCTGTCTCGGTTATACGTCTGGTTGGAGCGGTGAGTATTTAAACTCGAGGACACGCAGTCCGGACACCCGATCCTTGAGCACGCAGCTCGGGACACCAAGTCCTCACCGTATTCTCCTTGAACTAAGGTCACGCAGACCTCGTCCAATCACTCGTGGTAAGTCTTGAGCGACTTCCAAACCTTCACATACTTGGTCACTCGGCGATCCACAATTCCTCTTGGATGCTCTAGACCTTGGCGCCTAACCGTCTGGAAGAAGCACAGTCTTCAAAGGTAACAAGCGTCGGATCCACGCAGGATCAATTTCTTGATGATGCTCAATCACTTTGGGTTTGTTGGGGTTTGGTTTTGGGTTTTCCTCACTTGATGATTTTCGCTCAAAGTCCTCGGAGGATGGGTTGCTCTCAAATGACAAGTGTCAAGTTCTCTCGGAGCAGCCAACCAGCTAGTGGTTGTAGAGGCGGCTATTTATAGCCTAGGAGCAGCCCGACATGATAAGACATAAATGCCCTTCAATGATATGACCGTTAGGTGGATAAGATATTTTGGGACAGCTGGCGCGCAGCACAACAACGGTCGGAATTTTGAATATCAAATTCCTCAGGGCTATCATGTTCCTCCTTGTGTAGGCAATTCACCTTTGGCGAATTCCTAACTCCTCGGTCGAGAACAAATTCCTCGGTGACTAGAAGAGCTTCGTCTACATCCTTTGAAGAAATTGGTGAACTGTATGAGATTTCAAAAGCTTCACTCGAAGGAATTGGTAGGTGTAGGATTTTGAGTTGAGCATCAAATGGAAATTTTTCCTTAGTATTTCCTCGACCCCCTTTAACAGTACGGTGTTTCCTATGACTCAAGAAAGAGAAAATGAAACTACGAAAACAAAAGTCTTCACGCTTCATGTTCCTCAAATGAATACCAAGTCTTCAAGGTCACACCAATTTCTTCACTTTCAAAGTCTTCAGAAAGTCTTTAGAATATCAAAGTCTTCAGTTGAAGAACTTCATTTTTAGGGGTCGACTTTCTCTGTAAATATCAAACTCCTCATATACTTATAGACCTGTGTACACTCACAAACGCATTAGTTACTTAACCTATAAGTCTTCAATACACCAAAATCACTAAGGGGCACTAGATGCACTTACAGAATAGTTCTCTCTGACCGAGATGGGGAATAATGGATCGCGAAGACTTCCTTTCTACATTATCCCAATGCCTCTACGCTCACTTCACTCATTTTGCTCCGTACGTAGTCACTTGTTGAAATCTCTAGAAAGACAAATATTCCGTATTTGGGAACAGAGGGAGGATTTTACTCCGTATTTGGGAACATAGGGAGGATTTTACTCCGTATTTGGGAACAGAGGGAGTATCACTGTCGGTGTCAAAACCGGCGGATCTCGGGTAGGGGGTCCCGAACTATGCGTCTAGGCGGATGGTAACAGGAGACAAGGGACACGATGTTTTTACCCAGGTTGGGCCCTCTCGATGGAGGTAATACCCTACTCCTGCTTGATTAATATTGATGATATGGGTAGTACAAGAGTAGATCTACCACGAGATTAAGGAGGCTAAACCCTAGAAGCTAGCCTATGGTATGATTGTTGTTAGTCCTCTGGACTAAAACCCTCCGGTTTATATAGACACCGGATAGGTTAGGGTTACACGAGTCGGTTACAATGGTAGGAGATCTACATATCCGTATCGCCAAGCTTGCCTTCCATGCCAAGGAAAGTCCCATCCGGACACGGGACGAAGTCTTCAATCTTGTATCTTCATAGTCTTGGAGTCGGCCGTGGCGATAGTCCGGCTATCCGGACACCCCTAGTCCGGGACTCCTTACTAGCCCCGAACCAGGCTTCAATGACGATGAGTCCGGTAGCGTTGATTCTCTTGGCATTGCGGAGGGTTCCTCCTCGAATACTTCATAGAAGGTTTTGAACACAAGGATAGTGTCCGGCTCTGCAAAACAAGTTCCACATAACACCGTAGAGAGAATAATTTTTGCACAGATCTGCTGACGTATTCCAAGGCGTGACATCACACCACGGCAAGGCCTTTATATGAATCATTTTTTACTGTTCCCACCTCAGCGTGTTTAGCGAGGCGGTTTCCTTGGCACGTCTTATCAAAGCATAGATCGTGCCCCCTTATTCCGGGATTCTCATCAATACGGTCGTGGGTAACCCATCCGCGCCATTGATTACGGCGCTTGGGAAATAAGCGAGTTTTACCAGGCTGGTGGGGACGCATAGCCGTCTGTCTATATAAGGGATAAGGATCCACCTTTTCACCTCGCCTTCTTCCTCCTTTGCTTATCCATTTCCAAGACTTTTCGAGCTCCAGCGCCCAAGTCCGCACATCCCACCTCAACCCTTCTCCAATCATGTCAGGAGCGGGAGGCAGGTGGATGGCCTCCTCCGTCATGGAGGGGCACATCGCAAGACTGCGGGAGGCCGGATACTTGTCCGGCAACATCACGCACAGGCTTCCCGACGAGGGCAGCTCATTCCGACCCCAGGCCCCATGAGAGGTGGTGTTTCTCCCCACTTCCTCCATGGACTAGGTTTTCCTCTTCACCCATTTGTCCGGGGCTCATCTTCTACTACGGCCTGGACTTCCACGACCTGGCCCCGAATTTCATCCTCAACATCTCGACGTTTATCGTCGTGTGCGAGGCTTTCCTCTGCATCCAGCCCCACTTCGGCTTATGGCTGAAGATCTTCAACGTCCGGCCGAAGGTAGTGGGTGGCCGTCAAGAAAAGTGCGGAGGCGCCATGGTTGGCAAGATGGCCAAAGTCCCATGGCTCGAAGGCGCCTTCGTGGAGACAATAAAGGGGTGGCAATCGGGGTGGTTCTACATCACCAACCCCCGCAACACCAAATGGGTGGCGGCCCCCGAATTCAGATCTGGCTTCCCCACACGGCTCTCGTCATAGAAAGAGACGGGCCTAACATGGAGGAATTCGGACGAGACATCCGGACTTCAAACATGCGTCCGAAACCTGGTGGCCAAGAATCTTAGGCTTGTCGACATAATCCAGGTGATGCTCATCCGCCGGATTCTCCCATGCCAACAATGGGCTTTTAACTTGTGGGAGTTCGATCCGGCACAACACCAAACCTTGAGCCGGCTCTTGACACTATATGCGAAGATGCACGGAAGGTGCTGTTCAAAGGCGCGAAGCCCGGCATCCGCTACCAAAGATCGCGGATACAGCTCGCGGCGTCCAGCCGGCGAGGTAAGTTATTTACCCTTTACGGGACTCTTTTTCATAGATTGACTCTCGTGGGATCTAAAACTCCCTAATCTTTGACAGGACTGGCTGAAGGCGTCCGGACGGATTAACTATCGGCCTTTGCCGAAGACCCAGACGCCCGATTACGTGAGGCTCTGGCTCCGGCGCCGTCTGGCGATGCGGAGAAGAAGGCCAAGAAGGAGGCCACGGGAACTCGAAGGAGCTCCGATGCCAGGTGCTGTCAGATTCCGAAGCGGAATCTTCTCTTGAAGACGAGGAGGAGGAAGAAGAAGCTCCTCCCTCGGCGGGGGAGGAGAAGAAAAGGAAGGCCGACCCAATTGGGGAGGCGGAGAATCAGAAGGAAGAACCCTTCCTCCGGACTTCTCCACCAACATCGGCAGCGAGGAGGAGGATTGGCCTACAAGGGCCAAGCCCCTGGCGAGATCGTAAGTGTCCGGATACCCATGGCTTTTTGTTATTGCAGAGTGTTCTCTAACGTCGATCAACCGTGCAGCCCGCCCAAGGGCGAGTTCGCCGATTCATCGAGCGGGTCCCTGGGCTCGTCAGAAATGGAGAGTACCTCACTTCCGACCGCCTCCTCGCCTCACGCTGTGGGCGATGCCGCGGAGGGGCCCCAAGGGGGGGCTTGGTCAAGAGGAGGTAGCACAGGAGGTGCCACAAGGCGACCTCCCGCACTCCAGGTGCGCGGGGGGCAAGATTCCCAGGGGCTCTAAGCCCGACCCTCGTCCGGAATCCATGCCGGAACCATCAGTGATTCAAGTCGGACAGCGGATCCTTCGCAAGAAGGGTAAGAAGCAGTTTCCTCCGTCCAACCGGAGGCACGGATAACACAAGAGGCGCTTAACAGCGCTTCCATCAGGAGAACACCGCCTTTGTCATGAGTGCGGTGATCCGGACTGATTCGATCCGCCAGAAGCGGTGACCGAAGCACTGTACCAGCCTTCTAACAGGCTTTGAGGTAAGTTTTAGAATATGTAAAAATATAACCGCATAGACAGTAGCCCCGATACTTAGTTCGGTGTTGGAAAGAAAAACCGGACCAAGGATCTAAAAGATATCTGTGCAGGAGTCTAACATAAGTATGTCAATATGGGAATGCAGGCTGCTGCTGACCTCTACCGCATTATTGCGGAGGTCAATGTATTGAAGCAGAACCTCGGCGGTCCGAGCGAGCTCGGACAAGCCAAGAAGGAGCTCGAGGACAAGGAAGGTAAGTAATACCTTATTAAAGAAATACCTTATAGAAAAGGTTTTCGTTGCGAAAAATAACAGGAATAACATAGGTGCTGCGGGGGCCATGAGCGAGTGGCGACCACGAGGAAGCGGTGTCCGTGGCGAAAAAAAGCGGCTGGAACAAACCCAGCGAGAGAAAGGGAGGCGCAGCTGGCGGAGGTGCGGCAAGAGCTCCATTCTCGTGAAAAACACGAGGGTTTGGGCGTGACTCGAACCGAGTCCGAGCTTGCCTCGGCTCTTGAGAGTGCCAAAGCTGCTAAGGCCGAGGCCCAAAAAGCCCTCAAGAAATTGAAGCACTAAAGAAGATAGCGGGGTAAGGCATTCTTTATGCAAAGCAAGAATGTAAAGTCAATTACCTGTTACTTACCCGATTCGGAGCTCTCGAGGAGCATTCGCAGATTTGCCCGTAGTGCGCTGATCTGCCGCATTCTACGCGCCCGGAGGGAGCTCCACGGAGAAGGTGTTCGGTCTCGGTATCTTTGAGGCCGACCATCCAGTGCCTGGCGACCAGCTGAAACAGCTGGTCGAGCTCCATAAGGTCGCCGAACAGGCCATGAAGGGCCTTATAAGCGGTGTGGCCATTGGAGGCCATGCCCGGAGCTACTTCAGCTTGGTGCAGCGGTGGTGGATGCTGTCCGCGGCTTGAAGTCATCAAGCGCTCCGTCTGTATTGAAGGTGTCCGTCGGGCCCTTGCCCATGCTAAAGTGCCTTTGGGGCAAGCTGGATGCGGAGAGGCTTGTGATGGACGGACCACCGAAGGGCCATGAGCATCATACGCCGAAATGTACTATGAGGGCCTCTGAAGGTGCCCGCCGAATAGCGGATGAGTGCTCCAAAGATGTAATTTTTGAATAAACTCGCATTTGTTATCCTGTGACGCTGAAAACTTGTTCATATCGCTAAGCAACGCTTATTCATTTAAAATATTACCTTACATGCGGCCGTTTATCAAATTTGAGAGATGGCAAGTCGTTGGCTTGGCCCCTATACCCACGAAAGTCTTTGGGGTGTTAGGGATAAACTTGAGCACTCTTGTTCCCATTCTTGGGTCCATCTAGGGGCGCTCAACACAACGAACAAGGCAACCGGACTTATAATGCTTGAACACTCTCACTTAGCCATAGAATTCTATAATTTTAAATTTGGTGAAGCCCCTAGTATTCGGAAGACCGAGTTGAGGCGCTATCCACTCCTTGGCGGACAATTCCGGTTCCTCGCTCTAAGCGGCATAACTCTTTAGGGACCGAAAAACCTCTCGAATAGCGATCGGCTCTCGCCCTATCATGACGGTCAGTTTAGCTTTCTCCAGCGAGGTGCTCGACCCAACATAAGCGGGGCACAATCGCAGTGGTTCTCCGTGCTACCTTAGCGATATAGCGGGCGTAAGGTACCAAAACACGGGGCAGGGCAAACCAACTATTGACCCAAGACATGATTGAGAGCCAATTCATATAATGCTATAAGTTCGGGGTGCCGCACTTGTGAAAGTGTTCGGACTTATCACACCATAATTCTAGGATACTTAAGCCCCTGGTGCATTGGCCGTACCAAAGTGTACGGTTGCAACATGTCATGAAATGAACACATGTATATATAAAGGAAGTAGAGCAATAATAAGCAAAAGCTGTGTATTGTTTATTCAAAAAGGTAATGCAATGGAAGCAGAACAATAATAAGCAAGGGATGGGACTATCTAACATGTCCCCCTCCAGGGGTAAGCTGGTGGATGATATGTAAAACATGTATAATGCTCGTAATAGAGACCACCTGAACACTCGACGTGGCTTTCCGCTTCCCTGGCTGTTGCATCGTGAGTTCGGCGATTCGAGTGCCGGACAGGACTTCTCAAAGATGGAGTCCTGAAAGTAAAAAAAGGAAGAAAAAAAAGAAAAAAAAAGTGACACAAACGGGAGCCCCTGGTGCGGTCGAGCCGCATTCTTGGCGTGTCGTTGTCTTGCCCCTCCCCATATGCCAATGGTATCTCCAGAGCGTAATTATGTACGCGTAATACTACCTTCGCAATTTCGCGAGGGCTGGGGTTGGGGCCGGATTGCTACTCGTGCTTGAATCGTGCCAGGTGGTCTTGTTGCAGGTTACTCCGGGCACGCTTGGCGGTGTCCGGACGCTTAGTGGCCGGACTCGAGAATTGCCGTGAGAGGCTGATTTGCACCTCCGCCGCGAGGGCCGCCGTATGCTCCTCCGTTCGGAGAGAGCGTTCGGTGTTTCCATTGACCGTGATTACTCCTCGGGGGCCTGGCATCTTGAGCTTGAGGTATGCGTAGTGCGGCACCGCATTGAACTTTGAATGCGGTTCGTCCGAGCGATGCATGATAACCGCTGCGGAATGGGGCGATGTCGAAGATTAACTCTTAACCGGAAGTTATCCGGAGATCCGAAGACCACTTGAGTGTGGTGAGCCTGTACAATTGGCCTCTACATCGGTATGGCGCCTTTAAAGGTCGTCTTTGCAGGTTTGATCCTTGAGTGGTCTATGCCCATTTTGCACTGCTTGTATCACGATAAAGCAGGTTCAGGCTGCTACCGCCGTCCATCGGGACTCGGTGAGTGAAATCCATCAATAATTGGTCAAGAACCAATGCGGTGAAGCCGCCGTGGCAGATGCTAGTGGGGTGGTCCCTTGATCGAAGGTGATCGGGCGGGAAGACCATGGGTTGAACTTTGGGGCGACTGGCTCCATCGCATATACGTCCCGTAGTGCACGCTTCCGCTCCCTTTTGGGTATTCGGGTTGCGTATATCATGTTCACCGTCCGCACTTGTGTGGGAAAACCTTTCGGTCCTCTATTATTCGGCGGCCGGGGATCTTCCTCGTCATCGCTATGCAGCCCCTTGTCATTGAGTTCAGCACTTAACTTGCCTGCTTGCTTGAACACTGTCGGATTTTGGGTTCCGGCAGACCGTTAAGGTTCGAACTCTGGGGTGCGCGCGGAGATCCAACCCTCCACCGTCTCGTACCTCGCCGAATCGAAAGGACCTAAAACTACTCGAAAGAACAGCACAAGAGACACGAGATTTATACTAGTTCGGGCCATCGTTGTGGTGTAATACCCTACTCTAGTTTGTGGTGTGGTGGATTGCCTCTTGGGCTGATGAAGAACAGTACAGGGAAGAACAGCCTCGCGAGGGTGTGTTCTTGGTGGGTGTGATGAACTGCTAAGTTGTATCCCGTCGCTCTAGCTTGAGGATCGGGTCTCTATCTCTCTCTCTGGATTCCAAAATGCCGGATCTCTCTCTACTATGGTGGCTAGCTCTACTTATATAGACGAAGGCCCCGGGCCTCTTCCCAAATATTGAGCGGGAAGGGCGCCAACAATTGGCCATTTTGAAGGGAACAACGGGTACACTTATCTGACTAAAGTTGGTCCTCGCTGCCAAAGGCTCTGGTGATGGCCTTTGCTTGGGCTCCACGATGACTCCTTCCGGCCGTTGGGGCTGGTCTTGGTCTTGTTGCACGAAGCGGATGCCTTTGCTTGATGCTCTTGCTGTGCTTGCTCCCTTTGCACCAAAGAGGAAAGGAGGATGCTGCTGCTGAGCTGGTGCCAGCCCAGCACCCTTAGTGCGTCATGGCTTGCGTCATGGGCACCTCGCGAGTACCACACCTTGAACTCTCCGCCTCCTCGTGAGCCCGGCTGGCGAGGCTGTGCTGAGAAGCTCTGGTCGTCCGCCCAGATCTGGCCCCTCATGAGGGTCTTGAGTTTGAGTTGATGAAGATGGGCTGTCTGGGCCTCCTTTGAGCCACGCCGCGAGCCGCTGGCGAGCAAGTCTGGGACCCCGTTCCCGACGCCGACAGATAGCCCAGACCAGCGGCGCTGAACAGGCCGGCGAGAGGCGAGAGGGCAAGTCTGCAGCGTCGTGGGCCCTAACAGCCTCTTGACCTTGGCGCCCGCATGGCGGTTGATTGGACGTGGGAGCCTGCTCCCCACGGCATATGGTAACCGCCCGGATTCGATAGGTCCTGCATGCGAGTTGGGCATGATGGTGGTGATCGTGGAGGCCGGCGGTTGGCCTTCGCCGGCTATAAGTACGGAACGGCGCGCGCCCTTCCGGTCTACCCCTCTGCTTCTCTTCTTCCTCGTCTCGTCTGGTTGCCATGGCTCCGATCCATCGGTTCTCTAGGGAAGAGAAGAAAGGCTCCTCAAGAGGATCTGACCCGCTCCCCCAAAGCGGCTTGCCCTTTGGTGTCGAGGCGGGAGGCCTTGTGAGGCGCCCATGCAGTGCGTCGGCCGCCACCGGGGTTTCCTTTTCCTTATCTGCAGCGCAAATTGGTGGCCCTGAAGGAGGCGGCGGGCGCCACAGGCTGCGCCGCCCACAGCCGCGGAGTCACGAAGGTGTCGTCTTCCCCCCAGGAGTCCACGCCGAGGCTCCTGCCGGGAGTTCGTGCCCAGCGTCGCCCGCGCCTCCCAAGTCTTGGATTCGTCTTCCTTCTTTCTTCGCCTCCGTCGTCCGGCGAAGGAGCCCACAGGACTCTGGCTGCAGCACGCGGCTGCAGCACCCTTGACCGGGCGGAGGTCATGATGGTTGCCCCGGCGAGTCTTCATGACTTCGAGGCTGGGGCAGAGTCGCCGGAGTCTGCAGGGCGAGGCCCTCACGATCCACAGAGTGCAGCGGTGCCGGTGATATCCTTCAAGCTCTTGACGCGGAGGTCGTCGGCTGGAGTGCTGCCCGGGAGGCGGTGGGGCCCTTCTATGGTGAGGCGGAGGCCGACCGACCACTCCCTTGGCAGCTTCTCGGGCGGCAGGCGCGGAGGATCCAGCGACTCCGCCCGAGCTCTTGGCGGCGCGGAGGCGAGGGCGACAGCTCTGAGCCCTCGAGCCTGCGCCCGCTCCCAGTAGGGCGAGCTCGTCGGTCGTCGCCACCCTGATCTGGATGGGGTTGGCTCGGACGGGTGGCTTGTTGATGATGGCGTGCCCGCGATGGTCCCTGTAGATGGGACTCCTTAGGATTCGCGTCTTTTGTTCTGCGAGGAGCCAAGAATGTACCCAGAGGGGCTTGTAAGATATTTGTAGCTTCATTTGTCAATATGATCCTTATTATGAGGCAATGCGGGATGCTCATTCCGTTCTAGCTCGATTTCTTCCTTTCGGACCTCGTGAGGGCTTGGTGCTCTCTTGGCAGGTCGATCCCAAAGCGGCCGGCCGTGCTGGTATGCCAGAATCACGATGCGTGGTCAAGGCCAGGAGGTGAGCGGCCGAGGTCGGTAGAGCCTCTGAGTCGCGATGCTCGGGGGTCCCCTTGGCGCTCAAGCAGCCATCATTCGTGTGAAAGGAGGCGGCGTTGCTAACACGGGTTGCATTGAGTGTGGGGATGGTGTTGCGATGACTAGTGTGTCGGGAGGTGACTTATCTCGAGTGCGGACAATGCTTCTGAGTGCGGCGCCAGGTCCGTGCCTTGGCCGCGAGAGATTGCGTGGCGAGGTTGTTCGTGCTCCTTGGAGGCCCTGCAGGTTCACCACAAAGGAACAGGAGGCTCGCCCGTGGCGATCGTTAGTCCTGCCGTTAGTTGCCTTGGAGGCGCGAGAGGCCTCGCGAGTGTCTTTGGGGCACCCGTGAGCCAGTAGCGGGACTCGAGGCCCTACCTCAAAGGCGGGTTGCGCTGGCTCTGGCCTTATCTTGAGTGTGTTCTGCAAATTTGGCGGATGCGGTGCTCTCGTCTTGGTCCGGCTCTCGGGCTGGTCTCGGCCGTCGGCAGCAAGCAGGTCGCGATGCCATGGACAAGACCAGAGGTGAGGCGGAGAGCCGATAGGAGCCCTGAATCGCGATGCTCGGGCACCCCCTTTAGCGCAAGCTAGGTAATATGACGCAACTCGTCCTCGGGTCCGGCTCTCGGGCTGGTCTCGGCCGTCGTTGGCAAGCAGTCGCGATGCCATGGACAAGACCAGAGGGTGAGGGCGGAGAGCGGTAGGAGCCACAGTCGCGATGCTCGGGCACCCCCCTTAGCTAGCGCAAGCTGGGTTGGATGGCGAAACTCTCGTCCTCGGGTCCGGCTCTCGGGCTGGTCTCAACCATGTTGGCAAGCCAGTCGCGATGCCATGGACAAGACCGGAGGTGAGGGCGGAAGGCGGTAGGAGCCACAGTCGCGATGCTCGGGCACCCCTTTTAGCAGCAAGCTTCGCCACCGAGGAAAGGCACCAAATAACAAGCACTGGTGGAGCGAGGCATAATCCTAAGGAAAGCGCATGAAGGATACTTGCCGTTGGGACTGGCCCGAGCAGCTTGGGATGATGCAGCCAGGCGCCCCTAGCAGAATAAGCTAGAGACATGAAATAAAGGGATACATGCATGAGGATGGACCCATGACACAGGAATAATCGACCCTGAAGGCGCTCGGTAGGAAATAAAACTTAAAGATGTCACTGGTGATGTTGGGGATGAAGGGTTGTTGATGTAGCAGACTCGGTGGGCTGCGGGGCCGATCCTCCACGAGCCCCGAGGCCCGGGGGCCTCGGGAGGCTCGGGCGTTGGCGGCTCCTCATGGGCCATCTCCATCTCCGCCCGGGGCTGCGGCATGCTGACCTCTTGAGCCTCGGGATGGTCCTCATGAGGCAGTGCGCAGCTTGGCGTTTGGCGAGCTATAAGGCATGCGTCACGTGGGCGTGGGGCGGACCCTGCAGCGTCCCACTCGCGAGGGCAGGCGCTCTTGAGATCGGCTCGGTTGAGCCCTGCTATGTCGATCTGAGCGTGCAGCCCACCATCCTCGCTGGATGGGGGCCAGGCAGTGGCGGCGGCTGCCCTCATGACCCTTGACTCCTGTGGCGCTGAATGGACTTGCGATGAACTCTTGAGGTTCTGCCCTCCTGGTCTTGCTCTTGCTTGCAGGAAGCGTGCTTGAAACACGCCTCACGTGGTGCCCAAGCGCCTCCCTCGAGACCTTGGCGAGGTCGGTGGCCCTCGGGAGAGCCCGAGCCTTGCTGAGGAGGAGCGAGGCGCGCTTTCCTATGCGATGGAAGGCTCCTCCTGGCCGGTGCGGGCCACGAGGGCTGTCTCTTGAAGAGCGGACCGGTCGATGTCTTCTTCTTCTTGGAGTGCGGCCTCGGGAGGCCTCCTGCTGCTGTAGTGCAGGTCTTCCGGCGATGCGGCTGAAAAGCTCGCTCGGGGAGCACACTACATCTCTCTCTTCACGGGGCACCGTGATGACTCCGCCCGCTTCTGGCATCTTGAGGATGTTGTAGCCATGGTGGTTCTGACCATGAATTTATGCTTGTCGGGTACCGAGGATGGCGTTATCTGACTGGCGAATGTGGTGACGTCGAAGTCGATGAGCTCGGTGTGGTAGTTGTCGCGGGCCCGAAGGTGGCGGGAAGGCGGACCTGCCCGATCGGGACCGTGGAGCCGTCGGTGACTCGGAGAAAGGCTTGGTTGGCTGAAGCTGGTGTAAGGCGCTTGAAGATTGTTGAATGTCTCCATGGACGGGGCGTTGAGCCTGCTCCGCCCGTCGATGAGGGTCTTGGTGACTAGCACATTGCTAATGATTGGGGAGCAAAGCATCGGAGAACTCCGGCTATGGCTACGCACTTGAGGCTGATCCGTGAGCTGAGCGTGATGGCGCCACGCCGACCACGAGAGGCGCGTGGACTCGAGCTTGGGGAGGACTGCATTCACTTCAGGCGAACTGCTTGAAGATCGGTGAGAGGCTGGGGCTTGAGCTCCGCCCAAGATGCTGGCGATCGCGCTTCTGGAAGCCCCAGCCCCTCGTCTGATGGCGGTCTTGACTCTCCTTGGTGGCGGCGGCAGCGGAGGAGGCATCGTTCCCTTGCGGACAATCCTCACGAGGCTGATCCCTCCGGCCCCCCTCGAGTGGGTCTTGCCCAGCCGGTCCTCGCGAGGTTGGTCGCGCCACCCTTGGCGTGGGTCGCGGTCTTCGTAGTGTCCTGCATTCCTTCCTCCTCCTCGGCCGTGGCCCAGTCGCTGCGCTCGGGCGTCTGCCGACCCTTCCTCAGCCTGACGGCCGGAGCTCTTGACATTCATTGGTGTTGTGGGTGTGGAGGTCGTGGTACACCTGATGTCGGCTGCCCTTGGTGGACTCGGGCTGATCTCGCCTCGCTTGGTGTATGCGGTTCGACGCGTCACGGCAGCCCTGCGCTTCACGTCCTTAGCCTTGGACTTCTTCTCTTGAGGGTCCACGAGGCAGCTCGAGGAGGAGGCGCCCTCCTCAGCCTGGCGCGCAGTCGCCAAGTTGAACAGCTCGAGGAGGTGCAGATCTTCATGCATCGCCAGCTCCTCCTTCATCTTGGCGTCACATGCGCCGTCGGAGAAAGCGGAGATGATGGCCTCCTCCGTCACCACAGGGATCTTGAGGCGTCGTTGTTGAAGCGCTGGATGTACTTTGCGGGTTTCCCAGGCTGCTTGATCCGGCGCATGTCGCTCACGGCGGTGGCGGTCGCGAGTACCTTGGAAGTTGGCGATGAAGCGGGTGCGCATCTCGGCCCGAAGAGATCGTGCACAGGGGCGATTGAGGAGCCAAGTCGCGGCTCCGATCCTTGAGCACCATGGGAAACCAGTTCGCCATGACCTTTTCATCCCGTTGGCAGCCTCGATGCCCAGCTCGTAAGCGGGAGGAACTCCGTAGGGTCAGCCGTGCCGTCGTGGCGTGGAGGCAGGTCTGGCTTGAACTTGGCGGGCCCACTGACGCCGCGCAGCTTCGGTGGTGAAAGCGCGGAAGCCCGCCGTGGCTTGAGAGGCCTCGGACGGCGAGCTTGGTCTTGTGGGCCTCCTGCGCGCTGACTGGGGGCAGCGCAGGGTCTTGGCGTCTTTGGGCGGGGCGCTCGGGCAGCTTCTTCTGGGCGAGAACTTCTTGGCAGCTCTGCTCTTGCTACGCCCGGCGCTGGCGGAGCAGGTTCCGCCAGGCCGCGCGCTTGGTGCCAGGCGCCGTCTTGAGGAAGGCGGTGGCGCCCAGGGGCGTCATCGGCGCGGCTTGGGCGGGTGCGGTGCAGCGAGAGCAGACGGTGGAGTCGCCTCCGCGCAGCGAGACGAGCCCAGCGACTTCGGTCGAGCCATTCTTCGTAAACGTCGTCGGCCGAAGGCGTAGCGCAGGATCTCGTTAGCGCGATATGAGTGCAGCTCGGGCCTCCATGGCGCCTTGGGCCGCGCGGCGAAAGAACCAGCGAGGTGGCGAAAGCGTGGCGGTGCGGCCGTCCCGCCTCATGGGCGAGTCTTGGGCGCGCTTGTTGCTCGTTCCCCGGGGCGGTGGCGGCATTGTGGCAGGTGGCGGGAGCAGCGAGGGCGCCCGCCAGCAGGAGCCGTCGAGGCGACATGGGAGGGAAGCGGCGGCTCAGCGCTGCAGAGCCCGGCAGCGTCGGACATGGTTATGTGGTCGGGAAGAACGAGGCGACGAAGGCAGATTCCAGTGCACCCTACAGGGCGCCAAATGTCGGATTTCGGGTTCCGGCAGACCCTTAAGGTTCGAACTCTGGGGTGCGCGCGGAGATCCAACCCTCCACCGTCTCGTACCTCGCCGAATCGCAAGGACATAAAACTACTCAAAAGAACAGCACAAGAGACACGAGATTTATACTAGTTCGGGCCACCGTTGTGGTGTAATACCCTACTCTAGTTTGTGGTGTGGTGGATTGCCTCTTGGGCTAAATGAAGAACAGTACAGGGAAGAACAGCCTCGCGAGGGTCTGTTCTTGGTGGGTGTGATGAACTGCTAAGTGGTATCCCATCGCTCTAGCTTGAGGATCGGGTCTCTATCTCTCTCTCTGGATTCCAAAATGCCGGATCTCTCTCTACTATGGTGGCTAGCTCTACTTATATAGACGAAGGCCCTGGGCCTATTCCCAAATATTGAGCGGGAAGGGCACCAACAATTGGCCATTTTGAAGGGACAGTGGGTACACTTATCGACTAAAGTTGGTCCTCGCTTTGCCAAAGGCTCAGTGATGGCCTTTGCTTGGGCTCCACGATGACTCCTTCCGGCCGTTGGGGCTGGTCTTGGTCTTGTTGCACCGAAGCGGATGCCTTTGCTTGATGCTCTTGCTGCGCTTGCTCCCTTTGCACCAAAGAGGAAAGGAGGACGCTGCAGCGTCTTGGCGCCAATGGCGCCCTTGGTAAATCATGGCTTGCGTCATGGGCACCTCGCGAGTACCACATTGAACTCTCCGCCTCCTCGTGAGCCCGGCTGATGAGGCCGTGCGAGAGAAGCTCTGGTCGTCCGCCCAGCAATCTCAGCCCCTCGCGAGGTCTTGAGTTTGAGTTCATGAAGATGGGCTGTCCTGGGCCTCCTTTGAGCCACGCCGCAGGCAGGCAAGTCTGGGGACCCCCGTTCCCAGAACGCCGACAAACACCCAACAATCCCTGTTGGTGTGATTGGCTGGTTTTCGAAGTGCCATGTATTTGGCACAAGCGATCGAGTATCTTGGTCCAAGTTGGGCCGGGCCTGGGTATTTCTTTTGAAAGGCTTCTTCCGTGACGGGTTTAGAGCATCCGAATCCGGCATTGGCAACCGTATCTTGATATTATCGTCGTTAATCTGGCGCTTGTTCTTATTTGCGACGCGACCTGCCATTGATGTCCTTGGTATCCGGACTATCGGGATGTTTGGCCAAGTTGTTGCTTGAGCTAGCGAGTCATGAGGGTTGTGAGGGCTGCCATAGATTTCGGCTTTTCCTGTCCTAGGTGCCGGGCAAGCCACTCGTCGCGGATGTTATGTTTGAAGGCTGCAAGGGCCTCTGCATCCGGACGATCAACGATTTGATTTTTCTTTGTTAGGAACCGAGTCAGAATTGTGCGGCCGTTTCTTACGGCTGCTGAATTATGTGGCTAAGGTCATCGGCGTCGGTGGTCGCACATATGTGCCTGGAAGTTATCGAGAATCACGGCTTCCGAGGTCCTCCCAACAACCAATTGATTCTCTTGGCAAGCTATTCAGCGGTGTCGAGCTGGTCCTTTAAGCTTGAGTGGGAGGTATTTGATGGCATGTAGATCATCACCGCGGGCCATGTGGATATGGAGGAGATAATCCTCGATCCAGACCGTGGGATCTGTGGTACCATCGTATGATTCGATGTTTACGGGCTTGAAGCCCTCGGAGATTTGATGATCCATTACTTCATCTGTGAAGCATAGTGGGTGTGCGGCGCCTCTGTATTGGGCTATATCACGACGTAGCTCATATGAGCTTTGTCTACTGTGTTCGGCCCGGCCGGTTTTGCTGTGCCCGGCGCGATGGTAATCATCCCGCATTGCTGGGCGCCCACGCGATCCGTAGATCGATCTTGTATGTTTTGCCTTATCCTCCAATATATCTACTTAAGTCAGTAGCGTTTTCCTGTGCCTTGGTACTTTTTGGCGGCGGGTGTGGCTTGGCGAGGGCGAGATGCTTCTCTGTCGCGGCCACAGGCGGCGGTCTGCCATGTCATGCGCGGTGACTTGGGTGCTTCCTCCTCTAGTCGAGGCAACGGCCTGCGTTTGGGGTAGCTTTTGGAGGGCGTTCGAGTTCATACTCTTGGCTGCAAGGACTTGATCCATCTGTCGGCTAGCAGTCTTGATCAGCTCTAAGCTGTTCTGCTTTCTTGAGGCTGCTTGTCGTGGCTATAAGCCTGCGTTTGAAAGCAGCTCTGTTGGCGGGATCCTCGAGCCACGACAAACTCGTCGTCGTCGAGGCTTGCCTCATCTTGAGGGCGCATAATTATCGTCCTCAACCTCTTTTTACTGCCGCTGTTGTCGTGCTGAGCTTGCTTCTCCCTCCTCTGTGCTGAGTCCTGCTGGAGGGTTCTCTTCAACTTTGTCGGGGTGTTATTATCTCCGTGCGGAATCACCGTTTTATTGTGGCGGGATTAAGGCGGCGTCGCTGACGTCGGCGCCCGGCTGTTTCTTGGAGGGTCATCCTCCGTTGTTCCATCGCCGTTCCCATCTTTTGGGATGTCCACCATATATATGTCATATAATGAGGTGGCCTTCGATGCCCCAGTTGGCGCTGGGTCTTGAATTCGTAGTTTAGCATGTCGGTTAAATCATCGGCGGTGGCTACCAAGTGGGTGGTGGGTGGGCGTTGAATTTCTTCGTCGTCCGCATCCCAACCTTCCTGTCCGTAGTCGGCTAGGGCTCTCTGGATAAAGAGAGACTTTAGTGAATTCAGGATGTCGCCAAAGGCGAGTCTTTGAAAGATGTCTGTACGTGAACTCCATAGCAGGCGTGTCGGATTCGATAGGCAAGGCGTGGAGGTTGAGTCCGGAGAGTCCGGCACCTGGAGTCGAGGTCTTCATAAGGACAGGGATGGAGTTGGCTCGATCGCCGTGAGATTATAGCCCCAGGCGGTGTCAAACCACTCGTCCTCGATCGGGAATCCGGCTCCGGATTAAGGGTCGAGCGGATCTTGAGTGCGGCCTCCGAGCCTTTGTTGACGCGAGCTAGATCATGCCCATCGAGGAGCGGTCTGGGCGGCAGCTTGCGGCTCGAATCCGTCGAAGATCAAGTATCCGCGGATATCGGCCGTATAGTTTAAACTTCCAAATCTGACTGATGGCCAGGGCGTAGCTTTTGATATGCTCCGGATGGCCAAAGGCGAATTGGCCGCGATGCAAACCGCGAACACGAAGATCTGTCGGGAGAAAAGTCTCACCTGGACGCGTCGTTGTTGATGATCGAAGGAGCCATCAGCCTATCGGTGACAACATAGAGGAACTCTCAATGAAAGCACCAATGTCGGTGTCAAAACCGCGGATCTCGGTAGGGGTCCCGAGCTGTGCGTCTAAGGCGGATGGTAACGGAGACAAGGGACACGATGTTTTACCAGGTTGGGCCCTCTCGATGGAGGTAATACCCTACTCCTGCTTGATTAATATTGATGATATGGGTAGTACAAGAGTAGATCTACCACGAGATCAAGGAGGCTAAACCCTAGAAGCTAGCCTATGGTATGATTGTTGTTCATCCTCACGGATTTGAAACCCTCCGGTTTATATAGACACCGGATAGGTTAGGGTTACACAGAGTCGGTTACAATGGTAGGAGATCTACATATCCGTATCGCCAAGCTTGTCTTCCACGCCAAGGAAAGTCCCATCCGGACACGGGACGAAGTCTTCAATCTTTTATCTTCATAGTCTTGGAGTCCGGCTGTGACGATAGTCCGGCTATCCGGACACCCCCTAGTCCGGGACTCCCTCAATCACCATATGGAGGGAACAAAGGAAGCTTGAAATATGAACATGTCAATGGGAGGGAGTAAGCCCCATGCATGCATGCATGCATGCAACATGCAACACTCACACATACACATGGATGCGCGCAACACTCATGCACCCATGCGGCACACAACACACGACCCAACACACACGCTCACGCTCAAGTGCTCAACCTACTCCCTGCGTCTGTGAAAGAATGTACATTTAGAGATTTACACATTGACCAGGGCAAAATTAACGCCCAAAAGTAGCAAACTTATGTGTGCATGCGACCATTGAGAGAAGAAGATTAAATGAAGGTCCTTGCATGCTGTAATTAAGGATAGACATGTAGCCTATACCTAGAGCACAAGTTGGTGCATTAGTCAATCAACATCGATTTAGATTAAAGGCTAAATGCACTGGAAGTGTAGATGTACTACACTCTTTGTTTTCTAGCTGATTTCTTTGCTCACCTTGGCGGCAGTGGGACCCGAAACCAGGTGACAATTTAACCGATCAACAAAGTGCCACATCCACTATGTGGCGGTCGATCAAGGTGCTGTCTGGTGCTCTGATGAGCTAGTGATAAATATAATCACCGCAAAACTATATATAGTGACCGTAAAAGCGTATTATTACATCGTTGACCGCGCGATATATTTTCTCGGTTCAAATTAAGCCATATTAACGGAAAGGATGCAGTATGGACTAGTACTAGTACTGCTTTGATGTGTCCCGTCAAACTTGAGCGAGGAGAAGCTTGCTTACTACACTCTCCCTCGCCCAGCTTGTGATGGTTCACAGGAGACGAGGAGGTTTTGACTTCAGCTATGCGCCCTCGATGCGGCTATATCTCCCCGTGTCGAAGCACGACTTAGAGGCATAACCGCATTGAAAGCAATGTCACAAGTGAGGTAATCTTCACACAACCCATGTAATACATAAGGGAAAGAGATACATAGTTGGCTTACAATCGCCACTTCACACAATACATGAGTAAAGCATTACATCATACGAGATACAATCAAGGTCCGACTACGGAACCAAAATAAAAGACTACCCCAAATGCTACACGGATCCCGATCGTCCCAAGCTGGGCTCCACTCTTGATCAAGCTGAAACAAAACAACACAAAGAACAAGATCTTCATCGAGCTCCTCCTTGAGCTCGGGTGCGTCACCTGCTGCGGTTTCATCGGCACACTGCAAACTGGTTTTGGAAGTATCTGTGAGTCACGGGGACTCGACAATCTCACACCAGCGAGATCAAGACTATTTAAGCTTATGGGTAGGAGAAGGTAGTGAGGTGGAGCTGCAGCAAGCGACTAGCATATCTGGTGGCTACATTACATAAAAGAGAGCGAGAAGACAAAGCAGAAGCATCGTCGAACAACTATGATCAAGAAGTGATCCTAGAACAACCTCGTCAAGCATAACTCCAACACCGTGTTCACTTCCCGGACTCTGCGAAGAGACCGTCACAGTTACACCGCGGTTGATGTATTTTAATTAAGGTCAACCGGGTTTTCTACAACGGACATTAACAAATTCCCATCGCCTCATAACTTGCGGCACGGCTTTGAAAGATAATACCTGCGAGGGGTGTCCTAACAGCCCATGATAAACTCTCGCGATCAACGAAGGATATTCCTTCTCCCAGGAAGACCCGATCAGTCTCGGAATCCGGCTACAAGACATTTAACGACAATAAAACAAGACCAGCAAAACCACCCGCTGTGCCGACAAATCCCGATAGGAGCTGCACATATCTCGTTCTCGGGGCACACCGGATAAGCTAAGCGTCTGGTACCGGCGTAATCCAAGTTGCCAAGGAATGGTCCATACGATGCTCTAGTTTGGACCAACACTCGAAGGAGCTTGGCCGGGGGGTAAAATAAAGATGACCCTTGAGTCTGCAGAACCCAAGGGAAAAAAGGCTTAGGTGGCAAATGGTAAAACCAAGGTTGGGCCTTTTTGGAGGAGTCTTATTCAAAGCGAACTGTCAAGGGTCCCATAAATCACCCAACCGCGTTAGGGACGCAAAATCCGGGAACATAATACCGATATGGCGGAAACTAGAAGCGGCAAGAGTGGAACAAAACACCGGGCATAAGGCCGAGCCTTCCACCCTTTACCAAGTATATAGATGCATTAATTAAATAAGATATATTGTGATATCCCAACAAGTAAACATGTTCCAACAAGGAACAACATCTCCATGTTCAACAAGGAACAAACTTCATCTTCACCTGCAACTAACAAGCGCTATAAGAGGGGCTGAGCAAAGCGGTAACATAGCCAAAACAACGGTTTGCTAGGAAAGGATGGTTAGAGGTTTGACATGGCAACATGGGAGGCATGATATAGCAAGTGGTAGGCATCATAGCATAGGCATAGCAAAGAGCGAGCATCTAGCAAGCAAAGATAGAAGTGATTTGAGGTATGGTCATCTTGCACGAAATCCGCAAGGAAGGAAACGAGTCCATGAAGAAGTCAAGCGGACGAAGTCGAGCGAATCCTCACAACTCGGAGCGAAACGAAGCTAACGAGAGAAGCAACCGGAAAGAAGCAAACAACATAGTAAACAACTATCACATACACATGGCATGATGCACAACCAAGTATGATGCATGCGCGGTTTAAATAGCATGGCATGGCAATATGCACAAACAAAACTACAAGTTAAATGGAGCCCAATATGCAATGGGTTGCATATTGACGAAACACCACATCAATTATTTAGTTCTCTCTCGTTATGTACCCAACAATATTAAATGTTATTTAACATGGCAAGGGGTGAAGCAAATGAAAACTAACTATTTAGGCAAGTTTAAGTGAGGCCGGAAACAACAAACGATAATTCAGGAAAATCCTCATGTCATTTAGCAAATTAATGGAAACAACAAATATAAACATTTTAAATGTTGTTATCATGATCACGGATGACATATACAAGTTCATGCAATTTTATGAAAATTTTGACATGACTATGTTATGAAACATTTGGTCACCATGGCGGAACGAAAGGGTGCCACGGCGACGAAACGAAAATGGTGCCACGGCAACATTCCGGTCCCGGTAACTTGATTGAGATACCGATGCAAACGAGAAGTGTGCGGATGTGTAGAACATGCTAGACATGGTGGGGTGCTCCCGACTACCGGGTTCCCACGGGTTAGGGGCATGGAAACGAGGAACAATTCGGACACATGCAAACACGAGCATCTCATACAACACATGCATTCGGTCCACGGGTGATCATCTCGGGTTTATACCTTCGAAGCGTGTATTTTCGTGGCGGATCGAGTTCGACAAAGGAAGTAGTCGTTCACGGTTCGTAGGGGAAGTAGTCGTTCTCAGGACGGTAGTAGTGGAAATAGTTGTACACGTTCGTTTCGAAGAGGCACTTGACGAATCCAACATCTTCGGGGCGACGGTAGTGGAAGTTGTGGTACACGTCTCGAAGAGGGACTTGACGCATCCGATGTCTCCGGGGTTGTCGTGGTACTTGCGGTCTTGGCGATGGTAGTTTTTCACGGGTCGTAGACGTTCCCGGGTCATGGGTAGAGGTACTCGACGCATCATCGTGGTACTTTGGAAAATTCTCGGAGAAGATTGGCGGTCAAAGATGCAGGTCTTGCGGTGTAGTCAAACTTGGTGTATCGAAGAAGTACTTGGTGAATCACGTAGTCGAACATGGGTTGTAGTGGTACTTGGCGCTCGTAGACATCCGGGGTCATCGTAGAGGTACTCGTCGTCACGAAACTAGTAGTGGAGCACACATGCCTCGGGTCTTGGTGGTCAGCGAAGGGAGGCGAGCGGCGAAGCAGCAACAGCGTCAGGAAAAGCGGATGCCATGTACAAGCGGCGGCGGGGCTCCCGGTCGGTCGGTAGGGACGCCTGGCGGTGATGAAGATGAGTCGCGAGTGCTGTTGGAGGTGGATCACGAGGTCGCGGTCGTGAAGGCAGCGGATCTGGGTGAGGTGCTCGAGCTGCTTGTCGTCGTCCGGCGCTCAGCGAGCAGCCTTGGCAGCAGGACTTAGCGGCGGGGCCTCGGCAGCAGGAAAGCGCAGCCATGGCAGAGTCGAACGAATCCGGACAAGCGGCGCTGAGCAGCGGAGAGCCTTGGCGAGGCGCGGAGTTGGCCTCCGATGGTGGCCTTGAGGAGGCGGCGGCGCGCCTAAGCGAGGCAGCGGCGGGAGAAGGGGCCGATGAGGCGCGGCAGAGCTCAGCGGGCGTGCTCAGCGAGGATGTGAGCGAGGCGAGCGCTTGGAGAGGAAGGAGGCGTCGGCGTTTGGAGAAGGACAGCGAGGGCCAGGGACGAGGCGCGGCTGCTCTTTGGAGCAGTAGCGGCAGTGGGAGGGAGCCGAGCAGGGCTCGGCCTGACTCTCTTCTCAGTGAGCGGGCGGGCCGGGAGACAAGGGGAGGTCGAGGGCTGCGAGGCGTGGGATCGAGGAGAGGGAAACGAGGGGATCGGGCGCAGGGAGCTCCTCTCCCTGGCTCGATGCGGTGTATGTGTGTGCGTGGGTGGTGGCGGTGGAAGGGAACGAGGGGATGTAGATGGGAATCGGGCAGGGGAGAGGGTTAGGAGGGTTAGGTGGGCCTTGGGCCGGCTTAGATGGTCGACCTGCTGTGGCTAGGACGCCCAGCTGGGCTGGACTTAAGGAAAGGAAGGGGAAAAAGGTCTTTCCTTTTCTATATACAGAAAAGAAATAGGCGCAAAAATATTTATTTGGAGAACAAATAAATATAAGTTGAGCTGAAAACTGGCATGGGGCTTCTTTGGCATAACTCAAAGTGCCACAACTTGAACCGTGGCCAAATGGAGAATGATCGAGGATTTAGAATAGGTGGAAACGAGAGAGATTAAAATGCAAGATTGTTACGGTGGCTTCCAAATAAATGGAATATTTTTATTATAGCTCCCTAATAATATTGAGAGGCTTTAATATGTTATAAAGAGAAATCACAAGTGAATTCCCTCGATTTAAATGGATCAAAAAAATCCATAAAATTTATTTAGAAGAGTTTTTAAAATTAATGATATGATGGCATGATGACATGATGCAATGCAAAAATAAAAGAGCAAGCACAAAAGAAACACATGGCAAAACTCGGAATAGCTGGAAGTCTTCTCGAGCATCGGTCTCGGGGCGTCACAACACTCCACCACTACGAGAGGATCTCGTCTCGAGATCTAGGATGGCACCGGATAGAAAAACGGAAGAAGAAAGAGGTAAAACTAAGTTGCTTCTTTGACAAACGACTGAAACCAACGAACCTTGAGAGGTTGCACAAAGTGAAAGAAAGAATACAATGGAGAAGACGAGATTGCAAACACTCCGTTATCAAAAAGGAACAAGGAACATTACGGGAACCTTGTAGTTGAAAGGCATGAAACAAGAGCTTAACGAACCAAAGAGAATATGCAACCACCGTTATATTGTGATAGCCAAGGAACAAGAATGATAGAATAATTTGGACAGCACTCCGATAGAAAAATAGAAGAAAACTTGATAAGATGAGGCGATATTGAAGAGATGATACAACACTCTGGTTGGAAATGGAGAATAGAATTTGAACTTGGCAAAATGAAAGCACTTGGGTGAGACTTGGTTAAAGAGGAATGATAGACACAACACTCGGTTAAATGGATAAGCAAGAAAAAGAACATGATCTTTACAAAACAAGATGATGGGTCGAAGAGCAACATCACAATGCCTCGGAAACAATGCATGATAGTTAGAAAGTTGGAATGAATAGAGCGAAGAATGAAACCAACATCTCCGCCATAAATGAATTTGAAAGAGCATCCTTACTGAAGTAGGATTGAACGAGTTGTTTGAAAAACAACAACGGTAAAATAAGCTTGTAGTGGGCTTATGAAAACATCTCAAAATTATGAGGTGAGCTTCTGCCACCAACGGAAACAATTGATTGGATTGAGAGCAACACGGAGATGAAAACTTCTTTCACCGAGAGAATAGGAGAAAACTTGGATCATTGATAAGCACCACAAATAGCAACATTCCTTCGGAAAGGCTTTAGGTGAAATCTAAACCAAGATAACTCCAAGGAAGATATTGATGGATTTAATATACCTCATTCTTGACAACAAGTGAATCATGAAACATGAATGAAACTGTCAAAAACGACATAACACCACCTCAGAAGATAAGGTAGAAAGAATTGCACTTCGGAATGCAAGATGAAGAATGCTTGAACTCCTCAAAACAAAACATGTGTTGAACACCATGCTTATTTTAGAGTATAGCTTGGCGGATCTTAACTCCGAGAGAAAAATCGTGAAGAACAATTGAAGAATGAAAAGAATCCTTGACAAACCACTATGTAGAGCCTCCATGAAGAACTCCGGTAATGAAAAGATGATAAAAAGAAAGAGAAGTTGAAAAAACAAGGTGAAGCCTTGCAATGATAAGATGAAGCTTTGAAATGATATAACCGAGAAAACTTGGAACTCCAGAAAGAAAGATGAACAAATGAAATCGAGAATTTTGATGAACCTCGGGAATAAGGAATTGAATTTACTCAATGAAACAAGAATAAGAACTACATTATGCTCATCCTTCACCAATTAAATTGATGACAAGCAACGGATTAGGCATACTACTTATTCTCGTTGAAAAAGGATTGAAGGAGATATTGCTCAACTTGGGAAGGTCTTCAGCGATCCGCGGTAGGATTTGGGAAGAATGAATGAATCTATATAATAACGAAGGAAGAGAACTCTTGAGCGAACCACCGTAAAATTAAAAAAGCGAACAAAGAAAAGATAGCGAAACCTTGGGAAGAATTAGAAAATGAGCGAAGATACTTGAGAGAATTTAGATACATGAGAACAAATAGATCACGAGCTGATTAGAGAATACTTGAATGATGCACGGTAAGATTTGGAGAGCGAGAGTGAAAGCTGGAATGAATAATTACGAGATGATGGGCTCGGAGAATCAAGCTGAAAAGACTCTGAATTGCTCGGATGGGTGAAAAGAATTCTCACAATCAAAACAATTATGAGGATGGCAACAAACTAGAACCATGAATCTTGAAGAGAATGGAGCAAGATTTAAGAGAAACTCTTCTTGGTCTTCAAAATTCGAGAATGATGACGAAACACCACCATGAATTGTTGAGGCACTCCGGAATGAAAATTAGAAAGGTTGAACCAACCATGAAAGAATTTGAAAGATCTTGGAGAAAGACATTTGGTGATGACAATTCATTCTTCGTCAAACTTGAAAAGAATTTGGGAATAGCTCCAAGAAAATTAAAAGAGTCGAGGTAAGATCACGGAAAAAGACACGTGGGTTAGGGCCCCTCAAAAGAACCACCGTTGAGCGATTATGCGAAAAGAGATTGCACGGTTGAATTAAATGGCTCAAGAGGATAACAACCGAGAAATCTTGCACGGATTAGGAATGAAAACACGAATCTTACGAGATAATCTTTAGCACCCGAAACAAATGAATAACAAGAAGTGAAAATTAAGAGGTGCACCAGCATGAAAACATTTGAAGCGAGGAAGGAATATGATCAACACGAAAACTTGACTTGAGTCCACGGAGAAGAAAATTAGAATGGAACAATGATAAGGTTGAAACTTCCTTAAGCGTCTTCATGAGAAATCACGGATAAAACATTAAAGGAAAAGAATGAAGAAACTTCACTCAATAAAATGGATACTTGATTAAGAAATCTGAGTCCTTGAAGAAAAAAGGGTGGGGGCGGAAAACAAAACAACTTGGGACGGATGAAACAAACACGTTAAGAAAACTTAGAATTGATCTCGCGAATGTTGAAATGATCGGATCCACTTAAAGAAACACGCCGGTTGGAAAAGAATTAACATGCGACCTCGATGATCAAGAAGGATTAGTATTCCCATAGCAATATGAGAACACCGTTTAGGGAAGGTATGGATCAACACTTGACATCGAAGCAACTCGAATACCACAAATAAAACAAAACAAAGGATTTGGCTTGCGAGAATAAGCGGAACAATACATATGATGAGATTTACCCAATCCCATATCATGCATCTGTAGGAAAGATATTCTAGGAGCTACTTGAATTCCCACTTATAAACTCGAAACTTTACGGTTATGCAATCTGGTGTTGGGGATCTGGGGACACAAATATATCACCCAAACTAACAATACCTAGATCCATTGTATCCATCCGTCAACACATAACCAAGAAACCTTCGAAATCGTGTACCTCAACCTTGAAAAGCATCCGTTATCTGAGTTATGGAAATACTCTCGAGCTCGCTTGATCTTTGGGTTATCGAGGTTATCTCACCAACAACTGCATAAAAGAGATTTTCGAGGTCGGCAAAACTCAGGTATTCGAAACTGCAGCGATAAAATTGTGGCGACAACACCTCGGAGCTCAACTCCCGGGACACTGCCACAACCCCTAAATGTCGGGAGGCACCAAGAACAATGTTCTTGTCACAAAACCATCGAACGATTCCAAGATACCAGCGTGATCCTAAAAAAATATTTTAGTGAAATTTGAGAGAGGAAAGTCAAAACTCTCGTCGAGGATGCCTCACTAAGCGCGACGAAGGGTGAGGAGTAAAAAGAATCCTACTCTCCGATATATATAATCCTAAGGCTCAAAACATTTTTCTAGACTCAACAAAGTCAGCGATTCAATCAGCGGGGGGCTCCTAAGTCGGGGATGGCTCGATTACCAACATAGCGCCCTCGATCGGCTATATCTCCCGATGTGAAGCACGACTTAGAGTCATAACCGCATTGAAAGCAACGTCGCAAGTGAGGTAATCTTCACACAACCATGTAATACATAAGGGAAAGAGATACATAGTTGGCTTACAATCGCCACTTCACACAATACATGAGTAAAGCATTACATCATACAGATACAATCAAGGTCCGACTACTGAACCAAAATAAAAGAAGACTACCCCAAATGCTACACGGATCCCGATCGTCCCAAGCTGAGGCTCCACTCTTGATCAAGCTGAAACAAAACAACACAAAGAACAAGATCTTCATCGAGCTCCTCCTTGAGCTCGGATTAAATCACCTGCGGTTTCATCGGCACACACAAACTGGTTTGGAAGTATCTGTGAGTCATGGGGACTCAGCAATCTCACACCCATGAGATCAAGACTATTTAAGCTTATGGGTAGGAGAAGGTAGTGAGGTGGAGCTGCAGCAAGCGACTAGCATATCTGGTGGCTACATTACAAAAGAGAAGCGAGAAGAAAGCAAAAGCATGGTCGAACAACTATGATCAAGAAGTGATCCTAGAACAACCTCGTCAAGCATAACTCCAACACCGTGTACACTTCCCGGACTCCGAGAAGAGACCATCCAGTTACACTGCAGTTGATGTATTTTAATTAAGGTCAACCGGGTTTTCTACAACGGACATTAACAAATTCCCATCTGCCTCATAACATGAGAGCACGGCTTTGAAAGATAATACCCTGCGGGGTGTCCCAACAGCCCATGATAAGCTCTCGCGATCAGCGAAGGATATTCCTTCTCCCGGGAAGACCCGATCAGTCTCGGAATCCGGCTACAAGACATTTCGACGACAATAAAACAAGACCAGCAAAACCACCCGCTGTGCCGACAAATCCCGATAGGAGCTGCACATATCTCGTTCTCGGGGCACACGGATAAGCTAAGCGTCTGATGTAAGCGTAATCCAAGTTGCCAAGGAATGGTCCATACGGTGCTCTAGTTTGGACCAACACTCGAAGAACCTGGCCGGGGTAAAATAAAGATGACCCTTGAGTGCAGAACCCAAGGGAAAAAGGCTTAGGTGGCAAATGGTAAAACCAAGGTTGGGCCTTGCAGGAGGAGTCTTATTCAAAGCGAACTGTCAAGGGGTCCCATAAATCACCCAACGGCGTTAGGGGCGCAAAATCCGGGAACATAATACCGATATAGCCGGAAACTAGAGGCGGCTAGAGTGGAACAAAACACCGGGCATAAGGCCGAGCCTTCCACCCTTTACCAAGTATATAGATGCATTAATTAAATAAGATATATTGTGATATCCCAACAAGTAAACATGTTCCAACAAGGAACAACATCTCCATGTTCAACAAGGAACAAACTTCATCTTCACCTGCAACTAACAACGCTATAAGAGGGCTGAGCAAGCGGTAACATAGCCAAACAACGGTTTGCTAGGAAAGGATGGTTAGAGGTTTGACATGGCAACATGGGAGGCATGATATAGCAAGTGGTAGGCATCGTAGCATAGGCATAGCAAAAGCGAGCATCTAGCAAGCAAAGATAGAAGTGATTTCGAGGTATGGTCATCTTGCAGAAATCCATAAGGAAGGAGAACGAGTCCATGAAGAAGTCAAGCAGACGAAGTCGAGCGAATCCTCACAACTCCGGAACAAAACCGAAGCTAACAAGAGAAGCAACCCGGAAAGAAGCAAACAACATAGTAAACAACCATCACATACACATGGCATGATGCACAACCAAGTATGATGCATGCCCGGTTTAAATAGCATGGCATGGCAATATGCACAAACAAAACTACAAGTTAAATGGAGCCCAATATGCAATGGGTTGCATATTAATGAAACCTACATCAATTATTTAGTTCTCTCTGGGTTATGTACCCAACAATATTAAATGTTATTAAACATGGCAGGGGTGAAGCAAATGAAAACTAACTATTTAGGCAAGTTTAAGTGAGGCGGAAACAACAAGCGATAATTCGGAAAATCCTCATGTCATTTAGCAAATTAATGGAAACAACAAATATAAACATTTTAAATGTTGTTATCATGATCACGGATGACATATACAAGTTCATGCAATTTTATGAAAATGTTGACATGAGTATGTTATGAAGCATTTGGTCACCATGGCGGAGCGAAAGGGTGCCACGGCGAAAGCGAAAATGGTGCCGGCAAAATTCCGGTCTCGGTAACTTGATTGAGATACCGATGCAAGCGAGAAGTGTGCGGATGTGTAGAACATGCTAGATATGGTGGGATGCTCCCGACTACGGGTTCCCACGGGTTAGGGGCATGGAAGCGAGGAACAATTCGGGACGTGCAAACACAGCATCTCATACAACACATGCATTCGGTCCATGGGTGATCATCTCGGGTTTATACCTTGAGCGTGTATTTTAAGTGGCGGATCGAGTTCGACAAAGGAAGTAGTCGTTCACGGTTACGTGCGAAGTAATCGTTCTCGGGGACGGTAGTAGTGGAAATAGTTGTACGTTCGTTTAGAAGAGGCACTTGGCGAATCCAACATCTTGAGGCGACGGTAGTGGAAGTAGTGGTACGTCTCGAAGAGGACTTGGCGCATCCGATGTCTCCGGGGTTGTCGTGGTACTTGCGGTCTCTGCGGACGGTAGTTTTTCACGGAATTCGTGAGCGTTCGGGTCATGGGTAGAGGTACTCGGCGCATCATCGTGGTACTTAGCAAAATTCTCGGAGAAGATTGGCGGTCCGGTGCAGGTCTTGCGGTGTAGTCAAACTTGGTGTATCCGAAGAAGTACTTGGTGAATCACGTGGTCGAACATGGGTTGTAGTGGTACTTGGCGCTCGTAGACATCCAGGGTCATCGTAGAGGTACTCTAAATCGTCCACGAAACTAGTAGTGGAGCACACATGCCTCGGGTCTTGGTGGTCAGCGAAGGGAGGTGAAGCGACGAAGAAGCAGCAACAGCAGCGTGCAGGAAGCGGATGCCATGTACAAGCGGCGGCGGGGCCCGGTCGGTCGGTAGGGAAGCGAGCGGTGATGAAGATGAGTCGCGAGGAGTGCTGTTGGAGGTGGATCAGAAGGTCGCCGGTCCGCGGAAGGCAGCGGATCGGGCAAGGTGCTCGAGGAGCTGCTGTCGTTAAATCGGCCTTCGATAGAAACAGCCTTGGCGGGACTTAAGCGGCGGGCCTCGGCAGCAGGGAGGCGCGGCCATGGCAGGAGCCAACGAATCCGGACGAAGCGGCGCTTGGCGGCGGAGGCGGCGAGGCAGGGCGCCCGGAGTTGGCCTCCGATGGCGGCCTTGGAGGCGGTAGCGGCGTCCTAGCGAGCAGCAGAGAGGAGGAGGCCGATGAGGCGCGATGGAGCTCAGCAGGCGTGCTCCGGCAGGGATGCTTGAGCAGAAGCGCGAAGCGAAGAGGAAGGGCGGGCGTCGGGGTTTGGAGGAGGGCGAGCGAGGGGCGGGGCGAGGCGCGGCTGCTGCTGGAGCAGGCGAGGCAGCGAGGAGGCCGGCAGAGACTCTGACTGACTCTCTTCTCCGAGGCGGGCGGAGAGCAAGGGAGGTCGAGGGCTGCTGAGGCGTGGGATCGAGGAGAGAAGCGAGGGGATCGAGGCGCGGGGCTCCTCTCCCCGGCTCGATGTGGTGTATGTGTGTCACGTGGGTGGCGGCGGAAGGGAATGAGGGATGGAGATGGGAATCGGGCAGGGGGAGAGGTTAGGAGGGTTAGGTGGGCCTTGGGCGGCTTAGATGGTCGACTTCTTTGTGGCTAGGGCCTTACTGGGCTGGACAAGGAAAGGAAGGGAAAAGGTCTTTCCTTTTCTATATACAGAAAAGAAATAGGAGCAAAGATATTTATTTGGAGGAACAAATAAATATAAGTTGAGCTGGAAACAGGCATGGGGCTTCTTTGGCATAACTCAAAGTGCCACAACTTGAACCGGGGCCAAATGGAGAATGATCGAGGATTTAGAATAGGTGGAAGCGAGAGAAATTAAAATGCAAGATTGTTACGGTGGCTTCCAAATAAATGGAATATTTTTATTATAGCTCCCTAATAATATTGAGAGGCTTTAATATGTTATAAAGAGAAATCACAAGTGAATTCCCTCGATTTAAATGGATCAAAAAAATCCATACAATTTATTTAGAAGAGTTTTTAAAATTAATTATATGATGGCATGATGACATGATGCAATGCAAAAATAAAAGAGCAAGCACAGAAGAAACACCTGGCAAAACTCGGAATAGCTGGAAGTCTTCTCGAGCATCGGTCTCGGGGCGTCACAACAGCGCCCTCTCCCTCTCCCTCTCCCTCGGCCTCGCCCTCGCGGTGGACGTGCAGCAGTTCAATCGGTGTCAGATTGCTAGAAGCATAATGTGTACTATAGTATCATCATTGTTGGACCTTCGAAGAAGCGAAGAGCCAAGTGCAAGGTTCACAGTCTGAACTGTTGAACCTCCCGAAGAGGCAAAGAGCCAAGCGCAAGGTTTTATGGAGTTGTCGTCCTAGTAGGAGCGTACTACAACTATAGCGAATGATGCTACTATATGATGCCGCCACGTCACGTATATCCAAAGCTATGCCACCTTTTTCTTCTAAAAGAGTGTGTTGGAGCCCGTGCAACAACCACACAAGTTGCACGTACACATAACACATTTACTAGTAATAAATTCTAAAGGACAAATGCCAGTATGCCACACAAGTTCATCTCCAATTCACGTGATAATTTTGTGCACGACTAGTCTACATATATTCACAGCGCTACCGTTCACAATTTACCATACTCCACTTACACGTTATAGATGGGCTACATGTCCTCCTCCAGGTTCCAGTCCCAGGTGTTCTTCATGGATGGCATGATCCATAGCGCTGGGCAATGGGAATCATTATCGTAGCTTTCTAGTCCGGTTCCACACGATGGAGACTCATCCAAGCTGAAGCGACATAAATCAGGGATAGCGTGTCCCAGCATGTCGTTCATCCGGTGGTGCGCACTGAAGACACAACCATGCTTCATGAACGGCAGGCCTTCCGTGCCATGCACGGAAGGTGGAATCCTCTTCACAATGGGTAGCTGTCCCCAATGAAAAGCGAGTACTCTCCAAGAGTGTTCCTCGGCACCCACGTAGCATCACGGGGGTCGAACTCGGCGCCGTTCATCTGGTACACGCGGCATCTCATATCTGGACACATGGTGACGTACATAGTCAAGGTCCATGCATAGTAATGTTGTGCTGAAATATGGCGGTCAGTAATACTGTGCCGCATATAGTACTACTCCAGTATAGAGGAAGTAAAATAACCGGCTTATTATATATAGCCACTCTTGGCTACATGGATGAGATAGTAAGACATGGAAAAACAAAAATGGTGTCAGCTAGTGGGTTCAAGTCTTCAAGGGCCTAGCTAGCTATACATGTCCTCCAAGGTAAAAAGTACTCCTACTAGTACGTAAGTAGAGTACTAGTACAACAATGAAAGAGAAAGCGAGAGGGTTAAAAAATAGATACCTGGGTAGATGGTGACGGTCCGGTCGTGGTAGATTGTGTGACCATGTTGCACATCAGTGGTACCATGGGTAACGACTGCTAAGATAGTTGATCCCAATATGCAAAAGTCAGCTACAAGGTTCGAGTTAGACCGAATCGCGGATGCAAATGCACATCGAGGATCGGCGATCTTATTTTGATCGCGGGATGAATGGTCCTGCAAAATAATGGAGTGCGTTAGGGATCAAATGATGGTTGTGCATTCGTTTGTAATCTCCCGTGCCGTGGGATGGCAACCAGATGAAACAAGTCCCTAGCTTGTCACTGCGAAGATCGGCCTAGATGGCTCACGGCGTCTTGAGCGTGTAGAAGTACAAATCTGCCGCCGCCAACATCGCCAGACCTCTTGCCCTTACTGCCTCTTGCATTGATGGCAATCCTTATGTCCAACACGCGATGAGATAGTAATAAATGCATTAGGCGGCGTCATTTTATCGGCGGGTCCATAATTTCTATCTTCTTCAATCTCATGTAGGCATCATCATACATATTCAAGCCCGACCAGTCCGGAAGGCCGATCCCAATGGTGGAGAAGGGTCTCTGGGGGCGGCCGCCTTTATTGTGGATGTTGTGCAAAATGATGGTGGTATCCGGGAGGTATGCAAGCCAATCTTCGTTGGCACCGACCGGAACCTATACATAAGACGGTGGACAGCGGAGAAATTACGGGATGGAAATGGAATAACTAAGTACTACATGATCAAAGTCCATTACTGACCTGCTCATCGGACAAAATCCGACTACCTCTCAACGTCGGCAACTCTAGCGGAGTCAACGTGCAACCATGGCCAAGGACCGGTGGACTATTCGAAGGATTGTCCCATAGAAGAACCTTCTCCTCGAGGACGCATGGAAGACCAACAAGCATGGCCTTTTCCCAAGCCATTTTAAGCACTATCTTGAAAAAGTTGGTGCAGGAAGCACTGTCGGATCACGGGTTCCGGCAAAACCCTCAAGGTTTGAACACTGGGGTGCGCGCGGAGATTTCCTCCCTACCGATCTACGCCCAAGCTCGCTAAGATCTCGCGGACGAACTCGACAAACTTCGCAACACAAAGACACAAGATTTATCTTGGTTGGGACCACCGTTGTGGTGTAATACCCTACTCTAGTGTGGTGGTGGTGGATTGCCTTTTGGGCTGATGATGAAACAGTGAGGGGAAGAATAGCCTCTGAGGTTGGGGTGCTCTTGTGTTGATTGTGTGGCTAAGATTGGCTCTCGATCGAGATGAGATCAAGCTGCCCCTATTATGGTGGCTAGTTATACTTATATAGGCCCTTGTCCTCTCACCAAATATTGAGCGGGAAGGGAGCCAACAATGGCCAATTTGAAAGGGGATAGCTAGGATAGCTTATCCTGACAAAAGCGGTCTTCGCCTGCGGAAAGCTCTGGTGGTGACGCCGTCTCGGGCTCCATGATGACCTCCGTCCTGCCGTCCGGCTGGTCTTGGTCTTGTTGCACTGATATGGAAACCTTTGCCTGATGCCTCGGTACTCCGCGCCTACGCTGGCCTCCTTAGCACCAAAGAGGAAACAAGGGCTCTTGTGCTGTGGCGCTCGCCGATCTTGATCGTCATGGCTCACGTCCACGAGAGCCTGCGAGATTTTCCTGCCTTGATATCTCCGCTCCTCGCGAGGCAGCCTGGTGAGGCCGCTCCTGAGGAGGTCTCGCGTCGTCCGCCTCGCGAGCTTGGCCTCGCGAGGTCTTGAAAGCCTTGTTAGCGAAGATGGGCGTACTAGCGTGCGAGCATGCAGCCGCCATGGGCGCTGGCCGAGCAAGTCTGAGGATCCCGTTCCCGAGCATGACAGTAGCCGGGCCCAAGGTGCACTCAAGCGCGGAGTGCCGCGGGCCCCAAAAGCCTGCGGCCCTGGTCGATGCGTGGCGGTTGATTGGATGCGGGCGTCTCCACTTCCCCATGCTGCCTTTGCATCCGCATGGCTATCATTGCGACCTACACATTTATTCATCCATCGCCCATGCCTAGCTTCCCCAATCTCTCTGCTTTCCCGAGACTCTGCTCCTCCCCCCCCCCCCACTCTGATCTGCACCATTCCTGCTTCATCGCCATGACGCCGTAACGAGTAGACATGGGGAAGAAGCCCCTGCCTTCGCCAAGTGCGCCTCCGGCCTTCGAGCCTGCGCTCGGCCGATCCTTGGTGCTCAACAACGAGGCCATGGACAAGGTGCGCCCAATGCTCGCTTCCAGCTTCAACGAGTGGGGGAGATGGTGGCTTGGCCTGCGTCTCGCGCTCGCATCGCTCGGGCAGCCACCGAGATCCCAATCGTCATTGATGCCCTTTGGGCTGGCCTAATTCCTCCCTTCTCCGCCTTCCTCAACGCGGTGCTTGAGCATTATCAGATCCACATGTTGCATCTCGACCCTCAATCTGTGACTCTTCTCGCTGTCTTCGCATTTGTGTGTGAAGCCATGGTGGGCATCGCTCTATCGGTGGCCCTCTTCCGCCATTTCTTCTCATTGCATCGTGACCCTCGGTGGCTCGGGTGCGTAAGCTTCGGGCCGTGCAGCTTGTGGCAGTAGAATGCGGGGATCGACTTTGAGCTTCCTTCATCTACGAGTGAGTTTCGGACACGATGGGTGTTTGCCGATTCCGGTGTGCTCAGCCCTCTGCTCCGCGCTCCGCCAGGGCCTGCCATTTCCAACTCCGGTTGGGGTCACGAGCTCATGAGTCCCATCTCGTTCCCATCGGGCTCGGTGAGGAGGTTGAAGGACATGGCGTGGCTAGCCTATGGTGGTGAAGGAGTTAAATCAAGCGCCGAGTTGCTCGCTTTAGCGCCATTCCCGCCCGATGTGGGCCTTGCTCAGCGATCAAGACCATATGAGGTTTCGGGAGGGCTTCCCTCTTAAAACCAGCAACGCAGTGCTTGCGGTCGACATGAGCTCCCTGCGGATGACATGCCCAGGAAGAGCTGTCTGGCTGTATCGCTTGAGAACAACACTGAATTTGCGAGGCGTGCCCTCCTTTGATGGCGGGAACTGCGCCCGATCGGCTGGTGGGGCCCGAGAACCCGTCGGCGTGGTTCCCTTCCTTGCTGCGGTGCGAGGCTCGCTCCAAGTGAGGTGCGGTGGGCTGAGTTCGGCGGAGGTCGTGGCCCAAGTCTTTGGAGCACATGCCGCATGTGGACCTTGGGCGTCGTCCTCGGGGCTCGCTATTCCTCCCACAGGCGTTGGTCACTAAGTCGGCCTTGACATCGGCCCCGTGGTCAAAGCCCGGAAGCCTCGGGAGTCGGGGTGAGGCGGCGCCCGACCGTTCACCGCAGCGGGCACCACGAAGTTGTCCTCAAGCTCTTCCATGGCCTCGTCCTGCGCTGGTCGCCATGTCCGGTAACTTGATCGACTTTGCATGGACTTGAGGAGCTCGCAAAGAGGAAAGGATCGGACGGCAAAAGCATTTTAGACGCTGAGCGAAGGAAGTACATCGCCATTGACGTGTAAGTACCGTACCGCTATGGCTTCTTGTGTGCTGTTTCCATCTCCTGACGTCAGTTCTTCAGGGCTACTTCCGTTGAGGCTGCTGCGCCTCCTGAGAAACGGCCTCCTCCTTCCTTGACTCCCCCATTGGCCTTAAGCGCTCCGAGTCCACTTGCTGCCCCTGGAGCAGGGTTGGTTGAAGGGGCGCACTTGCCTCGTGGCCTGGCCGATCCTGCGACCTTGTTGTTCTCTCCCCCGACTTGGCATGGAGCTTGGCGGGCATGCGAGACCCCTCCTCTGTCGTAGACATTAGCTGGTTAACCAGTCTTGGTTCCCCTTCAAGCAGCAGGCCCGGCCCTACGGGCCCCCAGAGAGAGCCAGGCTGGCGCTTGGGGCATCAGCCCCCTGCCCGAAGGTGGTCTTGCTGTGATGTCCCTTTGCAGCCCAGTGGAGGGCAGAGTGGCCTGCGTTAGAATCTGGCCATGAGCTGAGCGTCATTCATCATGAAGCTCTTCGAGCGATAAGTAGCGATGGGCGACTTGGTAGACGAACTTCATGGTGTGGTGGCGTCTTAATTGAAGGTCTTGGTGGCAGATGGCGCAAGCTGGAGGTGGCCGTCAACCTGGGCGCTTCTGACATGATCTTGACAATCTGAGGCGTCCCTCAATGTTTCGTGACTGCTCCGATCCTTGAGGAGGCTCGTGAGGCCGACCACCGCCCATGAGCTGCGGAGCTTGGCAGGGCTCCAGCTGGAGTCGTCCCTCGAGCAGCAGGTGGGCGCTTGACGCCGCTTGCGTCGGCTAGGAGGCGCCGCCGAGAAAGAGAGTCCGGAGCGAGGCGTTGGCTCAGGAAGCAGTGGAGCGCAGCCTCGAGCTCGGCAGTTGGAGATGAGGCAGCCAAGTGCCCGAGCCCGAGAGGATGCCGTTGGGACTCTGAGGCGGGGGTCGGGAGGAGGTCGACCACCGGGTGCTTGAGGTTCGCGTGGAGCTTGAAGTCGGTCGACCTGCAGCTGGCTTCGCGGGGGCCGGGCCATGGGCGGGCTCACCGCCCTGAGGCCCAGGCTAGGCAAGCGGAGAGGTGTGGGAAGGCCATAGCTGCCGCCCTGGTCCTGGCCCAAGCGGACTTAGCATCACAGCCCTTGAGCTGCTTCCAACCGGAAAAGGTTGATGATCTTTGAGCCGCCATGCGGACAGACAGGAGAAGTGCTTCAACAGCCAGACGCTGGAGCGAAACACGCCCCATGCCGGAGACCTCGGAGCAGGCTAATACCACCACAGGCTTCATCTCGGCGAATACCACCCCCACTCGAATGACTCTCGCTAGCCACCTGATCTTCTTCACCAGCGTGGTGGCAGCTGGAAGCCGGTCGGCAGGCTCGCGGATCGTGGAAGAGAGAAATCGGGCCTGCTCGGGCGTCGTTCTCCCGTGTCTTGACCATCTCGGAACACCTTCGACTTGACTTGCGCCACCATTGCCCGTACCACGGGCCGTCGAGGCGACCTAGCGTGGTGGGTGGAGGACAACATGGATCGCTTGTCGGAACCTTTGCTTCCATGACGGACAGCGGTGGTGGTAAATGCGCATACAATGGCGCAGCGGTTGACACTTGCGATGGAGCGAGGCGTCGCTGAAGAAGCTGACAGTGCCGTGAAGAAGCGGCAACAGCTTGAGTGGCGTCACGAAGGCGACATAGCGGTGACATATCTGCGCTGATCTCATGTTCTCTGTCATTTATCCTGTATACTCAAAAACTTGGGCATGGCGCCTAAAAGATTGTGAGAGCATTTTGAGAGGAGTCCCTCATGCAAGCAGACCAACGCCTTTATTCTTTTGTGTCGAGCGAATGTGTACCTCTGTGAATTCATGAGTACAGTAGCGGGTTGCTTGCTTGTCTCGACTTGCCTGGTCATGGTCGCCTCGAATAGATCACGAGGTCTTGAGCTCTGAGGAATTCTGAGGGCCATTGAGACTCACGAGTGGGCCTCGCGAGAAATCAGGTGCCAATAGCAGTGCTCGGCCTTGCGTGCTGCGCCTAGCCCTTTCGTGAGGGCCTGCGAGGGGCGACGATAAATGCGCTTAAGTGACAAAGCAAGAACGGATGGCAATAAATCCTCGAGCGAAAAATTACCCCTAGCAGCATCAAAAGAAAACTCAAGTTCAACTCAAATCCAAAACCGGAAAGCAAGGCTCTGAAGAAGAGATCCAAAGCAAATGGCGCGTAAAACGCCCTAGTCTGGTCTTGGTCTTGAGTCTTCTCACGGTGCGGGCTAAGTGCTGCCACTAGGCGTGGAGGAGCCCAGGGCTGAGGCGGCACCACAGACTCAGGCGTGTGGCCCCTCATTATTACGTGAGAGTGTCACGACGCAGCGAGCTTCACGAGCCTTTGGGCCTTCTTCACGAGAACCGGCCTTGCTTCATATCGCCGAGGGCGAGGGGCCATGTGCATACTGAGGAGTCCTGGATTAGGGGTGTCGGATAGCGAACTATCACCGTTGGCGGACTCTGGACTATGAAGATACAAGATTGAAGACTTAGTCCGTGTCCGGATGGGACTTTCCTTGGCGTGGAAGGCAAGCTTGGTGATCTGGATATGTAGATCTCCTACCATTGTAACCCGACTATGTGTAACCCTAACCCTATCCGGTGTCTATATAAACGGAAGGTTTTAGTCGTAGGACGAACAACAATCATACCATAGGCTAGCTTCTAGGGTTTAGCCTCTACGATCTGTGGTAGATCCACTCTTGTACTACCCATATCATCAATATTAATCAACGGGAGTAGGGTTTTACCTCCATCGAGAGGGCGAACACAGGTAAAACATCATGTCCCTTGTCTCCTGTTACCATCGCCTAGGCCTTGCAGTTCGGGACCCCCTACCGAGATCCGCGGTTTGACACCGACATTGGTGCTTTCATTGAGAGTTCCTGTGTGGTCATCTTTAGGCCCGATGGCTCCTTGATCATCAACAACAGCCAGCGGTCCGGGGTGAGAATTTTCTCCCGGACAGATCTTCGTATTCGGCGGCTTTGCCCTGCGAGCCAATTCACTTGGCCATCTGGGCGGATCGAAGCTCGCCCAGCCATCGAGTTAGATTTGAGTTTGAACTACGGCCGACATCGCGGAACTTGATCTTGACGGATTCGAGCCTGACCAAGCGGCGCGCCTTGTCTCGATGGGCACGATCTAGTTCTGCCGCTTGAAGCGATTGCCTTGGAGCCGCCCGATGTCCGCTCCGACCCTTAGCTCGGAGCCGACTCTGCGATCGGGGCGAGTGGTTGGACACCGCCTCGGGGAACTCGATCTCTCTGATTGGCGAACTCCATCCTGTCCTTCGAAGACCGTGACTCAGGTCTTGGGACTCCTCTCCGGACTCAAACCCTCCGTGCCCACTAATCGAATCAATTAGGCGGCGGTCATGGAGTTCACTGCCCGTGATCATCTTTCAGCTTTTCGCCCGTTTGGCGACATCCTGAATTCACTAAAGTCTCTCTCTTTTCTCACGAGAGCCTGGCGGACTACGGTCGGGAAGGTTGAGATGCAGACGGCGAAGAAATTCAACGCATACCCACCACCCGCTTTAACCCTTGCCGATGATTTAACGACATGCTCGACCGACTCGAAGACATCGACGGTATGGACGACGATCTTTGGAGGCGACCAGAACCAGCGCCTACGAGGGGCCTTTGGAAGGCCACCTCGTCATCGACATATACATAGTGGACATCCCAAAGATAGGAACAGCGATGGAATAGCGGAGGATGACCCCTCAGAAACAGCCCAAGCGCTTGGCGTCGTGGCGCCGCTCTAAATCCGCCAGCAAAAGCGGTGATTCGGCGGAGTATAATAACACCGGACGGTCCCGACAGACAACCCCCTCGGTGAGGATTCAGCCACGGGGAGGAGAAGCCAGCCCTCATGATAGGCGGCGAACGAGGAGGTGGAGGACGATAATGATATGCCTCCCTCCGAAGATGAGGCAAGCCTCGGCTGACGGCAATTTGGCGTGCACGAGGATCCGCTTGACAGGAGCGTTTCAAACACGGGCTTATGGCCACGGCAAGTAGCCTCAAGAAAAGCGGCGGCACTTAGAGCTGACCAAGACTTGCTGGCTGACGAGATGGGTGTGAAGTCCTTGCAGCGAAAAGTCTGAACTGAGACGCCCCTCAAGAGATACCCAAAACTCAGGCTGCTACCCCAATTAGAGGCAGCACCCAAACCTACATCACCAGCGCATGATCGGCCGACCAGCCACCCGTGGTGCAGCGACAGAGAAGCCTCTAGACCCTCCATTCAAGCCCGTGCCCAGCGTCGCTCTAAAAAAGTACCAAGGCACGGGGAAGCAGCGCCAAACCTCGAGACATATTGGAGGACAAGGCAAGGCAAACAAGATCGATCTACAGATCGGCGTGGGCGCCCGACCGTGATGATAACCATCACGCCGGATACACCAATTCCGGCGGGCGAACACGATAGAACAAAGCTCATTTGAGCTGCGTCGTGATATAGCTCATCTGAGGCGC